>JANHMN010000008.1:33244353-33287357 GCA_030674055.1 Rhabdomys pumilio
ATGATAAGAAAACATTGAGGTGTTTGCATAACAAGTAGGGTGTTTGTTCATGGATAGTTATGGCTGTGTTTCCACATTCTTTTTAAATGGTGTTCAATGCCAAGCATCACAGCTCATGTCAAAAGAACCTCTCTTGTGGCAATGGTTACAAAAATCCAGAATGGATAAGTACAGACTTCTGACACCTTAAAAAAAAATCAAATAAGAAAATACAGCAGAGAGTGAAGTTTTCTGTAATCACGAAGAGAACATCAATATTTAAGAAACTAAAATCTTACAAGTATTAGAAGAATTCTCCATAGGGGCTTTTTAAAGAACTTCTCAGATACATTTTTGTTTTCCTTTATGCAAACATTTAGAATAGCAGCAAATGGGACGCACAGATGAAGGTCTGATACATATGTTTTGTGAGACCTATACTGATGATAATAAACAGAGTATTTTGGGAAACTGCATGGTATGGCATTAATGTGTTCAGACAGCATTGGTGAGGACCTCTAGAAATTTTCCCAATTACTGAATGAAAATCATTGCAAAGCCAGGTGAAGCTAGTCTTGTCTCCCCTGGGAAGAAACACGCATGTACGCTAGGTTTGGTTTGCTTCTTTGTAAAATATCCATCAAATATTGGGCTTTAGAGGAAAAAAACTAAAATATTGCAAATGCTTATTCTACAAAAGGCTTGACATACTAAGCCCACAAAACAGATCATATTTTGACAAGCATGTTTAATATGAATAAATATCCATTACCCAGTGTGCTCACCTAAGCTTGAAACAAGATGTGGAAATAACAAAGTTCTACTGTTCTACTTGATGCTCTCCTATGGTTTATTTTACCAAATCTGATATGAACCAAACATCAATGTATTTGGTAAAAATGGCTTTCATTCAAAAGGTGTGACTTTTGCATGGATTTTCTAGCACTAACATTGGGAAAATGAGTAATCATTAAAAAAGAATAATTTTGCCTTAAGTTGTGAGTCCCACAGGATAGGGTTTGGGGCCTGTCCTGGAAGCCCAGGAGCTTTCAAAACTATTATTTTACCTTTATACAAAACATGGGGAAAGACTGAAAATACAAAAATTTAGACATCTATTTATTCATTATAATAGTTGTTTATTCTATAGCTGTTCCTTGAATGCCTGCTATTTTCTTAGTTTTCCCAATTCATTTATGTTTTCTACATCTTTATCCATAAATGTCAGGTCCATATTCCCTTGTTGGAAAAACACATAAATATTGAAGAACATCTAAAGTATGAAACTCAAGGCCTTAAAACCACAGTCTACAGGGCTACTGACTTCACCAGCACTAAGAGAACCATGGGTCAGGCATCCACCTGTAAAGACAGAGGTTAGAGCCTGGTGTGTGTGTGTGTGTGTGTGTGTGTGTGTGTGTGTGTGTGCGTGCGTGCGTGCGTGCATGCGTGTGCGTGTGCGTGTGCATGTGTGTGTCTGTGTGGAAATGCATACATAGAATGCTAGTCTTGCTTTTTAATAACTTGATCTGTTTAATTAGTAGTATATGTTATACATCATCCTATGTTAATAAATTTATATCAACCTCTTATTATCTTTATTCATTTAGTGAAAACATTATTATACCATTTTCCTCTTCCCTTCATCTAGTCCCTCTCATGTCAGCACATTCTCAAAGTGACAAAGCTATTATTATTATTATTATTATTATTATTATTATTAATTTATTGTTGTTATTGTTGTTGTCATTATTATAATTGTTGGTGGTGTTACACATACACACATCACATACACGCATCATATATGTTGTCAGCCTCTTAATTTTTTACTTCTGAATATTTTATGTATGTGTTCCTTGTCTCTGTAAGGCCATTTCCCCTTCCTAGTCTGGCACAATCTCTCCTCAGAAATATCACAGAGACAGACAGACATACATGTACACGCACAGACACACACAGACACACACACGCACCTTTATCCTACCTCTTGACAATGCCTCCATGTTTTCAGACTTACTCATTCTAAAGATATTTTTGACACATTCTACCATCAGTTACACTTACAAACCCAAAGAATTCAATATTGAAAACATAGACTGAAATCAATGCCCATAAAAATATTGACTTCTAGTAAGAGAAGTGAATGGCAAACAAAAAGAAATCTATGTGTCCCAGAGACATAGCTCAGTGGGTATAACATTCACCTAGCATACATGAAACCCCTCTGTTTCAACCCCAGAACCACATAAAATGGGGCAAGGTGTCTCATACTCATGATTCTAACATTTAGAAGGTATGAGAATCAGACGCTCAAGGTCATCCTGGCTATATAATGGGATTTGAACGCCAGATTAAGATATATCAGCACTTGTCCCAAAGAAGAACTGGAAGGTGGGAGGAAGAGAATGATGATGAGGAAGAGGAGGAGGAAAGGGCAGCAGCTATAATAAAAGTAAGAAAGAAAGGAATACATTAAACAGCAGGTAATAGATCAAGCAGTTGTACACGGCTTCAAAGAGAAAGAAGTTGTTGAGAAAAGACCTGAAGAAAAAAATGTGTTGGATCCAAACATATCTGAAATGATGGCATTTTGGAAAGAGGAAGTGTAGCAAGTGTGAAGGCCTTGAGCATGTGCATACACATGAGCAAGAGGGAGGCAAACCACAATGAAGAAGAATTTTAAAAGAACTTCAGTCCAGACAATAAGGAAGACAGTTCCTTTGAGCAGAGATTTATTTTGGCAGTAGTCTCACCAGGCTTCGGCCAGGACCTGAGGGTCAGTGTTCAGCAGGCCAGGGCAGCTGTGGTAGATGTTCCATAGTCTTGTTCACATCCTCAAGCTGTCAGTGAAGGCCATATATTAATGTCTCTCTGCTTATCCATTGTCAGAAGCATTACTCTTCCTTCGCTCCCTCAAGCCCAAGAAAGCAGAAGTTCTACTAAATTAAAGCCCCCTCAGAGGCAGGGTCCCACAGATATGCTGAAAGTCGAGAGTGTCCCAGACATGGCAAGGCACAGACAGAACCTGAATCCCAGAAGGTTCCATGGCCTGCAAGATGAGTACCCTTTAATATATAACGCTGTTACATGTGGAACCTGGATGTCGTATTTGGGGAGAAAAACAAAGTCATTCTCCCTTCAAAGTGACACTCAACACTGGAAGATATCTAGATAACTGTTATTAATTCCTGGTTCTGTAGAAGATTCTGAATCTCAAGGTTTGTTTGAACCTTTAAGAGAAAACTTATAGTATTAATACCATTGCATTGACTAGATTGTGCTGGTAACAAATGACTGAAGCAGACTGAAAACTAAAGCTAGGAGATAGCTCAGATGGTGAAATAATTGTTTGTCTGCAGAAGGGAGCCTGTTTGTGTAAGTACCTGAGTTTAGTTACCTGAACTTATGTGTGTGTGTGTGTGTGTGTGTGTGTGTGTGTGTGTGTGTGTGTATGTGTGTGTGTGTGTATACCCCCTGACAAGCTCCATGTCAGTGAGTGGACCCATCTTAAAAGCAAGATGGACAACATTTGAAGAATGACATCCAAGTTTGTCTCCTCTCTTCCCTTCTTCCATACGCATTTACATACATGAACTGCACACACAAAAACATACATTCATACACACACACACACACACACACACACACACACACACAATGTTGTTCTAGCTCATCCTCTGTGAAGAGCAGGAGTAGATGTGACCACAGAAGACAGATGCTAGGCATAGCAAGATCCAGGGCCTCGGCTGATTTTGAATGCCTTTCCCTATCTCTCAGTTCTGTTTCTGGTATACATTGGTCTCTCTCATCTTTATCTTCCTGCCCTACAATAGGAAGATGGTTGCTGGGGATATCAAGTCTACATCAAGCTTTGTGATCCAAACAGTCTGTGATCCAAACATCTGAACATGCCTCTTCTTCAAAATTCTATCCCAGGTGCCCAGTGAACATGATGACCAGCCTATGTAGGTAAACCAGTTGCCCCTAAACTAGCTACTACAGTGGGAGGTGGTCATATTCAGTAGAACTGGGATTCTATTTGCATCCTTGAGCTCAGAGAACAGGGACAGCCACATATAAAATCATAAGAAGAATAGGAAGAAAGAGGAATTGATAATATGTCTGCTATAAGAATAGGTTATAAGGGGGACCAACCTTCTTAGAATACTCACATTTTAGAGTTTCTTTATGCAAAATGAGTGTTTTTCAGACTAATGTTTTGACTTTCTATTGAAAAGCACTGTGCATACACATATAAAATTTATATTTAAGAAACTCTGACTATAAATTTTGCAAGAAGCTAGGCTTCAGAGTACAAGTAGATGGAGATCAAATTTCTTCAGTTCTTAGATTGCACAATCTTAAAAGCAGGCAGATCATATGACTTACCAAGCATGGTTTTCTTCGACTACCTCTGGTTTTGTGTATAACTCATGAATAATGGTAAAACCTTGATTTCATGCATTGAAATGAGCTTGGGAGAAGAAATACCTGATGTCTCAGTTTCTGCATTGGTGTTGGGCACAGTGGAGGGGGGAAAATAACAAGAGGTTCAGTCTGTCTGCTGTGACCACCTTTCATGAATGGCGGAGCCATCACACAGTTTCACCTATTTGATTGTAGCTACAGACTTGGAAGCTCTCTCTAATTCCTTTTGTTTTTAAGATTTATTTTATGTATATGAGTATACTGTCACTGTCTTCAGACACACTAGAAGAGGGCATCAGATTACATCCCATTACAGATATGGTGAGCCACCATGTAGTTGTTGGGAACTGAACTCACAACCTCTGGAAAAGCAGTCAATTCTCTTAGCTGCTGAGCCATCTCTCCAGCCCCCTCTCTAATTCTTAATCTGGAAATTCATCTCCAACCATAGTGATATGGTTAGCTCACTTTCACCTCTTGACACCTACTCATTATCTTTGGCTTAAAATTTTTGCCTGTGTAGGATATGAGCAGATCTCCTTATCTTCTGACTGTCATTTGTGCTCAGCCAACAGATAACCAGTCTGAGAGATTAAAAGGAAGAGACAAGGAAGTCTTAGTGCTAATCCTCCAAATCCCTTCCTATGGGGGATGCTACAGAACAATGCTTCAAATTGATCTGATATTTCTGGAGTAGAGAGGCTGACACTCCCCCTTTCCCACAGTCTATAATTCTATATTTTTCCTTATTCTCTCTCTCTCTCTTCTCTCTCTGTCTCTCTCTCTTCTCTCTCTCCCTCCCTCCCTCTCTCTCTCTCTCTCTCTGTCTCTCTCTCTCTCTCTCTCTCTCTCTCTCTCTCTCTCTCTCTCTCTGTGTGTGTGTGTGTGTGTGTGTGTGTGTGTGTGTGTGTGTGTGTGTTTAATATATCCTACCCATTTCAGTCACAGGAAACACATCTTTGAAATTTCTCTTCATTTTCGTTTGGGGCCAAGTTTTCAACCTGACTTCGAAAGCCTCTTGGTCTCTTGTCTTGGGTTTAGATACATTTCATGCTTAGTGGGACAGGATGGAAGGTGGGTAGGTTCTCCTCTAACTTCTAATAAAGGAGAGTTGTGCAGTGTTTTTTTCAGCACAAAAGACTTCCCTCAATACTTGTGTCATATAAGGCAGAGCATTCTAGAGTCATTGCACATCTTTACCCAACAAGACAGGTCCTCTATGATGCACCCTTAGAGTGCAAGTCCTGGTCATATTCATTTTGGGTAACAAGACCTAGGAGACTCTGATGCTAGGAAGACAGTGGTGAGGAACATCATTTCTTCCCACTCAGTTTGTAGCTGTAGTTCTAAAGTGCAAACATCAGCAGTTCCTGACTGCTTCCTCCTTTCTTCTGCAAGATGAAGATAAGGGAACAAATTCCAGTGGTAAATATGGACAGTAACTCAACAGTCCCTGCACTATATGACTGCTCAACCAAAAGTGTTTTAGAGAGACTGTTATTCTAGAAATTATCTTTCATGGTCCAAGAAAGAATTGAAATAGACTAGGGGTCCTTCACTGAAGCCTGGGCTATTTTCATGGACCCAGAGACTTCATTGAAAGAGGACTGTATCATTCAGGTGATGCTGTAGAGAGCATAGTGAGAAACTATGCAGTGGGTCAAACAGTAACCTTTCACATAACCAGATAGTCCATGACCTTGGGCTTTTCACTTAGTGTTTACAAATACACATGTCCCTGATCTCTACAGAGATGAATAATATACCAGGTGATAAAGATGTTGAGATCATTGCTAGTACTGTGCCAGTCAATAATTCACTCTTGGAGAAATGTTGGCCTTTTGACAGTGGTGGCCATGGGGAAAAGAACAGAAAGATACTCACACTCTTATTTTGTCTTTCTATAGGCTCTTTACAAAATGAGAAGACGCTTTGTCTCTAACAAGTCAAGTACATCATGGCTTCTTTTGCTTAAAAACAGTTCCTGGCTGAATCAGCAGAGTGAACTGGAAACCCCTTAATGCTCAGAGAAGGAACTTACTACACACAGCTCTCTCACTCCTAAAAGCCCCTAGTTGCCCTCTTAACATCTTGCATGCCCTTATTACAGACGTAACAAATTTGTCTTTATGCACTATCGTATCCTGCACATGATCCTTCTCTTTACCTAGAATATTCCTAAAGATTCCTAAACAATTACGAATAACAAGGAATCTAAGGCTCCATAGGATGGACACAGACTAAGGATGACACAGTGAGGAAGTACGGAGTGAAGTCAAAGCCAGGCACTCTACCTCCAGCTCTACCCCTCCTAGCTTCCTTTTGCTATTAAGACCAATCGCCAGAAACTACACAGCTGAACCCTCTTTTCCTACAGTGGCTGAGAGTCAGAAGTGATTGTCATTGGGCTGTATGTAATGAGGGCAATGGTGGGGCTGCATTGCTACTGGAGGTTTGGGGGGACTCTCTTTCCTTTACCTTCATTTGCATTTCTTGTCTCCTGGCCTTTTTCTCTGCTTTCAAAACGACTATATTTCAGCTAATCTGTCTTTCTTCTTGTTTTTCTCTCTATGACTTCGCTTCCATAATGACATATCCTTCTCTGACTTCTTGACTGTCTCTTAAAGGTACATTGTTGGGTGTGAGAAATACTTCTAAGAGCAACCCGTTCTCTTAGAGGCTCCATCTTGGTTCCCACCGCCCACATCAGATTGCTCAGATGTGCCCCTAACTTCAGCTCCTGAAGATCCTGTACAGTCTTCTAGCCTCTAGGAGCACCTGCACTTTCATGCACTTTCCCCCACACAGAAACACACACAAAATTAAAAAGATTACATTAAATATTTTAAAGTACATTTGTCATTACATTAGGCCCATCTGAGCTAATCAGGATGATCTCAAGGATCTTAACTTATTCATATTCATAAAGTCCCTCTTTGTGTATAAACTAAGATATCCACAAAAGTCCTCAGGATTAGGGCCCAGCTATCTTAGAAGCATTAATCATAATACTGCTTTTCAGTTCTATTTTGGTGCCTATTTCTGGGAAATAACTAACATTTCTCTTAAATATCTCCTGAGCAAGCAACAAGCTACTTTTTTTCCTGTATTCTTTATTTGGTCTTGTATTTTTACTTCTACTGTTGGCCATATCACACTGTGTTGAAATTGGACTTGTGTATTTCTGGACTCCATAAGTCAAATGAGAACATCTTTAGGACCTATTATTTATTTCTTCTGATAAAGGACCCTATATACCCAGGCAGAAGCCTTGTATATTGTCAATATGCATTAAAAGTTTGATGGATGACACTGAGAAAATTCAAAGAATAAATTAGGTCTTGTTTCAAAAACCAGTACTCCACAAAATTAGAAAATCCTAATGAAATGGACATGGTAGACAGATACCAGTTACCAAAGTTAAATCAAGATCAAGTGAACTATTTAAACAGCCCTATAACTCCTAAAGAAGTAGAAGCAGTCATTAAGAGTCTCCCAATCAAAAAAGAGTAAAGGGCCAGATGATTTTAGTGCAGAATTCTACCAGACTTTCAAAAAAGAGCTAATGCTAATACTCCTCAAACTATTCCACAAAACAGAAACAAAAGGACAACTGACAAATTCACTATAATGCCATACTCACCCTGATACATAAACCACACAAAGACTCAACAAAGGAAGAGAATTTCAGACTCATGTCTCTTATGAGCATTGATACAAAAATACTCAATAAAACACTTGCAAAAGAAATCTAGGAACACATCAGAGACATCATTCATCAAGATCAAGTTTGCTTCACCCCAGGGATGCAAGGATGGTTCAATATACAAAAATATACAAAAACAAAATATACAAAAACAAAAATATACAAAAACAAAAATATTCAAAAATAAACAAAAATATACAAAACCCACCAACATAATCCACCATATAAACAAACTGAAAAAAAATATCATATAACTAATCTCATTAGATGCTGAAAAAGTCCTTGATAAAACCCAACACCCCTTCATATTAAAGGTATTAGAGATCAGGGCACATACCTAAACATAATCAAAGCAATATTCAGCAAGCCAATAGCCAACATCAAACTAAATGAAGAAAAATTTAAAGCATTTCCACTAAACTCAGGGACAAGGCTGCCCACTCTCTTCCTATCTATTCAATATAGTACTTGAAGTTCAAGCCATAATAATAAGACAAGTAAAGGAAATCAAGGGAATACAAATTGGAAAGGAAGAAGTCAAAGTATCACTATTTGCAGATGATATGAAGTATACATAAGCAACCCCAAAAATGCTACCAGAGAGCTCCTAAAGCTGATAAACACCTTCATCAGAGTGACTGAATACAAAATTAACTCCAAGAAATAGTAGCACTCCTTTAGATAAATGATAAACAGACCAAGAAAGAAATTAGAGAAACAACACCCTTTAAAATAGCCATGAGTAATATAAAATATCTTGGTGTAACTCTAAGCAAACAAGTGAAAGATCTGTATGAAAAGAGCTTTAAGTCTCTGAAGAAAGAAATTGAAGAAGATATCAGAAGATGGAAAGATTTCTCATGCTCATGGATCGGTAGGATTAACATAGTAAAATTGGCCATCTTACCAAAAGTAATCTACAGATTCAATGCAATCACTATCAAAATTCCAACACAATTTCTTATAGACCTTGAAAGAACAATTCTCAACTTCATATGGAAAAACAAAAACTCAGGATAGCCAAAACAATCCTGAACAATAAAAGATCTTTGGGAGGAATCACCATTCATGACCTCAAGCTGCACTACAGATCAATAGTGATTAAAAGCTACATGGTATTGGTACAGAAACAGACACATTTATCAATGGAATTGAAGCAAAGACTTTAAAATAAACACACAACCTATGGACATTTAATTTTTGATAAAGAAGCCAAAGCCGCACAATGGAAAAATGAAAGCATTTTCAATAAATGATGCTGGACTAACTGGATATCTGCATGGAAAAGAATGAAAATAAATCCATACTTCTCTCTTTGCATGAAACTCAAGTCCAAGTAGATCAAGGACCTCAACATACAGTCAGAGACACTACATCTCATAGAAAAGAGACTGAGAAATAACCTTAAACAAATTGGTACAGGAGACAATTTCCTGAACAGAACACCAATAGCTAGGGCTCTAAGACCAACAATCAATAAATGGGACATCATAAAACTGCAAAGCTTTTATGAGACAAAGAACACTGTCAATAGGACAAATCGGCAATGTACAGATTGGGAAAGTATTTTCACCAACAAAGAACTCAAGAAGTTAGACACTAACAACCCAAATAACCCAATGAAAAATGGAATATAGAACTAAACTATGGAATATATAAACTAAACTAAATATAGATTCTCAACAGAGAAACCTTGAATGGCCTAGAAGCACTTAAAGAAATGTTCAAAGTCCTTACTCATTAGGAAAATGCAAATCAAAGCATCTCTGAGGTGCCACCTTATACCCATCAGAATGGCTAAGATAAAAAAAAAAATTAAAAAACAAAAAAAAAACCAAAAAACAAAACAAAAAAAAAAAAAAAAAAAAACAAGAGAGCACATCTTGGCAAGGATTCTGAGCAAGAGGAACACTTTTCTATTGCTGGTGGAAATGCAAACTTGTACAACCACTTTGGAAATCAATTTTGTGGTTTCTCAGAAAACTGGTAATAGTTCTACCTCAAGACTCGGCTATACCACTCCTGGGCATATACCTCAAAGATGCTCCAATATGCCACAAAAACATTTGCTTAACTATGTTCATAGCAGACTTATTCATAATAGGCATAAGCTGGAAACAACCTAGATGTTCCTCAACTCAAGAATGGATAAAGAAAATGTGATACACCTACACAATGAAATACCATTCATCTATTAAAAAAAATAAAGACATCATGAATTTTTCAGGTAAATAGATGGAACTTACTAATATCATCCTGTGTGAGGTAACCCAGCCCCAAAAGGACATACATGGTACTCACTTATGGATATTAGCCATAAAATACAGGTACTAATTTTCACTTCATAAACCCAAAGAAGACAAACAAGAAGGAAGGCCTAAGAGAGGAAGCTTGAATCTCACTTAGAAGGAGGAATAAAATAGTCATAAGAAGTAAATGAAGGAAGGAACCTGGGAGGGAGGGAAGATGGGGAAGGAAATAGGGGGTTCAGAATCAGGTATGTGGAAGGACAGAAGAGATGGCCATAAGAATTAATAGAAATCTGCAATTGATGGGGGTAAGGAGATGGGAGGCATCTCCAGGACAATACAGAGACCTGAGATAAGGAATGTACTCAAGAATCAATGGAGATGATCTTAGCTATAACTCACTATGTTGGGAATGTGGAACCTGAAGAGGCTACCTCCTGTAGACAGATAGGAACCCCAGTGGAGCAATATAGACAACAACCCACCCACAATAACTCCAACCCCGAATTCATCCTGTCTACAAGAAATGCATGCATGGGGGATAAAGCAGAGACCGGGGGAATGGCCAACCTACAACTGGCCCGACTTGAGACCCACCCCATGGGCAAGCACTAATCCCTAACACTATTTTTTTTTATTTTTATTTTTATTTATTTACAATCTAGCCATTGACCCCTTCCAGGTCCCCCTCCCACATGAAATAAGAAATCCCATTTCTTATCCCCATCTCTGAGAAGATGCTCCCCTATCCCCAGTCCCCTGCCCCATGGAGCCTCAAGTCTCTCTATTCTCTTATGCTTGCATATAGGAGCAAGCTGTCCTCTGAGAGGCTCCACATAGCACCTGACTCAAACATATACAGACACCCACAGCCAAAGAGTGTGGAGCTTGGGGACTCTAATGGAAGAATAGGAGGAAGGATTGTGGGCCCCAAAGGGGATAGGAACTCCATAGGAAGACCAACAGAGTCAACTAACACAGACCTTTGGGGCTCTCAGAGTCTGAAGCACCAACCAAAGAATGTACACAGGCTGGACCTAGTCCTCCCCACATATATGGAGCAGATGTGCATGTTGGTCTTCATGTGGGTCCCAAACAACTAGTATAGGGGCTATCCCCAAAGCCTGTACATAGGATATGTTCTTCTAGCTAGGCTGCCTTGACTGGCCTCAATGGGAAAGGAAGTGTCTAGCCTCACAGAGACTTGAAATGCCAGCGTGGGGGGAAACTAGAGGAGCACACCCACTCGGAGGAGAAGGGGATATGGGGAGAAGGATTGTGGGAGGGAGTGACCAGGAGGGAGGTAGTGATCTGGATGTAAAGTAAATAAGTAAAAATATAAAATTAAATTTTTAAAAAAAAAAGTTTGGTAAATGAATAGGAGGTAGGGTATTTGAACATCACTGATGTTTCTATTCCTAATTAAACAACTGTGTTTCTATTCCTAATTAAACAACTGTATTCATTTATCTAAAATAATACTTCTAACATGAAGTAGCTCACACCAGTAATCCCAGCACATCAGGGCTGAAAGAGGAGAATTAAGAGCTCAAGACCAGCCTCAACCACAAAGCTAAGTCAAGATCAGTTTGAACTACATGAAGTCCTGCGTCAAAAAAAAAATACTAAAACAAACAAAACTAAACTAAAACTAATAAACAAACAAACAAAAACAATAAAATGACAACTTAGGACTGGAAACATGGCTTGGAGGTTAAAAGCATCCTCTCTTCTTGAAAGAGGGCTTGGGATCAATGCCTACCACCTACATGGTAGCTCACAACCACCTGTAACCCCAATTCCAAGGGATCTAGTGTCATCCTCTGGCCTCCGCTGGCTCCTGCATACACATGTGCATATAACTCACGTAGGCTCATACATGTATACATAAATAAGAAAATCAAGCCATGATTTTTTAGGTTTACTAGAGAGCAAGAATGAATCCAGTCTGTGAGAGGTGAGGGCATCCCCTAACTGCTGTTGCTATAGTTATTCTCTACTTAGAAAACGCCTAATGCAAAAACATAGAGACAGGTCATATTACCACACATATTTCATATGTGTAGTTACCAGTGGTCTCTGTCTGGACCAGGCATTTTAAGCTCTTGACCTCTTGTTCACACAAATGTAGAAGCACATTCAAAAGTCAGAATGCACGGGACTTTATTCAGAAACAAAGCAAATGTACAGGTCAGATAGGATGCAAGAGAAGTAAGTAAGTTCTTAGTTTGATTTACTTAAGAGCTCCTGGGTACTACCTAGAGCTATCATTTGTGGATGGAGGAGTAGGAGAAGTTAATTGTGAGAGGTAAAGTGGGGAGTGGCTTTCTATTTTAAGTGATAGGTTTGGGAATGTAAGTCTTTGTTCCCTGTATGTGTGTTTTCCCCTGGTACATTTGTTTTTAGTGATATATATGTCTCCAATAATGCACAGGCTTTAACATGTTAATTAGAGATTTCCCCTAAAATTACTTAGAGATCGGGTTGCTTTGCTACATGTACAACTAAAACCAGTCTAGATTGGATTAACACACAGCTTCTATTTTCAGGATATGTTTCAGCAGGTGTTTGGCTACAAAAGGAGAGTTACTAAGGGTTGCTAAGGGAAACATAGATGGCTTTGTTTGTAGAGGAATATGAGTGCAGCTTGATGCCAGTGTGGTCCAAGATGCTAAGTGCATTGTTAGAGGTAGGATGTGGGTTTACCTCAAGCTAAGTGGTGTCCTGGGCTGCTAATCTATCTCTACCCTTCCCTTTCTCAAATGCATCAATTGGTCAGCAGTGGGTGTTCTCGCATCAGGGAGACCCCTTTTTGAGGTCTTTCAGGAAATTTTCAAAATTCTGCAAATCAGAGAAAGGAGAAAAAGAGAGAGGGGATAAGGAAAGGGGAAGGAATGGGGGAGGGATGGAAGTAGAAGCCTTGAACATTTCAGAGGTTGGAGTAACAAAGGCATGAATATAAACCATAAAGGATCAAGACCAGCGAAAATAACACAGTACAGACTTAGACAACCTAGACTAGAGACCAGAAAACCCTGCCAAGGATCAAGATCTGAGCTTGTGTAGAACCTCATGAATGGCATTGAGTTTTCACTCAGAAGCAGCTTAAATAGAATTTTCTGGAATTGATTGAAAAGGAGAAAAAAAGAAAAGACAAGAAAAGAGAAAAAAAAGCTCCTGGAAAGGGTGAGACTAACTTTCCAGACATCAGAGTTTTATAGATAAAAACTTAATTTTTGCACGATTGAGATGATCGTTTTACACATCTCTCTCTCTCTCTCTCTCTCTCTCTCTCTCTCTCTCTCTCTCTCTCTCTCTCACACACACACACACACACACACACACACCAATGTTTGCATTTCAACAATGCATTCTCTCAAGAGATGAGCAATTTTACTGAATTAATGATCAAGTAGGCTTCATCCGAAAGATGCAGGAATGATTCAACATATGAAAATGAATCAGTGTAATCTACCATATAAACAAACTGAAAGGAAAAAATTACATGATCATTATTAGATGCTTTTAAAAAAAAAAAAGCCTTTGGCAAAAATCCAACACTCTTTCATGATAAAGTCTTGGAGAGATCAGGGACACAATACACATACCTAAACATAATAAAGGCAATATACAGCAATACAATAGCCAACATCAAATTAAATGGAAAGAAACTTAAAGCAGTTCAACTAAAATCAGGGTCAAGAGAAGGCTGCCCACTCTCTCCATATCCATCCAATATAGTACCTGAAGTTTTGGCTAGAGCAATGAGACAACTAAGGGAGATCAGGAAGATATAAATTGGAAAGGAGAGGATTGTTATTCACAGATAATATGATAAGAGTGAACCCAAAAATTCTACCAGGAAACTCTTACAGCTAATAAACACCTTCAGCAAAGTGGCTGCATATGAAATTAACTTTAAAAAATCAGTAGTAAGAACAACAGTATCAAATAACCCCTCAGATCTCAGAGAGACTAAGCCACCAACAAAGAGTATACATAGGCTGTTTGGTAGCTCCCACTACATATGTAGCAGAGGACTGACTGCCTTGTCTGGCCTCAGTGGAAAAGGATGTGCTTAATCCCATAGAAATTTAATGCCCCAGAGAAGGGGGATGGTAGAGTGGTAAGTAGGAGTGGGTGTGTAGGTAGGTGGAGGAACAGCCTCTCAGAAGCAAAGGGGATGGGGGATGGGGTGAAGAACTAATGGAGGGAGGACCAGGAAGGGGGTCAACATTTGAAATGTAAATAAATAAAATAACTAATAGAAAAAAGTCAGTAGCCCTTCTACATACAAACAACAAACAAACTAAGAAAGAGTAGGGATAAAATATCCTTCACAGTAGCCACAAATAATATAAAATATTTTGGTGTAACTCTAATCAAGCAAGTGAAAGACCTCAAAAATAGTCACTAAATACCCACAACCCTTTCATTCACCCACAACATGCAAAGCCACACATAAGAGCTTCAGTCAAGCACGGAGCAAATTTCCAGGCCTGATCTCTGTCTAACAATAGCACGGTATCAAGTGTCTGTTCCTTGGGAGAACTTGTTTCTGTCCACAGAGTCTGTGTTTGAGGTTTATCTGTCTTGTTTATTTTTTTCCACTCTTGTTTGCTAAGTGGAGTTAAAGGATTAAGTTGAGGTAGTTTGGACAAATAAAAAGGGTTCAGAAGATAATAAGAACAGGAGGAACAGTTGTGGTGGTTTCGGCAAAAGTCAAGGCATCATGGGAGGGAGCAAAGATTCAACATGGTTAGGAGGTTGTAAGACATCAAACTAGATTAAAAGAAAAATATGCAATATCTCAAGCATACAGCCTCTCTTTGCTCTTGGGAGGAGTTGAATCTATTTCCATTGTTTCTAGTTGAGTACTGTTGAATTTAATGTATTAATGCACACTTATAGAAACCCATGAGAGCTATTACATATTCAAACCATATTTACTTATGGTTATCTAGAGAAACAGATCCAATTGTGTGTGTGTGTGTGTGTGTGTGTGTGTGTGTGTGTGTGTATGTGTGTGTGTGTGTATGTGTGTCTGAAGTAAGGTTTGTCCATATGATTGTAGATAATAACAAGGCTAAATATATACACAGAGCTGGCTGGAGAACAGGAGAGCCCATGTAAGATGTAAGGACTAACGGTCTGTAGACTAAGACCTAAAAATCTGAAAAACTGATGAAGCATTGGTCAAGGCTAAAAGCTAGCAGGCTCAAATGCCAAGGAATCATAACCTTGAATTCAGGTCCTAAGGCAAGAAAATCAAACACCCTAACCCCACGAGAGTCTAGTGAAATGAACGTGCTCTTTCTTTGAAGGGTAAACCTTTTTGGTCTAGTCAGGCATGTGATACTGAATGGAACTTACCTACATATAAAGTGATCTGATTTACTCATTCTACTGTAGATTTAAATATCTGTTTGAATTAAAGCATTAGAAATTGCCCTCATAACCACACCCAGAGTCATGTCTGACCAGTCATTGGTCACATAATCATGGATGTATATTTTGAAGAGTATGTAGTCTGGTCACTATGGCATCCAGGATGGATTTGGGCACAAGAAGTCATTTTCCTTCAGTCTACTGATTGGTGTGACTACAGGAGTGCGGCAAAGTTGAGAGTAGACACCGAATGTTTTCATCACAAGAACAGATAAGTGTGTGAGGTAATAAATATAATAAGGACTTAGTTTAGTACTTTGCCATGCATACATATACTAAAACATGCATATCACACACCATAAACACATACACAATTTTAGCATGCCAATTAAATAATTGTCTGTCACATAACTGGTTTATGAAGTGCCCATATTTAGTTACATGACATATAGTGGCATTTTGGCCAATAATGAATAGATTACATGTGTGACAGTGGTTCCATGGGAGTATATGACCTAACTATGTGACAGTTGTGGTAGTTTATGCAAACATTTTTTTCTTGTGATGAAAACATTTAATGCTTACTCTCAAACTTGATGCATTCTTGTAATCCTACCAATCAGGATACTGAAGGAAAGGAGTTACTTGAGATCAGGACTTCCAATCCAACCTGGATGTCTTAGTGAGAGCCCATCAGAAGTAGCATAAAATGCTAAATAAAAACAATGGTAATAATGTTCTCTCTCACCAGTTTTCAAGTAGCCAGGATATTGTTACTTACTGAAGTCACCATGATATGCAACCAATCTCTTAAACTTGTTCTTCCCACTCAGCTGGATGTCTGTGTTCTTTGGCAACTAAGCCCTAGTCCCTCGATTCTTCACACCTTTGGTAACCAACATGTTATTCTGTTTTTAAGAGTTGACTTTGGTAGAGACCACAGAGTGTTAGCATACAGGCTTTTTTTTTTTCTCTGTGCCTAGCTTATTTCATTCCCCACACTACCCTTCAAGTTTATCCATGGTGCCACAAATGAGATTTCCTGGCTAGTAGAGAAGATTGTAAATGTTTCCAGCACAAAGAAATGCCAGCTGTCTGGAGAGACAAACACACTGATTAACCTAATCTGGTCATTACATGCTATGTGTACTTATTGAAATTCCACAGTACCTCATAAATATGTATAATTACTATGCATCAATTAAAACAAAAATTTAATGGCAGGCTTTCATTTCTTTGAAAGACAGAATACTATTTACATTAAGCATATAATAGATTTTCTTTATTGGTTTATGTATTGATAGACACTTCAAATTAATCTGCATCTCGGCTATTGTGAGTAATGTTGTAATAAATGTGAAGAATGCTGTATCTTTGAGGTAGTGCTCTCATTCTCTTTGGATAAATGCTGAGTGATGGAGTGGCTAGATCATAGGGTGGTTCTGATATAATTTTTGGGTACCTGCAGAGTGTTTCCCATAGAGGCTAAGCCAATCTACACTCCCATCACCTCCTTGCTGATGCTATCCTCCATTGTTTTGATAATAGCCATCCTACCAGGTATAAACCGAGAGCCCTTTATGGTTTGAATTTTCATTTGCCGATGATTAGTGACGCAGAGCATGTTTTTCACATACCTGTTAGCCATTACGTATGTCTTCTTTTGATGTGTCTACTCGGGTTGTTTTATCAAGTATTAAACAGATTATTTGTTTACTTGCTGTTGAACAAGTTTTTGCATTCATTGTATTTTCAGACAGTAATTCCTTATCGAATGTATGGCTTCCAAATAGGTTCTCTGAGCCCAGTCTTCCCTTTTGACTATTTTCCCTACCGTACAGGAGCTTTTTCGCTTGATAAAATCTACCTGTCTATTGACAGTTAATAGCAAGCATCTCACATTGCACATGGGGAGGCAACAGAAGAATTATGACCAGTACTGGGACATTTTCTAATGTAGAGATGAAACATCTTACTCTGGCTGGTGGGCTAGAGAAGATATCTGGTAAGTACTGAGTTGTTTCGTGCATGGAGGACGGCTGATTTAGATAAGGGCGTTGTTAGTGGAGACGATAAGAAATGGTGAGATTCCACTTCGACATTTGACAAGATTTTATAGCATGTGGATGCCAATTTAAGAGAAAATTTACAGTAAAGTGGACTGTAAGACTTAGTTGTGAAAAAGGATCAAGTGATTCGAGTGGACACAGTAGAGATGGTAAGAAAAGCTGTCTAGAAGCAAAGAGTTGGAAATTAGTCTTTTATGGATACTTAGATTCTCACTAGCAATTCAGGAAGCAACTTTAAAAGTTGAAGATCCATCCTGGGCCTAACTTCACAAGAATATATGAAAAGAATAATAAAAACATTTCAACATCACCACTCCTACTTCTCTTCTCTTCACAAGCACAATACTTCCAAGGAAACTCTCGGCCCCACCTGCTGCTCACTGCACCACATACTGCAAGCCCAAGCATTTTTCTCACTAAATCTGTATTTTACAGATTAAATAAACTCCTCCCCAAATTCTTCTGCTCTCTGTGGGTCCCTGGGTGTTTACATCTTTCTGTTTTGCCAGATCTGCATTTCCCTTTTCTTTGTAAAACCCAAACTCATTCATTAATCATGTTTAATCTGCTTAGTTTGTGGAACTATTTGGCAATCTTGTGGTGGGTTTTGAGATTATCATTCTCTTAAAGTGTGAGTGTTTTAAAATAGCATTCTTGTAATTTTACATGCCTTTGTGATGGAGTGAAGCTGTGTTATTTTGACTTGGGTTCTTTACATTTGCATTTGTTTAGTAATTCGAGGAGGAACATGAGTCTTAGATAATACTAATAAACTAATAATTGCAGAAGTTTAAAGAGAGAGAGAGAATCTGTGTGTCCCCTTAGCATAATCTGTTTGGGGGTGGGTCAATGAGAATGAGTGAAATCTACAGACATCTCCATTAAATAGCAGTAATAATAGCTGCATACACACATAATGGGTGTCTCTGCTTGTTGCTCTAATGCATATTTAGTACACATGTTGGGTTCTAGAATCTTAGAAACTCTCAAATTCTAAGAATTATCTTGTCTCATCACTTCGAAATAAAGAAACCAAGAACAACAGCAGTGAACTAACCTTTCTGAGCTTAAGTTTTTCTCAAAAACATATTTCTCTACTCATCTTCACAACATAGAGTTGTGTGTATTGAATGCAGGGTATGCTCTGTGATTTATGGAATGCCTACTACCTATACCATTGAGATGTGTGATACGATCACCATTCGCTAATCCTCACAACTCTATAGTTAAAATTAGCTTTGAGATGAATTGCTAAACTTAGCCGGCTTTTATTCATGAGTATTATTTATGAGTATCAAGAGGGACTCCAAGAGATTAAGTGACTGGCCTTGCATCACATAGCTAGGTAATGACTAAGACAATACAAAAAATATAAATTGACTGATATATTTAAGTCTGTGAACATTCCTGGCTCATAGCTGTATCTCTGTAAGGTATTAGTCTGTGCTTTGGAAGGATGGCTGGAGAAAGAAAGATCCATGTTCATTTCATCCATTCCCTCTGACTGTGTTTTAATCTGCTAAGGGCATACATGGATGTGCCAAAGACTGAGCAACTGTGCTTCAGAGCACTGGTTGCTCTGTGTGATTACGTGTAGTCCTTATTCACAAATTTGTCCCTTTAGTCTCTTGTTTTCAATAATGTGCGTCTTTCTAGTCCCAAGTGTAGTCAATGGCTGGAGTTAGATGGATAAATCCCCCATCTTATTCCAAAGAGAGAAAAACACGTACACGAAAGACTCTATGTAAGTTCTACCACCCGCAAGTTATAAGGCATGAAAACCCAACTTAAACTCAAAATTGAAATGGTCAAGTTTCTAAAACTCTTAGCAATCAGAACAAGGTGATGATGGTTGCCTAGGTAAGCTTACTATAGACAAGGCTATAAGCTTAGCACAGACAAGGATCTAACCCACCTGAGACCTGCTCCTCTGCTGTATACACTGCTGTTTTCCAACCACATAATCACTCTAAAGTGATTTTTAAAGTAGTCTAAAAGAAGAACTGGAGACTAATTTTACCTTTGTAAAAAAGGAGAATTTTCAAGAAGGGAAGAAGAGAAATACAAGGAACCTATTTAGGTGTTACATAAAAGGTCACCCACAAGCTCCTGTAGTGAGCACTTAGTTCTCAGCAGGTATCAGTCACTGTCTTGGGGGTTGGGAGCACTTATGAAGCCTTTAGGGAGGAGCCTGGCTGATTGAGGTAGATCACTGAGGGTGAGCCTTTAAAGCTATATGCCCCAGCCTAGTCCAGTCTATTTCACTCTGCCTCCTGTCTGCTACCATTGCAGGATCAGCCATCTTATGCTCCTACCAACACAGACTGAGCTGTTGATGCCACTCTACCTTCCTGACCATCAACTAAGATCCTCTAAAACCAGGAGCCTAACCAAACCTGTCCTTCTTTAAGTTGTTTGTCAGGAATCTGGACATGTGGCCAAATAATGTAACTCATAAATCAGGGGTGAAAACTTCTATCTTTAATATAAGGAAGGCTAAATGTATGGGGAGTTGTGGTTTTGTTTGTTTGTTTGTTTATTACCAATTCATTTTGTGTGAGTATCTCTACTTGTTTCTAACTGGAGAGGTTCCAGAAACTGGAGAGGCTGCCAAGACCATCTGGGCTTAGACAAATGTGCTTGGAGAAGGTACTGTGCAGTATAGAAAATGAGTGATATTCCCCTGCACCTTCAGCCTTTTATAGGAAGTAGTCCAAACCATGATTGACAGCGGCATTTCCTGCATGGATGTGAGACAGCCCAACCTGCCTGCATCTGATTTACTTTGGTCAGACTTTTTTATTGAGTCCTGTGGTGAGGAAGGCTGTGTGGTAGCAGAAGCAGAAGATGGAGCTCTACATCTGGGTGAAGACTGCAGATGCAGCAATGATGCCAGTGGACTTCATTCCAAGAGATGCCAGCAATGACCTGAGATTGACCAGGGTATGATTACGCCTGCAGAAAGTTTCCAAACTGCCCTTTAACTATTCACTGTTGGAGTTTCAACCATTTAAACCTTCCATTTTTCAGAATCCTGGCCTTGTCATTGTCCAGATAGGAAGCAAGCCCTCTGCTGTTAAGGACTTTAAGTATAGTAAAACATAAAAATAAAATATATTAAAAACTAAAAATCATCATATTAATAAAACACAGAACACCATACAGTTGCATTTTTGGAAGGACTCACACTAAACCAAATGGGAGACTCCATTCTCAGACTTTGTTGTAACTGGTGCTGATACCCAAAGATCATCTTTGAACATCTGTGCAGCTTTTCACCACATGTTATTTTAAAGAAGTATGATTCTTGAAGTCAGACTTACCTAAGTTCAAACAGTTCCATTGTCATTTCCCAGCTCTGTGAAAGTGAGTCAGATTCTTTTTTTTTTCTCAGACCTCTGTTTCTTCCTTTATAACATAAGGATGGTGATGACAGATAAGCCAGAACAGATTAAAGGTACCCAACATTGTAACAAGAGCTAGAGACTAGGTGATGAGCCTGGATGTATTGATCCTGACACACGATACTTCATGAAGTTTGTGGACACATGAAGCACAGATCATGCACCGTATCTCCTAAAACAGAATTCTATTTCTACCCAACCAAATATACACTGTCATTCTTATGCTCTTGGAACTGAGTGAAGAGAAGAGTAGAATTTATCCCATACCTTTGTGCTCAATTATCAAAGAACAATTAAAAGAAGCCAAGAAGGAGCATCATCTAGCCCAAGCAAGCATTATGGAGAGGGTGCTAAAGATCAAGATAGGTCAATGGGTAGAGTAATGGGCAGGAGGTACAGGCACTTAGGGTTCCATAGCCTCAGCTCCATGCTATTGTAGCAGCTAGTCTGTGACTTCTTAGACTTCAGCTTGTTCCATGCACTGTAGACTCTGAAAACCTGTCATGGGCCAATTTTTCTTGGCTTCATTCATGAAATAATTGTTCACTGAATGCCTGAATATAGACGATCCAGTAGCAAAAATAAGCAGGATGATAAATGTGGGGAACAAACTATGCACAAGAATGAAACACACACACACACACACACACACACACACACACACACACACACACAGGTAACCAAGGTTATGCCTGATTATATAAGGTCATCAAAATCAACATCAAGAACAGTGGCTAGAGTTTACATCAACTCTAGATAGGAACAAAGACAACATTTCTGAAGGGATGGCATTGAAGATGTCTAAAGTCATGAAAAGGAGACAAACATTCAAATATCCATGGGCATAATTATCCAAGCGATACCAACAGCCAACACAAAGGCTCTGAGATGGGGATATTCCCAATTGCTTCTGCTTTTTCCTGTTGACTTTTGGATGCCTAACCTAGATCTGATAACACAAGTTCTTCCTACTTAGAAAGGTATTTAGAATCTCATTTGTTTGGACCATTTGTTTATCTGCTTATTCATTTATGCACACTTTTATTGAGTACTTAATACCTAGAGCCATAAATAGTAGTCAGGATAATAGTAGTAAATGAAACCAAAATGAGTCGCATTCTCATGGATCTTAAAATACACAGAGGTGCTCCACCAAACACCCCAGGTTCAAAAGGCGACCTCTAAGAAGGTTCTTCAGAGACCCAACCCTGAACACAGGTTACCTATATAAATTGTTCATGAATTGATGGAGAACTGGACCCCACAGTTCGAATGCAGGTGGAGTTTAGAGAAATAGCAAAGACCTGAAAGTTGAAATAAACTTAATTTCAAAATCTGGGTTTACCATTGACTTAGGACCTTGGAAAAGTTACTCATACTCTCTCAAGTTCTGTCTTTCCCTCTACAAAATGCTTATTTTATGAGAGTTAGCCATAAGCCCTGGCAGTATCACATAAATGTTTGCTTAGAGTGATGTTTGCTCCAATATTTTGCTTTCTTTTTAAGTTGTTTTACTGATGAGTAGCATTGTGTAGACTATGTCAGGAAAATGTATTTTCTGGGTTTTTTTTTTTTATAATATAGTTCCATCTGATCTAAAAAAATGTTTTTTAATTCAATAGCGTTTTCCATAAGTTACCCATTCTGCTTTCTACAGTAACATTATAGTTCTTCCCTTAGCCATGGCTCTGCTTTCCATGATTTCAATTTCACAGAATCAATAGCAGTGAAAAAAATCAGTAAAATATTCCTGAAATAATTAATCGCAAGGTTTTAAATGGTGACCCATCCCAAGCTACATCCAATCCTGTGTCCTCCAACTCCATACCACATAGGACGTGAATCACCCCTCTGTCCAGCACATAGACATGCTAAATGTCCAGTAGTCACTGAGGAGTCCACCTCGGTTCTAAAATCTGCATACCATAATTCTTAGGCTGAGGTAACCTTTGTGTAACTTAACAACATTTCCAAAGCGAAGAGTAGCAATCTAGCCAGTCATATGTGCCAGAGATGTCATAATGTACTTCTTTTATGTAGAGAGGTGAAAATGTATTTATAGGGGTGTGAGTGTGTGTGTGTGTGTGTGTGTGTGTTAAAATGCATAATATGCATATAGAATTTGGTTCTATAGATAGTTTCAGGCATCCAGTCAGGATTTTACAATGTATTTCTCACAGGAATAGGGAGATAGCTTATAATTGTTTGTTTGTTTGCTTGTTTGTTTAAAGGCAGATGTGATGGCACACAGTTATAAACCTAGCACTAAGGAGGCAATGGCAGAGGATCCCTGAGGTTCAGCTAATCTTGTCTAATTAATGAGCTTTAGGTCAGTGAAAGATTTTGTCTCAAAAGAGTGCATTGTATTCATTAGGAGAGTGCCCCAAGTTGTCCTCTAGTTATCACACACATGTGTACACATGTAGTTATACACCCATATTCAAACATACATGTGCACATGTACATATGTATAGATCCATGTTTTCATAAGTTAAAAAATGAATGTGTCTTCATACATATGGGGGTTCTGTTATATACTCATTGTTAATAGAACTGTATATGTGGCAGCTTTCCTAAAGCCTAAACTTTCTCATTGCCTCTGCAGTGACATTTAGGTAGATAATTAGCTAATATTCTTTTCAGTATAGTTTTAGAAAAGACTATCACCCCACACTCTGGGTGGGTCACTAAAAGGACAGCTGGGGTAGAATTCCCACCAATATCCTTACAAAAGAAATACCATGTGTCTTTCTCTAAATTAGATTTTATTTATTTTATGTGTATGAATGCTTTGCTTACATATGGGGGCCGTGTATGTCTGACACCAGTGGAGGTCAGAAGAGAGTATCAAATCCCCTGGAACTAGAGTTGCAGATGGTTGTGAGCCACTACGGAAGTGGTGAGAACTGAACCCATGTCCTCTGCAAGAGCAATACAAGCTCCTAATGGTGATGCATCTCCCCAGCCCAAAAATGTCATTTTTTTTTTTATCTACTGGTACTCACCAGCTCCTCTAAACTATTGGCTTGGTGATCACTGTTGCT
The DNA here is from genome assembly GCA_030674055.1 of Rhabdomys pumilio. Classification (NCBI taxonomy): domain Eukaryota; kingdom Metazoa; phylum Chordata; class Mammalia; order Rodentia; family Muridae; genus Rhabdomys; species Rhabdomys pumilio. Next base: position 33,268,621 of record JANHMN010000008.1, read on the forward strand.
ATGTTGATAAGTCTTACTTGCTATGCTCTGTAAAATCCAGAAACTGGAAGGTACTGCTCAACATTACCACACAGTACTAAACTACTTCTCAAGTCAGTTAAGCTCTAACGATCAAAAGAAATGGATGATGTCACTTCCCATCTTGCAACATCCCTACATCTGCCATGGCTCTCTGTGGAGACCATCACCAGGGGAAGGATTAGCTGCTTGGTTTGTGTATTGTTCCATTGTTTCTGCAATTAGGATCAATGGTAGGAATAGTGTGAGGTGTTGTATGAAGGTCAATTTCAAGCTACATACAGACCTTCTGTTAGCTGGAAATGGGGAGCTGCACCACTGGCTGATTTGCCAAGGCTCCTAGAGTTACTCAGCTGTATTAAACTATTAGGAGGAAGAATGAAAATCTAAATAGATGGCATCCATTTGAGGTGTGCTGCTTGAAATGTGTTCACTGGGAGTGTTAAATTCAATATAGATGACAAGGTCAGCTGAGATCCATTGCCATACACCAGACAGATCAACACTCAGGTGTCTACTGCAGGACATTACTGCACAGCTCATTAGATTATACTCCTAACCTGAAACAATAACTACTAAGTTCCAAACCGCATCTGAGACTGGAAGAGCATCCCTCTGAGATGCTTTAACCTTGGGATGGGGAACTAGGTGAGAACTGATTAGTCTCCTAAAACTTGTTGGAGCTGAGAATTCACATACTGATGCTCAGATAGCCTATTCTGAATTCCATAGTGATTTCAACTTTGCTAGAAACTCAGATCTCTTTTTTATCTGCTCCAAATTGCTGATGCCTATTGAGACATTACCTTGAAGTCACACTCACATTTAAGGTGCAGCTCGGAACATGAAAGGTTGTTTACATTAAGATCTCTCCTGCCTTGTGACTCCCATGGCCCAATCTGTCATCAGCTAACTTTGGCTGAGATTCAGTTATACCTGTATCATGTTCAGGTTATGAAGTTTAACGTGACCAGTGAGAATACTACCACACATTTCCAACCCTTCTAGTCCCATGTTTCAACTTTATCTCTTCGCTATCTTGTTCTTAGAGGCTGAGGTTTTATGTTCCTTGATCAATCTTGTGCTTTCATGAAGCAATAGAATTCTCCCAAACGTTGTTTTTCCCCTCCCTGTCTCTCACACAAAGGAAATGTCTTTGCAATGACATACCATTACATTTTTGCCTCAAGTGATAAATTTGTTCATTCAATTCATGGATATTTCATTCAGCTGTTAATACTGGTTGAGATCTGTGTACCTACTACGTGTCTGTTATTTTGATAGGACTTTTGGGAGGGGGATCATTGGAAGTCACATGAGAGACAATGAACAAGTAAGCCAAACACTTAATTTCAGATGGTAAATAGCCAAACGTGTTAGGAAATTAAGCATGTTCATAAACAGGCTAGTCCATGAATAAGTTACAAAGAGATGGAATGTATAAAGATATCTGGAAAAATTAGAGGAAAAAATGTCTCTGACTCCATAAACAACACATGCAAGCCTCTTGGAGGAAAATTTTTCAAGCGGGAGATGGGCTAGTAAAATAGAGTCCTGGGCAAAGATAAGGAATTAGAATGGGCAGAGAAGGGGTTTTATGAGACATCCTTGGCCCAGGTCAGAAGTTTGGGGTTTGTTATGTGAGTGATATCAAAGACACTATCACAAAGTCCTCTCAAGATGACAAAAGAAGAAAGAGCATGAGAACACTGTCTTAAATAGTAGTATGTGAGAACAGAACAAAGCACAGAGAGTCATGTCAGAGTGGCTGCTCACTCTTCACAGCTCCCATTTCTGCCTTGTATCATTAGGTCATCAGATGCTCTCATAGTCTTATGTGAGTGATGAGAACCTATTCAAGAGTTTTCATGGAGGTCATCGCTGCTTTAAAACTGTTCGTACTGATGGAACTGTTCCTTTCCGTCTAAGTGTAGCCTAGAGGACTTGTGCTTGATCATTACTGGATTTGAGTTCAAGTCCCAGCTCTTACTGGAACTCAAGTCACTTACTGTGTTTACTATCCTACTTTGGATACATGAATCTGTGTTTACTATCCTACTTTGGATACAACTCTAAAACTCAAAATGTGGTGGGGAGCACATAATAATCGCCTCTTTAAATAATCTAAGTAAAAGGAGCATATCATCCAAAATATAGATCAATAGTTATTTTTATTCATTCATTCATTCATGCATGCATGCATGGGTTAATGCAACTAACCTGTATCCCAACCATTGCTACCATGCCCCTTCATACAGTCCTTCTTGATAGTAATTTGGAATTGTGGCTAATCTATTTTTATTGGTTTTCTCTGCTCTATGGGGCTAAGGCACACTCAGCACAGACTTCTATATCCTACAGAGGCATTACAATTTGTACTCTTAGCTATAACAAAAATTCATTGTTCCCATTGATTTAAACCCAAAGGCAGGAGTGATACTTGGTATATAATATTGCAGCATCCCTTTGAGAGCTACTAAAATAAGGAGTGTCACTGAATCCTTGATTTTTATTTCAAATGACAATAATTGCTCCTGAGACTATACCACACAGACAATGATATTTCTCCTGTATAAAACCTCCAGTCTAACATCTGATCAAAATCTTGCAGAGTCTGAAAAGGCTCTGAGTTTTCCTTAGAACCATGTATGTCTTAGGTCACTGTGTCCAGACAGGTGTCTGACTTTCATAAAAGATTTCTCAGAACGATATTTCTTGTAAATTCAGACTCATGTACTCAACGTTCTGATGGCCACCCGGAGCGTGGCGAAATCCAACATGAGGTTAACAAACCCTGTGAACAGTGTGTCCAGATGTCCCTTTGCTCTGCTGGTAAAAATCTCTGACAGTATATGCAGGCAGCTTTCCTTGAAGACTATGAGAGCAACTGGTGACCTAATGATACAAGGCAGAAATGGGAGTTGTGAAGAGTGAGCAGCCAGATGAGTGTGACTCCCTGTGCTTTGTTCTGTTCTCACACATTACTACTTAAAAGAGTGTTCTGCATGCTCTTCCTTCTTTTGTCATCTTGAAAGGACTTTGTGATGATGTCTTTGCTATCTGTCCCATGGTTCATCTACTAGATGTGCCTCCTGGGTGCTTTTCTAGCAGTAGCAAGAAGAAAGCATTTATTAGGAAACTTTTACAGCAAATGCTTTAGCTGTAAACCCTTAGAGTTTTATTCCTCAACAATCCAGTGACCCCATTGAGAGAAATGTTCTGCCAATAAAGACAAAAGGAAGTTGACTCACTGTTCCATTTTGAAATTAAACCATAGAAATGAGGAAGGTTTAGATTTGTACGCTGATTTGCAAATATGTATGGAAGCCTAAGAACAGCCTTGCAAACTTGTTCCTCAGACACAGTCCACTTTTGTTTGTTTGTTTGTTTGTTTGAGATAGTCCCCCAAGTAGGCAAAGCTGGCTAGCCAGAAGACCCTGGTGATCCTTCTGTCACCACCTCCCCAGCAGGATATTTCCCAGGGAAACATTAGCTTCACAATGTCTAGTTGATTGTTTTCAATGTGGCTCTGAAGATGGAAGTAAGGTCCTTGTGCTTGCATTCCAGTCCAGTCCAGTTCAGGACCAGTACAAACGTTCACTTGGTTAGAAAGAAAATGTTATATAGAGATAAGAGTGAGTAGATTAAGCAGAAATTAAAATTTGTAAATTAATCTCAACACTCAGATCCACAATCTTATTCACACAATGCTGTAATTGTGCATCAAAATTTCAAAACTTCAAAAAGTTGAAACCAATAAAGTTTCTATATGGATATGTGAGTATTCGAACCCCATTTGTATTTAGCATAGCAAGTAATTCTGGAGCCGTGTGTGAAAAATACACAGCAAACACTAATATACCTTTGCTTGTAAGAATGCTTAACCTCTTCTTGTTTGAAGAGATACTAGGCTGGAATCTGAGTCCATGGGGATGGTTAAGAAAACATCAGTCTGTATTCAGCTCATACACTAAATGCACAGATGAATGTCTCGTCTCACAATTCCTCTTTCACCAGATAAACGCAGAAATTTTTCTAATACATACATTAATTCCCTTTTCTACCTGTCCTCCTCAGCATTGTCTCTAGTGTTCTGACACAGGGAAAGAAATAGGCCACAAAGTAACTACAGCTAAAAGATGCTTCAAGAGTCTTAAACTATCTCAACCTACAGAACAGCAATTCTTAGATTTTATCTCCTGAAGCATAAAGAGGGATGACTAAAATAAACCAACTCATAAACAAAATTGCCTGTCCCTAGGAAGCCTCTGTGGGATGTCTGAAATAGGGCCCCAATTGATGCCTCCACGGGATGATGATTTCACCTTATGTGGCCGACAAGCAGAGTGATAAATTTTCCATAAAACATTATTTACTCCAATTCAAAGACTAACTTATTATAGAAGTTATGTTCTTAGTATTTTTAAAGGGTCTAAACCTTTATCTTCAAAGCACCATTGGTGAAAGCAGATTGCCATGTGTGTTTGTGTACACCCCGGCAGTTCACACATGAGTTTGATAGGTTTTACTACCCATCGATACGCAAAAAAGTTGAATATGCAAAGCTATCTTATTTCCTGGCTTTAGAAACTCCAACATCTTTAAAGATCTGATTTAGATAGCTAAAGGCAATGGAACTTTAAAGGAACTTTCCAGTGGAATCCACTAACTTCATAAGTATCAGAATGGTCTCCACAGGGGGAAAAACTTTTAAAGAAAAAAAAATCATTTTTCAATTTATTACCTTGCTTCCACGTTCTTTCGTTTGACCCCTTCACAAGCTGGAGAAGAGGGCACACTTCATTATACAGCTTCACAGTTGAAGGATTCTTGTGTCAGTTATGGTTCACACGTGAAATTCCCCTAGCGGGCTGATGTGCTGAATACCTGGTCTACAGTTCATGGTTCTGACCGTCTCTAGAGGAAGTAGATCACAGGAAGGTATGCATTTACAGGTTATATCTGCTCCCTGGCCTCTTCCTTTCTCTCTACTTCCTGACTGCTGTGATAGGAAAAGCCTCCTCCTCCTCCTCCTCTTCCTCCTCCTCCTCCTCTTCCTCCTCCTTCTCTTCTTCCTCCTCTTCTTCTTCTTCCTCCTCCTGCCTCATGCCATGACATTCAACTTGAGACCAAGTGATGAACATCTGAAACTGTGAACCAAAATGAATCTTTCTTACCTTAAGTTCTTACTGCCAGATTTCATCACAGCAATGAAAAGTTAATTGCAATCATTTCAACAAGATTAAGTCCGACGTAGTACCATAATTAAGCCTCAAAACCATCCCTATGATGTTAGGTTTAAGTTTTATCCACTAGAGTGCAGTGGCAGTCAGTGTGGCATACCACTGGAGCCAACATTTTTGTTGGCCATGAAGAGGTCTCCTTATCATATCAGCATCCTATTGACTCAAATGAAACTCCATTATTAAACAGTTTAGAACATAAACAGCTCCTCTAGAATTCCGCATTTTTCGATGCACATATTAAAAGCTACAATTACCGTGAAGTCTGTAGAGGGTCCATCTCTATCATATAATCACATTAAATTTACCCCCATTTTAGACACCCACCAGACTTTGCACTTCCTGTTTGGGGGATAATGTGTACCACATGTCCATGCCCCTGCTGTTAGGTTATAGCTGGCACCTTTGTACCATTTCTCTTCCCTCTTACATCAAAGCCACGTACTCTAAGGCCCTAATGGTCCCTCACTTAAAGATGAAGGAAGAAAAAAAACAGCATATAGAATTGCAAGCCCTACATGAAACACAGTCCCTGACACTTAGTACACTTAGTAGGACCAAAAACCTACCAGTAATGAAAAAAACAAAAAAGTTGTTTCCTTTGTGAAGATTATGTGATATCAGTCATCTAAAAGAAATGTAGGGGGTCTGTACTTTAAACAAGAAAACAAACAATAACAACAACAGCAACAACAGCCAACTTCTTCGTTGTCTCAGCTGAAAAAAAAAAAAAGGCTAGTTTGTTAGCCTTTAGCCAACTCCATCTTCCTTAAAACATACCCTGGATATCAGGGGAGATAGAAAACTACAAGTACCAATTAAAAAGTTTATATGGTTTTTCTTGTACCCAATAGTGTGGTTAAATGGAATGACTACAGGCTAAAAGGAACATGGATTCAAATCCCAGCTCTCTAGTTTTCTAGCCAAATAGCTTTTGGACAATTCACAACCACTCTGCTGCCCTCCATTTCCTTATTTAAAATAAATGGAAAACTCCCATAAATTTTCAAACAGCGAATGGATTTTGCATGCCCAGCATGTAGTAGACCCTCCATCCAGTGCATCTTGTTGTATTGTTACTGTTGTTATTGCTCTTTACTGATATTCTTATGACTAAAATATTAACCTCTGAGGTAGTGGCTTTGACTACAAGGTTTTTTTTTTTTTTTTTTTTTTTTTTTACTTCTAGTCATCTTTGTGTTCCTTCTAGCCCCATCCACAGGGCCACCAGCAGGTTTTCTAGTATAATTATAAATAGTGGATATTGGATCCAGAGTGCTAATTTAGTCTAGCCTTTGTTCCAGCCTTTCCACTGGCCAGACTTGTAGGTGGATGGCTGAACTGGGGCAGAAATAAGAAGGTACTCTTTCATCTCACACACCGAGAGAGATTTTTTTTTTTTTTTTTTTTTTTTTGGTCTTCTGAGAACAATGAACCTGATCTGAAGCTCAAAGTAACTCTCAATGAGAGAAATCATTCATGGGAAGTCTCCTGAAATTCAAAGACAGGCTGAACCAAAGCTAGTTCCCCTGGCAACTCTCAAAAGAATGGGAAAGCAGCCATCAGAAAACTAGAATGATAGAAAGGTAGAGAGTTGGGGTTGAGGGTATACAATCGCCCTGGCATTTAAATGATGTTGGTTGGTTGGAATCAAGCCATCACACTAAGGACATTTCAACCTTACATGGGTGCTATTCAGCCAAGGCAGCTCTTCATACTTTCAATCATAGATCACTCTCACACAAAGCCTATGGATATTGGTGAGACCATGGCTTAGGAATCTAGAAAGTGTGTGTGTTGAAGAAGAGTTACCTTACCATAGGGGATGAATGTATCAATGTTCACTTTTACTTTTCCTCTCTGTTCACCTTATCTTGTAGGCATGATAAAAAAAATAATCTCAACTCTTAAAAGTAGCTCATTATTTAGCTGGTTGTACAGAAGTTGCTATTTTGGACTCCCTCGGAATTTCCATCTTTCTGACTGGAATTTTAATAGCTTATTAAATGGCATCCACATTCATTTCTCCACAGTACCACTGTCTGTTATTTCCATGTATGCTGAGGAATTTGGAGATTGCCCTCATGTTCACAAGTAATGCTGAATAAAAAGCTGCGCTCATCCCAGAGCACAAGAGAGATTATTTTTACACGAATTGAGCTTTCAATGAGTATGTGAAGTAATATTATAACTGAGCTATATACTTTCCTTTTTAAAAAGTGTCTGAGTGTTTTGTGCATGTGTGTGTGTGTGTGTGTGTGTGTGTGTGTGTGTGTGTGTGTGATGTAGAGACACATGTGTCTACAGATTCTTGTATGCACAGAAGTCAGATGATATCAGGTACTGGGGATGGTCTGAATAGGAAAGGCCCCCATAGACTCATGTGTTTGAATGCTTGGCTCATGCGGGTGGTAAAATTAGGAGGCATAGCCTTGTTATTGGAAGTGTGTCACTGTGGAGGCAGGCTTTGGGGGTCTTGTGTATGCTCAAGCCATGTCCAGATGTCCAGGGACACAGTCTCCTACTGCTGCCTTCAGATCAAGATGTAAAACTCTCAGCTCCTTCTTTAGCACCTTGCCTGCAAGCATGCCACCATGTTTCCCATCATGATGATAATGGGCTAAACCTCTGAAACGCTAAGCCAGTCCCAATTACATGTTTTGTAAGAATTTCCACAGTCGTGATATCCCTTCATAACAATGGACCCCTAATTCAGACAGGTGCTTTGCTCTGTCACTGACTACCCTGTTTCCTTGGTGCACAGTTTCTCTCTGAGCCTGGAGCTAAGTTGATAGCCAGTAAGACCCAGGCATCCTCCTGTCTGACCTGCCACAGTACTAAGGTTACAGTCATGCTGTGGCTGTGCCAGCTTTCTGTGGGTACACATCTTGGTGGGTACACATCAGGTCCACATCTTGCAGAGCAGTGTACACTAAGCTATCTGCCCAGACCCCAGAAACTTCTTTCAGATGACTGATATCACATAATCTTCACAAAGAAAACAAGTTTTATTTTTCATTACTGGTAGATTTTTGGTCCTACTAAGTGCCAGGGACTGTTTCATGTTGAGCTTGCAATGCTATATGCTGTCCCTTTCTGCCTTTATCTTTAAGTGAGGGAGTGTTAGGGCCTTAAATTACTTGGCTTTGGTCACAGCATGATCAGTAGTATACACTTTTTTTTAAACTCCAACTCTCATGTTCATTTCCACAAAATAAATTTATACTTGAGTTGGGATCTAGGAATTACCTAATTCAAGATGTTTACTTCATACATGAGAAAAAATAAGCATTTGTTCAAAGGTTACAATTTATAAATAGTGTCGTCGGGATAGGTAATTCAATCCCCCATTGCCTAGTATTTTACTATTCTTGTCCAAAAGGATAACATTAGATTTATCACATATTTTAGGTCATCTCTAAATGCCACTTACTTCCCAAAAGAACATGCTAATAAATTTCTTCTGTAGCTGAATCCTCTCCAGGAAGTTGATCTTAGAATATAGAAGATGTCAAAGGAATTGCTGATTATTAATAATAGTGATAAATATTTGTAGGAGGAAGAGTCTTAGATCGTTAGATGTTAATAACAAATAGTTGGGTCCACCCAACAGTGCAGGCATTTATGGGACTTGTTTGCAAATAAGTAACCACAAGGCTTTTATGGAATGGAAGCAATTTTTGGATGTAGGGGGAAGAGATGAAGATAGAGTGAAGAAATGGGGACTCTATTTTCTTCTAGGCCTGCAGTGCCACGTGAGTAAGAGATGATGCTCTAGTGAGTGAGTGGAGTGCTTTTACCAAACCAGTCAGTCTCCAAATTAGCCTTAGCCAGTATTGAAAGTGCTTGGTGACCTTGATAAATGCAGCTCAGTGGGGCTGCTTCTTCTGGCCCCTTTAGTCAGCATCTGCCAATGTTGCAGAGACAGTCATCTTCTCAGAATGCAAACTGGATCGGGCGTTTCCTGTTGTATATACAAGAAAATGCAGACTCCAGTGAACATCCTACAAGATGCTTCAACGGGAAGCTTCTCCATTCATCCAAGAGCATCACGTTCCTTTCTCTCTCCCTCATAATCCTCTGACCATGCTAGTCTGCCTTGAGCTCTAGATCACAACAAGTTCTTTCTTACCTCTGAACCACAACACATGCTATTCTCCCTTCTTAAAGTGCTCTTGTTTGCTTACTCAGCAAACTCTTGTGTATCCTTCAAGGTTTTAATAGAAACGTGTATTTATAGAGAAGCTCTCTGGCGATTCACATATAGGAGTCTCTTCCCAAATCTTTGTAGCTCACCCAACTTTCAAAAAACTTATATTCATTGTTCATGCATTATTTATTTATGCAATTGGCTATTAATATGCTGCAAGAAAAGAGGTACTATATCTATTATTTTGACTGCTTTTCCTGCCTTATGATCATGGCTTACTAACTATTATTAGATGTCTACATCAGTGGTCTCTAGTGAATTCTTTAAAACTCCATTAATTAATGTGTCAGTTCTGGCCTGTATTAGAACTCTCTAAAGCAGGCACTTCTTTTATTTATCTTTATTGTTCCCACAATAACTGCTGTGGTCCCTAACACAAAGCAGATTCTCAGTAGCAAACCTTACCATGCAGGAGTACAATCCAAAAATGTAACTGATACCAGGTAATAAAACACACATCTGACAGAAGGGGCTACATTCCTCAACCCAAATAGAGTACTTATCTATTGCCCTGCCTGCCCGTCTGCCTTCTTAAACAGGCTAATGTGCCCCTGAGGCTTTGTATGCTTTCCCTTGATGTTGGGGCGTACTACTTTAATTCAGATATCATTAGTTCAGCAAAATCTCATTATCCCCTGCATGGAGGTTATCAGCAGCCTAACCGATAATCACTTCCATGGAGACTAGATCTCTTAAGACACTTATGTATAAATCAAAAGAGAATGAAGAGTAAAAGTGACAGTGACAACCTTCTGGTCATAAGTTAGCATCCCCTAGAGAGCAATCCCTTTGCTAATATAGTTTTAACTCTACACACTTAAATGGGACTTTGGTAGGCATGGTGGTAACATAGCTGAGGAAACTAATGTGGTATTTGCACAAGGAGACACTATTGTGTTCTCCCTCATCCCTCCACAAAAAAGCTTCTGTCTACAAAGGACAGAAGCTGAAGAAACTGTGGAGGGGAATCTGTGTTACTCTACTGAAGGACCTTGTGCACCAGCAAGCCAGGCTGATGAGGCATTGCTTCTCAGGGATGCTCCTGTGTGGTTCCCAAATCAGCTGCCTCTGCATCACCTGAGAGGTGTTTAGAAATGCAGGGTTTCTAGTCAGATGTACATTTTAACAATCCTTGCAGGGATTACATGCCCACTTGTGCTGACAGCTATATATAAGGGAGAAGGAGAAATGGGAGGTCAGGGGAAAAAGGAAAGAGAGAGAGAGAGAGAGAGAGAGAGAGAGAGAGAGAGAGAGAGAGAGAATGAAATCACATATAGAACCTCCTCAGAAGCATCACTACCACAAAGAAAGGGACCATTGGACAACTAGGTTATCAAAATCCATGTGCTGCCCTCTTTATCTGTGTGTGCCCTGTACATTTTAGGTCAACCAGGATTGAATCCCAGGCTGATTCTAAGAGGAAAGCTTTCATAAGGAGTTCACAAGCATTTTGTAAATTTCAAACTAAATCACCAACTGGCTTTACTAAGTCTTTCTCCTGGCATTTCTGTAGCAGAATGAGGTAAGGTGGAGGACAGTGAAAACCTATCATTTGATATTGCAAAGATATAATAAACTAGTCAGCACCCAACAGTGACAGGTCAAAAGCAAATTCACAGACAAGAGAAAAAAATCCCCCATTCATCCCTAATAGCCTTGTTTACAAGGAGCTGTAACTGGGTCTCTGAGATGGAGGAACAGATAAGCAAGAGAATCAAAATGTGCTATCTAGGAAGAACAACAGCAAAAAAATGTCTACTGTGCTATTATCTTACTGTAAAGCAGAATCTATTTGTGTAGAGACTAGAGGAACATTCAGAGAAGTGTTAGAGGTTTAGACTTTGTTTTAGTTCAGTCTATGTTAGTACTGAAACTTAAAAGTTTTGAGCCAGTGGGACTGGGGAGTTAAGAGCCGACACATATATGTGAGGCCCTGAGTTTGAGTCTCAGAACTCTTGTAAAAGCAGACATGGTTGTGCTCACCTAAAATCCCAGTGCTCCTATTGCAAGATAGGAGGGGTTGGCAGGACAGTCTCTGTAAGCAAGTTTGTGAGCCTGCTAACCTGGAAGATGCAGCAGTGAACATGAGACCCTGTCTCACACAAGGTGGAAAGAAAGCACGATCCAACGCCAGGTACCAATATTGCTGTGGATTCTGACCCCACACATATGTGCTGTAGCACAGCAATACCTGAAATCCCATATATGAACACTCACGTACATGCGTACACCATACATGTCCACATACAAATAGATGAACAAAGGGTTGTTTTTTGTTTGTTTGTTTGTTTGTTTGTTGTTTCGTTTTAACACTGTATCTCACAATCGTATGGAAAACCTTCACTTGCAGTAATCAATCTACTATTAAATCAGTCCCAAAGTGTCCTGGGATCTGACCAGTTACATTACTGTTCTCTTTTCTTAGGGAAGCAGTGAAGTCGGTGGTAAGCATGAGCAATAATTGAGCGATAATTCTGTGTTGGACACAGCAGTCCTCCTGCTTCAAAGGAGGCTGAAAGGGAACGTACGTCCCACAGGGCAGTGCAGAGGATGTCTGCAGAGCAATGAAGAATGCTTTATGAGTCTGAGAGAAGAGGAAACATCTGCTCCTTTCAGACCTTTGAGAAATCCTTCAGAATCCTCAGAACAACTCTCTCTGTTCTCAAGATGAGTAGAAAATGGTACCATTTAGGTAGAGTCTCACAGAGCACTAAGCCTTTATCTTTCCCAATATATTTTCCTACCAAAGTGATGAAGCTGCCTATGAAATCATCCCCCCCACACACACACTAAAATTCTTTCACTCATATGTATGAATCCCCTATATTCTAATTATTGTAATCCTATCTTCTGTTAAGATCCTCAAGACAGGGTCTTAGCTGCTGAGTTGGAGCCCTAAGGAGCAACAAACACATTCAACATGGACTTGTTCTTTCTTTCAACTCAGATGTGAGGCATTTAAATAATACAAAAGAGACCAAAGTACTTTGTGAACTTTTTTCTCATGGTACTATAGCATATGAGCAAGTTTGTAAATAGGACAATAACTTATTTAAAAGAAATCTGATGTTCTGGTAGGCTTCTGTACTCTCTGACATACACAACTGTCTAGTGGGTTGGTCCATAACAGAATTGAGACTGCTCTTCAAAAAGCTATAGGGCTTTATTAATTAGAACAGCCACTCATGTTTGATCCAGTGAATACCATGCTTGTTAGTTTGCAAGAGTCTCTTAATTCTCTAGTCTCTACCCTCTTGCTGAAGGAACTCTGGGATTACAGACATGTACTAGTACATCAGGCTATGTGTGGGTCCTCATGCTTATGTGGCAAGCTCTACCCACTGCATCACACCCCAATCCTAATTATATATTTAAATTAGCATATACATATTAGGTTCCACGATGGATTTTTCAAACAAAACTTGTTTTAGTAGATCCCCCCCCTCCTTGTCTCGTCTCCCTATTTCTCTTTCATCCTTCACACCCTCCACCTTCATATAACATGTATTCTTCTGCTCTTTCTTCCTCAACACCTCTGCTCACATATCCCTTTGCATGGCATCTGTGGATGCCTTTCCAAACCTCTCTCCCTTGTTACTAATAAATAGGTGCAAGTTAAGTCTGAAAGGTCATCTGCAGAACTGAATTTGTGGCATTTATAAAGCCTCATGCTTATCCAGCAAGCCTTAATGTGTAGATGCACTGATCAGGCATACAGATTACATGATTATAAAACTGAGCTCCAGGGCTGGAAAGATGGCTCAACAGTTCAGAGTGCTTGCTGCTCTGGCAAAGGACCCAGGTTTGCTTCCCTGCAGCTACAGGATGGCTCATGCTGCTTATAAGCCCAGTTCCTAAGGATTGTGTGCCCTCTTCTGATTTCATGGTCTCCTGAATACACATGCTGCATATACTGAAATGTAGTTCAATCATTCACACATACATAGATGATGATGAAGATAGATAGATAGATAGATAGATAGATAGATAGATAGATAGATAGACCCCACTCACAGCAATGGACACATCATGGAAACAAACTAAACAGAGACACAGTAAAACTAAGAGAAGTTATAAACCAAATGGATTTAACAAATATCTATAGAAGATTTTATCCTAAAACAAAAATATATATATATAACTTCTTCTCAGCACCTCATGGTACCTTCTTCAAAACTGACCATATAATTGGCCACAAAACAGGCATTGACAGATACAAGAAGATTGAAATAATCCCATGTATCCTATCAGATCACCATGGATTAAGGCTGGTCTTCAATAACAACAAAAACAACAGATAGCCCACATACATGTGGAAACTGAACAACACACTACTCAATGATAACTTGGTCAAGGAAGAAACCAAGAAAAAAATTAAAGACATTTTAAAATTTAATGAAAATTAAGCACAGCATACCAAAACTTATGGGACACATTGAAAGCAGTGCTACAAGGAAAACTCATAGCTCTAAGTACCTACAAAAAGAACCTGGAGAGAGCATACACTAGCAACTTGATACCACACCTGAAAGCTCTAGAACAAAAAGAAGCAAATACCCCCAAGAGAAATAGATGTCAGGAAATAATCAAAATCAGGGCAGAAAACCAAATAGAAACAAAAAGAACCACACAAAGAATCAACAAAACTAGGAGCTGGTTCTTTGAGAAAATCAATAAGATAGATAAACTCTTGGCCAGACTAACCAGAGGACACAGAGACAGTATCCAAATTAATAAAATCAGAACTGAAAAGGGAGACGTAACAACAGAAACCGAGAAAATTCAAAAAATCATCAGATCCTACTACAAAAGCCTATACTCATCAAAACTTAAAAATCTGGATGAAATGGACAATTTTCTAGACAGATACCAGGTATCAAAGTTAAATCAAGATCAGATAAACCACCTAAACAGTTCTATAACCCCTAAATAAATAGCAGCAGTCATTAAAAGTTTCCCCACCTAAAAAGGCTCAAGACCAAATGGTTTTAGTGCAGAATTCTATCAGACCTTCCAAGAAGATCTAATACCAATCCCTTTCAAGCTATTCCACAGAATAGAAACAGAAGGAACACTACCCAATTTATTCTATGAAGCCACAATTACATTCATACCTAAACCTCACAAAGACCCAACAAAGAAAGAGAACTTCAGACCAATCTCCCTTATGGATATCAATGCAACAATACTCAATAAAATTCTTGCAAACGAATCCAAGAACACATCAAAACAATCATCCATCATGACCAAGTAAGCTTTATCCCAAGAATGCAGGGATGGTTCAATATATGGAAATCCATCAACATAATCCACTATATAAAGACCCTGGAATGAGGACTATAGCTTGGGACATTATTAGGGTGGCAAACAAAATACTCTATGGCATAGTTGATGCTGAGCAAAAAAAAAAAAAAAAAAAAAAGGAGTTTATCTATAACCATGTTTGAAGTTTTGTACTTTCTATAATGCCATATTCAGTGACTGAGTTTTGAAATAGGTTATTTTCTAGAATATCTTATATTTCTTGAAGAAATAATCCCACTCAGTTCTCTCAAGCTTCCTGGGAAATAGCAAGGTGACAAGGAAAGTCTTGGGAAGAGAGACCCAGATACATACAATTCTGCCACTGCCAATGATTTGACTTTAAAAGGTTTTCTGGCGTTTTTGAAAAATAATCTTATTAAGATAAATTTTTGCCCCAACTAAATAATGTCATACAAAATTATTATCAATAAATCTGGATGTCATTGCCTTCTTGGTAAGCTTGTGAATAGAATTAATTAAATAACATGCATAATTTATAAAACTGACTATCCGTTGTTGATATTTACTACATACATGTTTCCTGGATTCTTGGTTGCAGGGAAGTCTACTGTCAGTGCTCCAACATGTGATAGATTGGGGTTTTCCATCTTCACGCATATCCTATGCTCTTTGTTTACCCTCATTTGAATCATTCAAAAGTTATTTAGAATTAGAAAGTATTGGATTACCTTTGTTCCTGGCATTCAATTTACCAGGTGTTGATATTCTTTAATATCACTATTCAAGAATTCTTATTCAATGGATGTCTGCAGGTAGGTATCTCTCCCTCTGTTTCTTCTCCTATCCCTGATCCCAAGACAGAACATACTCGTGAGATCTGACATGTCCTAGGTTTCCTTCCCTTTGGACTTATTATCCCTTATGGCAATATTACATTTAAAATCCCAATCACTGCCCTACCTCCTGGTCCCCATCACAAAGTCACCCCCTCGATGTTCCCTCTCCTTCTTCTCAGAGAGGATGGCTCCCTGGATTCCCCCCACCCTGGCACATCAAGTCTCTGGCAGAGTTAGGCGCCTCTTCTCCCACTGAGGCCACTGAAGCATTTTTTATGTGCACATGTGTAACCTTGTGTGAATTTGTGTAAGCCATATATAAGAGAACACAGGGACAGAAGAAAGCATCAGATATGCTGTAATTAGAACTGTTAGAGGTTGTCCCTTCCTGTGAGTGTTACAAATTCGGGTGCCCTGCCAAGCATAGTAAGCACTTGTGTGCTGAGCCATCCCTCCAGCCCTTAATGAAGCCTTCCTAACCATTGACAAGGTTCCCTGTATCCTGAAAGAGCCAAAGGGACAGCATAGATTTTTTTTTCAAGGAATTTATATGTCTTATTAAATTGACAAAAAGCAACTACAGTTCTTCCTGGAGTTTAGAATTTTAAAATATTTTCCTACCTTTCTTCACCAGAAAAGAACCAGCATTCCACACGCCCCTCCCCAAGGTAGTTCATCTAAGTTTTACGAGCTTATTTCTCACTGAACTTTTTCGGAGACCAGGGCAGCAAGCAGGGAAATGCTCCTGCACCGGCCATTTCATCTTAATTATGAAGACATGTTTAATAAATTACAACACGCATCTGGCTGTTTCCTATTGAGCAGTACAAAGTCCTAGACTGATCTGTAATATTGAGCTAAAACGCACTTGCTGCCTCAGCCTACACATTATCACAAAGCCTCCTCGTCGTCAAGGTTAGATAATCACTAATAACTTCCAGGATGTTTTTTTCTTGTGCACATCCTATTGGACTCAATATTTGTGTTACTTCTGGGTGAGTTTTGTAGAAAAATCTGGGTTCTAAGTTAAAACAACAGTGTTCAACTCCAACTCACATTTTTGTGCATACAATCACCAACTGTATGACACAAACGACCACTCTTCCCTATTTAACAAATCTTTATTGCATAACTAATCTGATGTGGCACAATTTTAGCATGCAACAATAAGCAAACATCAGGATTCTCCTACTTGAGAGTTTACAGTTTAGTGACATAAAATGACATCATGTGTATATGTGTGTGCTCATATATATATTATATATATATTATATATATTATATATTATATTCTTAGAATAAAGAAAGGGCAAATGAAGGAAAACTTAAAACAATGAGCAGAACCAAAAAGTATTGAGGCTGAGGCTGGATATTGCAGACTTAGATTTTATAGTCATGGAAGTCCAAAGAGAACAGTGAAAGCACTGGAGGAGTGAGCAATGCCAGTATTTGGGAGAAGTGAAGAATGCACTGAGCAGTAGAGGACTCGGGAATTACAATGGTCCTAAACCAAGAACAAGATAGGTAAGCTGGAGCAGGAAGAACACTAAGCAGCTGACAGGAAATGAATGAGGGGCGCAACAAAATGAGTGGGCAAGCCTAATGTGGGAACTCACAGTCAGACAAGGAAGAGCTTTGAAAGGCATCAAAAAAAACTTTGAGTTTAATTTCAGAGCTTAAGAGCTACTCAAAGGGAGAAGCCAGTCTGTCTTATATTTTAAGAGAACTGCTATGACTTCTATGTATGTATTCATGTAGCCAAAGCTTGTTGTTTGGCATGTACTTAGCATCAGGCTTGACCCTAGATATTAGGGGACATAAAGCTGAAAACCCTCTAAACCCTTCTTCAACTCAGAGATTCTGCACAATTATTTTCAGAGGGTATTGTGAAATGTATAAATGTCTGATTTAATTCCATATGTGAGCAAGGACCATGGGTTATGAGTGAGAGAGGCTGTAATTCCACCAGTGAGTGCCTCCACCATTCCCCTATAAAATGCCTTTCCTCTGCTTAGTAGGCAAGCCTATTTTTCATAGGCTCATCCATTACCTTTCCCAAGCTGACTAATAACTCCTCTCTTCTGGCTGAGCCAGGGCTAGCATATAGGCAGCTAAAAATGTTCCACAACAAGATATATTTCATCGGGTCCCAAGAAGTCAATTTTTCACTGAAAAGAGAATGCAAATGATCCAAAGAGTTTTATCACCTTTTGCATCTGTGGGTTGCTTTAGTCATGAGGAAGCAGGTAAAGAGGGATAAAATCTCTTCCTCTCCTGCAGCCATCTCCAATCTTGCAGTTCTATCATTGGGTTTAAGTTCTAAGGCAGGATGGATATTCTTGGGCCAATTTGAGGGTAAATGATCTGATACAAGACTCTAAAATCAGCCTCCCTAAAAACTTCCAGAATACAGTCACTTACTGTCACCATGCCTGTGGCATAGTTTACATACTTCTTGTTTATACTGGTGGTTAGTAGGTTGATTGTTTTAGCAAGAAGCTATAATCTAGTTTCGATAATACTCAGCAATCAACAATTATCTCATGTTCAAGTTTGTAAGATCAGTTAGTATACTCTTGGCATCAAGACTAAGGCTTGTGTTTAAATTTGCACAGGCAGGTGCTGACTGGAGAACGGGGCAGAGTACTTACTACAGGAATCAAAAGCTCATAGTATGTAGTGAATTGAGTGGGGCTGGGGTAGGCTGTCAAAATTACACGTGTATTCCTAACTCCTGGAACCTCTAAATATAGACATATTTGGAGAGAAAATTTAGTATAGATTAAATATTTGGGTGCTTTTCAAATTTGTATATTGAATCCCCTAGTACTTGACGTGGTCGTGTTCAAGAATTAGAGCCTTTGGAAAGTAATTAGGTTTAGATAAGAGTGGAACCCTGTATTTGTCACTTTTCTGTTGCCGTATAAAATGGTATAAGCAAAAGAAACTTAAAGAAGGGAGAATTTATATGGGCCTACCATTACAGAGGAATAAGAGGCCATCATGGTACCAAGGCACGGCAGACAAGGCAGGAAGCTTTGAAACCACATATCAGCTGCAAGCACAAAACACAGAGAGCACAATAAAAGTGGAATGACAGTATGAAAGTAGAGTGACTCTGTGTGTGTGTGTGTGTGTGTGTGTGTGTGTGTGTGTGTGTGTGTGT
>JANHMN010000008.1:33287367-33303439 GCA_030674055.1 Rhabdomys pumilio
TGTGTGTGTGTGTGTGTGTGTGTGTGTGTGTGTGTGTGTGTGTGTGTCTGTGTGTGTGTGTGTGTGTGTGTGTGTGTGTGTCTGTGTGTGTGTCCCTAATTTCCACTGCCAGGGACATACTTCCTCCTACAAAATCATACCTTCTAAACCTTTCCAAACAGTACCACCAAGTGACGTCCAATTGTTCAAATGTCTGAGTTTGTGCGGGGAATTTCTCATTCAAACCACTACAGTCCCCACTGATGGTATTAGCATCCTGATAAGGAAAGACTAGAGCTTCTCTCTATTATTTGAGTGCACAGTGAGAAGGTGGGCCTCTGGAAACCAAGAACAAGGCCCTCAGCAGACACAGTCCTGTGGGAACATTTATCTTCAGCATTCTCTAGAAATGTGAGAAATAAATGTGTAAATATCCCAGCTTATAGTATTTTATTATTGCCATTAAATGTAGAACTTCAGAATGAGATTATCCTTTGTGTCCAAATCTAGTGATCCAACCAAGAAGAAGACACACACACAGAAAAAGAGCCATGTGACTATGAAGATAGATGTTGGAGTTAGATAAACACAAGTGAGGAAGCCCTGGGGTCACTGAAAGAAGAAACTGCTCTTTAAAGGCTTTGGAAGCATACAACCTGCTGACATCAGGATTTCAGGATTCTGGTTTCTAAAACAATAAACAATGTACAGTTTTCAAATGATCAAATTATCAGCAACGTGTTACAGAAGCCACAGAAAACCAATACGCAGAGGAATGATGCCCAGAAACATGTAAATTTATCCCAAAATAAGAATGGAATTTGCAAACTGCCAAGTCAACACAAGTGATGGATCCATTCCCGTTATCCATAAGGCTGGAAATGCACTATTCCTCTTCAGGTCAGGGAGGAGTGCAAGCAAGAGTATTTTCTACCAAAAAAATATTTGACCATGCATTGTTTTGCTTATTATACACACAAGGTCTTCCTTCCAAATTCATGAGCACAGGGACAACTGAGAACCTACCTGGGATTCCAGGACAGAGGAAGAGATGGCCTGAGGTTAAAAAGACAAAGGATGAATTATAAAATATATATATATATATATATAGTAGGTAAGAGCTAGGTTGCCAAGAAAAAGATGATTAAAATCTCTAAGCAGAAGTCAGCTACCCTCACTATTGTCTCTTGCACTTTAGACATGGAAGGCACCCCATGCAAACACATCTCTATTCTTTCTAGAGACTCCACCTTAAATCTCCAGGCTCCTTCTCCTGGTGAACCAGGCTGAGATAAACAAAGAAGCCTGCTTTTAATATTTTCCTTTCAGTCCCATCCTTTTTAGAGTGAACCTTAGACCACCTGTATCAGAATTCCTTAGGGTGCTTATTACCGGGACAGATTTATGGGTCTCAGCTCACAGACTAAATCACAATCTCTGGACATTTTAACACACATCACAGAGCATTTAGATGTATACTAAAATTTAAGTACCGCTGTTGCTTCTCAGACTTTTATACTATCTTACATCTATCACTACCACTCGTTATCAGATGTGAGAGATCCTCTGTTCTGTGGGGATTTGAAATCCCATGTCCCTTGGTGGTAAATTTCTTTGAAGTCTAGTGTTGTCCCTGAAGCCTACTAATATGTAGATTTATATTCCCAATATGTTTGCTCCCATGATATCAAGAATGTTTCCCTCATCTGAGGTGGGTGGAGGGTGCCCTAGTTTGTGTAGTCAGCAGCTTCCTGCATCTTATTCTACATTATTTCACAACCCATCTATATATTGACGTTGATTCTGGACCTCTCTAGTGACAAAGAATCAGAGATGATTGGAGTACATCACACTTTCATTTCAGAACTTTGTCTATATTCCTATCCCCAAAGTACTGGAATTTACTTTCAAAGGTCCACAGTCCCTTAAAGCATTTTGTGAACTCCCAGGTAAAGAAGCTCCAGTGGAAGTTTTATAGAACTACAGATTGATAATTCATTTCTATAATGGAAACAATAAAGGTGACAATAACCAACCATTACTGAGCACTTACCATGTGTGAGGCATGAAGCTAAATGCTTGTCTTATTTCATTCCACTCTTACACTTCCCTAAGGATAAGATAGTGATAGTATCTCTGTTTTACAGTTGAAAAGCATGGGCATTCAAGACTTTATATAGAAATCCCCTGCTCAGTAAGCTAAGAACTCATTCTCCCAGACCTCAGGAGACCACATGTTGGTTTTCCTCATATCTCCCAGTATCCCCTTAGCTAAGAGGTGAGGCAAAATCACCTGGCTTGTTGTCAAATCATGTAGACCACTTTAATATTCCAGTAGCCTGTAGAGACCCCAGCAGAATCAGAAGTAATCTTGAACCTCCTTCAATTGATCCTTGGGTGTCTCATTTTGTGTCTTACGATCTATTGTTTATCTGTTGGTTTCTCTATGTGCAGTTTGTTTGTATTGTGGGCATAAATAGTCCCTAATGCTCATAGAGCAAGACAGAAGTCTATGTTGGTAGTGAGAGGGGTTATGAAGGCAACAAGACAAGCTGAGAATGATTGTGGGTACTATTTTAAGACAGGGAAAGTCTCTTCAGTAATATGGCATTAGGATCTGTGAAGATGTGTTCTCCAGCAATTGGAAAGAACATCTGCAAAGAATCTGGTGCAGGGTCACAAAGCAGAGTCATCTGTGAGGCAGACATCTGCAGATAGATTTGGGATGGTGGAGAAAGTAGAGGATGACTTATTTTGCATCCTATATGAATCGAGCGAGCATAGATCTTTAGATTTCATTTCGTATTAGAAGGTCCTCAAGGTAAGAAATAAGAAGATACATGTTATATTTAATCTTCAACTGGAAGCACTGAGGCGATTACATGAAGAAGAAGAAAAGAAGTTGACTCAAAACACTGAAATTAATAACAATAAAGTCAAAACTTAGTGTGTTCATGCAGAATCTGACTTCTCAAAACAATGCTTTCAATTGCCTAGCAAAAATTAGATTAATTATAAGAAACATTACACAAAATACAGTTAGTGAAATATTTAACATGTATTCTTTATGAATCCATCAAATAGTATCATCTTAATGCTGACTCTGCCATAATACCAAAGACATGGTGAATATCAACATTATTTCAACATCTGTCATCCACTGTTGTGTATAAAATTTTCTATAATTTTTCTTTAATACATCATAGATTCCACTTAAAGACCTATAATGTCTACATAGAACCAATTTCTAATGAAATGTCCAATGTCCTATTCAGATCATAATAAAAATAAAGAATTTCTAATTCCATACACACTCAAAACACTCCCCTGAATTTTATACACAGAATCAGGTAAAGAATTCATGAGGTAGGATGTTATTTCAGTAGTCCAGGTAGAGGGCCTAAATTATGGTACATTTCTTGAGATTGATGAGCTATAAAGAAAATACAGTACATTTTAGTGCATACTGCCTATTTTTAAGTCAAATATATAAGGTATGGCCCATGTGTTATAATCTTATTTTTATTGAGCATTGGTGATATTAATATCCTGAACTAGGTTCACTAATTTTGCTATAAACATATAATTTGATTGCATGTATTTGCCTATATATAATGTTCAGTATATAATATATATTATATATTTTGTATGTTGTATCTATTAAATATATGTGTGTGTGTGTGTGTGTGTATTCCTGTAGTGGTTGTGTACTAATTTAATCAGCTGGAATAATATGTGTTTTGCTCACTGATCTAATAGTTTCTTACACATACTGATTCTAAATTAGTTTAAAATGAGGCTTGCACTCTTCTTCAAGGCCTGATTATTTACTTCTACATTCTTGTTGCTTTTCTTATAAAATGGGTATAGTAAAGTATATTACCTGTAAATACCACAACTTAGACACGTAACAAGAGTAAAGGATGGTTTGGTCAAGCCAAATTCAGAAATAAATAGGACTATAACAATACCACAGTTGGCGACTCCTGTGCTGGGCAGTTTAGGTTAACAAAAGGAGGACTGGTGGGCAGTGCTGTTTGTGTGGGTCAGGTCTGAGAGGAAGCGATGAGTCCAATAAATATGTAAAAGACAATGTGAGAATGAGATGACAAGCCCTTAGCCTAGCATTTTATTCCTATATTCATTTAATCTGAAATCTTATATAAAAACATAGGATATCATGCTCTTTGATGGGAAATCACCTAGGCTTTATTTTAAGGTATTTGCTTACTCAACTCTATTGCCTCCTAATTTTGTGTCTCTAGAAATTTCAGTGTGACTAGGGCAAGGGCAATTTTCTTTGCTGTCTATTGAGCCATTGGCAATTTTTGAAATAAAATGTCATTCTCTCCACCAAATTTCTACTGGTTACGATTTTAAATGAGCAGGTGATCTATGCTTGGGGATTTTTTTTTTAAAGGCAAGATCTATTGAAGAGCTAGACAGACCCTTAGCAATCAGATTGCAAAGAGATGTTAGTGCTGTAGTTTATAAATAATTAATCGATCACATGGCTTTGAACAGTTCTGTCAAACTCTGCTAGAAGAGGTGGCAAATTATTCTTCAACAAAATCATTTGTTTTTGCCCATGAAAAATAGTATGCATTAATACCATAAAAAATAAGAATTGAAATTCGAGTGAGACAATCTGTTAGAAGAGTTTTGCACATCAAAAGCAATAGTATACTTTATGCAATTGCCTCTCTCTTTCCATCCCTGCATGGACTCACTATTCCTATTATTTGACTAATTTGTGTATGTGGCAGTCAACCTTTGAAGCAGCTCTGTAATTTCATGTCAAAGTCAGTACAATGCTTTAACAAAAATATAGTTGAATCAGGGTACACAGGAAGTTGAGTTGTCTGCTGGCTCTATTAGACAAGCAGGTATTTGATTGTACTTGATTGGGTGTATGAATATCATTACATCTAGTCAATATGTAAATTTGAAAATTTTAAGAATGGATGGATGGATGGATGGATGGATGGATGGATGGACGGGTAGATGGAAAGATACATAGACAAAGTATAGCTGATAAAATGTTCTATGTGCCAGTGAATATCTATCATTAAAGTACCACAGAAAAATGTGCAAAAATTGCATGTTGATGAGCCTGATGTTCTGACTTTCTAAAAAAAAATAATAAAAAATAAAAAAGATTTTTTAAAAATGAACACATTCCGGCATTCCGGGCGGTGGTGGCACACGCCTTTAATCCCAGCACTTGGGAGGCAGAGGCAGGTGGATTTCTGAGTTGGAGGCCAGCCTGGTCTACAGAGTGAGTGCCAGGACAGCCAGGGCTACACAGAGAAACCCTGTCTTGAAAAACCAAAAAAAAAAAAAAAAAAATGAACATATGGAATGATGTTAGAGCAGAGTTTTAAAGACAAGATGACCAGAAAAGACTTCCTGCTGAGGTCTTGTCCCATCCCCCAGAAAACTCACAATCACAAATTAAACCAATAGCTTCACTCTGTGAGCTAAGACCAGCTTAACAAGATAGGGATGGAGGATATGAAGCTGAGGAGCAACAGATACTTCGTGTTCACTACACTATCTCCACTATCAGTTTGATTTATGTCAAAGACAATGAGTTTGCTGATACTCTGGTATTCCAGAATACTAATCGTATGGAGGGCAGTATTATATTGGCCCTAGCCCATCAATTTAAACAGAAGGATCCAGTCTCTGATGGTTGTTTTTTTTTTTTTTTTTTTTTTTTTTGGCTACTGTAGGTTCACAAATGAGTAACCAGACATCCCTGGGCATCTGCTCTGTGTAGTGAAACAGTATTAATGGACTTACTTTACTTCAACTGAAAGTAAATGCTATGCAGAGACCAACAGCCTCCTTGTCAGCAAGCTCCCCAGCTATGCTTTGTTTATGACATCCCTTAGCTGCCTCGATTTTTAAAGACAGACCTCATGCAGTTGAAGCTGGCCTTGAACATGCTGCATAGCCAAGAATAACCTTGGGTTCCTGATCCTCCAGTTTCTACCTTTAAGGGCTAAAATTACAAATTCACCACTATGCCCAGTTTTATTTCGTTCTGAGAACCAAGCCTAGGGCATCGTGAATGCTAAGTAAGCTCTTTAGCAAGTGAGCTATGTCCCCAGACCCCTTAGCTCCTCTGTTTTCTCATCTGGAAAATAAAGTTGATAAGTGAATTTACAGGACACAGAGATAATTTAGGTAATACACTTACATATGCCTGTGCCATAATATATGGCCAGTAAATAATATTTGGTACTCTTTCTTTTGCAGTTGTTTTTCTTAAAATGAATGGAAGCTTCAATATTTAAGCCCAGAAAATGTGATGAGGAGAAATTAAATGAGAGGTAACTCAGGTAGGCAAGGACTGTGCAATATGCACATAGGTCATGCTAGATGAGTGCCACATACCACAGATCCCTGTAGAACAAGGAAAAATTTAGATCATGTGACCAGCCCCTCTTTGGGGAACTAAGAGAAAAAAAGATTAGTTGATTGGGGGAAAAAAAGAATCAAACATAAAAGACAATATTATCTAGTTTGACCTAAAGGTTTAAAATGTCACTTCAACGCTTCCTAATCAGGACACGCATCCTCTACCTTCTCACTTGCAGAATCCTCACATATCCCTCAAGTCTTGGCAGAGTGAGGAGACAGAAATATGCACAGACTCCAGTGGAACACAGATGTGCTCTGTGTGAGATTCAGGGACCTGTTCTGAAGGCAGGAGTTCCCTCGGGTACTCTCGTTATTAATTCTCAATTTAGGAAGAGATTCTGTCTACCTCTGATGAGCAAAACACCTCCAGAAGAGAAAAGGACAAGCCAGACTTTCTCAATGCAGGTTATAAAAGATGAAATTGGATTCTTGAGCCTATGTGTAATGAAATACAAAGTTGGTGCTTTCCATTAAAGGTCTGTCACTTTGGCATGAGGGGCTTGGGTTTTCAAAAGGAATTTTATACAGAAAATGAAATACAGGTGAGGCACAAAATTCAGAGTTCTCTTAAGATGAGATGCTTTGAAGAGCAGTGGTTTTGTTGTTTGGGCCTATGAGGAATTAACTTCAGTATATAAAGTAAGATTTACTTTACCCATTGAAACGCCTCTACCTCTCCAGTTTTTATGTAGACTTAAATAAGACATGATACTGAATACAAAATACCACATTTTTCCCCCAAAACTCACCACTAAGAAAGTATAGAGTCATCTTGTGTACAACTTTCACAGTTTTTCAATTTCTTAACTTTGGGGGTCGAGGTAAATGGCAAGATAGGATCTGGGGAAAATTCAGCTTGAATGTTGCTAAGCCAATTCAAGATGAGAGTAGTTAGAGATGGAGCTGAGGAAGTGGTCCCATGAGCAAAGGGCTTGCAGTGCAACCACAAAGACAGGAGTTCAGCTCCTCAGCACTCATGGAAATGCTAGGTGAGTGTGGCATGTGCGATTCAGAGACAAGAGATTCCCTGGAACAAGTTGGCTAACTAGAATAGCCAATTCTGGGCTTAAATGAACAACCATGCCTTAATATATGAGATAGAGATTAGCCAAAGAAGACACTCAATATCAACCTCTAGATACATACATACAAGCAAACACACATGCACACGCACACACATGCACAAACATTCATATCTACATGAATACAAACTATACACATATACACGGGGAAACATATTTATCTCTGTACAGACTGGTTTCTAATATATTTTCATCTTACATTTCTCAAATTCTACAGTGCTCAAAGGATTGAGCATTTATTTCCAGAAAAATTACTATCACGATATATTGGGCTTGGTCTGACGCTGTTATGTATTCAAGTGCTAAAAATACTGGCCCTGAGATCTGGTTGCCTTCCCACTAGCAGATACTGAAGTATACCAGCCTTTGTTGTGTAAACCTTGCTACCCAATTTAAAGCTATTGGTTAAATAAAAACGGCTACAATCAGTTACTGGGGAGAATAGAAGTGGGCAGAGTTTCAGTTATCAGGCTGGGGGTCCTAGTTAGGGACCATGAGGAGAGAAGGAGAGGAGAAGGAGAAAGAAGATAGGAGAACAGAAGTCTCCATTGATGGACCAGTGAGATGCCCCCTGATGACAGACTGCTGGAGCAGAAGCAACTCAGGCTAGACTCAAACAGCAAGTACTGGGAGAGCACAGTCTAGAATATAGAAAAATAGATTAGGGGTATATTGCCCAGTAATGGTGCTAAAACTGATTTTTTAAAAATCCATAGGACTCTGCCTCAATTTCTGGGGGCTAGTCAGGCCATATTAATAACATTTTAAAATAACATTTAATGATGTCCAAGACTCAGTGTCGTAAGTGGGTCTTTAAAAGATGTCTTTGAAACTAAATAGAATGGGCAGTGGCTTTATAAAGGTCACAACACAAGTATGGTCAGAGAAGAAGGAGTGGGGACAAATGTCCCAATGTTAAATAAGGAATACTTTGAGCTTGAGATAACACCAAAAATTAGCAAAGTGTGCACAAAGAATACTGCATGTTAAACTGACACAAAATGGTGTTGTACCCTAGACAATTGGTAGGTAACCCAAAGTGTTATAGCAGGGGCAGAGCAACTGAGTCAGAGAAGCAGGCTCATGCTGTGCCATCAATTTCTGTAGGAGCTGACTTAGCTCTAGACAACCGCTGCAACCTGGAGTCTCCTCTTCCATTGAAATTCCACATACGATGACTCAGGAAGCCCATTCACTTCAACTGTGTGTGAACAGATTTCAGGAGCTCTGTGCACTACAGAGACTGGTGCTCTCCAGAGAGTGAGTCAAGACATCGAGGGGTCTGCATTTGAAGAGATTTCTTCCTCTCTTCAATCTGTTCCCCTCGCTGGAGATGTTGATTGTTCATGACCCTGCACCCTAATCTCTTCCCCAGTATCTACTTCTAGAGAACCCAAATTGCAGGAGCAGGGTTAGGGGTAGAGAGGTGGTGAACATCAAAGTTCTGCTGTAGATTAGAGATATGCAAGTGAATTTAGACACCTGAGGGAGGACCAGGGCCTAATAATAATACTTATGGAAGAAGGCAGCACTGGAGATTTAATGTGAGGGACAGAGCCTTATAGAGGATCCCTATAACTGTGAGACAAGTTGAATCCAGAGCCTTGTTCATACGAGACGAGCTCCTTATCAATGAGCTGCATTCCCAGTTCTCTTTGAGTTTCTATTTTGAGAAATGATCACTCAAAATATCCCAGGCTGGCCTTGAGATTCACCTGCCCCAGCCTCCCAAATAGCAGCTCTGTATCACCAGGCCCAACTGAGATGAATCCTTTTGAGGAACCAATATTGGGAGAGGTAGGCTTTCCAAAGCTGGACCCTAAACACTTAGAGGTCAGGACAAAGAAAGTCCAATGAAAGAGAATGAAAGAGCAGCCTGGGAAATAGGAGAAAATTCAGAGGAGCTCAGTAACCCGAAGAGGCAGTACTGAGAGTTTTTAAGAACTGATTGGTCCTGTCAGTGTGTTGAGCAGTTGAACAAGATGAGGACAGAGAAGCAATCAGATCTGGCAGGACAGAGTCATTGCCAGCTTGACAAGAAGGATTATGTGGAACGGTATGGATAAAGGCATGATTAGAGTGTTTTCAAGATAGATGAGAGGTGAAGAAGTGGGGGGAAAAAGAGAATTCTTCAGCTTTCCTCTAAAGAAAGAGAGGGAGGCAGTACAAGGCTGGAGTGGGAGCGCATTGCATCTCAGAAGCATTTTTAAAAGGGGGAAATTAGTTTTTGCATGGTATAAGTAAACCTACGGGTTTAAAGTTAATGGCACGAAGGGAAAATGGAAGGTCTCAGCAGGAGTGTGAGGTCACACCATCCAAGACAATAGTGAAGGAAGCATGTACCAGGAGAGTAGGGAAATCAATGGAGGCAGGTTCGGGGAGGGGCTGGTGTTGCTGGGCGGGTAGATAGAGGGAACGGTTCTCTCTTTGCCTGTATATTTTCAGTGGAATTAGCATGGCCATCGAGTAAGAATGGGACACCAAAAGTCTTGTCTCTTCCTCTTTTGCAGTCATCTATCCTTTGGTCTCTAAACATTTAGAGTGTGAAATGCTTAGGCTTGGCCACTTCCTATTTTTGTTTTCTTTTCCAGTGGTTGGGTCTCCCCTGTTTGAACACCAAGGTTCCCCTGACTCCTTTTGTGCTGTTCATTTTTGTTAAACAAGCTCACATTCTCTGTAACATGGCGTGACTCACAGCCATGTCATTTCTCCACACCTGAGTCCCCTTTCCTTCTGTGTACTCAGCTCATTGATTTAGCTTTGTTTTCCATTTGCAGGGGCAGACTTTTTCTGGGGCTTTTGTCAGGCAGTATTTATCACAAACCAATGTGGGCCTCTCTGTATGAATCCCAAGTCCTAACAGGGGAAAAAGAAAGCTGATTCTGAGAGGGAATATTTCATTATAAACATAATTTGGTCAGCTCCTTAAGTGTGTCTGCCAGCACTAGAGGCCATGGATAATGATGTCATTTAATTTTCCTATGACATGGAAGCTTCTGGAGTCTCTCAGTAGTAGAATGTCCAATGACAGGTCAGGAGTCACTTTTCAAAGAATATTCATCTATAAATCCTCTGCACAAGAAATTATCCTACTGTCATTGCCAGAGCCTTTTGAGATCTCCAGTGTCCTTTATGTGTCAGGATGGCTCAGATGTTGGACATGTTTCTGATTTTCAGCACCTATCAGTATGCAAGTTTTTCTTTCATTTTAGCATTTTAAAAGTGTACAGAGTTGGGCTGGAGACATGGCTCAGCAGTTAAGAACACTAACTTCTCTTCCAAAAGATCCAGATTCAGTTTTTAGTACCCACATATCAGCTCACAATTGTCTGAAATTCTAGTTCCATGGAACTCAACATTCTTTGTAGCCACTGGGGGCACAGCACACACATGGTATGCAGACATGCATGTGAGCAAAACACCCACATGCATAAAAAAAGAGTGATAAATAAAAACTGGCAGTGTGGCAGCTCCCAGCTTCATAGAGTTGATATAATGATCAAATGAGCTAACAGGACTTTCAGCCTCATATCTTCTGAAAAGAATATTAAATACTCAGACAACAGTTGTTAATATTATGTCAGAATCCCTCAAGAAAAAGTGTGTGTGTGTGTGTGTGTGTGTGTGTGTGTGTGTGTGTGTGTGTGTACACTAAAGGGCAATCTCCAGTATAGTCTTCAGGAATTCCAGAAGGAAATCCTTTTTCAGGATGGAGCTTCTTATTGGCTAGAGCTCACAAACTAGGCTAAACTTTGACCATCAAGCCTTAGGGTTTCTCCTGTGTCCACTTTACCAGTACTGGGATTGCCAAGACCAGGAGTTTTAGGTGGGTTCAAAAAATCAAACCTAGGGCTTCCTTTATGCTTGAAAAACAAACATTTTACCAAGGAGATATCTCTCCAGTCCATGCACTCAGAAAAAATTAAAAGTATATTCTTTAACTTTCTCCTGTGGATTTTATTAAGCATGGAAACCAGTTATTTCCTGTTATATAACAACCCTTTAAAATGTTGCTGCACAGAATCTTCTCTTGGCTGGGTGTGATGGCACATGCCTTTAATGCAAAAATTTAGAACCCAAGAGTAGATGGATCTTTGTAAGTTAGATCTCAGCCTGATCTACACAAGTAAGATTCAGACTAGCCAAATCTATGAGCAAGACCTTGCCAAAAAAGGAATAAAAGAAGGAAAAAAGGAAGGAAGGAAGGAAGGAAGGAAGGAAGGAAGGAAGGAAGGAAGGAAGGAAAATCCACTCTTTGTTGATGGAGTCATTTGTGATGGCTGCTATAAACAAGCCGCAAACCGAGTACCAAGACAACAGAAATCTTAGTTCTAGCAACTAAAACCTCTAAGATCTTGGCTCTCCTAACCTAGCAATTTCTGTGTATTTTTGGTGTTTCTCTGGTTGCATTTGCATTACCCAGTCCCTGCTCTATCTTCAGATAGTCATTCTTCCCTCATCTCTTCTGATCATCAAATTCTGTTCATGTTATAAAAACACCAGCTATTGGATTTAGGCCCAACTCCATCAAATTATGATCTCATTTCAACCAGACGATATCTGCAGAGACTATTTCTACATAAGACAATAGTTCTCAATTTTCCTAATGTTGTGACCCTTTAATACAGTTCCTTATGTTATGGTGACCCCCAAATACAAAGTTATTTCATTGTTACTTTATAGCTGTAATTTGGCTACTATTATGCAAATATTTGATATGCAGAATATCTAATATGTGATCCCTGGGGGTTCATGAGTCACAGGTTGAGGACCACTGACATAAGATAAAAGTCACAGACATCAAGGGTTCAGATTTAGACATTTGAGGAAAGACACATTTCAAACTATGTAAGTATTTACATTCTTCTTATATCTAAGTCACATCTCCCCCACTAACTACAATCTGGTTTAGTAGTAACCCTGAGCCTGATGACAGATGCCTTTTTAAATTTTCTATTTGTATCTGGGATATGATAAGTTTAGGCACAGAAAGTAAGTTTTAGAAACTTCCACAGTCATTTGACTTTGCTGGGAAAACAAAGCATGTGTATTCAATGGGGAACAGACCTGTTTTGAGTTGTCCTTGATGAGTCTGTAAACAATGGATTGGAAAGTTTTAAAAACTCCACTCACAGATCATTTGAGATGCACTGATGGGCCCGTCCTACTGTGAAGGGTCATGTGGAAAACAGCTTTGTCTCCTGCTTTCCCCTAGTTATTTAGATATTCCCCATTCAATGCTCTAATCCTTGAGTGCTAAATAATGAGCTGTTATTATTTCTGCCAACAAATTGCTTTAGCTAGTTTTTTTAATCTCACTTTTCCTTTTAGAGAACAGTCTAAAGTTTCAGTGAAGCGGCTCAGAAAAATGGAGTGTGTACACTGTTTGCAAACAGCTCTGTTCTGTAATCACTGTCTGCTTTGTTTTAAGACCAAAAAAGGAGCCTCAATTAAGAGCCTTTTAAATGCCTTTGGTGACATAAAAGGATTGGGTTTTGTTCCTGTTCTTGTAAGAGTGAGATATGGAGTTTATTATGTTTCTTGGTTATTTGTGTAGAGAATACAATGTCTCTTGATGATACTGCTATTTTTTTTTCTTTAATTTTAAAATACTGTGTATTATCACAAAGATATAAACTCTTCAAGTGAACCATGGCTTTAGAAGACTACATTATACAAAGAGTAATACATAAATCATATACATATACACATACATATACATTATATACATATTCACATTTACATGTATATATGTATACAAATATTTTTTCCTGCATCTTCTTTTATTTTGTTTGATTAAGTTCAGAGATTTGTTTGACTTTTAGCCAAGTAATATTTTGAGTAAATCCTATATAAAAATAACCATACATCAAAGTGTACAAATGAGACACAGAAGATACCCTATTGCCTAAGACCTCTTAGTCCCATAAACTCACACTTCACAGGCCTTTCTGATCACCCATCTCTATTAGGTGACCATTCAGAAAGAACATACATGTATGTATGTGTGTAGAGATGTGTATGCATATCTCTAGAACCAGAACCGTCAGAAGCAAACTGTGTGTGTGCCATGCTGGCCTTGATAAAAGTTCATCTAAGAGGTAGCTTCATACCATATTATACAGTATTGCAAGATGACCTCCAGTGTTCTGTTGTCCTGCTCCTGGCATTTATGCCCCTGTGCTGTCTTTTTCATGAAAACAGTGGTCACTGGATACCATGTAGGGGATCATGGAAAACCAGTAGTGTGTAATTTCCAATATCAGCTTATAAAAGGCTTGTGGCTTCCATCTTCTTTCTCAGATTAACACCACTCTGAGGGAGGTCACCTGACCTATTATGAAGAAGATTCAAATAGCCTGGAGGAGAGGCAAAAACCTGAGCTCTCTGGTCAATGAAGAAAAAGGTAAGGCAGTTTTCAACACATCTTCCAGAGTCCAACCAACACCATATGTACAAGTTCTCAGGACACCTTGCCCACCCAGCTCAGCTCGCTGTTCCTAGTACCTGAACTGCTAAGGCTGAGGTAATGAGTGTGTTTGTAGTTTTGTTTTTGTTGCTGTTTTGTTTGCATTTTGCAAAAGAATCTAGCACATACCCCTGCAAGTATTGTGCCAACTGAACTAAATCTCTAGCCCTTGGGTAATTTTAGATAACCACATATGTGATTTGTTATCAGCTCTTGAAAAAGACCATGATGCTTTGAAAAAAAAGAAGAAGAAGAAGAAACAAAATCCCAAAATATATTCACTTGATTAAAAGTGTTTATTTCTCGAATATAGTTCAATGACATGAAGTCTGAAATGAAGCTCTGTCCCTTATTGTCTCTTGGAGACTCCTGCTCCCCTTAGCTTATTCTGTCTCAAGCATGACATCATCATCTGTAAGAGAAAGCTGGCTTGTGACTGGTTCTGTGTGATGGCTTACAGAAAGAAAAACAAATGAGGAGGACTGAGGCATGCAGTTTTGTTGTAAATGAAGCAAAGTAAAATCTACCTCCCTTGGGAAAAACAGAGTCACACGACCCATTCTTGCTGCAAAGACAGCTAGGAAATCATTCATCTACCTTGCTGCCACATGAGGAGAACAAGTAAAATGATTAATAAAAAATAAAGTGGGAAAATGGACCCTTTTTTCCCAACAGCATTGTAGTATTCAAAGCCTAGGTACCAATGATGCTGTTACCTTTTATACCCTGACATGTAGTTTCACCAGTTTGCCCCAAAAATGAAGTCATGTCTTTCGTGTGAAAGAAAGGTTCCTTCCTACCCAAGATGTTGGCCCCATAACCATGCCAATGCCCTAAGAATGCTTCCCGAAGATGGACTGTCAGACAGTGGCAGCAGTGAAATGAGCCTCCAGAACACCTTTTCAGGAAAGGATGAAAGGAGGCCCCCTGAGTGCAGTCTTCACCACAAACCCAAGCCTCATAAAATGACCAGAACTCTCAAATGATATTTTATTTTGTGTTCTCAACAATGTCAAGTAACATGCTCTGTGCTGAGGAATCAGGCATGTAGCAAGAGTTCTCAGCACCAGTGAGGGTCAGCCTAAGATGCGAAGAGACAGAACAAGTTAGGGTACAGAAACGTTCTTACCCTCTGGTGGTGGCTCCTCAGCCGAGTATGTCTGTGCACACATGCACTTACAATACTATATGCTCTCATTTCATATACACATATGGTACTGAGTCTTAGCTGTTGATTTCCTGACCTCTGATCTTTCACAGAGAAGGCCTGACAAACACCTGGCCTCCCAAAGGGCTTATTTCTGCCTGAAGTTTGAGGGGTACAGTCTGAGAAGCCATGGCATCAGGAAGCTGAGGCACCCAGCCACATTGTATTGAAAGTCAGAAAGCAGAAACTGAGGCATGCCGATGCTCAACTCTTTATCCTGGTGATCTCCATATTTAGGGCACGTCTCTCCATTTTGATTAACCAGGTTCATTGGCTTTTCTCCTAAGTAATTCTACATATTATCAAGTTGAAAATCCTAGCCATCACAGGCCCTTTACCCTGTCTTACTCAAATATGCCACAATTGGGGAGACTTGATGGCCCAAGGATTACCCTCAGAGAAGCTGGCCACCAATAACTATAAAGATAGACAAGGTCCTTTCCTTTGCCCTTGAACCATCTGGAGGGGAGCTCTTCTCTTCATGTATTAGAAGTTGATAGAGCCTTGGAAATGCAATGTCAAGGAGTTCCTGTTATATTCAGTTAGCAGCAGGCACTGCTTCAAGACTCACATAAACTGGTTACATCACTGTTTTTATGGTATTGTTTTTCTTAAGTCTGGGAGCTACATAAGTGGAAACAGAATTTATCCTCGATCCAATGGTCTCTGCTTAATAAGTGAGAAAAAATGGAATAGAACCCTACTTGAGCACAGCTAG
The DNA here is from genome assembly GCA_030674055.1 of Rhabdomys pumilio. Lineage (NCBI taxonomy): Eukaryota > Metazoa > Chordata > Mammalia > Rodentia > Muridae > Rhabdomys > Rhabdomys pumilio. The sequence continues at coordinate 33,303,252 of JANHMN010000008.1, forward strand.
TGTTAGTTAGAGCACAGCTGAGGTAAGTTAGGTATATATCCTAAAAGAATTCATATTTTATGCTGAGTATGTGGCGCATGCCTGTAACCCTAGCACTGGCGATTCTAGACAGCATGGAGAGATCGTGTGCATGGAGAGATCGTGTGTGTGTGTGTGTGTGTGTGTGTGTGTGTGTGTGTGTGTGTGTG
>JANHMN010000008.1:33303449-33471206 GCA_030674055.1 Rhabdomys pumilio
TGTGTGTGTGTGTGTGTGTGTGTGTGTGTGTGTGTGTGTGTGTGTGTCTGTCTGTCTGTTCCAAAATAACAAATGAGATGAGGACACATTCTAGCCTCAATCTTGACTTTCCTTGAGGATTTCACCGAGTTTTAAAAATCTCAATATAATGTTAAGATTTTCTAATACCTGACTCTGAGTCTTGTCAAGAACTGAACATGTCTTTTTGAAATCCACCTCTGTCCTTCTCAGGTGTATTTCCCTTGATTCCAGTCAGAATCCCTGGCTGACTTAAATAAATCTCCTCCAAAGACTGGCTCTAGAATGAGCCATGTTAGAGACAATCCAATACCAAAGACACTGTTGAAAACAGCAAAGTTTTAGAAAAAAATTCACACTTGTTTTCTCGACCCCTGGGAAAGCTGGAGAGAGGCAAGGGAATTGAGTGCTACCCCAAAACACTGATGCCATTACAAAGAGCAAGTATTTATGGCAGATGCAAAGTCCGTAGTGAGGGAGAGTTGACAGATGTCAGAACAGAAATGGAGAGTCCTGTGGGTGTTTGTGACATTTGTCTGTGAGTCAAACTTCATCTGAAACATAAAGTACCAGCATTTTCAAATGTGGTTTCTACCGTGTGGTCCCTTCACCAGCAGAACCCGCACTGCTCAGGTAGAAAGACAAGTATTTGGGTCCCCAATCCATTCTTTGTAAGTCAGAATTTTGTGTGACGAACCCAAGAATCTGCCTTTGTATGTGCATGTTTATGTGTACATAGGCACATATGTGTGCACACACATATGAAAGTCAAAGGATGATCTTCAATACTGTTCCTCAGATACCATCTATCTAGTGTTATTATGAAGAAGGGGTTGCCTGCATGTGTATGTACACCACATGTGTGCAATGCCTATGGAGACCAGAAGAGGGTGGTGGATCCTCTGGGATTGAAGGTGGTTATGAACCTCCATGTGAGCCAATGTCTTCTGCAAGAGCTATGTGCTCTCAACCACTAAACTTTCTCTCTAAACCTCTACATCTATGTTTGTTTGTTTTGAGTAAAGATCTATCAATGGACTAAAGCTTGTCGTGTAGGCTAGGCTGACCAGTCATTGAGCCCCAGAGACACAATTGTCTCTGCCTCTCCTGAGCTGGGATTACAGTTGTGTACCACCACATCCAGATATCTATCTATCTATCTATCTATATATCTATCTATCTACCTATTTTTTTAGATGTTCTAGTATCAAACTCACGTCATCAAGCATTTGAGACAAGCACCTTAATGGTGGAGCTGTAACCCCAGGAATCCACATTTTAACAAACTATTTGTATGATTCCGGTACACAATAAAGTTTAATAGCCAAGGATGTTGGCCCATATAATACACTGATAGAAATTAAGCACACTTACCCTTTACTGTAAGTGAATTTTTTTTTTTCATTAAAGCTGGCCAGAATTTAGCTTGTGTTTGCCTGTTGTTTTGGTGGTTTGATATTTGTGTTTGTCTGGTTGGTTGGTTGGTTGGTTGGTTGGTTGGTTGGTTGGTTGGTTGGTTTTCTCTGAGACAGGATCTTACTATGTAGCACAGGCTGCCCTGAAACTAGGTGTTCTCTAGCCCCAGCCTCCCAAGGACAGGGATTACAGGCCTATGCCTTTGTGCTTCACACATGTTGAATTATTTTGATCTTAATAGGTATGTTTAAAAGTAGGTGTGTTTCATTAATTATAATGCTTTTGTCTATTTCCAAAGGCTGTTAATATCTATTCCCCCAGAGTATTCATATAAAGGACAAAGAGAATGAGCAAGGATACTCTGTATATACACTCCTCCACAGAGAGATGAGGATACCAAAATGCTTCTCTTTAGGTCTCCTAGCTACTTAACATGGTTCTGGTTTGGCTCTTTCTATCATATTCGGATGTACATGTGGCTGAGTGAGGGAGTCAGGCAGACTCAGTTTTAAACTCTGATTCTATCGTGTCCTAGCTATAAAACATGAAAAGCTAATTTTGTAGAATTTTGGAGTATAATAATGGTTGGTTGCTATATACATAGTGATACATCAAACATGCCTCACAACTTAGCATCACTACAAAAGTTTAATAAAAAAATAATCAACAGAAAAAAATAAAGTACTTTTACACACTGGAGCATGGAAGTCAAGCTTTTATGCAACACTTTCCTCATGTGTGACACAGTGAAGTACCACTTTCTTCAGTGACGGGATGGGAGAGAGTTCAGTGCAAATGTCTATTATCATTTAACATGATACTAATTAATAACTCCAGTTCCAGGGAATCCAATGCCCTTTTCTTGATGACAGGGCCACCAGACACTCACATGGTACAATACATGCACACAAACACTCATATACATAAAGTAAAGGTGGGTAATTCTTAACAATATCAATTGCTCACACCATCACTGCTACACAGCTGCCTATCAGAGAGGCTGTCATGTGATGGACTGCAGCTAGCTGAGGGCTGTCTTCAAGACAACCTGAGCATCTTGCCCAGGCATCTAATCATCCAGTGTGATCGGTCAGCTGACCTGTGGCCACCACACAACTGCTTTCAGCATTGTTCCCTCTCATACCTCACTAGAGTACCATGCAACATTATCACATACTTGTGCTTCAGGTTCCTGTCAGAAGCTTGTTCCACAGTGAGGCTTTCTTCTTTCTGAAGGTGGGAGAGCTACTGATGCTCACAAGCTGTTCTGATTGCCATCAGAAAAACTGAAAGGCTTGTCCATTTTTACTGAAGAATAGGTCTGCTAGAATCAATAGCTGGCTCATCCACAGCCAACCTCACTTCATCTGTGGCTTAACCACTCACAGGCTAGTTTATTGAAGATCTCGCCTTCCTAGTTTGTCTTGTTGGAATGTTATCCTGTAAGGAAAACCAGTCATATGAAGCCAGTATTGTGGTTGTTGTGGTTGTTGTGGTTGTTGTGGTTGTTGTGGTGGTTGGGGTTGTTGTGGTTGTTGTGGTTGTTGGGGTTGTTGGGGTTGTTGGGGTTATTATTATTATTATTATTATTATTATTATTATTATTAATCTGGTCTTGTGTATTAAACTAATTAAATTAATTAGTTTATTAAACTAGATTTTCATCATGACCACACCTTAATAAAGCATAATCTTGTAGCTAAGTAATATAAATGACTCTCAGTTTAATACTTGCATGGGTTCAAATTTGAATGTTGTCAACTAATGCCTATTTGCCTTTGAGCAAGCTATTTATCATTTAATGCTTCAGTGTATCCAACTGTAAAACAGGGCAAATAGAAACATAGATAAGGTTGTAAACAATGAGTGATAACACTTAGCATCACTAATTTAGTATCTGTGTCAATGAATACTGCAGTGCAGAGGCACATGAGTGGCTCTGTGGATAAATGCCTTTCTGTGTCAGCCTAAGGACTGGGTTTAGCTCCTCAGCATCCATAAAAAAATGTTAAGTGATAGACCACCTGTAATCCCAGCACTCAGATGACACACTCAGGAATTCTGGAGCAAGCTGGCTAGCTAGACTAGCCAAATCTTCAAGCTCTAGATGCAACAAGAAATTCTGATTCACAAGTAGAAACCAATTGGGGAAGACACTCAGCATCAGTCCTTTGGCTTCCACATACATGCACACATACATGTATATACAACAACACACATGAGCCTATAAACATGTGAATATGCATGTACATACACCACACCCATACACACCTGGAAAGAAAAGCAACTGTATCTTAACAACATGCATAATGATAACATTAATGGTGGCAATAACAGTACCTACTTTCAGCCCTGGATTAAGTGTTATGATATATCTCATAACAATATTATTGGGGGAGTTTTAGAATCCTTGCTTTGCAGATGAGCGAGATGAGCAGATAAGCAGATGAGATAACAGAGAGGTACTGCAGCCTGTCCAAAGCCACACAGCAGCTAGGATATGGAGCTAAGATTCAATGCCATCCCTCCATGACTTCATACTCGAAGTTGAATACCAATTTGAAACTCCAGAAACACTGCATCGTGAAATGAAGACGCCTCCGCTCACGTTCTCTAGCTACACAAGACCAACCAAAATCATTAATAGCAATTTGTTCTCTTGGAGGAAGGATTCCAAATGGCAGTGATGTGATCAGAGCAGTGAGTGTTAAAAGCTACCACCTGGCTACATGCACTGTGAAGATGAGGGACTGTTCCCTAAGTGAAAAATAACTTCATTAAGTAATGGAATTTAAAAACCGGGAAGTCAGCACCTTCTACAAGACAGGCAGTTGTGTGATAGAAAAAAAGTGGTGGAGGGGTTTATGGCATCAGGTGATATGACAAACGAGGTACTTTTAGAGATACAAAGAAAATCATTCCAAACTTGAATGATTTTCTGTAAGTGTCCTGTATATGAAGCTCCTGCAAGCTGGCAGAAACTAGGGACACTGTCCTGACGATGTCATATCCAGCAATCAGGAGTTCCAGGGGAAGAGAGTTTTAGCTGTCACTCACTTCCCACCTGTTATGTGCTGGCTCCTGGGTAAAGAAGCCCTTTGCAATGTGTCACTTGATAATTAGCTGGATCATTAGGGCTGCCATTTTGTCAAAGGAGAAAACTGAGCGTAGGAGGCAGTAAAAGCAACTCAGAGGCCCACTGTCTGGGGTGAGGCCTGAAATGGGATTTCGGGGTCTTGCTGTGGTCTAGAGACTGGGGAAATGGTGCGTGCTCCATTCTCTAGCATCATTTCTACGGAGATCAAATGTGAAATGCTGGCTTTGAAGGCTCAGCCAGAGAAGACAAGGCTTTTATTTGCTTTGCCCAATATGAGGTAGAAATGTAATGTTTCTTCTTAAAAGTGAGGACAAATTGAAGCCTTTGGGGAAAGCTGTTGAGGAAACTTGTGAGAAGTTAGCCTAGTGGAAAAGATCATAGCAAATCTCTTCTGGCTCCTCAGGCCAAGGGGAATTTGTTTACTGATTGTATAGCCTGATGTTTTGTCTCAAGCTGGTACAGGGTGTATGCTACAGAAGTGTTTGCTCAGCTGGCTTGAATGTTCTTCTTGTCCAAATACCTTAAGCCCTATGTGGGGGGAGGGAGAACCTACTCTTTTGGGGAGCCCACTTTTCCACTCCGAATCACAGTGGCAAGCACAGGGCTGTTCAAACTGTACAAACCCTGGGGAAAACTTAGTTATAGTTTAAGCTTCAGGCTCAGCATCTGCATTTTGGGGACTCATACAAAACCAAGTTGGGCACTTGCATGGGTCTAGACAGAAATTGGTAGAAAAGGTCGTGAAGCAAACAGACAAGAGAATGATATTTTTAAAGGACTACATTTAGTGCTGGTCTACATCAACCCCCTAGTCTTTCTATAATCTTGAACACGATAGTTACTGTTGTAGAAGTAGCACAGAAGTAGCTTTAGCATCTGACCAGAACTTCTTCCACAGAGCTGTTTTTCTTTGAAGTTGATGATCTGTGTGGTGGTTGGTTTGACTTTTCTTCAACTGGTTTTTGTCATTGCACATAGGATTCAAAGGGTGTAGGGAAAGTTAGGGAGTGGGGTGGTTCTGAAAATGGGTGTGCTTGTAATTTCTCTTGCTGAAAAAAAAAAGGGCTGCATGAGAAACATATCATGACCCCTAGAAAATACCACATCCTAATCCCTCACATAGGTGAATATTTGTCCTTTGGTTGGCAAAAGAGACTGCGAGTTTCAATAGAATCCTTGAGGTACTAGTCCTGTCCTGGGTTGTCTAGAGAAACATAATGGTATCATTAGCATTCTTACAGAGTTGAGACAAAAATGTTATAGTCTGAGAAACTATGTGACCCAGCCCAGATGAACAATGTGACTTCTCATCTTGGGATGTAAGCTCCACAAATCAGAGACAATGAGAAGCTTTCAGGGGCTGAGAATGACAAACAACAGCCTCTTTATCATCACCTCTGGAAGAGAGACAGGGAGACTACTGACCTTCAAAAGTACAAGATAATAAAATCTGTATCGTTTAAGCCAAGTAGGTCACAGTAATTTGTTACAGTAGCAGCTGAAAATTAACTTAAGAGCTAAGTTCTCTAGAAACAGCTTCTGAGAAAATATTTGATGTGATTGGTAGCCTGGGAATCATCTTTGGCTGCTGAGGGCCTTTTAATGTCAGCACTATCAACATTGCAGGCCAGGTAATTCTCTGCTTGGGGCTGCCCTACGCATTGTAGAGCATTCAGAAGCAGCATTAGCTTGTTCCCACTGTGTGCCAGTAACACTCTCTGCTCTTGGTGCTATGACAAAGAATATCTGTGGACAGTGCCAAATGTCCCCCATGGAGAGAAGGGACAGCAGAATTGCTCCCAGGCTTACGGCCACTGCTTCAGCTTCATCATATGTTCCTCCGATGTGAAATTTCTGATGACAGCAAGCAACTCATCTTTCCCCCATGGTCCTAATTCATAAATGAGCCAAACCCTGAGACACACAACATATGCCTTTGCCAGAGTCATTTTGCTGCTCAATTACAAGGCAAGAAAAAAAAAATCCTTGCCTGTAGACTAGATGGAATAATCTCTGGCTTGTACCAAGAGATCAGACCGGATTTATTTCTGGATGAAGTTTGGCTGATAACCCAAGGCAAGTTATTAATCTGCTCAGCCTAGCCCGCTAACACCTTAAGCCTGTTACTCTCAGTAGATGCCAAAGAAAGCCTTATATCAAATTGAGTCAGGTGGCTTTGTGACCTTCTTCCTTATTTATGGAAGGTAATTGTGGATCCTACTCATAACTACTACTGATTCAAAAAATCCCAAAATGTATTAGGACGAAACTTGGTAATGCTCAGGTAAAGGGTGGGGGCTCTGAGCCTTTATTGGCTCCAAGTTGTACACATTATAAAAAATGGAATCTACACCAACCTGAACGAAGTCAAGATCTTTCTTCTCTGCATTAATATGACTGCCTAGGGAGGCTGGAACTTAGGGGAATAGACAGATTCCAGTTTAAAAAAAACCTTTCTGTGGCTTAGCAGAGAAAGATAAGAAGGCAGAACTAGAGAGGACAGAGAATAAATAAGAATAAATAAGGAAGTAGGCAGAGGCCATTGGAAGACATGGGAAGAGCATAGTCAGATTCAACAGGATCTCATGGAGGCCAGAGTGACCTCAGATTCCTTTATCTAGCTGAGGCTGGTCTTGAACTCTTGATCTTCTTGCCTCTACCTCTGAAATGCCAACATTACACACCTGCTGCACCACACGTGATACACTGCTCCTTTTTGAAATGAAATGGGATGGGTAGTTAGCTGTATTCCTTCCATTAACACGGGATAGATGTGAAATCACTAACTTGTTCAAGAATGTGCCATAGTTCTTTTTCTGAAAATTTTCTATGACTTCTAAAAATAGCCGTAGCTTCAGTCTCCAGTAGACTGGACTCTCTGTCTTATCTCAGAGACTTTTAAGTTAACAACAATGTAAGATTGACACATCCTTCAACATATGTCTCTTGAAATACAGGAGGGAGAAAAAAGAAAGATGGGAGCTGGGTGGGAGGGAAACTGGGGAGAAATTGGAAGGACATGGTGGGGAAAACTGTGATCAAAATATATTATATGGGGAAAAGCTTATTTTCAATTAAAAAAAAAAAGAAATATATATGACACAAATTTAAGGGGAAAACATACATACTCCTACTTGTCCTGTTTCCAGATACCAAGAGTCTGATAGCCAGTGTTGGGCAGAAGTCTACCTATCCTCTTAGCCAGAGGAATGATAACATGAGTGGCAAACACAACATCACAGGGAGATAACTCAGAATCCCTGATGCTAGCTTCTAGAAAATGGCACAATTCCAGATTCAAACACAAGTTTCCTTGTTTCCATGATAAACCCCCCAGGGTCACCATCATCAACTCAATTATATTGGTGGGGCTGGCCCCTCCTTGCTTTGAGAAAACCTGTCACCCTTGAGATTGAGTCCAGCCAGCACCAATGTAAGTTTTAGACAAGTAGATTCTGAAACTTACAAGGAATCTTTAAACTCCATTAAATAGCACAGTTCCTTCTCAGGAATCTCTCTTGGGAAGAGATGTCTTCTATTCAAATAGTGTGTTATGACAAGCATGCCAGAGCTGATAAGGATCTGTTGTGACTCATGACATTGCTTAAATTGGATTTGGTAGGATGTGTGTGGGCATTCAAAGAAAAGCTCTCTGGGGCCTCAGCCCTGTTATTTTTGCTAATAGCCCTGAATTATAACCATCTTCCCCCACAACACCATAACTCTTATTTTCATATTGAGTGTATCAGGAAACCTATGCAATATCTGATTCCTTACCACCACAATCAGTTGACCCTATATATCAAAAACTGGTTTATAGTCTGTATTCGTTACTTCTCCATAGCTGTGAACAAACACCATGACCAGAAGCAACTTATAGAAGGAAGAGTTTATTTGGGCTTATGGTTCCAGAGAGTTAACAGTCCATCATGGTGAGAAGACATAGCACCAGGCAGCAGGTATAGTGGCTGGAGTAGGAAGCTGAGAGCTAATATCCTTAACCACAAGCAGAAAGCAGAAAGAATTAGCTAGAAGTGGCATGAGATCCTAAAAGCTTGCCTCCTGTGATGCACTTCATCCAATGTATCTTCTTTTAGCTATACCAGCTAAACCTCCCCAAACAGCACCACCAACTAAGGACCAATTATTCAAATACCCAAGTCTGTGGGAAAGCATTTCTCCTTCAAACCACCACACAGTGGTACTTGCTTCCCCTTCTCCTCTTGTCCACTAAGCCAAAAGTAGCCCCAGGGCCAGGACAGCAATGCCTTGCAACCTCCTTTCTTTAAGTTAACCTTCATCAAAGGAAGAGTCTTGATGTCTCTGGTCAAAACTGTGTTCCTCAAACTTGGTTCACAGTCAACGATTCTTTGATGGTTTGTGTTGCACGGCATTATCTTGTTGTTTATTGTCTCAGATGAAAAAAAAATGACTCTTAATATGATTTTAATGTATCCCAGGATTTCTTAGTCACAACTCAAATCCACCTCCTCACAATATACTCAAAAAAAAAAAAAAAAACAAAAAAAAAAAAAAAAACAGAAGATAGGACTTACTTGGTTTAAAAGTTTTAACAATCCAATACAAATATTTTAATGAAAAATAATTTGCTCATTCTTACAAACAACAAATTTCAGCACTCCTGCTTATCTGTCTGTCCATCATTAAAACTAGGTCTAGGCTTTCAAATATCATTGTTCTTGTTCTCTATCAATCATATCTATCTGTCTATCATCTATTATCTATCTGTCTATCATCTACCATCTATCTATCTATCTATCTATCTATCTATCTATCTATTTATCTATCTATGTGTCTATCTGTCCCTCCATTTTCTTCACTAAAATCTAGCCTTGCTATGACATCTGGCAGTGGCGTGGTCCATTATTGCAAGACATCAGAATTGTCCAAATGAAGGACCCAGAACATGAACTGGCTTGCACTACTGTTGACATTTGATGGGATAATTCTTCCAACTAATGCCGTCCTGTACATTGTAGGATTTGGGATATTTAACAGAGTCCCTGCCCTCAGTCCCCTGGATGCAACAACCACATTTCCCTGCCCCCAACCAAGTTTTTATGATGAAATATGTCTCCAAACATTGCCAGAGTCCTCTGAAACATGGAGTAAAATCACCCTTGATTCAAACCGCTAGCCTACTCAAGACATATGAGTGGCTTCCCTCTCCATAGTTTATGACCAGACAGTCATTCATAATTCAATGGGCCATTTTTAACCATCTCAGAAGCCTCCATGTATAGAATAAACCAAATTCTCAGGGCCTACCTCCAGAGACTGTCAACTAACATGTGTGAAGACCAAGAACCTACATTTGTTTGAAGTCCCTGGAAACTCACTTCCATGGAACACCACTAGCCATTTCAGCACTAGCTTTTTTGTATGAGGAATGTTTATTGAGCAGGTACTAAGCCAAGGATTTTTCTAAAGTATAATTCAAATATTATTTCCTTCAAAGAACTTTCATACTAAAGCAAACAGCAGGCAACAAGCACAATAAGCCAACTATATACAAGTAACATCATAAAATCTGATAACTACATGTGAAAAATTAAAGCTAATGGACGGGCTGGAGAGATGGCCAGGAGGTTAGGAACATGTACTGTTTAGTTCCCAACACACCTGTTGAGCAACTTACAGCTGCCCTTAATTCCGTCCCCTCCCCCTTTCTACACAAGAACTGACGCCCTCTTCTGGCTTCCAAGAGCTCCTACATCCATGTCCACATATACTAACCCAGGCATACACATTAACACATAATTTTTAAATGAAACCAAATGTTTTTATGAACACCTAATTGAGGAGTAGCATGTGCCACAGTGGGGATGAAGTACAAATCCTTGGAGTTGAACTCAGGAAGAGAAACACATCTGAATAGATGTACAGAGGAATTGGGGGTGGGGAGAGTATAGCATGCATATAATTGAAGATGGGAATCATTTCTGGAAATGTCCTAATAACAAGGAAATGACATGACCAAAGGAGATGACAGTGAGGGCTGGCATGCACCTAAGACTTAGAGTTATATGAACCTCAAAAGTAATGAAGGAGCCATGCCAGGTAGGACTGTTTTAAGTATGGCCTAGAGTGAACATGGCCTACATGAAAGGGCTTTGAGCAGAGGCATGGCATGCTAAAAATGGTATCTACTACTGGATTTAGAATACTACCTGGGTGGAAAGGTGGTATAAAGGAGACTTATTAGAAGGCTCTTTGAACTAGCAACAAGGAATTCATTGCTGCCATTGCCAAGAGTATAGTATCACTGGAAAGGTCTGGGTAGGGTCTGAGAAAAACCTCCCTAAATAAGTTTGGGGAAATGTGAAGACCAATACTCTAGAGCCGTGATTCTCAACCTTCTTAATGCTGTGATCCTTTAATGCAGTTCCTCATGGTGTGGTGAGCCCCAGTCATAAAATTATTTCATTGATACTTCATAGCTGTAACTTTCACACTGTTCTGAGTCATATCATAAATATCCAATATGCAGGATATCTGATGTGCAACCCCCGAGGAGGTTGAGAACCACTGCCCTAGTCATTCACAGGAGAAGTTACTAAAGGAAAGTAGGGCTGAAATAGAGCTCTGATTGGAGAGAGGAAATCAAGGAAGATTGTCTTAAGGTGGCAACGATTGTAACGCTTTCATGCAGCTGAGAATAAGGGGGTGTGGAAAGCATGCGCAAAGGTATAGAGGAACAAGGTATATTTTAGGGTAGTGTTTGTGAGCAACAGAGACAGAGTTAACTTTTGTCCTCAAAGAGAGACATTACCCTTGGGAAGGCACCTGCGCAGAACTCCCACAGCAACAAGAAAAGGGACAGCACACCTGGACTGGAGAACTGAACAGTGAATCAGGAGAGGGGAGTATACTCTCCATACATTGATTGCTACTGTATTAATCCTTTCAGAAAAGAAAACACGGGTGAATGTCAATGTCGCTCTAAAGTGACAATGTTCTTAGGACAGGAATGAAGTTTCAAGAGACAAGGGGAAAGCACACTAGTCTAACAGTGTTGAATATTGTAGCTGAATACCAGAGCGTCCAATCAGAAAAAGATGATTGTGCTTCCTTCTCTGTGTGTGTTAGGATGGAAGACAACAAGCCAGTATCTCTAGCCCTGAGCATTGTTTTGGGGACTGTATTTGAGGCTGACTGGGAAAAGATGTTAAGCCATTGAGTTGTGCAGCCTAAGAAAATGACAAATGACTGGCCTGGGCAGGAAACATTTGAAAACATCTGATAAAAAAATGTTTCTCCACACAGCTTGACCTATTTTTAATATCAATCTATTGGGGGAATTTTTGTTCTGGGTCGGAAGACCAGGTATAACCTCCCACATTGCTTCTTCTATGGGTGTTGATTTAAATTAGACAAAAATCCTCTGCTGAGCCAGTGAGTTTATTAGGCTTGCTTATAGAGCAGTGGGTAAGGAATAATAGACAGAAGCATGAGTGAGCCTAAAGCAGCACCCCCTACTCAAAGGGCTGTACACATCGATAATGTACAGCCCTTCTAGACAAGGCTGTGTAGATGGAACCCCAATATACCAATCCCCTAGTTCCCCAGCCTACATACTCTAACCTCATCTTGAGCCTCAGAGATTGAATGCAGAATTGGACACAAGTGGCTGGGAGCAAGTGGTTGGACACTCAAGTGAGGGTCCCTTGTAGGAGAGAATGCCAACTACCAATTGTCAACAAGCCATGATAATCCCTTGTAAGCAGGCACAGCTGAACTCAGGAAGATGGTGGGTTGGGCAGGAGGGTTGTATTATACAACACAATCTTAGGCGAGTGCTCTATCCTCTTAGAATTGGGTCTTTCCCTTCTTGCTCTTACAAGACTAGACTTATCTTGATAATGAGGTAGGAGTCTATAAGAGGGTATTTGAAAATGATTGCATCTCTTTGGAGAATAGCTACTATTTGCACTGAGAAATGTTCTAGCATGAAAACAGCAGGTTGGAGAAACCTATGCTTGAAATAGACGATGCTTGTAATCACACAATCGATAGACATTGAATAATACAAAGGCAAATATTCCTTCAGCAAAAGTACATATATGGGGTGAATATGAGTTTTTCCAAAATTGCAATGTTCAGGAAAAGCCAGAGCCAGCAGCCCCTCACTCTCCTTTCATAAATGAGGGCCCAACAGGATCAATTAAGCTCATCTGTTGACTTATCCTATTCAGATGCCTCCAGGCCTCTAGGTAGAAATGAGCCCAGAATGCACTGGGCTTAAAGAGAGAACCGAAGTAGAAAAGAGATCAGCAAACCAAATTGGATCAGAGAGACAAGCCTGTAGGTTGGAAAGCCTTAATTTGGAAATCATACAAAACATGCTTAAGAAGGGAGAGAGAAAGCATGGATTGGCAGCCTTTCTGTACACAACTCACTACATGCTTTAGACAAGCACCTTTATTAGTTCAGACTTTATCATGTGTATGTCCAGATAAGCATTGTTTTCTTCAAAATAGTTTCCTCTGGGGCTTGGCAATTGCTCTGCTGATGTTCACCTAAGCTGCTATCAAACTCTCGGGGCGTTTGCACCTGCCAGCTAAGCTCATCTCCTTCTGGGAGGATTTGACTTTAATGAGATACCACCAGTTGTTCTGAATCAAAGCTAACAAATAATGTGGCTGAAGAGATAGGAGATTGGGAGCTTTTTAAAGAGGCCTGTGGCATGTAAATCAAATGTACAGATGATTTGCAGAGTGTACATGCTATGGGAAACAACTTCAAAGAAAGGCTACATCCCTAGACCATGGGGGTAGCCCCTTCATCTAGGCTTTATTTTTTTTAGTTATTATTTAAATTTTGTACAGACAAAATTACAACTGATTTAATCCCCTAACTAAGAGGTACCTTTGATTTCCATTTTTGTCTGCATTTTAAACAGTTTTCCTTGTTCTTACAGAATCTGAGATATTGATATTTTAAACAAATTGTGCTATTTAGAAATGTATACCATTAACCATAAAGCAGTCGTCCTTTACAAAGCTAGAATTGTACACATCCTTTTAACAGTTCTATGTTGTAAAGAAGGCTTTAGCTTTATTCCGTGAGTCCCCTTTAGACGGCATCTAAGTGGCATCCAATTTTTTGGTGTTATAAACAACATTACTATTGCACGCCAATATCTTCCACACTTCTGCTGCTCACATACAAGCCCAAGCTTGCTTTCCCTGTAGCCTAATCCTCCCTCAGTCTTTTTATCTTGAGTTAGCAGATTTTTGAAGGAAGGCTAACTTAGGTTTTTTTTTTTTTTTTTTTTTTTTTTTTTTTTTTGTAGTCCTCATTTTTTAAATCTCACATAAAAAGGCAAAATATAAATTAAAATACTATCTTCATGGCCAGCTTTGGTGTGGGTAATAAGACCCCTGATCACAGTATTCTCCTATTGGCAAGGAGATTGCTTGTTGGCTTGCCATCTTGTGGAAACCAAGAGAGGATCCATTTGAACACTAGGCTCTAGGTGATGGTACAATTGTCTTACTGACCTGTTCACAGAATTCAGCATTGCAATTACCCTAAACAGGAATAGAATAGAAGAACTGTCTGCATAGTTTTTCACCTACTCTTCATATGCAAAGAACAGCAAGACTAGAGTCTGAGAAGATGGTCAACAGGGAGTCTATAGCAGTTAGTCTGCCAGCACTTCGCTGAACCTAGGACCCAGGATCCTACCAACAGTGGATCCCTGTAACCTAAAACTTGTATTCAGTGAATGCCTTCATCAAACTGTTAAATAATACCCGATTCACATTGCTGTGAAACCTAGAAAATTACATAGATTTGCAACACAGTCGTTCTCCAGAGGTTGTGATGGACAAGGCAGGGGAATGGCAATAGATTTACTATGATGCTCGTGGCCAAGGTTGCCATGGCAGTGTGGAAGTAATGGTGGTTGCCGACTCTGGATCATTAACTGCTGCAAAAAGTTTGTAGTGTCAAGCACTGGGCATGGACTGGAAGCCAATTTTGTTTTGTGGCGGCAGCTTCTGTTGGTAGTGTTGATGGTATATTCCTTAGAGCTGCCATATCTGTCATTATGGTAGAATGTAAGATACAGGGTTGAATTTCCTGTTGGGTTTTGAGGCTGGTGATCTGTCTTACTAAAGCTCTCAAGTATTTTGAAGCCCAGTCACAATACAGGCTTCAAAATACATATATACTTCTCTGAGGAAATTCTCACACATTCAGCTGATTTGAGAAAGCAGGGGGTTTTCTCTTTCTGTTTCAAGTCACCAGCTTTGTCTCCAGAGCCCAGGAATGCCCACGGTCTCTCTGATTCTATAGCAGTGGCTGCCGCTGCATCATGAACTAAAGGTGACATTCTCAACAGTAACTTTGTAATCTCATTTTCCTATTTGCTTTCTTGACAAAGTGGTCTCTGTTGGCTAAGTGTGCATGTCTTTAAATTTTTAAAAGAGAAGAAAGAGAGGAATGTGTCTGTGTGCAGGCAGTCATTATAATCCTCATGAATATAACAAGCGGATTGCAGTCAAGGTTATGTTTCCAAGTCTTGTGTATGGATTTATTCATTGACTCCTCACTGATTTAATGGGAATCATGCTGATAAATTATAACATGTAACATTTTTTAAAAATTAAGGGCCTGATGTTCACTAAGGATGCTTGAAGCCAAATTAATGTTTTTGTGCCCATACTCAGATAGCCATTCTGAAGGAGAAAATAATTACCTAACCTTACAAGGCCTGAAGATCTTCAAACTGTCCTTTTACTAAGAAATCCCTAGTGTGAGCTTTCTCCATCTGAAGGTCATCTTTAAAATTCAGCTTCCAATACAGTTTTCAGCAATGGCAATGCTTTGAGAAGGGCATAAATGTTTATTTAATGTAGATTGTGAGCCAGGTGTTGTCCTAGGAGTCTTCTCTTATGCTGGCAATCCATAACAATGGTTCAAACGGTGAACGGTGTAGCCACAGATGCCATTTAAATGTATCTGGTAACTTTGGGGAGATGTTATGGCTACAGAAAGGTGGTATTGGCATCTACTGGATGGAAGGAAGATGTATTTCTAAATATTGTACCTTGCTGACACACCCACAGTACAGAATCACTTAACCCACAATGTCTACAGCACTAAGACTAAGAGAGCCTGATATACTACTTGTCTTTCTTTTCATCCAGTGTTCCATTTATTAAACATCTGCTCTGTGCCACCAACTCCTTGAAAGCTGCTTAGGGTGTCTGAGTTATGAAGGAGGAAGCGGGAAGATGTGTTGCTCTGAGTTGTCATTACAATAAGCACAAATCAATTTCACCATGGAGCATATATTTCCAATACCGAAAATCCAATAAGATATTAAGTATGATTCCTACATCTGTTCAGTACAGGGAGATAATATATTCAGTGAAGCTCCAATATGAATTCCTGAAAGCAGAATATAAAAAATAGTCAAAGAGGACATATAACATATTATTTTAGAATAATTCAATATTTTGCAGTGTTTTCATTTTACCCATTGCAAGAGAAGCCCCCAATTAGCTCTCTAAGAGTCCTAAGACAATCTCTTCACCAACAACCAAGCTACCTCACCCCTGCCAGTTGACTACGTGGAAGAAGTGACCAGAAAGTGTGCAACTGCAATGCAAATTCAACAATTGTGGGTGTGGTACACATGCAAATGAAAAGCCCAACCCGTGGCCAATTTCCATTTTATGAACTGCCTACAGCTACAGTTCTCGGAACTGATGAAATGTTCAGACACTAATATGCTTTTTGTCATAGTAATGAGGTTTTAAAAAATGGGAAGTGATACCAAGGCAACCTTTCATTACAAATTTCTTTCCAGCAGTTTGGCCAGAGTTAGAAATGTTTTATTAAAAGACATTTGGTAAAAGTCTATGATTTGGAAAAGGTGGGTAAGTTTTCACAGTAGATATAATCTCTCCCTTTCTTGTCCGCCAAGGTACCCAAATGCCAGTACTGTGACAGTGAATGTCTTGGAAACCTAATAGAACTGGTAAAAGAGTGTATTAACCCATTCCACATTTTCTTACTGATCCTCATAGGTGAACAGAATGGTGTTAGGACTAATTCTTTAATGGCCAAAATAAATGTTAACTTAGACACTTAGGGAAGGATACGATGTGTGACTGATTGAACAAAGCCATAAAACAGATACACACTGGTCTCCCTTTAGGGTCCTCTTATACAAGCCAAGGCAGATGTTTTTCTTAGAAGTGAAATGATATTAAAAATGGTAGTTCTTGATGGTGAGTTTGAGTGTCAATAACCTATGCTTATTTTATTTATGCACACCTCAGCCAGGTGTCTATGTTGCTAATACTGGGTAAGTGTTAGCTAAAACCATCAGACAGGCATGTCTCAGTGATACCACAGTTCCTAAGTATCCAAGTTCCCACAGTATCTGAGACACAAGGACCTTGTGGGGTTCCTGCTCTTCAACTACAGTAGGGAATTTAACTGGCTCCTTTTCCTAATCTTAGAAAAAAAATTCCCTATATCAACTTTGACCTGCTTCTACATCTGCACTTTATTGTGTATACACATGAGAGTCCAGCCCGTCACTAATAGCTGTCAGCTGACAGCCATGAAGCCTTAGGAATTACCATCTAAGAGCTATATCATAAGAACGGTATTTCTAAGCAAAATGTGCAAAACCCACATACATATGGAACATTTCTCTTTATAAATTGAGGCATCGGGCAAATCAGAGTCAAGTGAAAGGAAATGTCTTTGAAATAGCGGTGCTTGTGATTTATTCTCTTCACCCATATTTCTTGCTAATTATCTTTGTTTGAGGTGAAAAACTCAAAAGACTTAATCTGTTTTTGAAGTTCATCCCCATCAAATTAGGCAGAATATATATGTAGCATTGTGCTGGCAGCTTGGGGACTCGGCTATTATTTTAAAAATTAATAGCAACTGCTTTTTATAATGTTTCACTTTGTGACAAACTTCAGCATTTGCCACTACCTTGGAGGCTTATAATTGTCCCAATAGTCTGTGCAACCAGCTTTATGGGCCACCAAACCAGTCACCTCATTTAAGATCAGGAAAGGTAAATGAAGGCTTTGTCTTCATGGGGTAGTTTTTTAGTTTAAATACGTAATGTATGCACAATGCCTTGCATATGTGGATAAGTAGAAAGACATAAAAAGATAGTGGTTGCATCCTGGATGCTGGAATGAGTTAGGGATGGAATGCAATCGAAACTTTGTGCTTCTGTGTCCTTTTGGACTCACTTTTATGGTCAACACTCTGGGGAGAATGAGCATCTGTCTCCTGGGACATTGATGGGAGTGCAGAAATGCTTGACATGCAAATAAGCAAGCTTTTACTACCATCGCTATTTTCTTTAAACATGTTTCTCTTCTGTCAAAGATGGTGAAGGGAACTGCATAGCTAGACAACTGAGTATTATGACGTGAAATATACAACATACATTTGTTTGTTTCAGTCTGAAAATGTGGGTCATGAGGACTAGGAAGACGGCTTGGTAAACCAAGTATTTGCCATGGTTGCCAGGGGACCTACGTCTCCAGAGCCCATGAGAGAGTGGCTCAGGGACCTGTAATCCCTGCACTTTGAAGGAAAATTGGAAGAGGAGGCAGATGAATCCCCAGAAGCTTGCATGCTAGCTAGCCTGTTACTTACAGTAGTGAACAGCCAAGAGATTATCTCAAACACAATGGAAAGAGAGAACCTGAGGCTTGCCTGTGACTTCCACATGTGGAGTGTGGCACACACCTGCTTACAGTGAAATAGATGAGGACTCACATGTCACACACACACACACACACAGAGAGAGAGAGAGAGAGAGAGAGAGAGAGAGAGAGAGAGAGAGAGAGAGATGTGTCAGGTCTGTTTTGCAGATTTGAGCAGGGAACTGAGAGATTTGATGAATGTTCATAGTTACACAGCCTCTCTTGGTCAAATCAAGATTTGAGTTGTTTAGATCCCCCAACACTGATACATGCACATAACAGGCACACACACACACACACACACACACACACACACACACACACACACACTATTACTATCACATATTAGTGATGGTGCTCTTTAGAAGGTTAAAAAGTAGACAGTAATAGGAATTGAGGAAGCTTGAGGGGTTCTGTAACTTTGACAAGGTAATGAGAAAGAAGCTCAGATGCTGCGGTCAGGAGTCCTTCTGACTCCTGATGTGAGTGCTCCTAATACCGGGTTTTGTTTTTGACTGTGTGTGTGTGTGTAGTTGACTTTTCTAGTGTAACTAAACCATTTGTCATTCATGGGATTGAGGAATGACCTTTACTCTTTAAAGTATAGCTGGCCAGTGTCCAAATCCACAGTTTCTAAACTAAACCAATTCAACCACAGATCAAAACTACCTGTGAGTTATCGCTGCAAGACGGCTCCGTGGGCCGAGTGCCTGCCCTGCTGTTTAAGCACAGGGAGAGGTATTTGAATCTCCAGCACTCATATAAAAGCTGACATAGTGTTGTGTGCTGTCACTCCGGTAAGTGGGTAGAAATGGGGGAACTCCAGGAACTTTTTGGTAAGCACAGGCAATCTAAGTCAGTGAGCACCAGGCTCAGTGGGAGACCCAAGCAAACAATATGGTGGAAAGTGATTGAAGACAGCCAATGTCAAACTATGGACTTCATGTACATACGCACATAAACATGTGCCTCCACACCCACATGGCCGTGTGTACACATAAGTGTCCAGACTCAAAATGCTTGGAAGGGAAATACCGAGATGTAGGTCCCTTGTTCTGGAGGGTGTCCCACGATGGTCTCCCGGCTGGAGACAGGGTGAGAGCAGGGAGAGCTCGCTACTGTCTCCCTGCTGCCTCTGGCCTGCATCTCCACTGTCTGTAGGTCTACAGCCAGCCTGATGCGGGAGGTCCGGGCCAAAGGACACAGAGTGTGGGCAGGAGGGGAGATTGCCTGCCCCCACTGCCGCCTCCGCTCGCTTGCTGACTGGCTGAGAAAGAAACCGGCTAGCTGGCAAGGAGGCAGCTTGGTGTCCCAGGCAGGTTCGGGGAGAGCAGAACTCTCCTCAAGTGTTACAGCTCTTGTGACAGAAACTCTCGGACACCAGGATGTGTCGTGAGCATTTTATATACAGATGATTCTTGAGCACTTATATACTGTATATAAGGGCTCCCTAAATAGATTTGGGGGTGGGTTAGGGTCTGGTAGCAGATAATGCCTATTGGCTTGGTCTAAGAGCTTGCAGATACCTCATCTGCATGTGGGAGAGCCTGAGGGACTGTTCCTTGTGACTGATGGTCAGCAACCTCTCTGTGGGAGGGGTTGTTGGAGGGCTGAAGCTAAGTGAAAAGAACCAGGGCTTGGCAGCAGAGGGAACTCCTGCTGTCCAATAATGGTCCAGGGTTCCAAGCTCATTCTCGACCAAGCACCCATCTGCTTCTCATAGCCCACCGCCCTACACCGAGACTGTGCAGACTTATTTTACCATCATAATTCCTTCAGCGATGGAGCATAACAACTGTATATTA
Source organism: Rhabdomys pumilio (assembly GCA_030674055.1). Taxonomy (NCBI): domain Eukaryota; kingdom Metazoa; phylum Chordata; class Mammalia; order Rodentia; family Muridae; genus Rhabdomys; species Rhabdomys pumilio. The sequence continues at coordinate 33,323,507 of JANHMN010000008.1, forward strand.
TACAAGTAACATACACAGGTACTATAAGTCAGCTAGAGATTGGTTAAATGCTACAAGAGAACTTTGTTGTATGCAAATACTGTGCCATTTTATAAAAGCGATTTTAGGATTTTAGGATCTATGGGGTCCTGGAACCTTGGATACCAACAGCTGACTGTGTAAATGACACGTCTCTAGGTGATGCTGCCTTCTAAACAAGCTAAAAAAAAAAAAAAACAGTGCTCTATAGTATTTGAAAACATAGCCAGGAGTTTGTATCTATAGAGAACAGAACTGGCTTCCCCCAGAGAGCCATCTTCTGAGAAAGCAATAGAATTTGAGGGCCTGATTTAAAAATCTATCCCTGAATCTGCCCCGATTCATAAACACCTGTTCTTTGGTCTCATGAAAAAGCAGGCCCCATCTACATGGTCTCTGTGTTTATTGCTGTTTTATAGATGTTATGGATGTTTTAAATGTCTATTTCTCTTTCAGCTGAGTATACAGGTGTTAAACAAAACTTTTACATGAGTTGATCTAGAAGTACTAAAACGGTAATGGCTAAAGAAATTCTACAGCCCTATATTCTAATTTTTTTTTCCAGTCAACATTTTTTACCGAGAACAAACCATTATTACATATAGGGTCTTTTAAAATTATTTATCTAAATCAGTAAATCTGCTAGGAAAAAAAAAACAGTGCTGAATATATGATACATAACTGTGGTGATTTGAATATGCTTGGCCCAGGGAGTGGCACTACTAGAAGGGATGGACTTGCTGGAGGAAGTGTGTGACTGTGGGCATGGAATTTAGGACCCTTGTCCTAGCTGCTTGGAAGCCAGCTTTGGTTTGCCTTTGGAACAAGATGTAGAATTCTCAGCTCCTCCAGTGCCATGCCTGCCTAGATGCTGCCATGTTCTTGACTTGATAATAATGGATTGAACCTATAAGCCAACCCTATTTAAATGTTGTCTCTTATAAGAGTTGCCTTTGTCATGGGGTCTCCTCAAAGCAATGAAACCCTAAGTAAGACAATAACCTACCATAACTACCAGTGAGAAGAAAAGATATTCAACCATTGAATTAGATTAAAAATGCCTTATTCAAACTTCTAGAAAAGACAAAGGGAAAGTGCTTTCTAACATAGACTTACTCTGGGCTCCTATTAGTCTACTCTTCCTTCTAAGAATGAATTTTATCATAAAAATAATCTCTTAAGAAGTTTACAGTCTCTGGGAGCCCCCAAGGGTACAGGTTAGTTTACTCTATTGGTCTTCTCATGGAGTCCCTATCCCTTCCAGGTTCCTCAATTCTTCCTCTAACTCTTCCACAAGACTTCCTGAGCTTGCTCTAATGTTTGGTTGTGGGTCTCTGCATCTGTTTCCATTGGCTGCTGGATGGAGCCTCTCAGAAAACAGTTATGCTAGGTTTCTGTCTGCAAGCATAAAATAGAATCATTATAGTGTCAGGTTTTGGTTCTTGCTCATGGGATGGATCTCAAGTTGGGCCAGTCATTGGTTTGCCATTCCCTCAGTTTGTCCCTACATTTCTTATAGGCAGAACAAATTTGGGGTCAAAGATTTTATGGCTGGTTTGATGTCCTTATCTCTGCTCTGGGAGTCCTGCCTGGCTACAGGAGGTAGCCACTTCAGGTTCCATATACTTCACTACCAGAAGTCTCTGCTAGAGTCACCCTTGTAGACTCCCTGGAGCCTTCCTCATTCCAAATAACTGAAACAGATACAGAGACCTATAGCCAAACATTAGACTGAGCTTGAGAAGTCTTGTGTAAAAGTTAGGGGAAGGATTGAAGAACCCAGACGAGATAGGGACTCTACAAGAAGACCAGCAGAGTCAACTAACCTGTACTGCTTGGGGCTCCCAGAGACTGAACTATCAACCAAAGAGCTTACAGGGGCTGGATCTAGGCACATATGTAGCAGACATGCAGCTTTGTCTTTAAGTGGGTCCCCCAACAACTGGAACAGGGGCTTACCCTGATTGTTTTCTGCCAGTGGATCCTGTTATATCCTAACTGGTCTGTCTTGTCTGGCCTCAGTGGGAGATGATGTGCCTAGTGCCACAGTGGCAGTGATTTGAGGTGCTAGTGTGAGTTGGTACCCAGCAGGGATCCCCCTTTCTCAGAAGTGAAGAGGGAGGATGGGGGAGAGTTCATGTGAGACAGGGCCTGAGAGGTGGGTGGGGGAGCTTCAATAAAGATATAAAGTCAGTGAACAAATCTGGAAATAAATGGAAAAACTTTATCATCAAAAACAATGTTTGCACTTAAACAAGACATCATTATCCCTTTTCTTTACCCACTGCTTAGTCTGAATTGTGTGCTATAGGCTGGAAACCACACTGGTGTTTTCAAATGTTACATATAAAGAGATGGAGATCTGGCTCAGCCATTGAGAACTTTAATGGCTCTTGCTGAGAACTTGGGTTCCATTCCTAGCACACACATGGAAGGTTACTACTATCTGTGACTCCAGTTCCAGGGGACCTGATGTCTCTTCTGGACTCTGCAGGCAACAGATACATGCTTTTGTAATCACACTAATAATTGCTTGGAATTATTATTTATTTCCATGCTAACTTTTCTTAAGTCATAAGCTAAAAGAATTACTTTCATGTATATATATATGCAAATATATATGCAAATATATATGCATATATATATATGCAAATATGAGTATATATATACAAATGTGTATATATATACACATATATGCAAATATATGATGTGCATCAGTGTGTGCATGTAAATGTATGTGGTTGTGTGTGCATCTGTATGCTTTTATATATGAATATATACATAATACATATACATGTTTGTAGTAAAATGGAAAAAAGGCCATGAACTTGAAAGAGAACAAGGAGGGGTATATGGGAAAGTTTGAAGGGAGGAAAAGGAATGGGAAATGATGTAATTAAATTATCTCAAAAGTAAAAGGGAAAAAAATCTGTTCAATTTGAAAACAGTTCCTACATGAATGCACTTAGCACTCTTCATTAACTTTTCTTCCAAACTTTCCTAGGAAAGTTTTTTTTTCTTTTTCTTGATACTTGTACTGACTTTTGCCCCAAATTCTAGGCCTATTTAGCCGGGTTGTTATCTCAGGAAGGGTAACATACCCGTCTTTTTCCGCCAGGCTACAATCATCCTTGATATCAAACATTGTTATACAAAATGATTGTTACAAATGCCATACACATTTTCCATTGATGAATTGTCAGCAAACACAAGACAAGAAAATGAAACATTAGTGCCATGTGCTTTTCTTAGCTTTAAGTATTTGTTCTATTTGAGAATGTCTTCCTAGGCTTTGTATACCTGCATGATCATGTGTGTAATGTTCATGTAAGTTCCTAAGTTATTCTTTTTATTCTTAGCCTCTATGTGTGTCTGGGGTGTTTGAGTGTAGGAACATACCACAGTACATGTGTGGTGATCAGACTGTGGGTTAAATGTTGATTCTATCCTTCAATACAAGAGATCTCTAGCTGACCAATACATACCTAAGGCTAGTTGACCCACAAACTCCAAGTTGTTTTTTCTTGTCTCTACCTCCCATCTCACCAGAGAGCACTAAGATTGAAGACATGTGCTACTATATACATGTTCATGTGGGTTTTGAGGATCTAAATTCAGATGCTCATGCTTACACAGCAAATGTTTCTCCCTACTGAGCCATCTCTCAGCCCCTGTAGGTTCTGGTAATGCTGTGCTCAGGTACTAGGTACAGAGTACTAGGAAACAAGCTTTTCTTGTTGGAGTAAAGTTTAAGAAGGAGATATATATGGAATTACTTCATTATCGTTATACATTTAAATTAATCTAAGTATATGAAAGCTTCAAATACTAGCAATTATTCTTCCATCAGCCAATATTAGTTACACAATTGTAAGTTATTCTGTGATTTCCTACTTTAATAACAGTGTTATGAAGTGTCTTTGTGTGTATGTGTGTGTATATGTGTATGTGCATGTATATATGTACACCCACATGAATGTGTGTTAGTCCATGTATATTCCTTAACATAGGCATATGCATTCCTAGATCAACTGTGACTCTAGAATCTTCATATCTTCACAGTCATGATCTCAAATAGCATGTTAATTTACACACTTCCAAACTGTCTATTTGTAAAAACGTGCATTTTCTGCCCCTCTCCTTTGAGCATGACTTGTCAGGCTTAACCTTTGCATAGTGGAGAGGACAACACTCATCACTTAATTTTAACTCTTTCGTTTTTGGTGATTGTACAGGAACCTTCTATGTGTGGCTTTCCATATATAATATAGAAAACATTCTACAGATTAAACCCAAGAACTTACTCATTGTATAACCAAAAGTTGGTATCCTTTGGTGCATATCTTTTCATTCCCCACTCACATGTCCTGACTACCACCACTTCCTCTCTGCTTCTGGAGTTTTGACTTTGGAGATTCTGCAAGTAGGTGAGACCATCAGTTATTTGTATTCATGTGTCTGACTTATTGTAGCTGCTTGCAGCCACAATCACCAGGTTCTCCTGAGACGAAGCCTAGGAATCAACGGGAAGGAGGGCGAGAGAAACATGGGGCCAAGACAAAGTATTCTGATCAAGGCCGGAAGTTTAATAATTTGCTTTCACATATAAAGGGGAAGCCCCACCCCCCCAGAGTCTCTTCTCAGTACTGCCCAGGGACTAGGTGAGGAGATAGTGTAGAGTGAAAAATTATAAAGACCATTTTATAAAATATATACAGGCTCTGTAGATTCCTTCTCCCTAACCTGAGTAGCTGAAGCCGCAGCCTACAGTTAATCAGTTAACAAAGAATTCAGAGTTACAGGACAAAGAGCTGCTGAGTCATCTGAGGAATAGGCCGGATACGAGAGACAAACATCTGCCTGCAGGAACTACACCCTCCCCCCCATCCCCCATGGACCGGTTCAACCTACTGATGTTCAAGAATCGGAAAACAACCAATCGTGTGCACCCGCACGAAAGTTTCTCCCAATCATGTGCACCCGCGCGAAAACTTCTCCTTTTCCCCACCCCAAGCTTATATTTACCCTAAATCCCGGAGCCACGGGGCCGATGCCTCTGTCTCCTACACTGAGACACGTGTCGGCCCAGAACGTTCCGCCATTAAACTACCTCGTGTTCTTGCAGCAAGTTGGTCTTTCGTGTGTCCTTTGGGTGCGCGCAATCCTGAGACCCTAGTGGGGTCCCCTTTGGGGAACTCCAGACCTTTCATTTGTAGTTCGGAAGGTGTCAAGGCTAGCTCAGCAGGCAGTCCATTCTTCTTAGCTCTGTAGCAGACCTCAGGGCGCCAAGACTGGCAAGGCAATGCCTCCTTCTAGGTCCTACTGTTGTTTAGTCTTGTTGTGGTCAATGACTTGCAGGCCTGCTTAGGCCTGGGGGAAGGGCACAGCTTATTTCTCTCAGCATGATGACCTTCAAGTTCACGTATATTATAGTAGCATGTGGTAGGATATGTTTTCCTTTTGATGGCTGAACAATAATCCATTCTATACATATGCATATGCATATATATATATATGTGTATATATATATATATATATATATATATATATATATACCAAATATATCACATTTTCTTTTCAGTTCATCAGTAAATATTTGGGGTTTTCCACATTTTAACTGCTGTTAATAATGCTTCACTGGACATGGAGGTACAAACTAGATTATCACATTTGTTGATGGTATATGTTAAACTGTCCTCACATGAGCCATTTAGTGGGTTCCTGAATTAATCTTCTGGTGTTTTGTTGAGAGCTTTTGCATCTATTAATTTGTCCATCAATGACTTTGGCCTATCCTTTTATTTTCTTGTAGAGAATATTTCTGGCTTCCTTATAGGGATTGTACATTGCTGAAAAATTAAATTTGCATACTTTCCCTCCTCTTCAACTTTTAAAGAAGTTTGGTGTTAATTTTTGTCTTAATACCTGGTTTTAGGAATGAAACGATCAAGTTCCAGGACAAAAAATTAATATTCACAAATTATCTTTCAAAAAATTTAAAAAATAATCACATAATACAGCAAAAATAACACAATATTTTTAACAAATTTAATCAAGGGGGAAAAATCTATACACTCTGAATTATGAATGTTAATGAGATGGGAAAGAACACATAATTGAAAACTAGCTCATGTTTATGAGATAGGCTAATTAGTATTATCAAAATGTCCATACTGTTCAAGCAATCCAGACATTCAATGTGATCTCTATCACATTTCAGTGATATTCTTCACAACAGCAGGAAAAAAAGTCCAAAAAGAAAAGTTCTCGTGAAACTAAGACACAATAGACCCCCAGAAACTAAAACAATTTTGAAAAAAATCAAAGAAGTCGGCGGCATTATATTACCTATTCTCAAACTATATGACAAAGCTGTAGTTAGTAATTGGAATAGTGTGTTACTGGTATAAAAAAAAAAAAAAAAGACCATAAAAACAGAAGGCTGAGCCTAGATATGAACCAGCATTTATGTGGCCAGCTCACTTTTGATAAACACATGAAGAATACTCAGAAGGGATAGAATAGTTTCTTCAGTGAAAGATGCTGGAACCATAAAATGGTTAGCAGAGGAAAATATAAGGAAAAAGTTCCCTGGCTTTGGATTCAGGGTAGGGCATGAGAGTTAGTCAGGATATGATAGCAAAAGCACAGCCAACAAAATTAAAAACAAATAAAATTATTGAAAACAAGACTTCATAAAACTACTAACTTCAACACAAAGCTATGAAACATCAAGTGCCTGGGGTAAGAACTTTACATAGGTCTCTGTAGGCATCAGGTGTTTGAAGGGCTCTATGTTTCTTTTTAGAGTCCTAAAAGGGGAACCAAGAACAGGACAGATGGTCATGAGGCAAGTCTTGGGACAGAGGAGTTGGTGGTAAGAGTCAAGAGTTCCTACCTTATGATAGGGCCAGAGCATGGATGGCAGGAATGGTTGGAACAATCTGGCTAGAGTTTTGTCAGTCTTCCTAGTTCATTCTGAGATCAATTTACCTCCTTGATTTTTCTCTCTGGTTTTGTCTTCCATCACCCGTCTCAACTTCTGCCTTTTCACTCCTGTCTTTCTGCCAGCTTCAGGTTTAGTTTTCAATTTTTGTTCTAGACTCTCAAGGTGTGCAGTTAACAATTACCAATGTGATAAATTCTATTTGAAAATATGTATTTATACCTACTTAATTCATTCTTCATACTGCTTTTGCAATATCTTATCTCAGTGAGCTGTCTTCATTTTAATTCATCACTAAGCATTTTCAACTCATTGATTAAAACTTACATTTTTTTCATGATACCCTTTCACAAGTTAAAAGAATTCTCTTCAAAGAACAATAGTTTATAATGAATGAGCATTGAATTCATGTAATGAATAGGCCTCGGGTTAAGTTCAGAAATACTTCTACATTTATTTAGATAATCATTTGTCCTTTTCTTTTATTCTATTAATCTAGCAACTTACATCGACTTTTAAATGTTAATTCAACCATGAATTTCTGAGACAAATACCACTTGACTATTATATATTACTGTTTTATATACATCTAGGTTTGATTTAATAATATTTCTTTAGCTATTTGAGGGTCTTTTGTCTTGCGAGATACTCAAATGTAGGTTTCTTTCTTTTGATGCCTTTATAGGATTTTGGTATTAGGGTGATGATTGGAAAAGTAAGTTGTGAAGTGTCCATCATTTTTTTTAATCTTCTGATGGTTCTATTATTTCTTTATTATCTGCTGGTAACTCAGAACAATAAAAAAATTTTTAATGGGGAGAGAGAGAGAGAGAGAGAGAGAGAGAGAGAGAGAGAGAGAGATTTTATATAATTGCTTTTAGGGTTAGCTCTGGTCATTTGCAACTGTAAGACTTTGACCATGTTACTAAACTTAATAAAATAAAATCATTGAACATTGTTCCATAATTCTATATCTTGTATTTAGGATGATGTCTTCTCATTGTTCCTACTGTAATGAAGAATTCCCTCAATCCTCGGGCAGCCTGTCTTCAAGTTTAGCCTGACATGAGGGTTAAGTTTATTGTTTGTATTATAAAATTGTTCTGGTTTTACTGATTTTTTTCCCATTATCTATTGTTCTTCTCTGCCACCGCATCTCCTTTGACTTTAATTATCTTCAGTGTTTTGGAGAATGGGAGCTTAGGAGACCATCTCAGTTTCTTTCCCTGTTACTGTGATGAAATACCTGACAAAAATGACTTAGAGTTCATTCTGGCTCACATTTCAATGTGCAGTCCATCACAGTGAGGATGCCAGAGAGGTGGGAGCACTCAGGGCACCTGTTCACATCATGTCCACAGCTAGGAAACAGCAAATAGTGGTTCCAGCTGCTCAGTGCCCTTTCTCCAGTTACACAGTCCAGTATTCTAACCAGGGGAAATGGTCATCACGATAACAGTACTTAATGCAGTACCTCACAGGCATGCCCAGAGACTTTAATAATCTCCCAGATTATTCCTAGATTCTCCTAAGATAACAACCAACACTAGCCATCACAAAGACTTTGTACTTCACCTGATGGTGTGTTTCTGCCATCCCAAGATAAAATGTTGATTTTAACAATGTGAATATTCTCCTGGACTATGACTTCTTCCTAGTGCCTTACTGGTTCACATAGACTCGGAACATGGTGTGCTTGTATGTACATGCATGTGTATGTGTGCATGCACATGGGTGTGCTGTGTGTGTCTGTGTGTGTGCATGCACATGTTACTGGGCACTCCATTTTCTACTTAGTTTTCTATAGTTTAAGCTGCCTTCCCATAGCTTCCATTGTCTAAGTAGTTTTCTGTATTCTAAGATGAACCCCTTATAGCTCCCATAGTCTGCTTGGTTCTCTTTATTCTAAAATGCCCTCGTTATCATCCATGGTCAGCTTGATTCTCTGCACTCTAAGCTGCACTCCCTGGTGCTTCCGTACTCTGCTTGATTCTCTGCACTCTAAACTGTGTTCTCCCTCATCTTCTATAATAAGCTTGGCTCTCTGTACCCCAATCTTCACCCACACACACACACAGTGCTTCCACAGTCTGCTTGAGTCTCTGTTTTCTAAATTGCACCCCCTATAGCTTCCATTGTCTTCTTGGTTCTGTTTTCTAAACTCACCATCTCAGTTTAGCCTGGGAATTTCCTACTATGCACAGTTTCTCTCTCTCTCTCTCTCTCTCTATATATATATATATATATATATATATATATATATATATATATTCTCTATAAAATAAAATATATATTTGATAATTATCCTGTAGTTCCTGTTCTTCTTCATGGGACAGTTTCTCTGAGCAAACTTATTTTCCATCACCAGAAACTAGAGGCCTTAGTTGTCTTGCCCACGTGGGAGGTGTATCTTTTGGTTCTTTTCTAGACTTCCCCAGAGTCTTGGCCACTGCTTTCTTTTCACATCACTTAGGGATGCTGCATGTCAGTTCCTCTTCTGTGCCTCAAAGGTGATTTTATTCATTTTTCATAGTATTCTCATTTCCTATGAGAATATAAGTGATTTAAACATCTTTGTAATTGTAAAAGCAGTAGCCTATGAACTTTTTAAGAGTGAGGGAAAAGTAACTATAAGCCTTTCAACTAGAAGACAGCAGCAGCTAATACATGCTAGTGCATTCTCTACCATTTCCTCATCCAGATAAACAGAGACAAGTGGAAGGTCTCACCAAATGACTGGGGTAGCAAGAACATTGGCCCTGGTTGGATGGCTCACTGGTTAAAAGTGCTTATTGCCAAACCTGAGACCTAAGTTCAGTCCCAGAACCATGTAGTGGAAGGAGAGAGCCAACTCACACAAGTTGTTCTCTGACTCGAACATATGTGCTATGGCATACGTACAACCACACACACACAAGCACATATAAATAAGGAAATGAATGTAATTTTAAAATAAAGTGAATGTCATCCAAGTATAAGTATATTTTAAAAATAAATAGGCAAATAAATAAGTACATGTGAAACACTTTAAAGCTATAATAGAAATCTTAAACCAGCACTGTCTACGGCAGAAGCTACTACCTACATTTAGTTACAAACCCTTTGAGATTTGAATAGCCTGTTTAGAAGATGTAGTCTAAGAATATGCATGTTATATTTGGAAGATGGACTATAAGAATTTGAACTAACTCTTTAAAATTTTAACTCCAGTGCACAATGAAATAGCATTAGTTACTACTATTAAAAATTAACTTCACCCATTTATTAACTGCTTATTAAATGTGGTTTGTAGTTCCTTTAAAATTAAACTTATGACTATTACCTGTAATGTTTCCTTTAGCAATTTCTTTGAACAGCTCTGCTCTGTGCTATCTGGCATTTGCTTTTTTTTTTTTTTTTTTTTTTTCACTAAACATTACAGCCTGGGTGTCCTTGCTGCTCTGACTGCATGTCACATAGAGTCCTTTAGGACTGCTATTTTAGAACAAGTAATAATGAAACATAATAACTTATATATGAAAATGCCAGAGCCCATTGCTTTGTATGCTAGCTAACATTTGGGAAATCAGTCAATAAATATGATCACCATTTAATAACCATTCCACATTACATCCTGTGGTGGGAGAAACTTTCTGTGTGTGAGAAGGTTGTTCCTGCTATACCTATTGTTTCCCACTCAATCAGTCAGCAATGTCCGGTGAGTATACGCTCCTGTTCATTCTCTTCCTTACTTTCAGCTGATTTAAATGTATGTAATGAGAACTAATAAATGTAAAGGCACCGATGTCAAATAATAGCAATGTCGGATGGCAGTAAGGTACACGAGCAGATACATCATTTTCAAGCCTTGCTAATCAGAAGAGGAAATTCATCTGGGAGAAAATCTGAGCAGCAATTCCTGGCAGAATGTAATCAGCAATCTTAAATATCTCACAAGTGGCCAGATGCTAATCCAATCTATCATGGCATTTTAGGTTTTAAATATAGCATCATTAACATTTACTGGGATTTAATTATAGTGTGATATTCTACGGAAAGTGATTTTTTTTTTTTTTGGCCATCTATCCTCACTCAGTGCCATGTAGATTTCCATGTATGAAAGAGTATAAGCTAAGATCCACATAGAAGAGAATACGTGGTGTTTGTGTTACTGGGTCTGAAAGTTGCATAATTCTATTTTTCTTTATGACTGAATAAAATTCCATTGTGTATGTGTATCACATTTGTTTTATCCATTCATCTATTGATGGACATCTAAGCTGATTCTATTTCCTTGCTTTTCTGACTAGAGCAGCGATAAATATCATCTTTTTGTCATTTGTTCTTTTCTCTCTTCACATTCATTTCCACCTGCTGTTAGGACTGTGATAGGCTGTATACTACTCTGTCATGATTGAAAGTGCCTGCCTGGGGCCAGACTGCCTGAGTAATACACTAGTTCTGCCACTAAGCATCTCAATTCATTTAGTCAAGTGACTTAATCTCCTATACAGCTTACACTTGTTTTTGTCTCCCATGATGTTTGAGTAGTGACCTATCTAATTTAACCAACATACCTAGCAAAATGGGCTTAGAGCCCAATTTATAAGATGATTTTTTTAGCTTTTATTTTTTGATAATATACAAAAATGTAAAAATTTACATATTGAGGTACCATGTAATTACATATATGCATATATATGTATATATATGTATATATATCTTTCATAATGCATATATATACATATGCATTATGTATATAAATAATAATATATATGTATATATATATATACATATATATGTATATATATCTTTCATAATGCTTAGAATAGAATAAATATATTTGCCTATACAAATATTTATTATTTATGGTTAATGACTTCAAAATTATTTTTTCTAGTTTTTAGATATATTGTACATTTTGATATACACCTTATAGAATTAAGTAAAATCATCCTTCTGTGCTACAGCATCCTGAAGTCTCTCGTTCCTGTCTAACTTAACTCCCATTGATCACCATTTTCCTGTGTCTCCATCACCTTCCCTGATACTCTGTCTACTATTTTATATGAACTTCAACAAGAACAACATTCTCAGTTTCCACACAGGAGTGAGTTCATGCAGTACATGTCTTTCTGGATTTGACTTAAAATAATGGTCTCTAGCTGTTGCCAAAAATGACAGGACTGCATTCTTTCTATGGCTGAATAGTGTTTCAATCTTACCACGGTAGCTATCCATTCACCTGTACATTGCTTCCATTTGGAACTGTTTTTCAATGAGTGATCAGATAGTTATTTTCCCATGAGTTCTACCACTGTGGATTCAGTCTGATGGAAACCAAAAAATATATTAAAAATATATCTCTAGAATGAATATATGCAGATGGTTTTTCTCATCTCAATCTCTAAGTAATATATTAGCACAATTATTTCTGTAGCATTTATGTTGTATGACATAAGTAATGAGAAGGTAATTTAAGGTACATGTGAGGGTGGGAACGAGTTATATGCAAACAATGTGACACTTCACGTAGGGGATTTGTATGTTCTCAGATTGCAAATTCTGAGGGTAGAAGGATGTTGTGGATCGGTGTCCCAAAGATAACACAAGACAGGAGTGGATACTTTTACTATGAACGAAAGCTTAATTGTTTACCTGCTCCTCAGAAAACTGGAGCATTTCAGCATGATATTGTTTTTTACTTAAATATTTTCCCTTCCCCCAATTCTTTCCAGAACCTCCCCAAACCCCTTCCTACCAAATGCTATGTTCTTATGTTCTCCCTCTCACTCTGTGGGTGCTTGCTTTAGACACTATCTCAAATACACACACACACACACACACACACACACACACACACACACATGCACGCACGCACGCACAAATAATTTGGTTTATGTTGGCCAACTACTTCTTGGCATGGGGTCTACCCACAAACTCAATGATATTCCAATGGAAAAAAAATAGATTTTCTCTTTGACAGAAAATATCAGTTGCAAAAACGAGGATCCCACGTCCAGTGCCCACTCTCAGTGTTGGGACCCCGTCTGACCTGAACCTATGCAGATCTCCTGTATACTCTAAGAGTCACTGTGAGTTTATATATATCACAATGATTCTTATGTTGCATGATCAGGAAGCAAACACATGAAGAATTAAAGAGTCCATCATTTTGTTAAATTAAATAGAAAGCCTTTATTTTACCAAGAAAGAGAGCTAAAAACACATTGTAGAATAAAAGAGCTGTCAGACATTTGAGAATGATACCAAGTGGAGTAGAAAATCTGCTTACTTTTTTGAATGGGAAGCCAATGTGATGACTGGACCTAGTATAACTTTTAGTTGCTAGTTAAATTATGCAATCTAAGTACTACATTGAGGTGACTAAGTGTTCCTTTTCCCAAACAGAACTATACTTAACAATTACCTTGTCCTACTGAATCATTTAATGAACAATTCGCTTTCATAGAAACAGCTTGACTTGGTGATTGTCTTTGTATTGGATAGAATATACCAGTAAATTTAAAAGAAAACCCTTGACCTCATTGGCCCATCTTTTCCTCTTGCTGTACCATGTCTCCCTGCTAAGTTAATGAGCAGTAGCTGACTCAAACAGAAAGGATGACTGGTACCAAACAGCATAAAGGTTTTGATTGAAAGCTTGCCACACCGCATCTTTCATGTTGCTGTATCATGCTGTTAATGCCACTGAGGATCCTGTTTGCTTTTCCATAGAGATGTTTTTAAATCCAGATTAATGAGAGCATCAGTGAGTTACACATCCTAGTAAATCCGTACATGGTAGTGTATTTTGTCAGGTAGAATGTACTATAAATATATATCTAACTCCCACTCTATGTACTTCTTTTATGTTTTTCAATTTATTACAATCTCCCAAAAGGATACCATAAGGGACATACTTATTCATGTTTTCATTTATTATGTAACGTGTTTCCAATTTAGATACACTGCCAGCTCTGTCATGATATATGGCTGTAACTTGTTGGTATTTGTAGATTTATTTGTATATGTAAGAATTCTCTGATGAATGTAAGCTGATATACTCCAAAATTTAAATCTTTTGTTCTTTAAAAGGATTTAAAATACTAATGAAATTTTTTATACCTCTGTGTCTTGAGTCAGATACAATGTCTCAAGACTGTGCTACATGAAAGTCTACAAGGCCCATGCATAGAACTTATGAAACTGCGTAGCCAAAGGTACTGTGTTGATTTGATTTTCATTCCAATGTCAAAGAAAAACAAAACAAACCAACAAAACTCCTGTTACTGTGTGGTTGTTGGCACATGCACATCATGACACACATTGTGGAGGTCAGAGGCTCTTGGTTGTTAGTCTTTACTTCCCACCTTGAGACAGGGTCTCCTTTTCCTGCTGTGTGTGTCAGGTTCTCTTTCTGCTTTCAACTTCAAGCAACTAAAAGAGAGACATCTGATCTAACAGTCATAACAAGAGGTGATTTCTTTCCTGGGGTTGGCAATAGCTGTCGACAACTTAGTTATCAAAATTCAGAATGTCTGACATAGACATCAGGCATGTACATAGTATATACACATATACAAAGCCAAACCGTTGTACACAAGAAGCAAATGCAAATAATTATAATTTCTTTTTTTTTTTAAGTTCAGAGTTGGTGGTTGCAGCATCTTAAAGATAAAGGCCAGAAATTTGTTTTAAAACCACTTGCACAGAACAGCTCCCAGCTTTAAAAAATAAATAAATAAATAAAGACATATTAGTCTTGAAGACACAAGACACAAGAGCACTGGGGTAAAGAAACACTGACCTGGTTGGTTGAGTGAGTGTGACTCTGTTTCATTTCCTTTAATGTGAACATCCAAGCTCCTCCACGTTCTGGTCTCTGCTTGAGCCACAAAGCAACATCTCAGTGACTGATTTGATGAGGGCTAGCCTCAGTTATACTTTCTGAATTAGCAAGAGAAACTTAAAAGGCCAAGATAATTCCAGCTGCTCATTCATATGCCCCCTACTCTGCACACCCCAAAATGGAGTTTCTGTCTCACCTATATATCAAGGCACACCTGAAGTTTCTGTAATTTGTTATGGCTGCTGTCAGCATGCCCTGCCATGTAGGTTCTTTGTGGCTTTTTCATGAGCCCAAATGAGAGAAGTGGTGGCAAGCAGGGTAAGTCGAATGGCACCGCTGCATGGTTACTCATTTTCCAAGTTAGATGCAATATTTTTCAGGTCTAGGTTTTTGTTCACCCTGGCTTTGAACACCCTTTTCAGTGTAACTTCTGTTGACATGAATAGATGTGTGTCTTCTTTCAAACAGTCTACTCTCTCTACCCTGCACTTTCTAACACTTTTCAAGACAGAGAAAATGATGCTGAGCTATACAAATTGAGTCATTGAGTGTTTCAGAGGCTGTTCTTCATACACTATGCTACACAGCTTTCTTCCCATGCATGGGAAATGCGGGATCAGTGATGTTAAAGTTGAAGTTCTTGAGTCAGATGGTGAGAGGCCAAAATCTCAGTGGAAAAGTGGACATGTGTGTGTTGTTCACCCAGACACCTTAAGTTTGGCCCCCAGATGTCAATCATTCAACGTATCATCATCATCACACCATACACAGTATTCACGCTGAACTACTGATCAAAGACAGAAAGAAAAAGTAATCTTTTGAATTCTTCAAGAAGTCTCCGGTAAGGAGGAAATATTCACATACAAGAGTGGACTCAAGGCAGCATAAGAGGACGCTATTGGTAAAGGTCACAAGAGGGGCAGACATACATGACTCAAACCTCTGTTTCCCATTTCCATACTTGAGGTATGAGATCAGGAGTTAGTCTAAAAAATTCAGGTATGGACGTGGGAGTCCAACTGGCATAGTGATACAATGGCTGCTAACCAGGTTATAGAAGAAGGCGCTGTATCTGATAAAGTCTGTTTGCCATTCTTGGGCAGTTTGAATAGATTCAAGGTTATATGAGGTTCTCAGACAAGTGTATATCTAGCTCCTTAATAAAACCATGAAGATAGAAGAGATTCTGCAGAAGCTTTTGAGAATGTATAAGCACAGATGTGAGTTTCCCCTTGGCCCAACTAGTGACACCATTCGTTTAGGAAGAAAAGCTGAGAATGTGTTTAGAATCACACATTCATCTCTTCTTATTCTATATCCTTCTATTACATCTGCCATTTTTCCAGCTCTCTTTTATCTCATTGTCTAGCCCTCTCTGATATCTCTTGACCTAACTCTAAAGACTATTGGGGAATATAAAAAGATTTTGCCTTTCTGAGATAAATGACTAGCCACTCCTTGGTTATTTTTATATTTTATTACCAATTTTAGAACACTGCAAATGTCATTTGCATGAGCCTGCATGAGTCTGGGTCTCGGCTCATGGATAATAATTACGACAGTGGTAAATATTCACAGCTGCCATTCACTGAGTGCTGGTCATATATGCAGCCTCATCTTTAAGACAACACATGGTGGGGGCAGTTACAGGGAAAACAGAATTCTGGAATTTCTCCAAGATCATTCAACCAGGAAATCATGGAGCTCTCAGCTGTGATGTCATACCACTAGAGAAAAACAAGAAGACTAAGTGCTAACTTATGGAAATAAGAGTGACAAGTGAAATGTATCATGGGAAGAAGACAGTGAACCATGTATCATTTCTTGTGCATGTTTTTAGCTTGGTTCCTAGGGAGTCAGTGTTATAATGCTAATGGATAAAGAAGATATCCAGATCTGAGTGTGGGAAAACCTGAGAATCAGAAAATGAGCAAACATCTGGGACAAATAGGCTTGCTTGGCTAGAAAACCTATGCTTTTGAAAAAGACATTATTTTTGTTTAGCTATGTTCCACAAGGAATTTACTTATGCACAGTAGCCATCTTTCTTTTTCAAAGGATTTAGAGAATCAGTATTGGTCTATGCTGGTAGGCTTATGGAAACAGAGACTTGCTTTGGTATCTTTCTGTGCAAAGGAAATCAAGCCCTTCAACATTTTCCCCAGAAGTCAAGTGGTTATTAGTAGAGAACATTCATCAAGAATTTCTTAGTCACTGATAACACATATTCATACACATATACATACATATACATACACAGCACACATGTACTCCATTTATACACACTACATATACACACATACCATAGACATACAAACACTCCACATTAATACAAATACACACCCCCACATATAACATGCACACATGTACAACATACATGCATACATACAACACACATGACACATACCAGCACACAAAATACATGCTTATACAAACATGCAATACATACATACACAAACACCACATATACACATGCATATCATGCATATATTATATACACAGCATATTTGCAGACACATGTAGCACAGAGGCACATTATATGTATATGTCACATACAAAATATACCATAACTATCATCATTAACACCATGCCTTGAACTCGTGTGTTGTACAGAAGTCATCAACTCTGGAATACGTTAGAGTTTTTTCTATCAATAGGACAGCTATATTTCACATTATACATTAAATGGAGAAGGAAAATATCCATCTGTGACATTGGAAATGAAAATCAAGGCATAGCAGAAGGGGCAGACTTTTGATTAAATCATGTCAGTTACTTTTTCTGTCATCTCATACTTTAATTCAAGCATTCTTGTGAAAACTCAGGGTCAAGAACCCAACTGGAGCACTGTGGAATGTAGCCATTCATGTCCAGTTTCAGCCAGATTCTGTTTGGAGGCCATTCCCATTGCTTCAATTAGGGAAAAACAATTTTAATGCTGTAAATGTATGGTATGTCACTCTTAATTTTTGCACAATCCATCACACTCAAAGCATGTGCATTGCAATTTTTTTTAATAAAGAATTTCGCAAAGCACCTGCTGCAGCTAAAACCCTTTAACATCTTTGCCAACTCCAGGAGTTCTAGCATTGTGTCATGTTTGACTCCCCCCCAAAAAATATTATTATAAGCTCTGGAATTAGAGATGCAACAGTGAAGCTAGCTGACATTAATTGCCCATGAAGCTATCAGATTTCGAGGAGTGAAATGTGATAAGTTTTCATTTTAATCAAAACCTGTAACGGGACCACAGTTGCTTGTCTGAAGCAAATAATTTTCACATTTCTGGGTACTATCAGAGAATGGTCCTCTCAGCCATGAAATAGTTATAAAAGCTAGAAACACTTTAAGAATATTACATTGTCTCCCCCTGTTTTGTTTTAATGGTTATTTTATGTTTCATCAACTTGAAGCTTAAAGGATGAAACTGAAGAGTACTCAAGAGTGAACTCTTAAAGTATCTCTCAACCTGTAACAACTGCAAAGATCATCAAGGGATAGGTCCCTTTCCCATCTATGGTCCTAGGGTAACTGGTTCATTGGAGAATCCAATACTATTTGCCTATAAATGAGAAAATATTTTCCACCAGAACCCTCAGGAAACCAATACAAAACCTCTCCTACTCTTCCCCAATTTGGTAACATCCCCTTTATCTCAACGGTTCCATGAGTTTCGAGTACTTACTGGTTGTTCCATAGGTCAGTTATAGACATTGAGATTCTGAATCTTTGGCTATTAAATCTTGCTCTTATCTTTTCCCCTCTTTGTTACATGAACACTTAGTCCTAAATCTCATTAATTCCCCCACCCAGGAGGTTCATGAAGCAACAGTTATATCCCCCATGCTCTTTGGAAGGGACATGCCTGGAACTCTGTATCTAGATCCAGGTTATCTCCACAGCCTTCTGAGAAGCAGGGGTAATCATTCTTGTATTTTTGTTATTAACGAGGTGCTGTGGCACTCTTGGGGTGAAGGACTATTTCTCTTGCAATGATTTCCTTAGGGAAGTGCACGGGATGTGGCAACTATCTTCATTGCCTTTAGTAAAGAGGTTTTTGTAGCTTCTGAAAGGCTGAGGACAGTAGCCTGGTTACTGAAGGTCATTTGGGATCTCAGAAAGTTGGTAATGCTAGGAGTAGGTTCCCAGAGCCCATTTGACAGATGGTGTGGTTGCAGACGTGTTCAAATATCATAATGGCTTAAAGCCTCCAGGAGTTGAAAGAGAGTGAGGTCTATAGTTATTCTTTCCTCATCCTCTGTGCTAAGGCTTAGTCCTGACTTTTCCAGGCCTCTTCCACATCAAAGGTCCCCCATATAAACTTCATCATTCCTAGCGATCTTGTCCATTTCCTAGATCCAAATTTCATTTTGTGTAGCTTCCCATTCTTAGTAACTCTTACTTGCCCTTTCTTTATCCAATCTCTTGATGTAATTCAATCATAAAGTTATTTAGAAAATGTTCAATGACTTCATGGACCAGTCAGGAAATGCTAATATTGTTACAATAGCAAATATACATTATAGGAGACAACAAAGAATGACTATGTTCTATAGCCTCTTCATTCAGAAAGAGTCTTCAACAGCTCTTCCCAAGATTTCTAACCACAATTAAGGGGGAAAAATCCTCTTCTGATCATGAAAAATGGTTCCTAGCCATGGGTTACAGTTAAGCACTTGAAATGCTACTAGTGTGACAAAGGAACTAATTTTTATGTGATGTTAATTTAAATCAATTCAGAATTTCATAATCACGATTTGATCCATGATTCTGAACTGGACAGAGCCATTGCCAGCACTATGTCAGGAAGAGAGACACATTATTACTCCTTAAAAGTTTTACCCCTGAATTAATAATTGTCATACACTGTCAAATTTCAAGGGCCCAAATGAGTCACATGCTGATGTGTAAGAACCCAATGAGAGCCATTCTTCATATCCTAGTAGGAAACAAAACTTATCAGTCATTAGAACAAATGAGCTACATAGCAGTTACTCTTAGGATTCTGGATCTCCATCAGGAAGCACAATGCACACATTCTTCATTCTAGTGGAGCTGATATTCTAATGGTGAAAGAAAGATGCAATCATTAGAAACAGACACATGCATGTCCACATGTCTCTGAGACATAGCAAACCTACAATTCAAAGATTATAGTTGAATGGGGAATTAGATATGGCCTCTGTGAAAATGCAGCTTGAAGTGCAATCTAAAGTTGTCCAACCTAAGTAACATTCAGATAGAGCACTGAGTAGGCTCTCCATCTGCGATGCGCTTGGTGTTGTCATCTGGAAAGTGAAGGGAGACCACGGAGTAGAATGGCAACATGTGGGATGAAGCACGGGCAGAGAAAAAGCCATGTTCTATACAGTGCTTCAAGGTCTGCTGGGAAATGAAAACTGAAGCTGATTGGAGGAAAGCTCATAGAAAGTCTTCTACAGATAGTGTCTTGTGTGTAATGATCAAAGAATGCTCTTAACGCTGCTTGGATGATGGGTTGGAAGACTAGGAAAGAGAAGTAGTAGATCCTCTTTCCAGGTGTGCTTTATGTTCACCGTACAAAATTTGCCACAACCCTAATAGTTTAAAACAGCACTCACCAGCAACCTCACAGTTCCCGTGGGTCAGGAATTCAAACATCATATAACCAGGTCCTCCTCTCAGCATCTTACCATTCTAATCTGTCTGTTGGCCGAGCCAGACTTCTACCTGGAGCTCAGGTAAATTATACCTACTTGTGAATGCAAGGTTGAGTTTCATTTCTTAGTGAGTATTATTTAGCTATTCTTCTCAGTGTGATTATTTCTTGCTGTATAGCATCTCACTACATGGCAACTGATCTTTAGTAACCAGACTGCTTGTCCTGCTATGCAGGACTAAGTCTCTCTTCAGAATAGACCTTCCTTTTTTTTTTTTGCAGTTATTCACATTAATTCAGACCCATCTAGGTTATCTTTCCTCTGATTAATTTTCAGACAGCTAAACTGGATCATTAGTTATACCTGAAGAATTCATTCTTATTTTCTAACAATATGATCTAGCCATGAAATGGAGAGGGCATCGCAATCATAAGTCTTACTCATCTGTAGAAGAGTGAAGGCCATCAAGATGTCTCTGCAGGTGAAGGTCATCCTGAATTTCATCCCTTGGCATGCACATCTTGAAAGACACATTCTACCTCCCCACATATACACACATACATACGTGCTAAATGGAATTTTGACTGGAGTGATAGCTAAGGGGTTAAACACTAAGGCTTACAACCAAAACATCAAGAGTTCAGATCCCAGTCAGCATCCATATCAAAACTCACCTCTCCAGCTTTTCCTTTAGAAACTTTATCTAAATTTACATATAATGTGTTTGATCAAAACTGTATCTATAATTTTTAAGGAGAGGCAGTACTATCAGGGCACAGAAACTGTTGAAGGAGGATTTAAAATTCTGCCTAACACAACTCTTTTGGCCCTTCCAACTCACATAGCATTTAGGCTCATAGACTCCCCCATGGGAGCTATTAACTAAATTTAGAAGAAGGAAGGAGCAAAATGTAGGTAGCCATTGTCCATAAGAACCAGGTCATTGGTGTGAGTCATGGAAAGCCATTTATCATTGGAAGACAATCTAATTTGTTCACCTATTCTGCCTTGCACTTAAATTAGCCCCACATGAGTCACAAGACACGAGTAAAACAGAATGGCAGGCTATGGATTAGTATAAAATGTAGCTGTCAGACAGATGGAACAGTGTTATCTGAAGATCTGAAGAAGCAGTCAAGAGAATCTTAGAATCAACGGAAAGAAAGGAGGGAGGGAGGGAAGGGGAAGAAGGGAGGGAAGAGAGAGAAGGAGGGGAGGGAGAGAGAGAGAGAGAGAGAGAGAGAGAGAGAGAGAGAGAGAGAGAGATCAAATCCTTAACCTTTATGGCCTCAGTTTCTTGAACAAATCCTTATCCTTTATGGCCTCAGTTTCTTCATTGTTAAAATGGGAATCATTTTATTCCCAGTCATCAGTATTACTTGTGAGCAATAAATGAAACAACATCTGTCAAGCCCTCAGCACAGTGCCTGGTAATTGATAAGCTGGCAACAGCCAGTAACTGCTATTATCTTCTTATCCTCCTCTCCAGACACAGCCAAAGTTCAATAAATACTTGTTGCTGTAACATCGTTGAAGGCAGACAGCCTGGGAAGATGTCCAGGCTGCATCCCAAAAGGGGCTCCAGAGCTGAAGCAAATAAGCTTAGTGTTGTCACTAAGCGACGGCAGGCCATCATTTCTGAGTCTGTTAAACTGAGATAACCTCACTCTCCACTTCTTCCTCCCTGAGGAAGTGTGTGGCAGCATTTGAGGCCCATGGAAGAAGTGTACCATGGGATAATAGCATTGTGATAAATACCTCACATCCGTGTCTCTCTTCCTCCCAGGGCATGAAGGTATCCGCGCAGCTCTAGCCTGTCCCCATTACAGAACTCTTCTCAGCAAGCTGTCATCCCATTACTTCATTCAATTAGTCTCTGCTGCAGACTTTAGACTAGTGAACAACCAGTTAACAATTACCCCACCTCCTGGGTATCACACTTGTAGGCTAGCATGGCAACGTTTCCCTGTCCTGCACCTCTGAAGTCTCAGAAATACTCTTGGCATCTTGACAGCTCACTACTTGCCTTACACTTCCCAACACAAGAGTCTTCTACCTTCCAGACAAACACAACAGATCTTGGGATGCTCTTATACAGCTGACTTGCAAGGTTCTACTCTCAACACAGATGTGACTCATTAGAATACATGAGTCAAGTCAGTTTTGATTTAGGATGAACAAATTATTTTGTCTTAAGATGTCAAACATCAATACTCAAGGTTCCAGTGACATGGAGTTTATAAAGATAATCTGGAATATTTTTCACATCTGTTTCAGAAATAGACTTTAAAGAAGGAAATCCCTCCACCTTGGGAATAAATACATCATAGTTGACAGATTAGAAACCTTGAGTGTATGCAAAGTTCATAATGGCAAATTACATGTTGAAATTATATGGAGGTGATGGTCTGAAAGAACACGAGTAGTTATATTGATTAAAACCATCCTGTTAATGAGTCACTTGCTGAAAAGTATTTCTGTGGACCAGGGGTTGGCAAATGCAGCCCAATCCATTGTCTATCATTGTAATACAGGTTCACCAGGTTTTACTCCACCCCTTTCATTTACATTTTAGTGGAATTGAATATTTTGACAGAGATCACAAAGTTCACAGAGCCTAAATAGGTATTATCTGGCCCTTTACCTAGACTCTATGTCTGAACCCTATATAGAATATTAGTCATTAAATTGCCTTTTAAAAGACAATCAGATACAAAATTCACTTGAAATATTGTCATATATATTTAGAGCATAATACAATTAATTAAGGTCAAAGCATTCTAAGCACGAAGAAATCCACCAACAAATGAAGCATGAGAATGTATACAATAAAAGCTGATAAAATTAAAAGAACTGGATTATTCAACCTTAATAGGGGGAGATATCAGAACCCCACAGCTCATAATAGAACAGCTAGACTTAAGAGAAACAAGACAGCGGGAGCCCTGGACAACACCATGAATTGTCTAGCCAAGCAGATATCAGTAGAACACTCCATTCCACAAAAGTAAAACACACCTTCTTAGAGTTTTCAGAGGACATTGTCCAGATAAGAACCTGTGTGGGTAAACAAAAATGAACTCTAGAAAACCATAATCTCTGTCAGCAGGCCCCCCAGGTACAATGGAATGAAATTAGAAATTGTAGTATTCACAGATGTGTGGACCTTAAACAGTATATGCTGAAATAACCAAAAAATCATAAAAGAAAAGCACAAGGGAAATTAGAAAAATATTTTAAAGCAAATGAGGGAAACACACACACACACACACACACACACACACACACACACCCCAGTTCAGACACTCAAGGGGTTTGACTACTGTAGTGCTTACTGAGAAATCTGAGGGTTTTATCTGTAAATAACTGTTAGAAAGAAATCAGAAGTGAAGCATCTCAGCCCTTAAACTGCTAACAACATAAAATATTAGATGATGCCAACACACAGCAGGAGAAATAGTGATGATTGGAACTGAAATAAATGAAAGGAGAAACCACAGAAAATCAGCCGAGTTAAAAGATTAACAATGAGGAAGCAGCTAGTGGACTATTTGGAAAAATCAATATTGAGAAACCTCTATCTCAGTGATTCCGAACCTTCTTAAGGCTGAGACCCTTTAACACAGTTTCTAGGGTTGTGACTTACGCAACTGTAAAATTACTTTTGTTGCTACTTCTTAACTTGCTGCTGTTACACATCTTAATGCAAATAGCTGTGTTTTTTCAATGGTCTTTGGGGGTCACGACCCACGGGTAAAGAACCATTGCTTTCTCTGGTCAACTAAGATGAAGATTTAAATTACTGAAAACTGGGGAAAGGATGATACACTTACATATTTATAGCCAACTGATTTTTGACAATTGTACATGACAGCTCAATGGGAACAAGAACAGACCTTGTATTCCACATTGCTGAGGCAGCTTGATACCCACATGTACACATAGTGGGATCTCCTGTAGTAAGTGTCTCCATCTGAAAAAAAATGTCATAGTCATAGAGATTTTCGCACATATGAATAAGTGAGAGCTTGTAGACTATAGAGTTTTGGCTCTGACATGCTAAAGTAGGCCCTAGATGTAAGGAGTAATACAGGACAAACTCAGAAGGGCAGAAGCATGAGACCACATAAGTGTACCCTGCAGTGGTACAATCTACATAAAAGCAATGCCAACAGTCCCAGAAACTGGAGGGAACAGAGTGAATTATGTCTGAGAGTCTCCAGAAAAAAACAACCCCCGTTAAACTGCTTTCAGACATTTTGCCTCAAGAACTGTGAGGGAATAAATTTTTGTTGGTTAAAGCCCTCAAGTTTGTGGTAACTAATATGCCCACCTCACACCATATACAATAACTAGTTCAACAAAGACTAATAAGTAAGAATTTAAATATATATATATATATATATATATATATATATATATATGTACCAATGTCTCTGATCATCAACTGGGCAATTGTTGCATACACATGGCACTTAAAGCCCTAAAAATAAAAGAAGAAAAGATAAACCGAACCTTCTGAAAATCAATAAATTTGAACACCAAAGGATACTATCAATAGAGTTCAAAGACTACTATAAAATGGGAGAAAATATTTGCAAGTCATTTATCTGATTGAATTCTAATATCCAGAGAATACAAACAATTCCTGCATCCCAGCAGTAAGAAAATACATATTTTTTAAATGAGCAAAACAATTGAGTAGAATTTCTCAGAGAAAACTCCAATAGTAACCAATAAGCACAAGCACATGCTTGCGTGCTCATGTGGGTAGGCTGAATAGTGTTTATACATTGTCTGGATTGCATCCAGCTTTTGAGTATGACAAGAAATGCTAGACATGATTTATGAAAACATTTTCTGCAGACACGTTTTCTTTGGAGGGAATGAACTAAATTTTTGAGATCAGTTCAGTCTTTGGTGTGTTGTTGCTGCCTCTCTGGGTCAAATAAATATTTGTTTGTGTGTCCCCAGAAAAAGTTATGCACCACCAGCCTACATGAACTTACTAAAGAAGTCTACCAAATATTTAAAGAAGAATTAATGCTAACTCTAAGCAACTACTCAGGAAAGATAAAAGAATGCAATATCCACTAATTAAGTTTATAAATCAATAGTATTCTAATATCAAGTTAGACAAAGATAATAAAAACGGAAAATGCTAAGACAATACTCCTCACAAATATACACTCAGAAATCCTTAAGAAATACGTATGGATAAAATTGTTATACATAGAAATATGTTATGACCAAGAGGACTTTATGCCTGTGGTGCCAGGCTGTTATAATAGTTAAATATTAAAAACAGTTCATCCTATTAACAAGTTAAAGAAGAAAAATAGTTAAGGTAAATATTGGGTTCATAATTAAGATAGGTATCTTAGCTAGGGTTTCTATTTCTGTGAAGAGACACCATAACCACAACAACTCTTATAAGTTGGGGCTGGCTTACAATTTAGAGATTTGTAAAAGTACCTTTGATTCACCTGATATAAATGTCTGGAAGGCTTACTGCCTCCAACTGCTAACCTAGGCCTAGTCCTGGAAGCTCTAACCTTCGTACAGTCTAATCTAGGCCTCAAATGTTTTTAGCCTCTGAGGTTTGCTGCTGAATAATATCACCCTTTCTTGTTCTTTCTGAACTCTAGCTGCCTGATTCAACTCAGCTATTATGGCTCAAAACTCCTCTCCAAGATGACTGACTCAACCTCGCTTCTCAGCTTCTCCTGAATTGATCTGCTTGCCCTCAACCTAACTCAGGCAATCTGTTCTAATCTTCTGGCTCTATCTCATTCTCCTTATGTTTTGTCTTCACCAGTGTCTAGCTGCTTCTTTCTTCAATCTGTCTCTGCAAAACTCCCCTAATAAAACTCTCTCTCTCTCTCTCTCTCTCTCTATATATATATATATATATATATATATATATATATATATATATAATATATATATATATATTATATGCTGCTTTACTATCTATGCTGCTCTACTCTCCCTTTCGACTCTACTGCCCTGCTCTCCATGAACTCTACTGTATTTCTGTACTGTACTCTCTTCTTGTACTATCTCTCCCTTAAGTAGCTTCCCTTGCCTCTCTTTTCTCATGACAGTTGATCATCTTTTATTCTGTCAAATCTTTCCCTGATTTGTCACCTTTTCTGCCATTCTATTAGCTATGACTTTCAAATATGGGTGCTTCCTTCTCCAAACTAACTTTACCTTTATTGTTTGGGATTAAAAGTGCGTAGTAAAGGTGTGTCCATATTTCATCCAGAAGATTCAAAGGTGTGTACTAAGGGCTGAGCTACATCCTAACTAGAAACAGTTTTAAATGTCCTGTAACAGAGGTCTGGACTATTGTCATCATGGCAAGACACATGGCAGCATGCAGGCAGGGATGCTGCTGAAGAGGAGCTGAGACGTCTACATCTGAATCCAAAGACAGCAGGAAGAGAGAAAAAAGTCACTGGGTCTGGCTCCAGTGTCTGAAACCTCAAAGCCCACCCCTAATGACACACTATTTCCAACTAGACCACACCGACTTCACCAAGTCCATACCTCCTAATAGTGCCATTTTCTATGAACCTATGACAGTCATTTTCTTATAGGCTTAAACAATTATAACATCTCTAGTAATAGGCTGTAAATAACACAAAACTATTCAAATGTAGACAGAAAGGAAGCCAAAATGTCTAAAAGTAATTCTAAAAGCAAGAACAAAGTAGAAGGAATCAATATCAAGATTTACTTCATAAGAGTAATGACTTCATATTTATTACACACGTGTGTATATATGTGTATATATATATATATATATATGAATATATATAATCAATAAATATAGTAGAATAGAGAATGGAGAGGCATACTCACACATTTTGGACCATCTGATTTTTGACAGTAAGGCAAAAGTAACTCCATCGGTGTCTTCAACAGATGATATCAAAGCAATTGGATATTCATAGGCAAAAGTTCATCTTATATCCTATATGTTATACAGATGGATGTTAAATGTAAAATTTAAATTTATGAAATGTACACAGAGGGTGAAATATTCAGGATGTAAGACTTTTGGAAAAATTAAATATCACATAAAAACATGATGCGCCAAAGTAAAACAAATGCGACCTCACTAAAATGTGAGACTCGGTAGAATAGCCACCTAAGACGTGTTTGAGCAAACACGATGCTCAAACAGTTTCTGCATTCAAATCTGGAGTATATAAGGAACTCTGAAAATTCAACATGGACAGATCTTCATGTGACTGAAAAATTATGTATCGAAAACTGTATAAAAAGAAATCATAAATTTTTCAGGTAAATGAATGGAACGTGAAGAGTTCATATTGAGTGAGACCCAGAAAGACAAACACCACATGTTCTCTCTTTTTGGAGGCTCCTAGCCCCAAATTTTCAGATGTGAATACATAGCCTGTAGTAACTCCAGAAACCAGGAAAGTAAAATGGACCAACTGCCAGGATTGTGGCGGGGGTAGGGGGTGGGGGTGGGGATTGGAACAATCTGGAAGAGAGAAGCAGAATGCAAGTGATTTAACTAACTAGGATCATTAGGGAAGGGAGATAGAGGTAGACAAAATAAAGATAAGAATGTCTGAAAAAACACAAGAAATCATAGTCAACTGTTTATCTAAAAAAGAACCCTATACACACATAATTCTGTATATAAATATAAGTTCCTGATTTTGATACTGTGTTATATTTACATAAAATGTAGCCAGTGACTGATCTGGGCACAAGCCCAAGGGATCAGTCTGTCGATACTTTCTCTGCCACTTTCTATAGTTACTTCAAAATTCAAAATTAAAACTAAATCCAAGCAAAAGCCATCTACTCTGGCAGGGAAGGATTTTAAAAATACCAAATATTCCTTTTGATAAGCAAGTCTCACAGTTTTTAAGTATCTGCCTGTTCTTCAACACTGAGACCCAGTAGATAAAGGGTGTGTCTCCTTCAGTATATTGGGGCTCTCTGAGCAAAGGGATTTCAGACGTGAACAGGACAAACGCTGAGGATGAGTTGAAGTACCTTTGCCTCCCTTTAGATGGATGGTGCCTGGTCTTGTTCAGTGCAACTGATTCATCAAGCATCCCTTCCCGCTGATCTCCACAGCTGTGCCTGAGATCAGAGGGAAATTAAGGGGGAAATGCGGCTCTTTTGCTTCATGATCCTGGCTATTTTTAACCTATGAGGCAAGAGGCTGGCTGGTATTGCTCTCACATGTTCATCGAAAGATTAAAAAGGAACTCAAAGGCTGCCTATGATCAAATGCCTAATTATGTCATTAGGCGTTTTTCTCAACAAAGGTTTTCTTTGATTGAGTATATCAACATAAGATATAGTTCTCTCACAGGGATGCCACAAAACAGAGCAATAGTGTTAAATTTTGTCTTTTTCATATCTGTATTTAATTTTAAACACAGTCATTGAGTTTGATCTGTGAGGGCTGGGGAGAGAACTCAGCCAGTGATGTGCTTGTCTTTCAAGCATGAGGACCTAAGCATAGTACCCCACTAACCCCAACATCAGCTGTTAATGGCCAGGCCTATCAGTATGTACACATAATCCCTGCACTCTGGATCAGGGAATGAAGCATCTCAGAGACTCATTGACCAGAGGACCATCTGACCAATCTAACCAGTCAGTAAGCTCCAGGCTCAACAAGAAATGCAGTCTCATAAACTAACTTGGAAGACAACTGGGGAAGATGGCAGTCATTAACTTCTGACTTATACACACATGTGTACACACATATAATATATACACAAAAAAGTTAATTTGATTCTGTTTAAGATAGCCCAATATTTAGCACCTTTCTCCAAGGAGACCTTTGCAGGTCAAAATTTAAAGAGGAGGGTGACTCTTTGGTAGAGAAAGATTGCGAAAGTAAATGAGGCTTCATGTCTCCTGTGGAGATCACAGAGAAGGTCCTCTAATCTTCAGTCACACCCATATGTTCCAATTGGTTTCCTAGTTACATGGAGTACTGGCTCAGATTTAAGAGATCACTTTCTCTAGCTGTTCCTTCACCTTTAACCCAGCTAAAGAAATCCTCTTTGGCAAACAAACCAGGAAACAGCTCATCTTCATTCTCATAGTTGCAAAACAAGAACAAATTTTCACACCCTCCTTGCCTACCCTTGCCTTGAGCCTTCAAAGATTGAGCAGCTCTCACTGAGAATCCAACACCCTGTTTTCTGCAGAAGCAATGCCTTGCCAGATGTCATGGTGCTCCACCATGTTTCAAGACTTGTTTTGTCCTGTACTAGCAGTGTTGCCAACTGTATTTCCAATAATGTCTTATTGCTGAAATTTAACCAGTGTCTTATCAAATCCTTAGTTAAGTAATTCTCATTTAAATTTCTTTACTCTAAGAACACATATTCCCTGTTGTGGACTTCTTATGCTGCTGTGGTGTTTTTAATAACATCACACTCTAACCCCTCAGGATCCCCTTCCACCACTTGAATGAGATTTTTGTTTTCTCTGGATTCCTTGGAGTTGTTTTTTGCTTGTTAGTTAGTTAGTTAGTTAGTTAGTTAGTTAGTTAGTTAGTAAGTTAGTTAGTTTGTGAAAATGAAGGCATAAAGAGCAGCCAGTGGTTTGCAATGCTACCATTAAATAATATTTTCTCTCAAATTACACACTAGAGAAAGTAATGGTAGGGGCAAGAAAAATAATATGAATGTTGGCTCTGTCAGTCTCAGCAAATCTTCCAGATTGTCGTCTTTTCCTGGAGGGACCAGTGAAAGAATCCCTCGTGCCTTACACACTGTGAGTGCTCATTAAATGTGAGGCCCCCTCTCTCCTCAGTGGTTTCTGCAAAGATGATCTCAGGATTGCATCAAGCCTGCTTCATGGGAGGACCAAGGAAGGTAATAGATACCTTCTGCACAGATGCAGGAGAATATTCCCCAGTATTCTGATGCATGAAATCTCTATTCACCAGATTGAGGGATGACCTTGAAGAGTTTTGATAGTTAAATATGATATGATTTCTAGTGATTTGGATTGTTTTCCTTGCTCTGAGATTGGGATGGTCAGATAGACTCAAGGAGTGTTTCAATGGTATTCCACGATAAACTAAATATAATGAGTGTGTCTCTAAAGAAGTAAGTTTACAACACATGAGACAGTCTCATGTGTAGTAAAGGGATTGCCATTCACAGAGGTACTAGAATGTTTGTATAGGGAGGATGGCATCATTGAGAGAAGAACTTACCACCTTAGTTCCCATGAAAAAGGGATATGCCACACAGAGTCAAGAGTGGGGAGAGGGCCTCACATCTTAGGCAGAAGGCAGGTTCGAGAGTGATGAAAAACCCAGGCTATAGACCATATTGGGATTCTGTCAGGAGGGAAACAGGGCCAAGTGATTAGCTTAGAATTAACTGATCTGACTAATTAACAGTGGTCTTAGGGAACAAATGTGTATGTGACACAGGCTGTGAGCAGACATGAGTTACAGTGCCATGGGCCATGCATTAATAATGCAACGGGTAATGTGTCTTCAAATCAAAACACAGACAAAGCAAGATTACACACTTGTTGGCTGATGAAAATAGTTGTGACCAGAGGCTCTGTACCAAGCCTTCCATTTTCCCCTAAGAGCCTGGTTCATCAGTTCCGTGTTTGTGGCAACAATGTAGGACAGATTTACCGTGGGTAGTAATCAATTATAGACTCTGTAGAGAGTGCAGGCAAACCAAGTTTGTGGCAGTGTGAAGTGCACAGAAACTTGTTGAGTAAATATTAATTTAATTAATAAATCTCAGTGCAGGGTTGCTACCTGCCCCAATAGTTTATTTTTCCAAATGAAAGACACACACACACACACACACAGTCTTTAGATTTTAAGATGCCTTAAGAAGCACAATAGCTGGGCCACTGCCTAACCTCCATGCTGTTAATCCTGAGTGATTACTTACCAATTCTATAGTCAATCTTGGCTGCTCTAGACTGGGCCATGCTCTCCTGGCTCCTTCACATGGCAGCTGTGTCTCTGTCCTGCATTATTCTCAGGCATGGCATCTCTCCTCTTCTCACACTCTCTTGGCGGCATGGCCAATCTATTCGTTTTCCTTCTTCCGGTCCCAAACCCAGAAAATCCTAAAATCCCTGTTCTGTCTGTCCTCCCCAGCTACTGGCTGTTGGCATCTTTGTCGACCAATTAGAACCAACTGGGAGCAGGTTCCCAGAAGCTATGAGCAGACCCTCTCTCACAGTTTTTTTGGGAAAACATAATTAGCATTTGTAATACAAGTAGCTACAGAAACTCTTGAAGTAGTCACAGCTTTTCTTACAAAGTTAAATATACAGCCTATACTATTCCCTAAGTATTGTCCCACATTAGTGAAAACAGAGCTACACATACACTCCTGAAATGGTAAACATGAGTCCTTTTGCTAAATGTGGCATATTTCAGCCACACTTCAGGAAGATTTTGTTGTGTGTGTAGAGGGTTGGGGGGTGGAAAGGGTATTATTCTCTATTCTCTTCCCTCTCCTGAAGAACATGAATATGAGGTCTCTCACTGTTCCCACACACATTCTAAGACTCTGTTCATTGTACTCCAGGCCCTTTTCAGTCCATCCTTCAAACTGGTTGGTTCCTACTGTTTTGCTCAAGCTCCCTGGTCCTTTCCCTCATCTTACTTCTAATCTACCTTTCCAGGGGTATTTTAGACTTTGAGTAGCTCTGGAATCTAAAGTTTCAATTCTG
This sequence comes from Rhabdomys pumilio, assembly GCA_030674055.1. NCBI lineage: Eukaryota > Metazoa > Chordata > Mammalia > Rodentia > Muridae > Rhabdomys > Rhabdomys pumilio. The sequence continues at coordinate 33,355,677 of JANHMN010000008.1, forward strand.
CCGTTCTTTATACCTCATATTTATTGCTAGTCTACTTATGTTTGCTTTAAGAATGTGCATGATTGCGGATCCCGGTGGCCAGAGCAGACACTCAGCTGGTCTGCTCCCCTGTGGAAAAAGTGACCAGAGACATTCTAGACAGGCCACTGCCCTCAGAACTGCAGGTAGGGCCAGGCAGTGGTGGCGTACTCCTTTAATCCCAGCACTTGGGAGGCAGAGGCAGGCGGATTTCTGAGTTTGAGGCCAGCCTGGTCTACAGAGTGAGTTCCAGAACAGCCAGGGCTACACAGAGAAACCCTATCTGGAAAAAACAAACAAAAAAAACTGCAGGAGAACACAGGTAAACAGGTAAAAGGTAAAGTAATATATAAAGGCAGACCTATAAGAATTATACCAGACTACTCACCAGAGACTATAAAAGCCAGAAGATCCTGGACTGATATTATACAGACCCTAAGAGATCACAAATGCCAGCCCAGACTACTATACCCAGCAAAACTCTCAATCACTACTGATGGTGAAACCAAAATATTCCATGACAAAACCAAATTACACAATATCTTCCCAAAAATCCAGCACTTCAAAGGATAATGGATGGGAAACTCCAACACAACCAAAAAAAAGCAAGAAAGTAGTTTTCCAACAACCCCAAAAGAAGATAGTTACACAAACATAATTCCACCTCTAATAACAAAAATAACAGGAAGCAACAATCATTTTTCCTTAATATATGTTAATATATCAATAAACTCAATTCTCCAATGAAAAGATATAGACTATCAGACTGGATATATAAACAGGACCCAGAATTTTGCTGCATACAGGAAATGTACTTCTGTGACAAAGACAGACACTACCTCAGAGTAAATGGATGGAAAACAATCTTCCAAGGAAATGGTCCCAAGAAACAAGCAGGAGTAGCAATTCTAACATCAAATAAAATTGATTTTCAACCAAAAGTCATCAAAAAAGATAGGGAAGGCCACTACATACTCATCAAAGGAAAAATGTACCAAGAAGAACTCTCAATTCTGAACATCTATGCCCCAAATGCAAGGGCACCCACATTCATAAAAGAAACTTTACTAAAGCTCAAAGCATACATTGCACCTCACACAGTGAGGAACAGTGGGGAATTTGAAGACCCCACTCTCAGCAATGGACAGATCATGGAAACAAAAACTAAACAGAGACACAATGAAACTAACAGAAGTTATGAACCAAATGGATTTAACTGATATCTATAGAACATTTCATCGTAAAACAAAAGAATATACCTTTTTCTCAGCACCTCATGGTCCCTTCTCCAAAATAGACCATATAATTGGTCACAAAACAGGCCTCAACAGATACAAAAAGATTGAAATAATCCCTTGTACCCTATCAGACCACTATGGACTTAGGCTGGTCTTTAATCATGACAAAAACAACAGAAAGCACATACATGTGGAAACTGAACAATGCTCTACTCAATGATAACTTGATCAAGGAAAAAGTAAAGAAAGAAATTAAAGACTTTTTAGAATTTAATAAAAAGGAGGACACATCATACCAAAACTTATGGGACTCCATGAAAGCAGTACTAAGAGGAAAACTCTTAGCTCTAAGTACTTACAAAAAAAAAATGGAGAGAGCATACACTAGCAACTTGAGAGGACACCTGAAAGCATTAAAAAAAAAAGAAGAAGAAGCAAATAAACTCTAGAGGAGTAGACGGCAGGAAATAATCAAACTCAGAGCTGAAATCAACCAAGTAGAAACAGAAAGAACTATACAAAATATCAACAAAACCAAGAGCTGGTTCTTTGAGAAAAATCAACAAGATAGATAAACCCTTAGCCAGACTAATCAAAGGGCTCAGAGACAGTATCCAAATTAATAAAATCAGAACTGAAAAGGTAGACATAACAACAGAAACTGAAGAAATTAAAAAAATCATCAGATCCTACTACAAAGGCCTATACTCAACAAAATTGGATAATCTGGATGAAATGTACAATTTTCTAGACACATACCAGGTACCAAAGTTAAATCAGGAGCAGATAAACCATTTAAACAGTCGCATAACCCCTAAAGAAATAGAAGCAGTCATTAAAAGTCTCCCCACCAAAAATAGTCCAGGACCAGACGGTTTTAGTGCAGAATTCTATCAGACCTTCAAGAAAGACCTAATACCAATTCTCTTCAAACTATTCCACAGAATAGAAACAGAAGGAACACTACCCAATTCGTTCTATGAAGCTACAATTCCGCTCATACCTAAACCTCACAAAGACCCAACAAAGAAAGAGAACTACAGACCAATTTCACTTATGAATATTGATGCAAAAATACTCAATAAAATTCTCACAAACCAAATCCAAGAACACATCAAAACAGTCATCCATCATGATCAAGTAGGCTTTATCCCAGGAATGCAGGGATGGTTCAATATTCAAAAATCCATCAATGTAACCCACTACATGAATAAACTCAAAGAAAAAAATCCACATGATCATCTCACTAGATGCCGAGAAAGCATTTGACAAAATTCAACATCCCTTCATGTTAAAAGTCTTGGAAAGATCAGGAATTCAAGGCCCATACCTAAACATAGTAAAAGCAATATACAGCAAGCTAGTAGCCAACATCAAACTAAATGTAGAGAAACTTGAAGCAATCCCACAAAGATCAGGGACTAGACAAGGCTGCCCACTCTCACCCTACCTATTCAATACAGTACTGGAAGTCCTAGCCAGAGCAATTAGACAACGAAAGGAAGTCAAAGGGATACAAATAGGAAAGGAAGAAGTCAAATTTTCTCTATTAGTAGATGATATGATAGTATACTTAAGTGACCCTAAAACTTCCACCAGAGAGCTCCTAAACCTGATAAACAACTTCAGCAAAGTGGCTGAATATAAAATCAACTCAAACAAATCAGTAGCCTTTCTCTACTCAAAAGATAAACAGGCTGAAAAAGAAATTAGGGAAGTGAGACCCTTCACAATAGTCACAAATACTATAAAATACCTTGGAGTGAATCTAACCAAGCAAGGGAAAGATCTATATGACAAGAACTTCAAGTCTCTGAAGAAAGAAATTGAAGAAAATCTCAGAAAATGGAAAGATCTCCCATGCTCATGGATCAGCAGGATTAATTTAGTAAAAATGGCCATCTTGCCAAAAGCAATCTACAGGTCCAATGCAATTCCCATCAAAATTCCAAATCAATTCTTCATAGAGATAGAAAGACCAATTTGCAAATTCATTTGGAATAACAAAAAACCCAGGATAGCGAGAACCATTCTCAACAATAAAAGAAATTCTGGGGGAATCACCATCCCTGACTTCAAACTGTACTACAGAGCAGTAGTGATAAAAACTGCATGGTATTGGTACAGTGACAGTCAGGAAGATCAATTGAAGATTTAAAGATCCAGAAGTGAACCCACACACCTATGTTACTTGATCTTTGACAAAGGAGCTAAAACCATCCAGTGGAAAAAGGACAGCATTTTCAACAAATGGTGCTGGATCAACTGGAGGTCAGCATGTAGAAGAATGCATATCAATCCATTCTTATCCCCTTGTACAAAGCTCAAGTCCAAGTGGATAAAGGACCTTCACATAAAACCAGATACACTGAAACTAATAGAAGAGAAGGTAGGGAAGACCCTCGAATACTTAGTCACAGGGGAAAAGTTTCTGAACTGAACACCAATGGCTTATGCTCTAAGATCAAGAATTGACAAATGGGACCTCTTAAAATTGCAAAGCTTCTGTAAGGCAAAAGACACTGTCAATAAGCCCAAAAGCTTAGAATAGTGAAGACTCAACTCACAGACCACATGAAGCTCATGAAGAAGGAAGACCAAGTGGGGATGCCTCAGTCCTACTTAGAAGGAGTAGACAAAATACTCAAAGGAGCAAATATGGAAGCAAAATTTGGGACAGAAACTGAAGAAGTGGTCATCCGGAGACCATTCCACCTGGGTATCCATCCCATGCACAGTCACCTAAGCTAGACACTGATGTGGATGGCTGTAAGTGCATGCTGACAAGAACATGATATAGCTGTCTACTTAGAAACTGCCAGAAACTGACACATTCAAAGGACAAGACTCACAGCTAACTGATATGATCAAGGGTTTCCCAATGGAGAAGTTAGAGTGAAGACTGAAGGAGCAGAAAGGGCTTGTGGCCCCATGAGGAGAGCAACAATACCAACAAACCAGAGTTCCCCAGGGTCTAAACTACCAGCCTGGGAGTACATAGGGAGGGACCCATGACTCCAGCTGTGTATGTTGGGGAGGATGGCCTTTTCCTGGCATAGGTGGCAGAGGAGATACTTGGTCCCATGAAGGATGAACACAGAGTGAGGGGGGATGTGAGGATGAAGAGGGGGCAGTGGGGGTGGGGGGTAGGTGGGGGCACAGCTTCATAGAAGCAGGAGGAGGGGGATGGGATAGGAGATTTCTGGGTGGCAGGGGGAAGAGGGGTAAGGGGATAAAATATGAAATGTAAATATAATATCCAATAAAAAAAAGGGGGGAAGACCAAGTGTGGATGCCTCGGTCCTACTTGGAAGGAGTGACAGAATGCTCAAAGGAGCAAATATGTCGACAAGGTGTGGGACAGAAAGTCAAGGAGGGGCTGTCTGGAGACCACTCTACCTTGGTATCCGTCCTATGTGCAGTCACCAAAGATAGACTCCGATATGGATGTCAGGAAGTGCATGCGGACAGGAGTCTGATGTAGCTGTCTCCTCGGAGGTCTGCCAGAGCCTGACATATCCAGAGGCAGATGCTCACAGCTACCCATTGATCTGATCAAGGGTTCTCAATGGAGAAGTTAGAGGACTGAAGGAGCTGAAAGGGTTGGTGGCCCTAAGAGGAGAGCAACAGTGCCAACCAACCAGAGCTCCCCAGGCTCTAAACCACCAGCCTGGGAGCACAAAGGGAGGCACCCATGTCTTCAGCTGTATACTTAGGGGAGGATGACCTTGTCAGGCATGGGTGGGAGAGGAGATCCTTGGTCCCATGAAGGCTAAACACCACCGATGGGGAGGAATTCGAAGGTGGGGAGGGAGTAGTGGGGGGTAGGTGGGGGCACACCCTTGTGGAGGCAGGAGGGAGGAATGGGATAAGGAGTTTCTGGGTGGTAGGGGGAATGGGGTGAGGGGATAAAATCTGAAATGTAAACATAATATCCAATTTAAAAATATGAAAAAAAAATGTTAAAAAAAAAAAAGAATGTGTATGATTGCATGTTATAGTGTTGTTCTCTAACAAGCATAGCCACAAACTCTAGCGTCTGGTCCTATCAGTGCTGGCATGTGCCCATCCCATTGCCTCATTTGAATTAGCATTGTTTCTTCAGATGCTGATGATGCTTCGACTGTATCCTAGACATTTTGTGTATCGTGTTATCAGAATTATTTCTATCTAAATAGCCTACTTAGGCAAATAGTGACCTCTTTGGGCATGTCTGACCTACGTTTGAAGGTCACAGTTCAATTATCAGTTTGGTTTGTAAAGGCCGGTGCGTTTTTCTTATCTTCTTCACTTATATGGTCTGTAGAATAGAAGATAGGAGTCCACCCCACAGCTCCATCAGGACATCCTGTGTCATGTGCTTCTTACTACTTCAGGGTGAAGAAAAAAGACATAGTCTTAGGGTTACCTTTTTGTTGGTGTTTTCAGTGTAGCTCAGTTGCTGATTTCTTGAGCACTTAAGCTAAAAGGAAAAGATGAGGCAAAAGCACGTAAAAAGATTAAAAACAAGTCAGATATGAGCCAATATGAAGTTGGGTACCTCAATCCGAGAGACTCCTGGGCTCCTACAGTGCTTAACCAGGCTGCCTTTCTTCAACCCTTTGGAGTCCTCCCTAGGAAACTGGTGTGTTTTTTCTAGTTATTGTTATTTTGATGCAGAGGACCGGGAGTCAGGGTGTGTGGGGGGGAGTTGATAAACTCACCCAAATTGGAATATCACCAGTCCCTTTTAGAGGGCTATGATATAGGATTTTTTTTTTCAACTTTTGTCCTTATGAATAGTTTTGCGGTTCCTTTTCTTGTCTATGTTATTGGTTCCTTAATTCCATAAAAATAAATTCTTACAAATAAATTAACTTCTTCTAAGCCTGCTCCCTGCTCCTGGGGGGCCACTTCTCTACTTCCCAGTAATTCTGGCTTGTTACCTTTCACAAATGAACAAATAAGTAAATTTCTAGAAATTGAACTATTAGGAGATTTTTACCATATTAACTCTTAATACACAATATTACTATCTAACCCTGCATGCATACTGTCAATTCTTGTTCAATGTTACCTTTCTTTTTACTATAGGATAAACTGATACATCATAGATTAACCTGCTCTATTTCCCCAGACCTGGAGTCTTTGGGATTTTTACTGCACCTTGTGTGTAGTGTACTATGAATGTTAATGTTCTATTGCAGTATTTATCTTTCACTCACCACCCTTTTTTATTTAATTAAAATATAATTGCATCATACACACCTTCATCCTTCTTACCCCTTCTGGGGCCCCAACCTTTATTCACTTTCAATTTCATGGCCTCCCCCTTTTTAACCACTGTTGTTACCTGTACATATGTATAAATATATGAAGATGATTTTCTGTATCCATTCAGTATTGCCTGCACGTGTATCTTTCTAGACATGACCCCTTAGTATTTGTTGTAGATGGGCCTGGTGCTGTTTGTATTTTTTTTTTTATTAATTCTTTTTTTTTATTGGATATTTTTTTTAATGCTAATTCCGCTCTCCTGGAATCAATCTCCTAATGAATAAAGGAGCCAATCACTGGGTTAGGAGGAGGCAGGACTTCCAGGTTAGAAGGAGGAAGAGAAGGAGCAGGAGAGAGGTTAGAGGCCATTCCATCGAGATAGCGATAGGGCAAGATGTAGCTACTAGTGTCTCCTGGTTTATGGCGAATCCACTAAGATTCGCCTCCAGAGGATTTAGATTTAATATGGCTTACAAGATTAGCATTCTAGTTCTTATGCCCAGAGATTGAGTTACCATTGTTTCTGAACAAGTTTGTGAGGTGCTTTTCTTCTCGAGGCAACAGGACTGAGTTCAAGAGAGAAAGGTACAGCGACAAAGTGTGGGGTGGCCCTGATGTGCACCACGGGGGTTTTGAAGCACAGGCCAGTGTGGTAGTAACCAGCCAGAGGCAACTTAGTGAGTTGGGTGAAGAGATTTTGGAGCTCTGGTGCCATGTGGCCCACCAGTGCTGGGCATAGCCAGGGAACTGCCGATCATTTTTAATACTTCCAGAACAAGTATTAGATAACCAATTAGGGGCTCATCCCTGGGGAAGATTAATTATCACTTATTCAGCAGTTGGTAATTGTATCTTCTACCTATAAATATGACATTTCCTCTCTGTTAGCAATGAGGCACATCCATGGACAACTAAAAGTTAGTCCATGACAATCAGGCAGCTTTTGAGGGACCCAGCGATGAGCAATGTCACCTCTAGCTGCCCAAGAGGCAATAATATTGTTCTTGATGCATGTCCCTTTGTGTACGTGCCATGGGCCCAATAACTCTGTCCCCACCTTTTTCTTTCTTCCCTCTTCCAGAGGCTGCCTCTATATTCCCACCCCCTAAACCTCTCACGTAAGACCTGTTGCATGGTATGTTTTTGTTGACCTATTTCTATTATTCCCTCCATGCTGGCATGTCAACTGTGATTGAACTTGTCCAGATCTTATTTAGGCAGCTGTATTGCTGAGATTTCCTAGTTGCAGCTTTCCTGTTATGGAACGTACAATTTCATAACAGGCTTCTTGGTCCTCTGGCTCTTACGGTATTTCCATCCCTCCCTTCTGAGACGTCCCTGAGCTGTAGGTGCAGGCATTGTATTGTTGATGTGTCACTTGTGACTGGGCACCTCACTTGTCAGTTGTTCTCTGTGTTTTACCTAGTTGTAGCTCTCCGCTGCAAAAAGCAGCAGCTATGATGCCGGTGAGAGCTATATTTATTGTGGATATAAGGATATAGGTACTTAGAATGCAGTGGGGAATTATACTAGTTTAGGAAAGTGGCAGTAGTAGGTTCTCCTTTCAGGTCTCTGACCTCTCCAGCCACAGGTAGCTGGTTACATATATAGTACAAGGCAAGATTTCCCTTCTGTACAGCAGGTCTTGTATGCAACGAGACAGCCGTTGGTTACCACCAAGATAAAAGTGCCACTGTTTCACTAGTACAGATACATCTTCATATCCTTTGCTTCAAATTCTGGGAGGGCAACCAAAGTCAAATCAATAGCCCATATTATTTTGGGAATCTCTTGTGAGAGCATCATTTGCCTAGGAAATGCAATATAATACTTTAAACTATGTAGTTATATCTATATATCTAGATCTAAATAGACAGATAACTTGGGAAAATATAAAAGGATTATTCTCTTTTCCAGGCATCCTAGTTGTAATTTATCCCTCTTCCTTCACCTTCTCCTGTATTTCTCTCCTTTGGCTCTCTCCAGTTAAAGCACCACCACCACCATCCCTTCATTTTTCCCAGCCTGGTCTACAGGACAATTTCCAGGATGGCTAAGGCTATCCAGAGAAACCTTGCTTTAAAAAGAAAGAGGTAGATAGGTAAATAAATAAGTAGAATTCTCCTTGCTGATTTCCAAAATGACCGGAGCACTGGATCACTTGGTACATTTATTTTTAGTTTTTAAAGAGTCATTCACACCATATTATTTATATATATTTATAATATATATATGTTATATATATCCATGCTGATTTACAAAATGACTGAACCATTAGATCATATTCACCAACAGTGACTACCATCTTTTAATATCACCAGCATTTGCTGTTGGTTGTTTTTTTGGTCTTAGCCACTCTGACTGGAGAAAGAAGAAACCTGGAAGTTCTTATAATTTGCATTTCCCCAGTGGCTAAGAATGATGACCAGTTTTTCAAGTATTTCTAAGGCTTTTTTTTTTTTTTTTTGAGAACTCTCTGTTCAGATTTATAGCTCACTTTAATTTCGGTCTTTTGTTTTCTTGAGTATTTTTTTGAGTTCTTTATACATTTTAGGTATCAGTCATAAGTGTATAGCTGGCAAAAATTCCCACTCTACAGGGTTTGTTCTCCTTTGGTTGATTATCTCCTTTGCTATACAGGAGATTTGGTTTTTTGAGGTCCCATTTGCCAATGATTATTGGCATTAATTATTGAGCAAACGGAGTCCAAGTCCAAAAGTTCTTTGCTACAACGATGTCTTGTAGGGCACTGCCTTCTAGCAGATTCAGCATTTCAGGTCTCACAGAGGCCTTTGGTCCACTTGGAAACCAGCCTGGAGTATTTACCATCCAGGATGATAGATATGAGTCACCTTTTATTCTTCTACATGCAGACATCCAGTCATCCTGCCACAATTTTTTTGGAGATGTTCTTTTATCCAATGTGTACTTTTGGCATCTTTATCAATTGTCAGATGTCTATAGTTAGTGCTCTCACGCTCACGTCTGTCTTTTCCATTGGCCTACACGCCTATCTTTGTGCTGCTGCTATAATGTAGTTTAACTACTGTGGCTTTATTGTATCTTGAGGTTTTTCCAGCATTATTCTTTCTGCTCAGTATTGCTTTGTCTATCCTTGATCCTTTGTGGTTCCGTATAAGTTTTAGAATTTTTTTCCTATAAAGAATGTTGTAGGAATGTTGATTGGGGTTGAATTCAATCTATAAATTGCTTTGGTAGAATGGCCATTTACACAAAATTAATTCTACCTATCCATGAGCATGAGAGGGTTTTTCCACTTTCTTGTGTCTTTTTCAATCTCTTTCTTCAGAGATTTACCATTTTTTGTTGTAAAGATCTATTACCTCCTTAGGATTAAGGTTTATTTTTGGCATATCAAAAAGCTACTGATTCTTGTAAGTTGATTTTGTATCCTTCCATGTTACTGAACTCATCAATAACTTCTTGGAGATTTCTGGTGTGGTTTTGGGGAGCTTTTATATACAATATTATCTGCAAATAAAAAATACTTTACTTCCTATTTTCCTATTTGCATCCCTTTAACACCCTTTCTCGTATTGATCCAGTCAGTACTTTAAGCATAATATTGATATGTGATAGTAAAGTTTACCCATGTTTTGTTCCCTACTTTAATGGGATTGCTTAGGGTTTGTCTCCATTTAGGAAGATGTTTGCAATAGGTTTGTTATATCTAGAATTTACTATCTTGAGCTATGGTCTTTCTAGTTCGATTCTCTAAGAATTTTATCATAATAACATGTTAGATTTTCTCAAAGGGTTTTTCCTGCATCTGTTGAGTTGATTATGTAACTATTGTTATATAATCATATGTTGCATAGTTTATTACATTCATTAATTTAGATATTGTAAGCCACTCCTGGATTTCTTGAAGAAATCCAACTTGATTGTAGCAAGTGACTATTTTTATATATTTAGTTTGTAAGTACTTTATTAAAAATTTTTGTATCTGTGTTAATCAAGAACAATGGACTGTAGTCATATTTTTTGTTGAATTTCTTTACCTGTGTTATCAGAGTAATATTGGCTTCATAGAATGAATTTGGAAGACTTCTTTCTATTTCTGTTTTTAAATAATTTTAGAACTGTTGGTTGTATACAAAATTGATTCATCAGGTTTTATTTATATAACTGTCAACACAAATGTGTGCATGTGTATGTGTGTGTATGTGTAGAAAAGCAACAAAGAAAAACAGGGTATCAGTTTTAGAATAGGTTAGATATGAGAGAGGTTAGAGGGAAGAAATGAATGTGACAATATTTATTACACTTTAATTAAAATGTTAAAGATAAAAGTTTTTTAAATTAAGAAATTAGATGTAGATCTTCTTTGAAAATCTTGTAGAATTTTGCAATGAAACTATCTGTGTCTGTCTTTCATTAAAAGATTTTTGTTACTGTTTCAATTTCCTTATTTATTATGGGTCCATTCAGGTTGTTCTCTTCTTGATTTAACTTTGCTGAATTGGATGAATCTAAAAATTCATCCATTTCTTTTAGAGTTTTCAACTTAATGGAGGTATTTAAAGTATCCTCTGAATTTCTCTGTTACCTTTTGTGATGCTTCCCTGTTTGTTTCTGATTCCATTAATTTGAGTTGTCTCTTCTTCTACTTTGGTTAGCTGAGACAACAATCTGTTAATCTTGCTTATCTTCTCAAAGGGCTAAGTCTTGGATTAGTTAATTCTTTGTATTGTTTCCTTTGTTTCTGTTTAATTAATTTCTACTCAATATTTATTACTTTTCACTATCTACTGAGTTTGGGATTGGTTTGGGTTTGGTTTGTTCTTGTTTTTCCAAACTGTTGAATTGTATCTTTAAGTCATTTATTTGTACTTGTTCTAATTTTTTTAATGTTGGAACCTAAAGCTATTAATGTCTCTTATAGAATTGCTCTTAATGTGTCCCAGAGGTTTTGTTACGTTGTGGTTTTGTTTTCATTTTTGTTTTGTCATATAATTTTTTATTTCTTCCTTGATTTTCTTTTCAATCTATCCATCATGCAGTTATGAGTTGTTTAATCTCCATGAGTTTTTATATTTACTAGAGACTGCTGAGTTTATGTTTTGCTCCCTTATAGTCAGATACAATACATGTAGTTACTTCAATTTTTCTGAATTTATTAAGGTTTGTATTGCGTCTAGGATGTGGTATGTTTTAGAGATATTTTATGAATTAAGTGTGTAGTCTTTAGTGTTTGAGTGGATATTCTAGAGATATGTGTTAAGTCCATTAGGCATGTGATGTCATTTAATTCTGATGTTTTTCATTATATTTTGTCCAAATGATATGTCCTTTGGAGACAGTAGGGTATTAAAATCACCTTCTGTTATTTTGTTGGTGTTAACCTCTATCTTTCATTCCAGTAGAAACTCCAGTTTCTATGAAACTAGGTACACTAGAGTTCACTACACATATATTTAAGATAGCAATGTCTTGTTAGTTGTTTCCTTACTTAGAATGAATGTCTTTTTTACTTCTCCAGTTTTTAGCTATGATATTCCTCTCTTCTGTTCAAAGTATTGCTTCCAGTATTCTCTATAGGGCTGGTTCAGTGAACATAAATTCTATTAGCCTGGTTATATAATGGGAAGATTATCTTTCTCCTTCAGCTATGGCAGATAGTTTTATTTGGTACAATAGTAGTCTTGACTGGCATCTGTGCTCTTTTAGAATATGGTGGAGAGTGTCCTATGTTCCAAGGTTTCCATTAAAAATCAGCTGTTATTTTAATGAGTTTTGCTTTGTATGTGACTTGTGTTTTTACCCTCTCTTTGTTCTGAGTATTTAGTGTTTTAACTGTAATATGCAAAGGAAAATTTCTCTCCTTATCCTACTTGGCATTCTGTCTGCTTCATATCTGCATGGTATGTCTTTCCTTAGTCTGAGAAGTTTTCTTTTATGATCTTGATGAAGATAAAATCATTGACATGGGAATCTTCTCTTTCATCTGTGGCTATAATTTGTATAATTAGTTTTTGCATGAGGTCTCATGATTGTTACATGTTTCTTTCTTGGTCTCTCTCTCTCTCTCTCTCTCTCTCTCTCTCTCTCTGTGTGTGTGTGTGTGTGTGTGTGTGTGTGTGTGTGTGTGTGTGTATGTTTTCATATTTTTTGCTTGTGTGGTCTAATTCATCTAATTTATCTTCAACTCCTAATAATATGTCTTCTACTTGATCCATTCTATTTGTAAGGCTTTCCCCTGCACTTTCTAACTGGGCATTGAGATTTCCAGCTCATCTTTATTTCAGCTTCAGTGCCCTTAGACATTTTTATCTCTCATTTGAATTTAGCTTTAAAATCCTGGACTATCTTCATCATTCTTTCAGCCATGTATTTGTGTCTGCTTGGGTATCATTTAAGGGTTTGTTGCCATTCTTTTTAAATTCAGTGGATTACTTGTGTCTTCTTTAAACTTCTTGAATTCTTTGAAAATATTTATATTGTTCTTTTATTTCTCTGTTGGTGGATCATCAAGGTAATTATCATTGGAGACTGTTTCTACATGACTAGAGGATCTGGGAGGAGATACACTATCTTGGCCTTTCATTATTGCTTTTGTTTTTATGAGACCTAGGCATGTGGACTACATTGGTTGTACATCTGGTGTCAGATTTTAAGTCACGTGCAAGCTATTTGGCAAGACCTAGGAATCATACATTAGGACAGGTCCCAGGGACTCACCAGAGTAAATTCTTATATAGATGTGTGAATGGGCTATAGACAGGGGTTGTATGTGGTTCAAGATGGTTAGGGTAAGAAGGAGAGAGGCTCATCAAAATGGACCTTTGCAGATGATTTGTAACCAGGGCTAAGTCTGGAGATGACGGGGAGGATTCAAGTTGGGTCAGGTTCAAAGAGCTACCTGTACACAATCTGTGATACCAGGGAGAGACTTAAATTTGGATGAAGTAAGAAATCACTGATCAGACGTGACAAACATATAGGGTGTAGTGTGGAATCAAGACTGATAGGGGATGGAAGGGTGGATCATGTAACTAATATTGGACCTGCAAAAAAGACATGTGATTTAAGCTAAGTTTGGGAATTAGAAGGGGTTACAGGTAGACTCTATCTCAGGGAATTTACGGGGTATTCACTGGGCTGGGCCTGGCCATAGGATATGGGATCTAGCTAGGCAAGGCCTAAAGGTTGAATATGAAACTAATGCCTTGAGCAAAGTAGGAGGGAAAGGAGAGTAAAAGTATCCTACCTGAGTGTAGCATCTTTGGTGGCAACAATGAGTCCCTGGTAGGAAGTGGGTCTGTGGTTAGTGGTGAATCCCAAAGGAATGGAGATGAGCAAGGAATGGGGCTAAGGATACCAATAGCTACAGGGTCATCTAGGGAGTCTAGAATGGAGGGGAAGGCAGAGAGCACAGGTAGCTTCCCTGGCTCAATGTTATTTGTGATAGCTGTGAGGTATTTGTCAAGAAGCAAGGCCACTAAGTTCCAAAAACATGAGATAGATGAGAGGAGGGCTCACTTAATGCTTTTGAAAAGCTTCGTAGATATGGATTCTAATAGCTTGCTAAAAGGAATAAACACAATTTCCAGTTTAACCTTTCTTTGGAGGTCTGTGTGGTTTGCTACAGGTGAGGTGGAATGTGTGTATGTTTGCCTGGAAAAAAATCTTAGGTGTCCATTTAAAGTGAGAGCTACTCACTTTTAGTTTGTGTGTATGTGTGCCCATATCTGTGTGTGTGGTCCACTTGTGCCTGAATTATGTGTGAAGTGGCCAGAAATCAATATTAGATGTCTTCTACGGGTGGAAAGCCGTAGAAGTATTTTTTGAGACAGGGTCACTCACCGAACCTAGATCTCATAATCAAGGTAAATTGACTGGCTGGTGAGACTCAGGATCCACCTGTTTCTAAATACCCCCATCCCCCACACACACCCCTTTAAGATTATAGATACCTACCATAGTGCCTGGCTTTATGTGTTGAGGTCTGAATTCAGGCCCTCATGCTTACCAGGAAAGTGCTTTACCACAGAGCCATCTCCCCAGCACTGTCCAAGTTTTTGACACAGGCATGTCTATTTGGCCCAGGCTCACTGAGTAGGCTACACTGACTGACCAACAAACCCTAGAGAGATCTACCTGTCTCTACCCCCTCAGTGCTGGGTTTACAAGTACACACTATTGCACCCTGCTTTTTTATGTGTATATTGGGGGATCAAAGTCAAGGACTTTATGCCTATACGACAGGCACTTTACTGGATGAGCTATATTCCTATCCCACTCCATATGAGGTTTGTGGAGAAAGAGCAAGAGAGAGAAAAAGAGAGGTGGGTAGGGGGAGGGAGGGAGGAAGGGAGGAAGGAAGAGTTCTGTGTGGTCATGTCATTTTATACATATTTTCTTACTGGAAATCTTTGCCTTCTGAGTCTCAACAGCTGTCTCTACCCTCCCTTCATTGCCTTTATACATCTGCTGTATCAGAAATGAAAAGAGTAGCTGTCATGGGTCTCTTTGAACCACAGAAAGATGAATGGAGTTTCAAACGGGAGAGGTCTCAGATGAATCTTGTGTCTAATCAGAATTGAAATGAAAGCCCTCCCCAAACCCATGTAAATCTTTGTCTTCTTCAGTCTGTCTGACCTGGCCCAGGTGCTGCATCAAAGGCACCTGCACACCCACACCAGCTCTCTTTAAGGGGAGTCACTTCCCTTGGGAAATCCAGGCACAGTGATTTAAAGTCCTCAGTCCAGGTCCCAACTGTCTGCGCTTCTACTCTGAATCAGGAGAGACAGTGATTGAAACAGCATGCCCCAGTATCTGATACCAACTTTTCTGACTTTGACAGTTTTGATAGTTGTAAGTTTTCCACAAGCTGAGACTTGGTGGCTCTGCCCCAGTTTCTTTACTGTGACATAAAAATCAGTTTCAGTCTTCTGTCAGACATGACACTCATAAATATTTAAATATTCCAAAGTATGCCCTTGATTCTTGTTTCATCTGTGGGCCCCACTGAGCCAACCTATGCATTTCCCTGTCTTGTGTGAGAAACTAGAAGTGGCCTCTGTGTATGTGTATGGGCAAATGCATGTGCCCACATGCATACTCGTGCTTTTTACATGGGTTCTGAGGATTCAAACTCAGTTCCTCATGTTTAGAAGAAAAGTTAATCTAGATAACCAACTGACCTAGCTCTATAGGTAATCCTCTTAAATGCTTTCTCTTCAGTTGTTATTCTGCTGAAATATGAAGAACAAGACTTTATTTTCTATAATGTTTATAAGCGGGCTATAGATCATGGTGTGTGTGTGTGTGTGTGTGTGTGTATGTGTGTGTGTGTGTGTGCACATGTGTGTAGATGATGGGTAGGTGGGTAGAAGAGAAGGTTTGTGTGTGTGTGTCTGAGAGAGGTGGAGAGAGACAGAGAGAGGGAGGGAGAGGGAGAGGGAGAGGGAGAGAGAGAGAGAGAGAGAGAGAGAGAGAGAGAGAGAGAGAGAGAGATGAAATTCAAAGAAGGCAGGAAAGATTTCAGAAACTAAATCTACATTAGTGAGAGTAGGATTTCATGTTTGGAATTAGATGATTGAAGTCCATTTGCTCACTTCCATTTCCTGGTGGTTAATTACAGTTATTACATTAATAATTCAGTGTCTTGAACTATTTAGATAACTCCTCATTAAAAGAATCAAAGGTGACGATTAAAGATGGGTCAAAGACCTGATCTACAGAGAGCAAAAGCCGCAACACACAAGGCAAGGGCTGCCTAGTTATATATTCCTGGCACGAGAGTGGGCTGTGAATATTGATGGCTCCAAACTGGAGAGGAAGAGACTGAAGGCAGAGCTCACAGAGCCTGTTTTGTTCACAGCCCTGAATCAATACTGTGAGGACTGCCCAACACACTTCAGTAAGTGCTCATCCATTATTTACAGGGCTCTTTTGTTCAAAGTTTCTGTTTACAAGATTACTTTGTAACCTGAAATGATTGTTTCCTTTCATGGGGAAGCTGGATCCAAGTAGAAGTTTTAAAGGGTGAACTTGAAAGAACAGAGATGGTACTTGTTTTATACCTCATATTCTCAGTCCAGACTCAAATCAGGATAATTTGTGTCCCTCCAGCCTTTCTGCCAGATTGGCAGGCAAGGTCACAGGGAAGTTTTACTGCCTGGGCTATCCCTCTAACTCAGTGGTTCTCAACTTCCCAATGCTGTGACTGTTTAATACAGTTCCTCTTGTGGTGGTGACTCCCAACCATAAAGTTATTTTCACTGCTGCTTCATAACTGTAATTTTGCTACTGTTGTGAATTGTGAGATAAATATCTGTGTTCTCTGATGGTCTTAAGCAACCCCTGGGAAAGGGTCGTTTCCTTTCCCCCCGAGGAACCCCCAAGGGAGTCAGGACCCATAGGTAGAGAACCACTGTTCTAGCTTGCCCTTCCTTCACTGTCTCAAAGTTTGAATTGTCTTTGGCAGAAGGACAAAATATGGGGTGTCTCGTCATGTCATGTTTTTGCCCAGACTTCTGTGTGCTGTGAACCTTAGCTAGCAAGCCTCAGTTTTAAGAAAGGATTATATGGTTTTTTTTGTCTGTACGAAGTTAATCATGTAAGGATTTGTCTGTTTTGTTTTTGTTTTTGTTTTTGTTTTTTTTTAAACTACCATGGTTGGTTATGGTCCCCAGAGGTTTCTGTGATTTGAACATGGCTTATACCCTCTTTCTAAATGTAGGTTGACTGAGTTCCAGCCTTTTAGCTAAAATCACATGAAAATGCACGTGGAAATTTGTTTGCCATTTTGTTGTGGAGCATTGAGGGTTGACTAGGTTCTTAACAGGAACAGTGGATTGCTTACCTGGTACATGCAGGGCTTTAGACTTAGTATGTAATACCACCACACAAAACAGGAATCCAGGCCTTTTCCTCCAGAGTCAGTCTTTGCTCCCGAAGGCCTAGATCAGTTACTTTGAGGGTGTGTTATTTAAAAGTAGGAGCTGCCGTGTCTATGTGGCCTGACTGAAGCGTTTGCTGCTCCTTACACCTTAGACTGTGTTGAGGCTTTTGCTGATGCCATCACTATGGCTTTGGACTCCATAGCTACAACAAAGAAGGCCCTTTCATTTGTAAACTTCTTCATTTCAACCATTCTTTAAGACAGAAGGGTGATAGGTGGATGATGAGTGGTCTCATTGGTCCCCTTTCAAGAAACTTGAGATTTAGGGAGTATAAAACCTTAGAAATATGAGAGGTTCTACCAGCAGCTGACTGACACAGAGGCAGGTACTTATAGCCAACCATTGAACTGAACCTGGGGACACCTATAGAAGAGTTAGGGGAAGGAGTGAAGGAACTGAACAGGGTGGCTTCCCCATAGGAAGAACAACAGTATCAACTAACTGGACTCCTCAAAGATCCCAGAGACTAAGCCATCAACCGAAGAGCAAACATGGACTGGTCCATGGCCACTGCTACATATGTAGCAGAGGACTGCCTTGTCTGGCCTTAGTGGGACTTGGTCCTGTGGAGGCTTGATGCCCCAGACAAGTGGGATACTGAGAGGTGAAGTGGTAGTGGATGGTTGGGTAAGGGAGCACCCTCTCAGAAGTGAAGCGGAGGGGGTATGGGGTGGGGGCTTATGGGAAGGGGACCAGGAAGGGGAACACATGTGAAATGTAAATAAATAAAATAATAAATAAAAAAACTTAGGAATAAACAGCAGAAGCATTATTCAAAGCATCTTGTTTGCCCGCAGCACTTGAGCCTTTTGCTACTGTCCTGCACTGTCCTGGGGAACTCGATTTGAAGGGTCATGCCTGTGTATTACATATAACAAGGACTGGAAAGCTGCTTCTTCAATGAGCCAGAGAGTGGATGGTTTAGACCTTGCATATCATAAAATATTTGCCACAGACAGTTTATTCTGCTTTTGCAGGGCAGCACTATCCAGGGATGGTATATTTAAAAATGGATGTAAATGGGTTTGATAATTGTGTATTTACACAAATTAAGCCAGCCAGACGTGACCCATGAGTCTCAGCTTGCCAGCCTCTGGTGTATAATGGTCCACGTACTTGACACACAGCTCTGAATAGTGCGTCTCTGATTTCAGAGAGGTGCTGTATGATGGAAGTAGTCATGAGCATGGCACTGGCTTCATCCTTATTTCTGAGGCCCCTGATAGTCCACAATTATATGCAGAGTGAGCTCCCAGCTCTGTAAAGGCCATTTGGGAAACAGATATTGGTACTAAGCTTGGTCTTATTCCATTTTCAGGAGCTGGGCTTTAGTCTTGCATAGCAGCAGTTTCTCATGGTAGGAAATGTAAGAGGATATGCAAAAATGCAGAGGGAAGCTAGTTATGCAATGATGAATGTAGACAGGGGAGGAGCATTCCTATTAACACTCATGCGACCACCATATGCTAGCTTCTGCCCAAAGCTCCTGGTAACTGGCCAGATTACATTAGTCTATGTAATCTTCCAGGTAGCCACTAGCCAAGCATAACCATATGGTAATTTAGTGTGTGTAATACTCTCCCAAACTAACAATTGCCTTTAACCAACAAAGAATAGTTACTTCAACTCAAGGAGAAAACCAGCTATGAATAATTGTCTCACTTTTTAACTGTTAGCAGTTTATCACTTTCAGGATATTGGCACTTATTAGATGGTAACAAAGTCTACAGGCACCGACTGCAAGCACTTCTAACCCAGGTACAAACATGATCACAGACAGCCAGATGCTACAGCTAATCCATGCCCGTGACAGTGGCCATGAGGAACAATCTGTGATATTTTAAAAGTTCTCAAAGAAAACCAAATCTGCAATTTTCTGTATTTTATCACAGGTCCCTTATTGTCTTACTTTTGATATAAGAACTAGCAGTGTGAATTTGACCAAGTCCAATATCACTAAATCTGAAAATCCTCCTCAATAAAATGGAAATATTCATAAAGATCTCCCAGGAATCATTTGTATAGGGATGAAGAAACGATCACAGTAAGTCAAGACAATCACAGGGTGGGTTAGATTTGTTGATCTTAATGCTATTTCTTTTCCAAGTACAGGTGATCGCGTTCCATTCATGTGGAGTGTCACATCTGGACATGAGGGGAAGCTGTATAATCACACTGGTCACTTGTTTTGTTAAACTGAGGCTTCATGTATATCACTGGATGGGCAGCTGTGTGTCTTAAGATTCTAAAAACAAAAACAGAAAACCCTTAAGAGCTGCCTGAAGGGTAATTGATTGAAAGTTGCATCACTCTCCTGGAAACTTGATTCTAAATTCTGTGGAAACACAGAAATGTCTCCTACCACCTTTCCTATAGAAAGGGGAATGGTAACATTAGGGTGAGCCTCAAAGCCCCAGTTCAGGGCTCACTTTGGAGCTACATAAAAAGCACACTGAAGCAATAATGGATGGAATAGCTCTTTCCAGACCTTCCATTTTCCCTAATGGAGCGTTTATTCCCTGGAAATAGTTTAGTCCCTAAAAAACGTTCCCCAAGGTAAAGTAGTGTCTTTATCGCTTATTCTGCTTTCTGGTACAAGATCAAATGTGAGGGTTACAAACTAACCCGGTGTTTCATGTACTGCAAAGTCTCCTTACCTTTCTAAAGCTCTTTAACAATGGAAAGGCTTATGCTCCTGACAGCAGAGGACACACAGGACATCAGGAATCTATCCGAGCCTTACTGATATCCACTGGGTTCTCAACACCCCCTTTCTAAGATGCAAATACTGGAGACAAAATAAAGTAATGACCTACATTAGTCCTATCTCAGAGTTAAATTTAAAGTAACCCAATTCCATATTTATGTTTAAAGGAACATTTGCAAGCTTGTGTCATGAACACAAAATCTTAAGATACCAAATAAATAATTGCAAGATCTTATACGCCATCCACAGAGTGATATTTTACTTAGTCATATGAGAATAACTATTTTGGTAGGCACCCAGTCAGTCAAATTCAAGCCAAGGTTTAGCCAACAAACAGGTAGCACCCATTTCCACTTCTTCTGCAAGAATAAAATCAAAGAATTGACAGCACTGTAGACAGCATAATGGAACTGACATTCCCTTGTAATTGCAACAGGACAGGTAGTTGGCGCACCAAGTGTATTGTCAACATTTCTTAATACATACATTCAATCCCACATTACAGATGCATGAGCACGAATAACATCTCATTTCAAACCTGGGTCAGTATCTTTGTTTTTTATGTTTCTGCATGTCAGTATCTATAAAATCACTGAAATAAGTAGAAAGATGACTGAGGTTTTACTTAACATTTAAAGAAGTAAGAAAGTTGACAAATGGATACAGAAGGGACCCTGTTAGGCTCACATCAACGATAAGGTGAATAGTTAGCATTTAAAGACTCCTTCTAGGAGATAAAAAAAAAATTTCCATAGAATTGGCATAAAGTGAATCTAAAAAATCACCCTTCCTCTAAACAGAGACTGTGCTATGTCTTCAATGATTTTCCTATCTCGTGATCTCCAAGCCATAAAACTCCAACAGGTTTATGGTCCTTTGTGAATATGTCATGATAAAGCTTTGGTAATGATAAGACTCCGGTGCTGCCATGCCTTCCTTAGAACTCAGCCGCCAGTGTACCAGGGTTAAAAGGCTTCTGCTGCGTCTCTGCTAATGTAGGAATGGAACTAAGAAGAGAAATATGTTAAATTATCAAAAGTAAAAAATACAAATGTACACGTAGTAACCCAATGAGTCCTTCCATTCTCCAAGGTTCATAAAGTTAATTTCCTGCACCAGATAATTCAAGTTCTTTAATCTAGAACACACGTATATGAGCCAAATCTGTCATTTAGACACCCTTCCCGCCTTCTGTATAATGGCTAAAGGACACATTTAAAAGAGGAACAGCCAGGTCAGTTTGTACTTCCTGTCCATGTTCCTTTGGAAAAGGAGAAAGAGAAAAGCCAGATTCTTTCAAAGTTACTCCACGTTGACACCTCTGATGTCCCCTTCAGCATTTCTTGTGCTGGGCTCTTTTTGAGCTCCAGGTAACATATCAGTTGAGTGGCCACCTATAGCTGTCGTCAGTGTGATGAGATCACAAAGCAGAGAAACAGGAACAGTCACATATATGCCACTTTCCATGATGCACATATTGAAGCTGTGAACTTCTGATGAGTCCCAAGGGGAGTTCTCACTAATCTGGTAATCCACACGGCACAGCTCTGCGTCCTGATGCCCCTCAGGGTCAAAACACTTCTGTGTCTGCTACCGGGTCACCTAAAACAAATGAAACTAAGTGAGCATTTGACCTTACACCACCAAGAGAACCAGAGAGGCCGGTCCTGTCCAGATCGTTTGTATCTGGTTTAACAGTTGGAACCTGTGTCTATAACCAACTTCACAAAGTCAACTCTTCACAGCCAACTCAGCTTTCCATTCCTCACTTTCAGTAGGCAAAGAAAACACATACAAAGGCTTCTATGGTGGGGAATTCTGTATCCCTGCCTTTTATTTTCTGAGGTTATAAAAACGCCAGGAGATTAGCTACACCCACTGCCCATGAATTCATGCATGTTAAATAAGCATGCTTTGTTAATGGCACAGAATAGTTTTCAAATGACTGCTGATTAAAATCACTGCGTGTCAAGATCAGAATTGAACCTGCGTTACATTTTTAAATGCAGGTAACCAGTTTTTAAAAGCAGAAATTGTTCAACAGAAATGATCAGTTAAATGGAAGCATATAATCATTAGGAAAGTTATTGTGTTTCTCATTTTTAAACACATGAGTTCATTATTTAAGACCTGAGAAAAGTTTGCAAGTGACAGAGTCAATACATCAGCTCAGGGGGAGAGTAGCGCAATGCTTTAACATATTTATACGGTGCAAATATTTTCAGAATAAGTTGTATAATTTGATAACACAGTATCACACCTGAACCTAACAGACCTTTTATTCTAAAGCAAGAACTGGAAGGCTTTCTTTGCAAAGACTTAAGTATAGGACAGACCCTGAGCTTTGTGTGCAGGGCAGTGGTTATATTCAAATGTCACTCACAGTTACAGACATAGACTATGGGTAGACTTACAGGCATTGATCAGTTCGAACTGTCCAACAAAGTACTTGTGGATATTGAATAGGGATTTTACATAATTCTAAAGTGTTATGAAATAATATTCCTGACATTTTTTCCAACTACTTAAGAACACAGGGCATGTTCCTTTTTTTTTTTTCTTTAAGACAGGGTTTCACTATGTAGTCCAGGCTGGCTTCAAACTTTGTAGACCAGGTTGACCTTAAAATCAAAGAGATGCTCCTTTCTTTGCCTGTTGAATACTGAGATTAAAGCCACATACCACCACACCTAACCTATGGCATCCCACTCGATTCATAGGTAATCTAAAAGTAAGCAAAGAACCGGGTCTGAGTCACACTTCATTAGCTCATGGGGAGTAACCTGGGAAGGAAGCATGGGAATCACCTGAGCACGCTTGAAGGGTGATGCGTGCAATGGGGAAATGGAAAGTGGGGCACTTGAAAAATGAACCATGGGACAGAAGTGTGGAGGGCTGCTACAGTGCATAGGACTGTCAGCAAAAGAGAGATGGAGATGGCACTTGAGGACAGTGGGGGGTCCTTCTGAAGGAAGAACTTCACACAAAGAGGAAAATGCATGAAGACACTGGGCCATTGCAAGCACCTGGCCTTTCTTTGACAAGATCAGAAGAGCACAGCCAGACCATTAACTTACAGGGCACACTTTGATCCTAGCAATAAAAGGGTAAGCACTAGAACTTAGACAAAGGATGAGGATATGATGTGAAAAATCAAGGCAATCCCAAGGTCCTTCACACAAGCAGATGAATAACGCGTTCAGTCATGATTGGAGGTAAAGTTAAAGGTACCTGTTTTCTTTAGTTGTGAAGAAAAACAGGTGAGCTACATTCTTCACACAGCACTTGGGAAATGATAGGATTAAAGCTGTATACCACCACATCCAGCAAGCAAAGGGATGGATTTGAGTCATAGCTTGCTATCATATTTGGCATTTCTGGATGTCTTCTATCTTCTCTGTGCAAGCTAAAAGCATGTGCAGGCAAATATCAGCCTAAACCTAAAAATTTAATTTTCAAATGTTTCTTATTTGAAGTAGCTCAATTTCTGACTTATTTTCTTCTTATATCATTATTATACTTACTATATACAGACTTTTTATTACTAATCTGAATTTCAGTGGCTGTGAAGTTACTAACGTGCAAACACTAGCCAGCTTCATTTCTATGAATCAATTACTATACCTTGATATCTAAAGCCTTGATTATCAGGGTCAAGAAATACACAGCTTCAGGGTGAGAGAGACATCTCGCTCAGTCCTCAGGTAGCGTCTTAGGAGTTGTCTTAGGGTTTCTATTACTGTGATAAAACACCATGGCCAAAAGCAAGTTGGGGAGAAAAGGTTTTCTTTTATCTTAAACTTCTAGGTAACAGTCTATCACTGAGGGAATCCAGGGCAAGAAAGTTAAGCAAGGCAGAAGTTGAAACAGAAGTCTTGCAGGAGTACTACTTACTGGCTTGTTCCTCACACACAACTGAAACCCAGTTACCAAAAGTGCCTGTCCAGAGCTGACCACTTGGGATTGGGCATTCCATGGAGAAGTTTGTCTCTAAAAGAAATTAATTCTCCCTCTGTCCGCAGCCATTGAACATTCATCTGGAAGTTAGCTCACATGCAATTCCCCCATCTACATTGAAGTGTCTAGGATTGTCATTATCCTGTTCTTTTTCAGGCAGTCATATTGTTGAGATTTCATGGGTGTATCATTCCTGGAATGAGAGGGGACATTATCTAACAAGAGACATTCGAGGCCTCTGACGCTAACCACATTACGTCCCCACTTCTGTGATTTTCCCTGAGCATTAGATATAGGGATTGTGTTGCTGATATAAAAATATGGAATGGGCAACCCACAGCACATTATCGTCTGAAGTTTCACTAGCTTGAATCTTTATACTAATCAATGTGAGCTGGTGGGAGATGAGACCTGTAATTGGCTGTAGATTTAAAGATAAGATGTGATTTTAATATAGTTATAATTTATGTTAGTTTTGGGAAATAGAAGTAGTAGGTTCTCATGCCAGGTCTGTGATCTCTCCAGCTATAGGTACTTGGCTAGGTTATATACAGTACCAGGCATGAATTTCTTCCTATTGAGTCCAATTAGACAGCTGATGGTTATCCCCAAGATAAAGGTGCCAATATCACGCCATGCAGATATTGTGCTGAGCTGATCATTGTCAGCATACATGGGCTTTACAGCTGGGTTAGACTATTACAGACTGTTCCTCTCCCTTGGGAGCTTGCAGCACCTTTGGGTGCTATAGAGCTAGTCCTCTGAGAGATGGCTTCAATGTCCATTCCAGTTCAACTCCTAAAAGTCCTCTATCTGAAATGTGTGCTAACATCAGCAACAGGGTCTTCTGGAAGGAAACCAAGAGTAAAGGCAATACTAATACCAGATGCGGTGTTGGAAAACACAAGTACTACTCTAATCAACAATTCAGTGGGAAGTTTCTTATTCCTGGAACTAGATTTTTGTTAGATAGTGCAGGACTCTTGTGAGCAATGTCATTACCCCATCTGCCCTAATGCCATTTAAAACACACACACACACACACACACACACACACACACACACACACACACAAACACACACACACCATCTCTTCATGCAGTCTCTCTGCTTCTTCCCTTTCCTTCTAATATCACCCCCTTCTCCTGTTCTACCTCCAGTTTCCCATTAACCCCTTCACAGCACTGTTTCCTCCTGCTCTGCTCTCTAGAGCTCCCACTCTTCCCCTGGGCTTCTCCCTATTTCCCTAGCTTCTTCAGAAATGTCAGGTCATATAATTAAATCTATCTGGATCTGGTCCCCTCATTCAGTATAGGTTCCAGTTCCAGTTCCATCTACTAACCTTCAAATTTCATAATTTTATTTTTCTTCTGAGTTGAATAGAATCCCAGAGTGTACATATACTATACTTTATTGTCCAGCAGCTGAAGAACTTTTATGTTGATTTCACTCCCTATCTGCTATGAATACAGCAGGAATGAACATGGCTGAGCAAGAAATCTTAGGGGTAGGGTATTGAGTCCTTTTGATACTTATCAAGAAATGGTGTAGCTAGGTCGATTCAATTCCATTTTTTTAAGCATTTTCTACACTAATTTCCAGAGTAGCTAGATCATTTTCCAAGCCGGACAATGAGTGAGGGTCCCCCTTTCCCTACAACCTTGCCAATATTTGTTGCCAAATGTTTCCTTAATTATAGCCATCCTGGCTGAGGGGGAGACAAGCACTGAGAGAAGTTTGAATTTGCATTTCTCTGACTGGGGAGTATGCTGAAAGCCTGTGTGTTCCTTAGCCATTTCTGTTTCTTCTTTTGAGAACTCTGTTCAGATGCCTAGCGTGTGTTGTTAGTCAAGTCATTTGCTTTCTCAATCCTTTGTTTTCTGAGTTCTTTGCACATTCTGAATATTAATCCTCTTATCAGATATGTAGCTAGCAAATGTGCTCATTCTGTGAGTTTCCATTTACTCAAGTATTTCCTCTGCTGTAGAGAAGCAGTATCCTTTTATAGGTTCCCATCTGTCAATTGTTGGTCTTAATTTCCAAACAAATGGAGTCCTGTTCATGAAGTTTTTATATCTGGTAGGGCACTGCCTATGTTTTCTTCTGGTTTCAGCATTTCAGGTTTCATATTGAACTTTCACCCATTTGGAGTAGATTTTTGTGCAGGGTGATTGCTATCAGTCCAGCTTTATTCTTGTATATGTGAACATCCAATTGACCCAACACCATATTATGGTTAGCTTTCATTAGCTATGATTTTGTGGACTCCTGTGGTTTTGACATTCTATTTTGTTCCATTGATCTAAATGTCTGTTTTGTGTTAATACCATACTGTTTTTTATCAGCATAGCTCTGTAAGATAGCTCGAAATGTGGTATGGCTAGCCCTGCAGCATTGTTCCTTTTGCTCAGGATTGATTGACCGTCTGAGATCCTTTGTGTTTCCATGTGAATACTAAGATTTTTTTCCTATTTCTGTTAAGAATGTCCTGGGGATTATTATTGGAATTGCATTGGATTAATAAACTGTTCTTGGTAAGGTGGCCATTATCGCAATATTAATTCTACCAGTCTGTGAAGAGCTGAAGGTCTTTCTGTCTTACAATCTTGCTCAATCTTTGTCTGCAGATATTTAAAAGTTTTCATTGTACAGGTCTAACCACCTTGATTAGGTTTATTCTTACATATGATTGAAGCTATCGTTAGTGGTAGTGTGCCCATAATTTTTTTTCTTAAAGCATTTGTCAGTGTAGAGAAAAGCCTGCTTATGTTTGTAAGCTGACTTGGTACCCTTTCAGTTTGCTGAAATTGTTGATCATGTCTAAACGTTTGGTGTGGGACTTTTGGAATCTCATATGTATAATGAATGCCATCATCTGCAGGTAAAGATAACTTTACTTTTGAGTTTTCTATTTGTGTCCCTTTAATTTTCTACTTTAACTTATGACTGTAGCTGGTGCTTCAAGCATTATCTTGGCAAGAAGGGTGGGGATAGTGACAGCCCCATCTCATTCCTAATTTTAGTAGGATTGTTTCATGTTTTTCTTCGTTTAGAATGATTTGACTGTCATATTTTATTTATCATTTATTACTCTGCATGGTCCCTTCAGTCCTACTCCCTCCAGAACTTTTATTATGTAGACATGTTGGATTCTATCAACAGCCTTTTCTGCATCTATTGATATGATTACGTGACTATTATCTTTAAGTCCATTTATATGATTTATTACATTTATTGATTTATATATGCTAAAGCATCCCTGCATCTCCTGATAAAGCCAACTTGATCATAGAGAATGATCTTTTGATAAATACCTATATTTGATTTGCAAGCATTTTATAGAATTTTTTTTTAAATCTACATTCATCAGGTATATTGGTTTTGGCTTACTGTTGTTTTTACTTGGTTTCTTATTAGAGTAATACTGGCTTCATAGAATCTGAATGTATATCTTCTACTTCTGTTTTTTAATAAAATAAGTATTGATTATAAATCTTCTACGAAGGTCTCATAGAATTATTTTGTGGGTCCATTTGGACCTGGGTAGTTTTGTTTTGTTTTGTTTTTCCCAGAAGGCATTTTCACGCAGTTTCAGTCTCCTTACTTGTTATGGTCTAATTAGGGTGTTGGTTTCTTCCTGGTTTGACTTTGGTGATTTGGATGAAGCTAAACATTCATCCATTCCTTTTATGTTTTCTATTTTTTTGTGTGTATATTTTTTAATAAATTCTTCTTTCATATATTGAGAGAAGAACTACAGTTTCTCCTTCATTCTATCCTCCCAGTCTTACCCCCACACTCCTCTCTCCCCAAGGTCTATTTCTCTTCCATTTCTCTATAGAAAAAGGCAGGCCTCCCAGGGATAACCAAACATGGCATACCAAGTTGTAATAGGATTGGACACATCCCCTCATATTAAGGCTGGACGAGGCAACTTATCCTCCAACCCCTATCCCCCACTCCCCCAAAAAACCTAGGCCAAGATGGACCCACAAAAGAATTCTACCAGACCTTCTTAGAACATTTATAACCAATAATATAATTTATAATCAATACTAATCAAAAGCAAGGAAACGAGTCAGAGACAGCCTCTATGGGAATCCCACAGGAATACAGAGCTACACAACAATATACATGTAGAGGACCTAGCTCAAACTCATACAGGCTTCCTGAGTGTAGGTTCAGTCTCTGTGATCCCCTATGAGCCATGGTTAGTTGATGATGTGGGTTTTCTTGTGGTGTTCTTGATCCTTCAGGCTCCTGCCATCCTTCCTTCCCCTCTTCTGCAGTATTCCCCATGCTCTCCCTAATGCTTTGCTGCAGGTATCTGTTTCTGCCTCTGTCAGTTGCTGCATAAAGCTTCTCTGATGATAGTTATATAATGCTCTGGTCTACACGTATAGCTGAGTATCATTAGGGATTATTTCGTTGACTTTTTTCTGGTCTTGTTTATGTTTTTTAATTTAAAGTTGTATAGATTTTTAAAGTATTATCTTATACTATATATCCCTGGTGTCTGTTATAATGTTTCCCTGTATATATCTGAATCTTTTCAGAATATATATATGTGTGTATGTGTGTGTGCATGTGTGTGTGTGCACTAAAGGTATTTTGATTGTGTTTATCTTTTTAAAGAACAAGCTCTTAGATTTGTTGATTAATTATATAGTGGTTTTGCTTCTATTTAATTAATTTCTGTTCTTAGTTTTATTATTTCTTGCCATGTACTAGACCTGGTTTGTTCTTGTTTTTCTACAATCTTGAGTTGCACCTTTAGGTCATTTATTTTTGTAGTTTCTAACTTTTTAACACATATACTTAAAATGTAGGCACATTTTCTTCTTTGGACTACTGTTAATGTTTCCCATTGGCTTTATTGTGTTATGTTGTCATTTTCAAAAATTCCAAGAATTTTTATTTATATATTGATTTTTTGACCCATTCATCATTCAGTAGTATGTTAATATCTATGAGTTTATATAGTTTCTATAAATTATTTTGTGACTTTAAGCTTTACTAAACTATGGTCATATAGCATACATGGAGTTATTTATTTCAGTTCTTTGTAGTTGTAGAAATTTGTTTCATGCCCCAGTATGTGGTCTATATTAGAGAAATTCCCATGTGTGGCTGGATAGAATGTATATTCATTGGTATTTGGGTGGAATAACCTATAGATATTTTAAGTCTATTTAATATATAATATAAGCTAATTCCAATGTATCTCGATTTATTTTTGTCCAAATGGCCTATCTCCTGGGGAGAAGAGAAATTGAATTAGGCTTAGTTGGTACCTTGAAGTCTAATATCATGTTTTCTATTAAATTGGGTGTGCCAGAGTTTGGTGTGTTTATGCTTAGGACTGTAATGTCTTCCAGGTTAATTATCTCTTGATTAAAATGAAGTTTCCTCTTTTATCTCTTCTGATGGGTTTTAGTTTCATGGCTGGTTTGTCTATATTACAGTAGCTATTCCTGTTTTCTCTCTGGTACCATTTGCTTAGAATACTTCTTTTTCCTATCATTTCACTTTAAGATGGTATTCATCCTTAAACCAAAATCATAGTTTTCAAAGTCTGTGTTTGAAATCTAGCCCTAGAGTTAATTTGCTAAATAGCCTGGAGGTGGGGCCTAGAACTGTGCTTTTAACAAGTCCCTTGGTGAACAGTCTACAGCTGTGAAACTGTGAGATAATTATGACAGTGACCATGGTGGTACCCAAGAGAGAGAGAAAAGACCCATTAAAGAGCCATTTGAGGAAGGTACCAGCTAGCAATAGGGCACATGAGACACTAGCAGGAAGGAAGTTTCTGAGGCCAACACTGCTGTTTCTGTTATTTTCTAAATTTCTCCATATTTCAGATGGTTAAAATTTTATTTTTATTCCTGATCTTACCAATGCCAGCTTCATAGACTACTAGCGTGATCACTATAAAGACTGAAGTCTCTTGACGTTTAAGCAGATATGCATGAGACACTTCCCTTCTTGGTTAATCCCTCTTTGTGTTCCCAGTGAACCCCTATAAATGTTTAGACACTCAATAGAAACTGTGAACAGACTGAGGTAACAACCAAGCCTACTAGAGCAAGCCTGTCTCCCAGCCACTAAGGAGGCCAAGGACAGAGGACACTCCAGATAAGAGCTTTCAATCTTAAAAAAATGTAAAAGCAGAGCTAAAGCTGGGATGGAGCTCAGTTGCCAAGCCTGTGTGGGTCCCTCAACTCACTGCCCAATGCTGTGGAGTGGAAGAAAATAACAAAGTGAATTTCAAGAATTAAGTAAGGAAGCTATAGAAAGCTCCTGAGAAAATGCATCAGTCTTTAGAACAGCAACTAGGTGTAGGCACTACCCCAACCTCTGTAGGATGCTTATCTCTCTGTCTTTGGTTTTGACTCATAGATGCCTGTAGCATCACTGTCTCAACATATGACAATCCAAAAATATCCTCACATAATGTAGTGTCCATAAAGTGCAGGATAGGAAAACACTCAGTAAAAATGTTCCTTTAAAGCAGTTTTTTCCTCCAGACTAAATACCACAGACTTCCTCAAGATCAGTGGTGACCTTCTTCGACTGACAAATTACTAAAATGCCCTGACATGTCCTTGTGTTGATGCTACGAACTCACTGAGTCCTTGTAAGGAACCATAGCACTGATGGTTGGAAACAGAGAAGCGTCAACCAAAAGTCTGGCAGACTGTTAGGAAGAGGGGAGGTGAAGCATGAGAGTAGAGCCAAGTTATTTTCCTACAGAAAGTAGGTCCTGCCTGCTCCTTCTCTGGAGAAGTCAGAAAGCACAGTGAGAGAATGAAGAGGATGTCAATGCTTTCGATCTGAGGCTGGGGACTAAGTAAAGACTTGTCCCTCCTCTTCTGCTTTCATCTCTGAGACAGATCCCATTAGTATCTCAAACTGCCCACTAACTCTTTATGAATTTGGATTTAAATGGGAAATAACCCTAGCACAGGTGGCTTACTACCCAAGCCCTGACATTCTGAGCTCTCTGTTCTCATGCTGCTGTGTACAGACTCTTTAAGGAAAATGGAAACTGTCTTGTTGTATAGTTAATACCTCCTTCAGGGAGGCCACTGTTTGGCCTTTACAGGATATCTGCCCCCCAACCCCCAGTGATATAAGGTCAGTACCATTTCAAGCAAGAGATACAGCTTCTAGAACAGCAAGCTCAGCATGGGAGGTGGTCTGGGCTCCCCTAATGAACTTCTGTGTGTATACAAGGCATAACAGACATAAAATGTTTTATGCAGTTCAAGGCCCACTGACTTGGATTAATAAAGGAAACGATCCTTTATACCTTCCAAATTATTCCCAATTGCATATCACTGGGGAAAAAAAAGCAACCCAAGTATTTACAGTGACTTGGGGAACTGTATTATGTTTCTACAACTTTGCAGGAGATAAATGAAATGTCACTACCATTGAGAATTTAGCTAGAGCAAACTCATATTCCCAGCACACAAAGGCAAAACACCCCTAAAGGTTTGCTTCCTGCTAATGCTCTCACTAACTGCACATAAAGAGAGAGAGAGCGCGCCCACCACTTTACCAAATGAACTACTTACACACATTCTTCTCCCAGAATTCACTTGGCTTCCACTCAATCTTGTTTTACATTTATATCTAAAAATCAATACAAATTTAATCTTCTAAAATGTTATCTCTTAGTCTACAAGAAATACAATGAAAGTTTATTTTAATCACTGATAGAAGATTATTTTTTTAACCTCATAGGAGACTTCAATATTTTTTATTTAGAAGATACTTATGGGAACATCTGAAAGGAGTCAGAAGCAAGAAGCAGAATTTGCTTAGCAAGTACAATGGCTTTAGGTGGTTGGAAGCTTATTGGGAGTGGCCCACTAGGAATGGTGGAGTGTGGGAGAGTTAACGCCACAGATTTTTCTCTAACCTGGGTATAAAAAGAGAGTTGTAAGTTGGTGTTTTTAGAGGATTATCTCCAAGATCTCCTACAGATACCAAAATCTGTACATGCTAAAAACTTACCTAGATTGGTGTCCTACTTGCATATAGTGTATGCAGATTATTTTTACTTCAGATCATATCTAGATTGCTTTTAACAACTACAACACAAGTGCAGCAGAAACGATTTTTATATGTGTAAGGAATTTTGTCAACAGGTATGCCTGAGCACAGACTGCTCATACACTGCACATGGGTGTAGTGTCCATGGAGGCCAGAAGAGGCACTGGATCCCCAGGGAATGTAGTTACACTTGTTGTAAGCCACCATGTGGGTGCTGAGAACTAAACCCAAGTCCTAAACAGAAGCAGCAAGTGAACACTCTTAACTGCTAAGCCATGTCTCAAGCCAGAAATGGTCTTTACATTGTATTGTTAAGGGAATAATGACAAAACAAAACAGACAAAAACCTGTGCATGTTTAGTTGAGATGCAATTACCTTTTAATATTTTAGCCTGTGATATGTGAAACAAATCCTGTCAACCCAAAGTTTCTTGTCATCACAACATCACTAGCAAGGACAAGCTATATACTAATGGGAAATGAATTTGAATGGACAACATTGCAGCCCCTCTAACTCCAGTGGTGTTCAAGAAATAGCTATGGAGACACAGATGAATCTCAGCCTACAAACATAAGCAAAGACAGACAAATCCCTGACTTCACAGATCCCACAATAGACAAGGAATGATGGGTAGAAAAATGGGTGGTAGAGGAATACAGCTATCATGGAAAATGTAAGCCGAGCAGACACTCAGAGACACCAAACACAGATGCAACCGAGGATAAATTCCTAGAAGAATAATAGTTGGCTAGAAAAGGGGAGAAGGAAGCACATCATATAAGAGGGAAGAGGCACCTCAAAAGCAACATAACAGGACCCAACAGCAGAAGCTCAGGGGGGTTGGAGCAGAAAGAAGAAGAGCTATCTTGCAGGGCTGTCTATGAAGGGCTGGCATAGTGACTGAAACTGTTCAAAAGCGTTAGGATGCCCTGCTTCAGAGGAATGGCATCTCACAAATACTGTTGCAACCATTGTATGGCGTCTCTGCTGGAAGGAAGCCAGTAGACATCTGGATGTGATTGATGGTGAACTTGAACTGGATGGGAGCTGGCTGAGCAGTCATGGAAGGATTTGGTAGTAAAACCTTCTAAGATCCAAGTACTTGAGTAGACACGAGATGACAACGAAGTTTGCTTTCTCGCAGAAGAACTGAATAGCTTGTGTTTTCCATCAGGCAAAAAGGAATTCAGAATGGGGGCCACTAGGGAGAAGCTGAGAGAAACTTGAGTTGAAATCTCCACCAGCCAGTCTCCAATTTCTATGGCAGAGTAAATCATCTGGAGGTGGACTCTTGCTTTGATACACTGCTCTGCCAACTCTGAAACCTTTACTTTAAATTGGGCTTGTGAAGGAGCAGAAGTGAATTTAGGGGCCCTGTCTAAAATCACCCACCAAATCACCGCCCTGACACACACAGCGGCGCTGGCAAATGCACTTTCCTGTAAGACTAAAGCCTCAGTGTAGCACAGACCAGACTGGTTTATCAACATAAAACAATGTTGTTCTCCTGCTGGGGAGATCCAGTCACAGCAGGAACCCCCCAGAGTTAACAGCTACCTCAGCTGTGGTTGTGAATTACAACCCCCTTTTGTGCATACTTGCCTTGGTGGTTTTGACTTTATTGCCACTGCTACAGGACCAACCCGAGAAGTCTGGAAGCACTTTACAGTCCTCTCCTTCCAAGCAAGGATCCATGTGGCACCACCACTTCTCAATCACAATGGAAGCTGGAAAACAAAGGTTGCATTGTGTTTGAGACATGCTTTCTTCCTCTTCTGTGTGGGTGGCAAAGCTTAATACAGATTAGCAGACTGACACAAACTTGGCTGACAGGAATGATTACATAAGTGTATTTAAGGAGTCCAGTTGGGTAGGGATAGGAGAGATGACTCACCTGTTACGAATGTTAGCTGCTCTACCAGAGGTCCTGAGTTCAATTCTCAGCAATCACATAGTGCCTCACAACCATCTGTAATGGGGTCTGATGCCCTCTTCTGGCACTCAGGTGTATATGAAGGTAGAACACTCTGTGTGTGTGTGTGTGTGTGTGTGTGTGTGTGTGTGTGTGTGTGTGTATAAAATAATAATAATTATTATTATTAATTATATTTATTAGTAATAAATATTTATTATTATTATTATTATTATTATTATTATTATTATTATTGAACCTAGTAGTCCCTCCACATACTCTGGAAAAGGCATTTTTGGAGTTGGGTACCAGATTGTAATAGAGTTGATAAGAGCAGATGCTTTATGAGGGTTCCTGCCCTGATTTGGGTCTCAACATGTTGTTTTTTTAGTTGTTTTAAAGACCTTGGGCTTGTCATCTAATTCCTCTTAGCATTCTCCAAAGAGGCAGAGATAGAAACACTTGCCCAGAAACACAAAAGGATACGATGGATTCAGGAGAAGAAACTTTGGACCAGGCTTTTGTTCCAGGAAATGCTAAATACTGTGGTGGCCATCCTCTTTGGCTGCAAGCTCCAGTGGCAAATGCTGGTGTTGCAGTGTCTGTCTTGGCTATGAACAAAGAGCATCTACACTAAACGTTAAACCTACTTCCTTGTATGCTGATATCTCTGTAGGCCATTGCAGTGAACAGTCGAATGGTGAGGCACAATGTGTCATATAGTGAAAGCCAACTGAAGGTGACAAGATTCAGCCTTGCCTCACAGCCCACATGTGATTATCCTGGAATGTTTAGTTCACCTATGAGTCACTCTACCCCATTTCTCAGTATCCATGAACACACAGAAGTCTGCTGAGAAGATTATGTCATGTTCATGAGGCAAAAACACAGCACAGTAGATCTCTGGAACTGAACGCAGACAGAAGGAAAGAATCTCCACCATAGGGAATGGTTAGTCCCACAGGGTAGCTGGATTGTAAGGGCAAATTCACCCTATGGGTTAGTACAGAACTGAGCTGAGGCTGGGATGATAGTGAGTCAAGAAAAACTGGCTCTGTTTTCTTGTTGAAACAACATAGGAATCATCCCCAAGTAGGTATTGCAATCCCCCCTCCTTGGATAATAAATAATTGTATTCCGTGTTTTCTGAACTACAGAAATGTATGTCCCATAGACTTCTTTTGTGTTTTAAAATGAAGACTTTAATAAATTGTATCAGGGTAAACATGACAATTTGCTGTGTGTGTACAGTACAATGTGTGATGACTTCCAGAATCAAATGAGTTAACTCATCTGTTGTCATTCATCACCATTAGATTCCTGAAACCTGTGTACCTTGTAACTAAAGACCTGCACCCTTTTGACAACAGCACCATCCTACCAAGCCATTCAGCTCTAGAATCCACAACTCTTCTCTGGACTACCAGGAATTCTATGTTTTGAAAATCGTGTACACATGAGATCATGGGGTCCTTTGACCCTTTGATTCCTAGCTTATAACATTAGCATAACATAAAGCCCTCCTGTTTCATGCGTATTTTCAGACACCAGGATTTCTTTGTATGAACAAATACTGGTCTAGCCCATATTTTCTTACTCTCTCCATCAGTGAAGTTACTGGGTTGTTTCCAGTTCCCAGCTGCTTCAATGAAAATGGTGGGGTGGGTGGAGGTGTAGATGCCTTAGAGAGACTGATCTTGATGATGGGAATGTGGCTCACAATGTATGTAACACTCGGGTCCGGATCCCCAGCACCACACACGAAGGAAGGGCCAATTTGATGTCCTGAAGAGGAGGATTACTGTATATGTAAACATATTTTCTGAGGAACTTGTATATTGCTTTCCATGAATCCTGTGCCAGTTCCCTTTCCTGCCAACAATACGTGAGAGTTCCCCTTGACTACATCTCCACATCCTCCTGTGGTTTTGGTAACAGTCATTCTAATAAGTGTAAATTATTACAGTGAGGTAGAACACTGCTTCAAATATCTGTTTGATCACTGCCTTCTCTGAGAAAAGCAGCTATTCAAGACTTTCGTTAATTTTTAATGGGGTTTTGCTTTGAGGATACTGTGGGAAAAGTGGACTGTGTCACCAGACAGAAGAACTGGTAAGGTTGCGTAAGCTTAAACCCCATGTCACCCCATGAGAGGAACATGACAATCAGTCCCATAGGGAAAACACCTGGAGTCCTTCTCCATGCAAATAGAGCATCACCAACATCTCAAACTGAGCCTATATAAAATGTCTACCCCTAAATCTCATATTTCTCCTCCATATTTATAGAGACTGTCCACATGGAATAGAGTGCACCAAAGATCATCTGAGAGTGTCTGTTTTACTGAGCTGTAGCCCTTGGGGATAAGTTCTTTCTTCCAATGCTTTCATCACTGGACCTGAGACCTGCCTGTCTGGTCAGGCTCCATGACACAGCCACAGCCCACCACCTGACTGCCACTACCACCTGTGCCACTGGCACTAGTGACCCAGAACCCTGCCTGACTGCCTGCCTTGCTCAGGTCTCAAGAACCTCATCGCTTCCCTTCCCAAGACCCACAGAACCTATTTATCCCAGTTCCACAAAGGACAGACAACTGAATACTAAGTTCTTCAAACCCCTATGTATTATATCCGAACCCCTTACAGAAATCTGGTTTGTGGCGCTGGAGAGATGGCTCAGCAGTTAAAAAGATGTACTCTTTCAGAGGACTACTCTTCAGTTCTCATTACCCTTTACCCATGTACTACCTATAACTACAATTGCAAGAGATGGATGCCCACTTCTAGCCTACATGGGCACTCGTGTGCATTCAAGTGTGTGTGCACAAACACACACACACACACACACACACACACACACACACAAAGAGAGAAAGCAAGAGGGAGAAAGGGAGGGAGATGGAAGGAGGGAGAGGGAAAGTGGGAGAGGGAGAGATATCTTTTCAAAAAGAAGTGTGATCTGCAAATAAGTTCTCACACTCTCTGGGCTGCCCTTTTTTTCCATTCATTGCTGCCTTTGCAGAGCCTTAGGTTTGGATTTGCTTTTGTTGCCTGTGTTTTGGTGTCATAACTAAAACTCCATCGCCAGTGTCAAGGTTTTGTTTCCTGAATTCAGTTTTCAGTTTTGTAGTTCCCGGTGTCACAGTAGTCTGTGGTGCATTCAGACTTACCCTTGTGTGTGGTATGAAGCACTCTCAGATTTATCCTTGTGTGTGGTGTGAGGCAGTCTCTGACTTATCCTTGTGTATGGTGTGAGGCAGTCTCTGTGGTGTGAGGCAGTCTCTGACTTATCCTTGTGTATGGTGTGAGGCAGTCTCTGACTTATCCTTGTGTGTGGTGTGAGGCAGTCTCAGACTTATCCTTGTGTGTGGTGTGAGGCAGTCTCTGACTTATCCTTGTGTATGGTGTGAGGCAGTCTTTGGCTTTGCAGCTCTCCATGTTTTCCAGCACCACTACTGAGGCATTGACCTAGTCTTCAGTGAATATTTCGAGTGCCTTGACCACACCAGTGTAAGTTTGTTGCTAGGCTTTCTATCTTGTTCCAGTGTTCTGTGCGTCTACATTTTTAGCATGCCTATACTGTTCTGTGTTTGCTATGGCTCTGAAATGTCCATGGATCAGGAAATGTGACATCTCTAGTCTTTCCTTCTTACTATAAACTTTACATATGCTGGGCAGTGGTGGCGCATGCCTTTAATCCTAGCACTTGGGAGGCAGAGGCAGGTGGATTTCTAAGTTCAAGGCCAGCCTGGTCTATAGAGTGAGTTCCAGGACTACACAGAGAAACCCTGTCTCAAAAAAAAAAAAAAAAAACAAAAAAAAAAAAAAAAGAAAGAAAGAAAGAAAAATGAAAGAAAAAAGAAAAAAGAAAAACTTTACATATATTTGATGTCTTTGTGATTTCATATAAATTCTAGGAATTTATTTTTCCATTCCTGTGAAAACACCACTTGGGTTTTTGATGGGATCTGCAGGTCATTTTGGGCATTCGGCAATACGATGATTCACTTCTATGCTGTATAATTCCCTTCTGTGATATCAGACAGCTTTCACTATGCTGATTTTTTACCTCATTGGTTAATTTTTTTTCCTAAGCATTTTGTCTTCGCCACACTATCATAAAAGGGATCTTTTCAAAATTCTTTGTTACTACACAAAAATGCAAGTCCCTTTTTTTCAAATTCATTTTTTAAATTTCCTGTCTGCCAACTGAATTCAATATTTTTTTTTCAAACTCCTCCAAAGAACTGAAACAGAAAGACTGCCACAAACACATTTTGTGAAGCCAGCATCAGCCTCCTTCCGACATCAGGTCTGAAGTCTACAAGAAAATAAAACATCAGGCCAATATATTTCATATTGCAAAATGAATGCAAAACCCCTTAGAAAACACTAGGAAACCAAATTCAACAGAATGTTGGTGGGATCACACAGCTCCATCAGGTGGGAGTTGCCTCTCAAGTGCGAGGATGGTTAAATATTAATCAGTGTGATCCACTACATTCTGAAAAGAAATGATAAAATCATATGATCATCTTGGTAGGTCTATGAAAGCATTATGAAAGTTTCACGCCCCTTTAATGATAATAACTGTCAACAAATTAGGTGAAGAAGGAATGTATCACCACAGGAAGAAAGCCATAAATGCCAAGTCACAACCTGTGTTGTAATTCAGAGTAAAAAGCTGGATGCCTCTTAAAAGAAGAAGAGAAGGGTGCCCCACTTTTGCCCCTTCTAATAGGCACAGCAATGGGGTATAAGAAAGCAAGAAAGGGCATCCAAGATGAATGTGGAGCAGTTAAACTGTCTCTACAGATAAGATGGAGTTATCTAGAGGAAACAGGACAGACTCTCTCAATGTTATAAGAAAGACCATCGATGTCAAGTAAACAAAATTATAAAGTCCATGCTCCATTGATGCTGAGGGCAAATTTTCTCATTGAGTGCCAGGCTCCTGCTAATTGTTTATCCTATGTTATCTCATATAAATTTTCCTCCAAAACTGAGGTTGATATTTTTTCTCCTAGCTTGAAAAACTCTGAGGTCCAGGGGTACAGAGAGACTAAGGAAGCATACAGTCTAACATCAGAGGCCACACCATAACCCTTAAATATATACCTCTTCCTTTACACGAGAGATGTCCACTAGAAACAAATCCTTGCAGAAAAGCAGCAAGATGATAATACAAAAAGGCCATTGTATAAGAAACCCAACTGGACCACCAGCTGTACATTGTGATGAGAACAGGGTAGCATTTCACAACTTTATGAAAGAGCCATGTCTTCTTTTCCTTATTTAGCCGCTGATCTTGGGCTATCTTCTGATGGCCCCAATCAACACCAATAGCACTTGAGTCAAGTAGAGTTGTGATCTAGGTTAACCATTCCCTATTTAAATCAGTATGTGCCAAGGCAGAGGACGGTATATTGCTGCATGAGTTATTTATTATGTTAGAGAGACTGCTGCTGAACTGGGGCAGAAGGACATGAAGCTTAAGAAAGTTGGTTGGTTTTTTTATTTTCAGCTCCAAATATCATAATGGTCTCATCCTGCAACCGCAGGGAACTTTTGTCATTTCAAAGCACTTTTACCCACTGTTCCTCTTCCGATTGTTCCCAAAACTGTCAAGACACAGCAAAAGGCAGATGGAAATAGAAATAAAAACCAGTTTTCTGAGTTGGTCAATTAAGGTTGAAGGTACCAGACTTGTGACTGTGTTGCACTGACTCTACATAGCAGTCTTCCAGAATATACTATAATATATTTATCATTTTAAATGTAGCAGTTTTGGGGGTGGATATAATGACTTGATACATGTATAATCAGACAAAGAAGGTTAATGTTTCTCTCTCCTTACATTTTTTAAAGGTTTTCATGGGTCTGCACCAGGTCCTCTGTGTAAGTATTGTCACTATTAGTGTAGTGTTTTTATGGGGCTCCTGACAGTAAGAAGTGGATCATTGACTCTTGTACCTGTTCTTGGGATTCTTTCCCTCCTGTTGAGTTGGATATCTGACTTGAATATGATAGTCTTTTGCTTCATATATTTTATTTAATTTTGTCATGTTTGGCAGTTATCTCTTAAAAATCTGTTCATTTCTAATGAGAGACGAGTGTAGATCTGGAGGGGAAGGAAGGGAAGGAGAAACTCAGAGGAGTTGGAGGAGAGAGGGCAAGCTATAATCAGTATATATTGTATGAGAAAAGACTATTTTCAATGAAAGGAAAGATGAAGATAAGAGCTTTTAACATCGACAGTATTTCCGTGAATGAGTACTACAGTAATCAAACGAAGGTCCCTCACATTCTCTATCAGTACAAAGCCTTAAGATTCTTCTCCTGTGGTAAGTAGTACTTCCAATTAGGAAGAACCAGGTTAGCATGATGTCTTATCAGATAAAAGTACTTCCTACATAAGCCAGGCAACTTGAGTTCAATCCCTGGGACTCATGATGGAAGGAAAAAAGTAGATTCTTTAAAATTGTCCTCTGGACAGGAGCCTAGCATAATGGTCACAAGAGAGGCTTCATGCAGCAACTGATTTTCTTCTTTCTTTTTCTACGCTATATCCAGGAGTAGGATATGTGGACCAAAAGAGAAACAGAAACGTATTTCCGCTGTTTTAGGAACTTCGATGCTGTTTTCTATAGTAACTGTGTTCATTCATATTCCACTGCATCACAAGTTTGCGGGGTTTTTTTCTCCATATCTTTACCAGAATCGACTTCTTAAATTTTGGGATGATATACTTTCTAGCTGGGGTGCAATAGTATCTCCTTACGGTTCTGACTTGCATTTTTCCCAATAGTAAATAATACCAAGCATTTTTCATGTATTTGTTGGTCACTTGTATTCTTCACTGAGTACATTATATCCATTCAGATCCTTTCACTATGTTTTAACTGCACTGCTGCTTCTTGGGGGCTTTCTTTTTCAGTTCTTCATAGATTCTGTAAGACCATCTGATCAGACGTATAGCCAGCCAAGATTCCCTGCCATTCTGCACGCCATCTCCACTCTGTTGGTTGTTCCCTTTGCCACTCCATCATGCGTGACTCTATTCCTGTGCTTTGAGAATGCTATCCAGAAAACCTCTGCCTGTACCAAGGTCTTCAAGTGTTACTTGAAGATGTTCCTTCTAGTGGTTTCTGAAATTTGGACCTTATGGTAAAATCTTTGGTCCATTCTCGTTGACCTTTTAAAAACTTACTTATCATCATGAACATGATAAGGTGTGCATGCCATGCCATGTGTGTGGATTTCAGAGGCCAGTTTTTTGGATTTGGTCCTCTCTCCCCTGGACCCTTTTTGGGGGTTTTCAGGGATTGAACTGAGGTTGTCAGGGTTGTGTGGCAAACCTCTTCATACACAGAGTCATTACATGGGTCGTGTAGGGTTTTTTTTTCTTTTCTTTTTCTTTTTGTTTTGTTGGGCTTTTGTAAATAGTTTCTTTCTAATAAAAAGATTACATTTGAATATCCTGCATGTATACATTCAGTACATTCTTCTATTCTGTAAATATACTTTATAAAGATTTACATGAAAGAAAATATAATACCAAGTTCTTATAAAATTTTTTAAGCAGTTTTCTTTTGTTTGCTTAAATGATACTTGACAAAATAACAAGCTTCTCTGGAATTTTAAATTGCTGCATTTGCAAAAACAAAAGTCCTGTTAATACCTAACAGAAGCACACAGTAAGGGGGCCCTGGTAATAGATTACCCCGATGGAGTTTCTCTATGAAAGACCTAGCAGCAAATGTTCTAGAAGTGAGGAGAGAGCAGGAGGACAGAACAGAAAGTACAGTGCCAGCTTTGAATGTCTTTCTGTGCTGAGGATTGCCTATGAACCTCACAGCAGAGGTGAGAACTGAAGGAGGTTGGACCTCACAGGGAGACAAGCACTGAGAAAGTAGAGCTTCTAGAACAGCTGGAGCCCAGCTCAGAGCTGAAGCAAAGGCCCAGAAGTTAGATTCTATTAAAATAACTGTCAATGGCATCTGCCCACTTTCCTGGGCCATTTCTCCACAGGAGAGTGCCTTGTGGGAGGTATGTCCG
The DNA here is from genome assembly GCA_030674055.1 of Rhabdomys pumilio. NCBI lineage: Eukaryota > Metazoa > Chordata > Mammalia > Rodentia > Muridae > Rhabdomys > Rhabdomys pumilio. Next base: position 33,397,818 of record JANHMN010000008.1, read on the forward strand.
CCCCTCCTGCTACTGAACATCACAATCTACTCTAAATGAGAAGATGCTCTGTTGTGTCTATTTTTAAAATAAAATTCTTTTAAAAGCCTTAGGCCTTCCTGGTTTAGGAAAACACATAATACCCTCATCTTCAAGTTGTAATTAATTTCTAGTTTTACACAGAAAGGAAAGATCAAGGCAGTAGCGCCCCCTGGTTTTTGATGGTAGTTAATGCAGTGTATATTGTTTTCTAGGTCTAAGTTTCAAGCTGTTTTGCTCTGTTACAAAGACCAGCTGAACTCTTATATTTTTGGTTGTGAGCCTAGCCTTTAACGGCTGAGCCAAAAAGCAAAATGGAAAAGGGGGCACAGGATAGGGGTTTTCTAGGGAGGGGAAATGGGGAAAGGGGTTGGCATCTGAAATGTAAATAAAATATCCAATAAAAAAATAAATTAAATAAAATAAAAAAAAAAAAAGACCGGCCAAATTCTCAAGAGCTGGTCTCTCATTTGTGAACTTAGTTTATTTGTACTTGGAGAGTTAAAACAAACAGAAAAGCTTTGTCTTTGAAATAATGTTTTATTTATTCTTTAAGAATTTTATACCAAGTATTTTAATCATGTTACTCTACCTCTACCCATATCCTCCCACCCATCCTGACACATTCAACTTCAAACTCTCTCTTTCCCCCTTAAAAACAGTCATGCCCAAGCAGTGTTGGCAAACTACTCCAGGGTGTGAATAATATATACCAGAGTGTGGTAAGTATATCAGGAGTCAAACCATTGAAGTCTCTCTCTCCCCCAGTAAGCAAGTGCCAATACCTCCTCAGCTAGGTGTCAAATTCCATGCCCACCTCCAGTCCTCCATGTTGGGATTTTATCTAGCTTGAGTATGCATAACTCTTGCTTATATTGACTCTGAGACTGGACATGCGCAAATGTCTCTGGAAAACATTGTTTCCTTGAATTCATCTACAACTTCTGGCTCCTACAGTCTCTTCCCCAGATCCCTGAGCCTTGGAGGACTGTGATACAGACATCCAATTGAGCACTGAGTACTGGAAGTGAGTACCCAAAGTCTCTTATTCTCCTCATATGGGCCAGCTGTTGGTCTCTGTGTTAACCAGCATCCACTATGAGAAGCAGCTTCTCTGGTAAGGGTCCAGCGACACATGGATCTATGGGTATATCAATAAGTCATTATCCCTATGTTCACTTAACAGAATGACAGTAGTAGGGGTTCTCTTAGGGTCCATGATCTTTATAGTCACAGGTTCTTGGCCTCCTTGACAGTGTCAGGTATAGATTCCAATTTATGGAGCAGGTTTTAATCCAATTAAGAAGCGATCAGATTACTCCCATGACAATCCTACCACTGCTGCACCGGTGGGCCCATTTTGCCATGCATATTATCATATGTAAGGTTCATGTACAATATCCTGAAATGCTGATTACTTTTCTCCTCAGGCCGCATACATAGCACCTTCCAGTATTATGCACAATAAGCAGTGGGGACAAAGCTTCTAGTTGAGCACCAGCCAGATTTCTCCAAGTGCTATGATTCTAGCATAAAGCATCTTTAACAACAAGGTCTCACTGCCAAGTTCTCCTGGGTAACCAATGGCATTGACAATAGCCTGTAATGCTATTTTTTTTCTTTAAGTCTATTTTTAACCTCAGAGTGTGGATAAGGAGATTTTGGGGGGTGTTTTGTTTTGTTTTGTTTTGTTTTGTTTTGTTTTGTTTTCGCTGCAAAAACATGAGATTTAATGATAATAACCAGTGCACTGGGGCTCCCTTACATGCAGGCAAGAGGAACTCCAAGCTAAAGCTAAGAGCAGTTTTTATACAGTTTAAGGGGTGGACAATGACTAGACACACTATGATTGGCAGAAGAGTGTGACTTTTAAACTGATTGGTCTTTGGGGAATGAGGTGGCAAGGACCTCCTTTGTCTGTAAGAGTCAAGGGTTAGTCCATCTTGCAGAATATGTCTATGTGCTCTGGGTCTTCCCCACCCTCAGTTGGGTTCCCTTCCCTGTGGTCTGAGGAATGTTAATCAGCCTCTCCCTTCTTAATCCAGCAGGGTAATCCAGCAGGTGTCCTCAAACTAAGGAATGTGCTCCTCCTGGGATGTGTCCTGGGGCAGTTAATATTTAAGTTTAACCAAATTACTACATCCCCCCCTTTTCTTGTGGCTGATTCCAATCTTGGGATCACAAGCTATCATCTTGGTGTACAGTGTGATATTGTTGTCTAAGCATAAGCACTTGTATGGTATTAACACGATCTTTAACAAATTTAACTAAGCGATTTAGAATGTAGGGGCCAAAGATGAGCAATAGAAGCAAGATTATAAGGGGTCCCGTTATGGCCAAAACCAAGGTAGTAAACCAGGGAGATTTATTGAACCATGATTGAACCACCCTAGATTCTGTTCTCTCCCTTTTTGTCTCTTAGCTAGCCTTTCTTGGACCTTGGCCATGGAATCTTTGATTACTCCTGAAGGATCTATATAAAAACAACATTCTTCCTTCAAGGCTGCACATACCCCACCTTGTTGGAGGAAAAGAAGCTCTAATCCCCTTCTTTTCTGCATAACTACTTCAGATAGAGAAGCCAAGGACTCCTGTAATTTGGAGATTGAATCTTCCATTGCCTGAATATCTACATCGATAGGCTCTTTAAGTGGATGAGGAGATTTTTGAAACATCTTCCTAGAATATATCCTTGACAATCTGCACTGAGATATTTTTTTTTAACTTCTGAAGGAATTTTCTTTTTATTTCCATTTAAAGTCCCTCTCCTTCCTTGAATGTCCGTGAAAGTCTGTGGATGGCTTATGCTTGAATTTTATGTTAAGTTTCCAGTGGGAAAGCCTTGTTACATACAAAAGCATAACTCAGATCTTTCCATGTCTGAGAATCCCATCCTCTTACTTGGGGTGTTCCATGCATTAAATGCCCTGATGCTCTTCACTTGCTGTTTGTGGTACACAGCACTATAGAGAATGGTGAAGGAAGGTAGCTTTCAGGGGATGCTGTTCCAATTTCCAGGAGCCTCCAGGATGCATTCAGACACCTGAGTTCTGTGGCAAACTCTGGCAAACAAAGTATGAAGAGACCCACTCTGCCTGGGCCCTCAGGAGAGCACTGTGCTATAGCATATTTGTGTGTCCACTCTCTTTCTAGTCTGTTGTACATGGGCTTGGCTTAGGTAAGAAGATGTACGTGGAAACCTGGGCAGCTGCACACAAAGCCAACTCAAAGAAGGTGCATACTTCTGTCGACCTTGTAAATGTGGGCTATTTCTGGCACAAGTGGGTCATCAGGGTTGGGGTTGTAGAGCAGAGAGCAGATGGACAGGAGAACTTTGGACACAGTCAATGCTGGGGACCACTGTGACCTCAGGATGTCCATGCAAACACTGCCATTGCTGTTGATATTAGGGTGATGGATTCTGGTAGTGAAAGCAACCTTTAGGGGCTTGAAATGATAATCGGAAGGGAAGTGAATGGTCAGGGAAAAAAATACCTCCTTGGTAAGGACTGTCATTTGGGCCCATGATGGTGGCCTACCAGTGGGACAAGTCATTACCCACAAGTCCTGCAGAACACTGAGCAGGAGGGTCCCTCTGTAAGTTGGTCAGTTCCTTCTGGATCCGTTTTAGAGCCATGCTCCCACTGCTCGGGCCCCACCGGCCCTGCAGGGCAGCCTAAGAAGGCTGCCTGGGCTGTAGTGCTGCCCACTGGTGCACTGAGATTTTAACACATTAAAATCTGTACTTATTGCTGCTGTTTCAACACACTCAGTGTTCTTTGCAAGTGATGCTATTGATTCCAGGTTTTGGAATGACCCACCTAACTACTGTGAGCAGTAAAGACCTAAACTACCTTATAAGAGATTGTATTTGTTTTCCCAGCCACACAGTAGTTATTTCCAGAAGTTCACATAGCCCTAATGAGCTGCTGGGTAAGTCCATGATGGCCCCTTCGGATGTTTTTTGTTTTTAATGATCTGAGTGATGATTCCTCCTTGTCAAACACAAATTCACAAATACATGTATGAATATTGGAGACTTCCAAATCAGGGTTTTTGAACCTTGGCACTATTACCATTTGAGGCCAGCTAATTCTTTCTCTTCTTTTATTTTTTAAAAAGATTTATTTATTTGTTTTATGTATATGAGTACACTGTAGCTGTCTTCAGACACATCAAAAGAGGGCATTGGATCCCATTACAGATGGTTGTGAGCCATCATGCCATTTCTGAGAACTGAACTCAGGACCTCTGTAAGAACAGTCAGTGCTCTTAAACCGCTGAGCCATCTCTTCAGCCCCGAGGTAATTCTCTCTTATGTAATCTACCCTATGCACTAAACCATTTGGCAACCTCTATATAATAGATACCCAATAGACACTTTCCCAAGTCTACCCAATATCCCCATGGGGCACAAAATCCATATTTCTCAGCCATAGATGTTTAAGAATATGTGAGTAAACTCAATTAAAAATGGGAGGCTGTACTAATTTATTAGATCTGTTCAAAGCTTTGGTTAGTTAAAATAATCCTAATCCACAATAGAAGACATGTCAACCCTACTGCATGTCTTTCTTCCCCTACTATGGACAATATTTCACTTTTACAATTTGTATTTACTCACTTGCTCTCACTCACAGAAACACAAACCCAGGGCTCACTGTGTAACATGTGCAATGCAGAGACCACACTTAGCCCTTTCAGGGGTCCCATGGTGCTCTACAGGAACTTGGCTCACAGCAAATCCTCATCTTTTCCACTGGCATCTCCTTCCTCTACCCTCCTAAAATAGGAACTCTCAGAAGTAGTAAACTTCTATCCCAATGTTTAGAGTTCTGTGCTCTTTCAGGCTTCAGGCACTCGTGTTTGCCCATCCACTCACATACCCTTTGTGTTCTTTCCCTCTTCCTTTTCACCTGCCAACTAGTCAGTTCAGACTCCCTGCTTTTCATCCTGACATTCACTGTTCTGCCACAGAATCCTGCATTTGTGAGAGTTTATTTTTCTCTTTTTCCTTGTGTACTGTGAACTCCTGGGAAATGGAGTCCACCATTACACTATCCCCAGCATACAGAGTAAGGCCAGTATCAAGGTGCCCAGTTAAAACTCGATGAATGATCTAAGAGATTCAAGAGGCACATCCTGGCAAACCCCAAGGTGCTTGTGTGAAGTAAACTTCAGTACCACTATCCTGACTGCCCGTGACAGAAACTCAGTGGCAAGGAGAATAAACCTGACTGACACACCAAGCCCAGTGAGGACACATCATAGAAAGAGAGAGCCAGTCTTGTCAGACAGTCCCCTGGTACCATGGGGGACTGTTAGGTCAAATAGTAATTCTCTTCTCTAATTCAACCAACCAGTCTGCAATAAGACAGAAAGGTAGAAAAATTGGAGCCTTATCAAAAGATGTTAAAAGCACCTTTAAAAGTAACTGTCTTCTATCCCAAAGCTTTTGTCTTACTAATCTGTTTTAAATCTGATATTTACAAGGCATTCATTTTGACAAAATAAATTAAGCTTTCTTGTAGTACACATTTATCTGGCTTTATCATAATGCCAGTCAGCATTATCTCTATAGGGCTGTGGTATGATAAATGTGTAGAATATTGTTCCTATCACAAAATGGCCTTGTATATGCCAGTACAGATCTTAAATAAAGAACTCTTACCCACAGAACAACTGCCTGTTTCAGGCCACAAGGATCCATGGCTCAAAATAACTCCCCTTTCTCCTTCCAAATCCCCACTGTGTATTGAAAATGAATTTAAATAATTCAGAGCTAATCATAATTTAAAAACTGGGGTGACTGGGTAAAAATATCTAAGTTTTGTATTTAACTAATGAAGGCTAAGCTTTTACAGAGAAGCATTGAAAGCACCAGATAAGTATCTGTGGTGTGGATTAACAATAATGCAAAAGGATATTCCAATTTCTATGTCAACATTAATTAGTGCCCTGCTCCAACATCTCCGTGCCTTTGTTTTAATTTAAATGTAAATTTGAGTGAATTTTATATTTTATATCCTCTCTACTCTTATTTACAAATAAGATAAGAAGGACATAGCAGCAGAGAATGGGTCTTCCCACATGCCAATTACCATGATACTGCATAATTATTATGGGATAAAGATTAAGCAGGTAAAGCTAAAAAGCCCTAATGGAAACATTCAGATGGTCAGGTGGATAGGAAACAGATGCTCATCCTAACTAAAGCTTAAAGCTTCTATGCTGCCTCAGTGACTTTGATCCAAGAGATATTCGTTAAAGATGGGCATTTACCTCAGAATGCTAGGTGTGCAGAGACAGAGCAAGAGGACGCTATCAGTGTTCTTTCAGGACACTATTTGGTAGTCTCTAGCAAAAATGTTACATTGAAGTTGCACATTATATAAATCTAACAGCATACTGTCTAATATGGAGCTTTGTCCCCGGCATGCCCATCTCAAGCATCTTCGACACGTGTGGGTCATCACTTCTCCTTAGAGAGAGGCCATTTGCATCAACTCAGAAGGTCCCTCTCAACAGAACGTCATAAACTATAGTCAACTGCCAAAGTGAATGGTTGTCATCACTCACTAGTCCTAAAATGCTTGAAAGATCAGTTATGTGACTGGCCCGAGAGTGTGCTGGATTTCTAATGGACACAACCAAAATATTCACGAATGAATGAACAGCTAAGTTACAGCCAGTCCTTTCAATGGAATTCTGTGGCGTACATGAAAAGCCAAGTTAAATCAACATGTATAAGTACACAGATACCAATGATCCAATACTGTTGGAAGAAACTAGGTGGGCCTAAAAAATTAAACAGAGCATTCATTCACTGATAATGCAATCTAGACCAAAGACTACAGCCTATCTCCAAAATCTATAGATGCATCAAAAAATACACTAAATATTAAAGTTACTCCAAGGGTGATGGGAGTTTGGGTATTTATATACTGTCTTTACGGAGGTGGGGAGATATCTGGGGTATTCATATACTTTCTTTGTGGGTGAGGTTTGGGGTGTTCATACATTTCCTTTACCAAGATGACAGTGACAACAGGACTCATCACCATGTCAGTAGTTTTCAAACGCCATCAAAAGTGCTGAATACTGCAAAACATCACATATAAAACTTCTTATCCAAAGATGCTAGGCTAGACAGGATGTAAAAATAGGTCCATATTATGATTCACTGCTTCCTTTAGAAGAAGTTTCAAGCCCACGGAGACAAAGGTAGCTGTTATCTTCAACAATTAGTTAGGATGAGTCAGTTCTCTAGCAAGCTAAAAACTAGTTTGTGGCCAGCCTGTGAAGGAAAGTAAAAAATGTTTTTTTGTAAACCTTCAGGAGGGTATGCACACTAGCAGGGTTTCATAGAAAAAAAAATGGCATGGAGAAAAACAAAAGCATATAGGATATGCAAAGTACAGAGGAATGCAGTAAGTCAGCCTTGTGCCCTGGGGATGAGGGCAGAGATCCTGGACCTGAAGCAGAGATGAGTGGAAAGCAATACGTTCTGGGTTGGCTAAGGCAGAGGACACTGAAACGCGGTAAGATCTTGGAAGCTTTCTTGAGCATGAAACAGAATCTGCAGCTCATTTTACAGACTGGCTGCTTAAATGTGGTGTTAGCATAGGAGTCACAGATCCACTCCCATAAAATGTACATTGGTCCCGAGAGTGTGGAATTAACAAGTGTGAGTCGGGGAAAAGTGAGTCTATGTAAGAAACAGACAGGAGAGAGAACACACAGGACTTGGAATCCTACAGGGAAAAAATAAATACTCTCAGTGCTCCTGGCTGAGAGCAGAGGAACTCGGTGAGTTTACGAGTTTTAATATGCTTGTTGATGCTCTGAGAATTTCTTACAATGCATTTTCATTATACTTACCAACAGTCCACACTGTTACAGTCCCGACCTTCCTGCCAGCTTGCAACTTTGTATCCACTTGTCGTTGTTACTTAAAGCTTGCTGATTGCTGCTTGAACGGCCCACATACACTCTCAGCCTGAGCCAGTCCGCTGGAGCATGCTGGACCAACCACCGGGCTACTCCTTCTGAAAACGTTCTCTCCCTCCCCAAGGAAGCCATCAACTCTTAAGAGCTCCTCCTCAAGCAAAAGTGGAGGTTGCTGAGTTCCTCCTGAGTCCCTGCTAGAATGTTGTCTGGCTTGATCCTGTTCAGGCAACCATAGTTGTTCTGATTTGAGTGCAGAGGTCCTTTCACATCCAGAAGGCATTCTTTGGCTTCTTCCTCTCTGACCTCTGTCTCTCGCAACCTCTCCACCCCCTCTTTCACAGTGTCCCCTGAGCTTCGGGGCCAGGGTGGGAGTCTGGGTGTCATATAGGTTGGTGGGGCACTCTTCTGACCATCAAAGTGCAGTGACTGGCTCTCTGTGTTGAGTACAGTATACTGTGAAGCGTGTGCTTGTTTTCTTTGTTGTTTTAAATGTTAAAGATTCTTATCTCCTTTTTACTGGTCTACAGTTCTTTGTCAATAATCTACAGAATGCTAAAGAAGAAAAGCTTTCTGTAGATAGCAGGGAAAGCTCCTTAGTGTAACATGAGGTTATTCATCTTGTCACATGCCATACTATGTGAAGATTCACATCCCACACTACAGAAATTGTACAACCTATGATTTTCAGGATGCACATGAACTGGGTCTGTTAGGTAATAGACAAGGTATGTACTATATTACCCTTTTTAATCTGAATTTAGCAATCCAATCGGACCCTGTGGTTTCTGGTAAGGAATTGTAGAGAAGATAGGTTCCCTTTGCATTTTCCCCCTCTAAAGGTGGCTGACAGGCTCAACATACAACAGTGACCACCCAGTGCATGAATTTAGGGACGTCTCTGCATTTGAGGGTGAGGAATGGAGTCAGTTATTTATGCTGACTGTGCAATAAGATGTGACATTAAGAATCTGATTGTTAGTGTCCTCACTGCTGACCTTCAGATAGGCATCTAAAGGGCTCCTGAGCTTGCAATGGTCAGATTCATGGAGCCTCCAGACAACTGTAAAGGGAGTACTATATAGTTCTTCCTCTGGGGAATAAAAGGTGTTTCCAACAAGGTGCCTGCTATAAGAGCCCTAGGACTCAGAATCAATCCCAGACCTCCACATTCAACCCTCAATGGCCATTGCTCTTACTAACATGCTCTCTCATACACAAGCTATCAGCACTGTACTCAATCTACTATTGGACGTGAAGATAATCAGGGAGTAATACATGATCCCAAACTAGTGTCAGGAAACTTGCTCCAAAGGTGGTTTATAACTGTTTCTTAACATGATAAAGTAAGGGCTGAAAAAGTGACTCACTGGTTAAAAGTACTTGCAGATCTTGTAGCGAGGACTAAAGTGCAGTTCCTAGCACCCACATGAAACTACAGCTGTGAGGGTTCTAGCGCCCTCTTCTGGCCTCTAGTGGCACCACATGCACATAGTGAACATACATGCCAGCAAAACACTCACGGAATTAAATTTTTAAAAAATAATTTTTTAAAAAATAAAAACTAGAAGAGATGAAAAATATTAGTAACAAAGGGGATCTTACTGTGTACCACTAAGCAGGAAATAAAATGCCACACTGCCGGTTTTAAGTTTAGTCACCCCTCCATATACATTGACAAAACATCCTTGGACTAAATTGATCACAGATAGAACACATGTGTATTGATAATATATAGAATTTCTGTCTCCAAAAAACATAAGACAATCTCTACTTATATAGTATTTACTGTGCTGTAGTATTTCAGGAGTTATAAGAGATGACTTTAAGTATACAAGAGGATGCATACAGCTGATCAACACAATCCATCACTTTTAAATAAGGCTTTTGAACTTCCATGGATATTTGGGTATCCACAGAGAATCCCAGAACCAGTCCCTTAAAAATAGTATGGAACATAGTAAGGGGAAGAAGAGAGACTCTGAAGAAAGAAGTGCTTGGTCTGCATGGCATTTGGAAACAGATGGGCAAAGAGGCTTTAAAGCATACACACATACACACACCACACACACACACACACACATACATACACACAGAGACAGAGACAGAGAGAGACCCCTTGAGAGAGATTATTAAAGACCTGACTTACTCATCAAGAGATTTTGCAACTTGTATTTCTGTTAAGTTTTGGACAGATACTTACCTCAAAGTACCCTAGATTTCTACAGATTGATTTTTAGCCCTTTCAAAGTACTAGAGAGATTAACCAGAAAGGTCTTACCTTCAACACAAGAAGGCTGTGCCCGAGTTGTGCCAGCCACCTGGCCTGGGAAGCAGGAACATTTGACTGTCTGAGAACGCTCTTCTATACGGTTCTTATTGCAGCAGCGGTGCACGGCGACCACCTCGCATGTACCATGCTTGATCAGGTGGTGACCTGGGAGGTAAGGAGAGAACATACAGACCAGGTGCTGTTAGAGTGGAGCAAAATTACCAAGAACTTAGCGACCCTGTGACTACTGTATTGTTCCCACCCATTGCGTTATGCTTATGTATCTTGATAATGTTTCCATTTGATGATATTTCAAGGTAATATAAAATTAGTTTAAAAAAAAAAAGATGGACCCTCCAAAATCTTCACTCCAGAATTCTTGTGGTTATTTTACATTTTACATTTGTGACATGGCCCCAGAGATGTTGCTGAAATTAAGATTGATTTTAGAGGAGCAGATCCTAACTTATCCAGATGGAAACAATTGAATTCCATGAGCCCTTTAAAGCTGAAAGACTGAAGGCATACCTGGGGTTGAGGACTGTTGCTAGCTTGTAAATGGAGGCAGACACATGTGGATGAACTAGAGACATTCATCTTATCAAACATGAATTCAACCAAGAACCTGAAAGAGTCTGAAGCCAATTTGTCGCTACAGGCTACATAAAGGACTACAGCCCTGTTGATATCTTGACTGTTGATGGCTTAGTCATAAGACCCTCTAGAGATAATCAGCCAAGCCCAGATTTCTCATCTTCTAGGATGAGATGCTGATTTGATGGCAATGTGTTAGAGCAACAATAGATAGCTAACTGTTCACACAAATTTACCAGTTTTTATTTAACCACGTTTGATACATTGTTTATGACCTGTCTCACTGATACTCATTTTCCCCTCAAGACATCAGTGCATATTTTCTAAAAATAAACATCCTTGTATAATTAGTCAGATTACCCCTTCTGATTAATGCTGTCATGCAATATTCATACAGGCAGATAGTCCCAGCAATGCTCTGTCTTCCCTGCCCAGATTCTACTATGGAAGCTTGCCTCAAATTCGCTTGTTAGATGCTACTAGCTCCCTTTAATCAGGACCTATTCCTTAAACAGTCTTCCTTGACCTTAACGTTGTTAAAAGAAGACATGGCAGTCAATTTACAAAGTTATCTCCCTTTGTTTTTGTTTCAGGGAGTGTGTGTGTGTGTGTGTGTGTGTGTGTGTGTGTGTGTGTGTGTGTGTTTCGGTCCCTTGATAAGACTTGGGTCATTCATTTTTAGCCGAGAATTATGGCAGCAACCTCATGTTCTCCTATAATGAGTCACATGGTGCCCTGTTATCCTATTCTTACAATGTTAACTTTAATCACCTGGTATCTCTCGGGCTTCTTCATTGTGAAATTCCATTTTCTCTAATAATTTAATATACATTTTGAGAAGAGAAATATTGAAACTACATACACCTTATTTATCAACCTCCTACCCTCTCATTTTAGAATCCACTGATGATTTATACCTGAATCAATCATTAATTTGATGGTCATAGGCTGACTCTATCAGTATTCAAATTGCTCTGGATATACACAGAAGGACCCCTTTCACTCTTGACTGCTGTATTGTTTTGACATGGATTTCTATTTTCTTAAACGATATACTAAGCTTATGGCTCACAAGCACATTCTAGGCATGCCATTCTTCCCAGCTCTCCTCATTTCTCTAGCCTTGATGACCTTGAAGAGTTGGTCAGACTTAGAAACCACAACCTTCATATATAGGTTTAGTCATTACTCCACTGGAATGATCTGGACTCTGTTAGTGCACATATTTTTCAGTAATATTTAAATCAGCAGCACTCAATTTGGCTTGTTTTTATGGGGCTGCCATGTTCCTGACTAGGCAAGGCCTGAGGCCATGAGCAGCCAGGCCTGCCAGAAGCACCGGCCCAGGAACCCATGAGACGCCAGCGTGGGAAATGGCTCTGCCAATCTACCACACTGCCTCCACAATGTTTGGCTGAGCCCAGACCATCTCATCATCCATGTGGTGCCCGGTAGAAATGAGACTCTAAAGCTTAATTATTATCCAAAGGCTTTATATATTTAGAAATGCTCAATTAACAATTTGCCCACACAATTAGAGTTCTTTCCCAATATCTAACCTTATGATATAAATCGTTACCCTGGACCTGTGCGTGGTCCTCCATGGCTCCTACATCTCTCCTTTCTCTCCTCCTCTTCCTTCTCCTCTTCCTCTCCTCCCGACTCCTCATTCTGTCTACCTCTCATACAGCCCAATTGCCAAGCTTTATACAAAGTAGTGGAGAGATATCCTACTACACACATATGTAATATATATGGCATGAGTCTATGCAGATATCAAGTTCTAGTCAAGTGTCACAAGTTCATGCTACTCCCTCCTATACTTGTCTCTCCATTACTAACAATAATGACAAACCTGACTCCTATAGTCCGTAGACACCAAAACAGAATGGATACCAGGCTTGTCACCACCAATAGTGTGCAGCAGAAACAGTGCCAGGGCATGTCTACAGTAAGGAAGCTTCCATCCCTGGTGAGCTTCCATCACATCTCTCACTTGGGGATAACTGAGGTATAAGCAAATAAATTCTATTGCCAAGATCTATGTAGATGAGCCTGCAAAGCAAAGATGTTCTCGTCACCCTTACCCCAGAAGGAACTGGTCTGTGTGGCTATGGTACACCATACCAAACTAAAGACTGTCATTCATTTTTTTCTGATGAAATGGATGTAACTGAATGTGGAGATATTACAGCTTGATCAACAAATGCAACTACATTCAAGATTAGGGATTCAACACAGATATTGAGCAAGGACATCAGCATTCCAACCACGAAAAAACAGTACGCCTTACTAGATTATTAAATGATCCTAGAGGGTCTATAATGAAGGCAACTCTATGCTTCATTTAGAAACTGAAAGAAATATGCTTTAATAACTTCTTAGAAAAGTTAACAAGTAATTTCGACCTTTAGTAATAACATGGTCTACTTGGTGCTCTGTTGCTGTTTAGATAACTACACAAAAACACAAATACATTCTCTTCTAGTCAAACTTAGAATTGTTCTAGGCCTCCCAGAATGATCATTTTCCCCGACGCAAGCTTACATTTACTTATGCAAACCAATCTACCGTGCGTCCTTGGTTTTAAGACTTACTATATTATCTTCTAACCTAAAAAGAAAATAGCACAGCAAATCACGTCCTACAATAATAATTGACACTGGCTAAAATCCTTAAGAGTGCCCATATCAGACTGTCTGAGAATTTGATGACAGCTCAGATTTGATTAAATATGGCAGCACTGTTATAAATATTTTACAAATATCCTGTGTGATCTAATAACAATGCTGGGAGATAGGACTTGTTCTTCATCCAGTTATATTTCTTAACAAACTATATAAAAATTGTTTCACCCAAAGGTCACATAAAGACATGACTTGCATTTGAATCTCAGCTCTTTACAGTCTGGATAGGATAGAAGAAAATGATGCCCCTGCCTCAACTATTCACACAGCACATGTCAGCATCCTACCAAAACGAATTTTCCTACTCGATGATAGGGTTTATGTGACTCCAGATACACATGGGTTCTGGAAATGTGTGTCATGGTGACACTGGACCTTAATCTCTGGTTAAATTTGTTTTATTCCCCTCCAGTCTCCCAGTCCAGAAGATAACACTCTTAAGTAAGTATCAGCAAAACAACCCAGCATGTACTTGTACCCAGAATTCACTAACTGCGGTTGTTTGCCCACTTAAGTTGAAGCAAGGTCTCCAGAGAAGTAGGGCAGAAAGGATGTAGACAAGGAAAAAGAGACACACTCCTTACGATTGACCACCTGACACTCAGCCAGAAACAATGCCCAGACACAATGGCAGATCAGTAAAGATTTTTGTTTTTTTTTTAAGATCGGCCTTTTTATTCTCTTTGGGCCTTCAGTGAGGTGGCTGAGACCTATACACACTGCAAAAGATGAACGAGTTAGACTACTCAAATGCTAACTTCAACCATAAACATGCTCACCAACTCCCCTGGAATAATGCTGGACCAAGTGTCTCAGCATCCCTTGGGGAAATCAAGTTACTACAGAAAACTCACCACCTTGAATGTTATGTGATGCTGTATGATATACAGTGTTGTTTGATGGAGGGACACGTGATCATTGACACAAACTCATGACTTTCATTGTAAATTTACCTCTGAAATGCACAGGACCATGTCTGATATGCAACCGCAACAGCAAAGCTGTATCAAGCAAGCTCGCTACCAACACAGAGAAGTTTCCCCCTCCGATAAGAGAGCGATATTCTCATGGATGAGGTCCAACTGAAAACTTCAGTCAATGTTAAGAATATAGTGATAAGTGACCGGCTATGCATACAACTTCTCTGGTGATTTAAAGGTTTGAGCATGGGTTGGGGGAGAAAAGACCGAGTAATCCAAAAGTAGGGATATTCCTGGAGGGGCACTGAGTTAATAAATAAATAAATAAATAAATAAATAAATAAATAAATAGATAAAGTCCAACTCCCTTTGCCCTGCCTGTGGAACTTTGTCAGTTGCTAGTCCGTTCCCTTTGTGCTTTCCCTGTATAGACAGAGGTAAGAGTAGATCTAGATGTATTTATTTCTTTTTATACCCAAACCTATGTACAGTATACAGTGATCACCCAGACTATAGAACAGGTGGCCCTCAATGATCTCTAAGACACGTTATTGAAGTGGGGAAACTTGAAACTGTTAAGTAATTCTTTTCCACACCTCTGAAGTCACATTGAAGGCTTGCATATTTTCTTTTCAAAAGAGAAGACTTAAGATATTGGCAGAACTGTAAAATGCAAGAAGCCTCTTCCCACACTCACCAGAATAGTTAATGTGTGCAGCACTATTAAAGGGGTTATGATAATCCTTGCAATAAAAATTGATTGCTTCAGGATTGCTATGGAGGGTGGATTAACTCCATCTGAAGAGTAAATAGCTTAAACACATATCAGGGCTTTTTTATTGTTATTAAATATGCCTTTAAGAAAAATTTCAAACAACAGGGAAAGTATTCATTTGTCCCAGGCAAGCAAGGCTGTTCTGCTGTGAAATGAATAAACTACAAAGCCACGTATACAACAGAACTTCTGCTAAATTGTTGAAAGCCAGAACAGAGCAAGGGCTTAGACTGGGATGGCATCCTCTTGCTAGTATTTCCATAACACCCTTTCCTGTGGAATCCTCTCTCTTCCTCCTGCCCACTGCTCAAAAATATACCCTCAAAGAGAAGTCACATGCTCCAGCCATCCTCTCAGAAGACACTGCTCAAACAGGGTCTTCTATCTAGCATTTCTCTCCTTGGATGCAGAACCAAGGAGAGAGGAGACAAATACAAGATTTCAGCACATGAAATCAGAGGAAAGAGGCAGAGGATCATCAGTGCCTGTGGTAAAAATGTGGCCACTATCCCATTGTAGTTTCTTTATTTGTTTATTCTAACTCCATCCCAAAGTAACAGGCTTATGCAAGAAAGCACACATCCCAGTGCAGAAGCAAAGACTCTAATCATCGTTAGCTGAATCTGATCAATACCTTAAGGGAGACAAACGTCTACTGAGTCTCTCCAGGTTCTCTACCAGTGCTTAAGGGCAGAGACTTAAAGAAGTAAACGACCTTGTGCTCTCTGTGTGGTAATACCAAATGGAAATGCCTTATAAAGCCCTGAGTGCAAATGGGCATATCCTCATCTCATCTAACAAGGGAAAGAGGTGGGAACTTACAGAGTTGAAAAAGCTGAGAAATACAATGCCAGGTCCCAGATTTAATGATTGGGCCTATCAAAATTTATATATATATATATATATATATATATATATATATATATGTAGTAAATGACATATATAAAGTCTAAATTATTTAATGAACATGAGATACTTTAGTCACTATCATTTCTCTTTTGAACTATACTTATTTAATAAATAACTTAGAATTTCCTGTGTGGTAGGCACATAAAAATATAGCATCAAAGTAGACAAAAAAAAAAGGTTAACTTCCTGTAGACCTTTTTATATTTTAATGATGAAAGAAACATAAAAACAGAAGAAAGGCAATTTAAAATAGGAAAGGCTTAACAAGTTGACATCAGAATGTTAAGTGAGAAATTAAGGCAGTTAAGAAAAGCCTCTCACTGTGTCAGAAGCTGTGTGAGAGGGGAAAGTTGGTAGACAGTAATGAAGACAGAAAGGGCAGGTCACCTCATGTGTCTTTTTCCTCCAAGAGGGATAGGTGCCACTTGAAATAATCTAAGATCACACACACACACACACACACACACACACACACGGTAATGTGAATAGAGGGAGAGTAATAGATGTAGAGGGAGAGTAGAGATACGTCTTGCTTGGAATGAGTTTGACAGTAAACGGAAAGTGAAAAAAAATGTGTACAATAATGACTGTGAGAAGTTGCATTATAAAAAGGAAGGAGACTATAATGCAACTAATAGTGTATAGAGATGCCACCAATTGTGAGTGGCAATGTGTGTCTGCAGACAGAGAGGAACATCAGAGGTGTCTGAATAGACAGAATAGATCATCAAAACAGAGACAAATCTGGGATAAGAAGATAGGCAGCTCGTGGATATTCTGATGTCCCCAACTTTTGAGATATTGTCCCTGCGGAGAATGATCTGTATGGAATGCATAGTTCTTGCTATGTATTATTCTTACCACAAAAGTCCCCAGCCAACAACATAAGCACCTCTGTAAGCACCTCAGTGACCATCCAAGATGTTCTGTGATGCAAAGTTCTATGATAAAGAATTTCATAAAGACAGTGAATGTTATTTTGAAGAATGATTTGAGTGCTATGCCGAGGTATTGATTGTGTGGAACACATCAATCAGGAATTGGGAAAAAAAAAAAAAAACATCTACTGAATAGTCAATAGAGACTTGTTTAAGTAGAAAGGGGCTACCCTTGGGAAAATGAGGGATGTTGAATGTGTTACAGACATCTATGATCATAAGACAAAGGTTAATATAAAATGAAGAGCATATTGGAATATATTACACGTCTCTCCCTGAGAAACCATGTAGTAAATTTAGTTTCTGAATTCGATTCCAGTTGTTCCTCTTCCACTGAGGACTTCCCTCCTATGTCCAGAAGGTATAATCTACTTCCCAATTTCACTCAAAAAAAATTGTCATTTGCCCAGAACACTCAACAAGAATAACTAGTTTTATTCACTAATAGATGTAACAAGTAAATTTTTTCAACTTTTTTTAAAAATAAAAATAATAATTATTAACCATTTTAGTTTGTGTCTTACCTTAAAATTTCTATAAAATAACTAAGCATTACCCAACACTTACCATTTTAATAAATCTTAATTCTTTTCTTTTTATGTAACTCAAAATACTATGTAATTTAAGGGTTTTCCTTCCACTAATTTTCGTAATGAGAAATCCATTATTTCTACCATTGATTGCCAAGAATACTCGCAGTTAGAAGACTGATTATTTCTAAAGAAAATAAAGCTACCGATGTGACTTAATGGTCATAGCTGACCTCATTAAGGAACGGTGAACTTTAGGATGCACAGCATGTATGATATAAACACAGACATTGACTTCATACTGAACTACAACATATTTTATCCTCCTGCATCTGATGAGTACTCTAAGAAGCTGTCATACAGTGAACTGTGCCACCCTAAAATCTATGTATGTTAAAACCCCAAAGTAGCCAGGCTTAGAAGAGTTTGTAAAAGAGACAGAGTTAAGGTTAAATGAGGCCATAAGAGCCATGTCTCCAATCGGTATCCCTGTGTCCTTGTAAGCTGAACTTCTGGAGAACTAAATGTATGGTTACATAAACATAAAGGCCACGTGAATGTGAGCTCTCAGGGAAAAAAAATGACTGTCACAAGCTGAAAACAGAGCCCTCACTAGAAACCAAGCTGCTGCAAGCCCAAGATCAAAAGTTGTCAATAAGTGACAAACTTGATGAGTCTGTCTCAGAAGAACTGTGATGAAATAAGTTTCTGTTCTTTATGCCAACCAGTCTATGATACTTCGTTATGGCAGTCCCAGCCACCTGACACTTAGTAATTATCACTTTACAGGCTGAAAAAGAGACAGAATGCTTCCTGTTAAGAGGTATCACCGCAGAAACACAATTGAGTAAATCAAACCTCTTGGGATCACTAAGGTTTCTGAGAAATCTTTCACAACATGTTCCTATGTGTGGTAAATTGGCTTTTTGGATGCTATTCAGTTCACTGGGAAATACCGATTATAAGGCAAGATCTTTGTCCTAAACTGTGGGTAGTTCAGCCCTTGGCTGCCACTGACTTTATATCAATATAGATTACCACAATACCAAATGATATTAGAGAATGATCTTGTTCTTGGGAAACACATGTGGTCTGTCACTTGCTTTCAACCTCAGGAAAAAGAATATGTGGATAAGCAGATACACAGTGAACTAATACTTCTAATATGGCAGCATGCCAATGGGTTGTAAGTCTAGTACATGATAGAAGGTAAAGATGTCTGTTTTGAGTTCTTTAAATCTGAAAGCCTTCCAAATATAAATGCACATGGCAGAGGGAAATCGACTACATAGAAGTAACTAGAAACCAACATGAGGGTAAAGTTCCCAGAACTCCCAGGGCTTCATGCTCCTGTCTGACTGCTTTACTATCTACTAGTTTCTGTGAGATTTTCAGCAAATGATTTCACTTCTCTTCACCTTGTTTCCCTTGTCTGCAAAATAATAAACTCATGGAGTAGATATGAGAATACATCATGACATGGGTGAATGGCTGATGGTGGTACCTGGCATCTGGTAAGGATATAATTTAACAACAGAATGATCATACATAATATCATTACTATACCCATAACCTGACTGAAGTTACCATTGACTTAAGCAAATATTGGACTGGATAAAATATCTGGGTTTACCTTGTCCATTTTGAAATTCAAAATGGTTCGATAGAGATATGAAGTGCTTTGTGTCTCATCCACCACGAAGATGAATAGCAACAGGTTTGTAGCTCATCTTGAGGTGGATGGCTGTGGAAAATGCTGGCAATCAGCAAAGGAAAAAAAATAGATCCTTGTAAGACTCAGAGTGTCAGGGTGAGAGCCCAGGAAAAGACATGACGTTTCCCCACAATTGTCACCACACAGCCACAGCTGGTATCCAAAGGAGAGAATCTCAGCTTACTCCTGACTTTGGGAAATTTTCCCAGTCATCAGTTGATGGAACAAACTAGAGTTTTGCTCTGGGAAAGAATCTCACATGGTCTCCCTGTGAACTCTCACTCTGGTATTACGAGGTGTCACATAAGATACAAAATCCTGCCCAAATGCATACCCCTAGTGATCAGATACCTGCATATCACCACCTCCCTCAGGACCTCACAGATACCCACTGTTGTGTGGCTGTTTCCTTCTAGTTAAAGCATTCTCTTCTGGATAGAGAAGAATAACACTCCAGATGTAAATAAATCAAGAGTCACAAACTCCATCCCCCAAGTTGGAAAAGCAATAAGCAACTGCTGGAGAGGGAACACCAAGAGTAGTCACACTGTCTGGCTGTTGTGCATGAGAGGGAACACCAAGAGTAGTCACACTGTCTGACTGTTGTGCATGAGGCTCCAGGGATTTGAATTGTCTCCCTTTTTGAACTAAGATTTTTCATGATGCAGCTGCCTTTGAATCAACCACTATGTAAGTAACCTCCTACCTAAGTACAGTGCAGAACTCCAACAAAATCACTGGTTCACTGAGCTGGAATTGAGAACTGTTCCTTTGATCCATTGGTACCCACAATGAGATAAATAGCCATTTGTTTGTGCCATCCCAGGAAAAGTCACACAATACAACTAGTACCCAGACAAGGCCCAAATGAACCCAAAAAGAATAAAGGAGGGATGTTTGGTTTGTGATGAGACAACTGTGCCTGATCCTACTAAGGATAGAGTATCTGCAGGGTAAACTTTCCCAGTGTGGTATGGAGTCTCTCAGATGGGTAACAGAATACAACCAAAACTGAGCTGTCTGACAGTGGAACATACCTGGGTAGGATGCAAAGCAGGCCATCTTCCTCAGTACAAGTTGCTATGCATCTGTGATGAAGGAGGCCCACTGTAGGAATATGAGGATATTTTTACAACCAGTGGTATACTAGAGAATGTGGTGCAATCCCTGAGAGAATCACAAGTGAGAAGGAACCATAAGCCTACTCTCATGCCAACTTTGTGGCCTTTGCTATGAGATGCAACTAAGGCTCAGTTGTCTTCTCAATAGAAACATGCCCGCATAAAGGGGAAATCACAATAGGGAAATGGCACATAGACACCATCCATTGCATCTGCTTCTGAGTCACCAGAAAAAGTGGGAAAGGGGGGGCAGGAAATGGAGCTATTGAATGGCAATTTTTCATAGCTGGCAGGATGCAAAGGAAAATTAGATCTGAGCTGAGAAACCCTTCATAGAATCCAGAAGGGTTCTTCTTTGGAACTCATGGGGGAAAAGAATCAGAGAATGAAGAGGAAGACAATATAGTGGAAGTGATGAAAAATGCCTCTCAGATCCAACCTTTAGTAGAAATGAAAGAAAATAACCATGATTTATCATGCAGACAGGGGTATTAATAAGGACCCAATACAAGGAGCTAGGGCAACCAGCAGCTCAATGAATGAATTGGGGAAAGACTTAAGCAACTGCAGGAATTGAGAAAGATTTTTAAGTAAGCAATGAAAGAGTCTCTCACAGGCTGGTCCATGAGGCTGTGGGGCATGGTGATGGATGGGATAAGGCTGAGTGCTGAGGAGGCAAGGAAACTGGTTGATTTAACTACTCATCCTTCCATAAACAAAGGGGAATATGAGCCAGTAGGGAAATCTGGCTATTGCCAGCTGAAGTCCCCGTGAATATCAAGAATTGAAGACAGCAGAGGAAGGGCAAATATTACTAGAGAGTCAGATGTAAGGAAGATGGTGTTTGATGGTAACTACTTCACACCCAATAGAATGATGTTCACAAACAGATTAAGAGGTGACTTGAAAGATACCTTGAGAACTGTATGAAGCTTTGGAGAATTTGCTCACCTTCATGGTGGGATATGATCTTGATGAGACCAAAGAGGCTCTGGAAAATTTGAATGAAGTAGACTGGCACATAAGTCACATTTGAAAAGCAAAAAGATAAAAGGCAAAAGTGTGGCTCCAGTGCAGTGGTTTGAATGAGAGTGGCCCCCATGGGCTCATATATTCAAATGCTTAGTCACCAAGGTGTGACTATATGAAAGGAGAAGGTATGGCTTTGTTGGAGGAGGTGTGTCTCTGGAGGTGGGCTTTGAGGTTTCTAAAGCCCATGCTAGGCCGAGTCTCTCTCAATAGATAGATAGATGATAGATAGATAGATAGATAGATAGATAGATAGATAGATAGATAGACAGATAGATCTCTCTCTCCCTTTCTTTATCTCTCTCTCTCTGCCCACAGATCAGGATGTAACTCTCAAAAATTTCTTCAGCACCATGTCTGCAAGGCTCTCACCATGCCCTTCTCCATGATGATAGTGGAGTAAGCCTCTGAAACTGTAAACAAGCTTCCAGTTGAATGCCTTAGTCATGGTTTCTCTTCCCAGCAGTGAGACACCAAGGCACCCAAAAGCAAACGGCAAGATTTGCTTTGAGTTTCTGGAAGACTTTAAAGCCCAAGAAACAGTTAAAAATGAAAATAAATGATAAAGTAGTATAAGGGAAAAAAAATAAGCTTCTCCTAAGCATGGGCACCAGTCTCCCAAAATATGCTGGGTACATTTCTCACATGCAAGGGATTATTTCAACAAGATAAAACAATATCAACTAATATCAGAGAATCTTTTTAAAATATAAATGCAATTAGATTTAAAGATATAGATGGGAGATAATAAAGTTGATAATAAAGTAGGAGATAATAAATATTTGGTCATTTCAATATCTGACTCTTACCAATTGATATATCATCCATACCAAAACTTAAGTGAAAAAAAAGAAAATCAAACAAAAGGTCAACAAAAGAGCATCAGTGCCAAGTTACACTACAGATCGTTTGTTCTCAGCACATGTTTACAGAGAACTTCCTCACTGGCTACACATTCGCATTCCTTTCTTCAAACTTTAAGTTCCCTAGAACAGACCATGCATCAGGTCACAAAACAAGCCTCAATAAATGGAAAATATTCTAAATCATACATGTATCTTCTAAAAACACTACAGAAAAAAAGTAGAGATTAATAATCAAGGCTGGAGTATGGGTGAAGTACTTGATGTACAAACGAGAAGACCTGAGTTCAGATCCCAGAGCTCATGTAAAACCAGGCACAGTAGCATGCCTCTGTAATGCCAAATCCTACTGCAGTATGGGAGGTGGACACAAGAAAATCCAAGAAACTCTTGGACCAGATAGCCTGGAGAATACAACATAAACACAAAAGAGAGTCTTCCTTAAGCAAGGCGAAGTTGAGGACTGACACCCAATCTTGTCCATACACATGTCATGTCACAAGAATACCCACATTCACACATCCATACACCATACATACACAAGAGATTTTTTATAGATCAGGCTGACAACTAACTTTCTCTATAACTGAAGAGAACCTTGAAAAAGTACTTCAGAAGCTATAAAATACATTAAGAGCTAACATACTACAGGATGAATGCTAGATCACTGAAGAAATGAAGAGGGATATTTAACAATGTAATGAGAAAATAGAAATGTAGCATACCAAAACTATGAGATATGACACTGTGGCAGTCTAAATGACAAATGTCTCCCAGTAGTCTCCAGTTGATGGAACTGTTTGGGAAGGTTGCAAAAGCTTTCAGACACAAAGCCCAAATAGAAGTGGTCATTGTGGATGAACTGTGAGGCTTTAATATATATATATAATGTTGGACAGTCTCATATAGTCCAGGCTGATAACTAATTTGCTCTATAACTGAAGATAATCTTGAATTTTTAAGTCTTACCTCCATTTTCTAAGTGTTACCATGCACCACTGTTCTACATTTTATATAGTGCTGGGACTAAACCCAGGACTTTGTGCATGCTGTACCAACTGAGCTGCACCCTATGTTCAAATAATTACAAATTTAAAAAAACTGACTAGGAAACAACATAAATGACCACACACGTGCACACACACACACACACACCCCTTGGTAAAACAGAACCATGAAGATACAGAAAACCTGAACAGACTTATAAGTAGTAGTGAGATAGGATCAGTAATTTTTAAAAAAGAAAAAAAGCCTTCTAACAAAGAAAATAATACGGAAATACAGGGTGGGGGAGTCATCCATTAATGAATAATACCAAGATTTTAAAGGAGAAACTAACATTGATTCTTCTCAAATTATCTCCAAGAATTTAAAGGGAAGAAATTATTCTAAATACATCCTGTAAGTTCAGAATTGAACACAAGGTCAGAAGTAGAAACACAATAAAAATGACAAAATATAAATCATTATCTCTGATGAATATACATATAGAATGCTCAACAAAAGACTAGCAAATCAAATCCAACAGTATATCAAAAACAAAATTCACTATGGTCAAGTGAAACTAATCCAGTAATACAATGATGGTTCAATATGTGACCTAATTATTATATCAAGAAACTTCTTATCCTTAAGAAGTCCTCAGAATGTCTCAGGAGATAAATAAAAATTACTTGATAAGACTCATAATCACTACACAATTAGAAAAATATTTGAACAAATTAAGGATGTAAAGATCATGCTCTAACCTATTTTTAAATTATGAAAAAAACTATAACCAACACTACATTACATGGGAAAAGGGAGAAGCTGAAAACGATTTTCTAGTATATGAAACAAGAAAAGGTTGTAACTGGACTCACAGTTACTGAATATAATAACAGAAGGTCAGCTAAGACAATTAGGCCAATAAAAAAATGTATACACACAGGAAAGAGGAAAGTCAATATATCCTTATTTGTATAGGTTATAATTATCCATACAGAAAAATCTAAAGATTCCACTAGGAGATACTAAAACTGATAAATAAATTTATTAAACTTTCAGAATATAAAGTTGAAACGAGTATGGTATAAACAAGTAGCAAGGCTGATAAAAGAGAAGCCATGAGAGGAATGTGTTCCAAATCATGGCAGAATTAAGTAGGAACTGGTTTAACCACACAGGTGAAAATTGTTACAGTGAATATTAGAAAGCACTAATAGAATCAACTAAAGAACATGATAAAATGGAAGATTTTTTTGTTGTTTATAGACCAGAACATTTCTCAAATCCCGACGTGTTTTATAGATCCATTATACAATCTATCCATGGACACAGTACATGCCAATAACATTCTTCCTAGAACTAGGCAGAAATCCCAAATTCAACCCAGAAACCAAACAGAAAAAAACAACACTAAAAGTATCACAATGCCTATCTTCAAGGCACATTGACAGAGCCACCAGTAGCCAAGACAGCATAAAAACGGAACAACAAAAACAAATCAGTGGAACGGAATGCAGATCTCAAAAATAAACCAACATATGTGCAGTTCTTGAACAAAATGCCAGACATATACATAAAAATGAGAGCCTCTTCAAAGAATAGTGCTTGAAAAACTAGTTCATGTATAGAAGACTGACCTGTGACCCCTGCCTCTTGCCCTGTACTAGAATCAAGTCAAGGTAAATGAGAAACATAAACTACTGGTAATAAAATCCAGGGGAAACACATTAATACATAGGTGCAAAAGCTGGAGAGGTCCTCTTCCATGGGACCCAGGTCCAATATCTAGCATACACATGAATGGCTCCCAACTATCTGTAACTCCAGTTCCAGGGGATTTGACCCCTCTTCTGGCTTGTGTGGGTACAAGCATTCATGTGGTATACAGACACACATGCTTCACATAAAATATAAATAAAGGGCATTTTAAAAACATTTTCTGGCTTGAAATCTAAAATTATAAGAAATGAACGCAAATGAAAACAACTATGACTAGGTAATACAAAAATCTTCTACGCAGCTAAGGAAACAACCAACAATAGTCATAAAGAAACAGTTTATAGAACAGGAGAAACGTGCCTAAACTTTATCTGATAAACAATAAATACCCACGTCAATCCCATCAAATTTCAAAATGTTCAATAACCTGAGTATACACATCTCAAAAAGAAAAATAGAAAATAAACATATGGAAAATGTTCATTGTCATTAGCCACCACAGAAATGATCATCTAAACTACAAAGCAAATCATCACTCCCTAGTTAGAATACCTTAGATGATGGTTATCTTTGTCAACTTTACAGCATCTAGAGTCACCTGAGAAGGAAGGTTGGATGAGGAACTGTCTAAAGCAGGTCAGGCTATTGGCATGTCACTAAGGGATTTTTGTAATTGGGTTCATTGACATGATAGTGTAGGCAGCACCATTCATTGGCTGGGTCCTGTTCTAAAAGAAAAGGGAAAACTGAGCTGAAAGGGAGACTCATCCTTGGTTCATTATTTTCTGCTCTTCACTATGGATGTACCCAGCTGGTTCAGGTTCCTGTCTCTTGGAGTTCCCTCTCAGAGATGTCCATACTCTGCAACTGTGAGCTGAATAAGCCCTTTCTCCTTACCATGGTCTCACAGGTGTGTTTTATCACAGCAAGAAGAAATGAAGCTGAGAATCTATTATGAAAAATAGCAACAATAAATGTTAGCAGCGACGTGGAGAATAAGGAACTCCTGAACACCATTCAAGGTACTCTAACTTAGTACAGACATTATAGAAAACAATGTGGAGAATAATTTTTCAATCTAAAAATAGATCTACTATTTGATATAAATAACCCTACTTTTCAGTATATACCCTAGGAAAATGAAATCCACACATACTAGAGAGAAAGCTGCACACACATGTCTCTTGTAGTGCTATGGACAACATAATATGGAATTAACCTAGATGCCCATCAATGCATGGATGGGTAAAGCAAAAATATATACAGTGGAGTATTATCCTGCCATTCATAGACATCTGGGAAGTCAACAGCCTTATGCTAAGCAGAATCAGGCCAACCAGGACCAGTGTCTTTTCTCTCATAGGCAGAGACTGGAACATTAGCTGGAATTATAGGATAATAGTGAACAGAGTGCCTTGTTTAGGGCTACTATCACTGTGATAAAACACCATGACTAAAGCAGTTTGGGGAGAAAGGGGCTGATTTCTCTTATACTTCCACAGCACTGTTTGTTCATCATTGAAGGAAGTCAGAACAGGAACTCAAACAGGGCAGGAACCTGGAGTCAGGAGCTGATGCAGAGGCCCTGCAGAAATGCTACTTACTGACTTGCTTTTCATGGCTTGCTCAGCCTGCTTTGTTATAGAACCCAGGACAACCAGTCCCAGGGATAGCACCATGCACACTAGGCTGGGCCCTTCTTCATCAATCACTAATTTTAAAAGGGCCCTACAAGCTTGCCTACTGCCCAAGTCTTATGGAGGCATTTTCTCAGCTGAGGTTCCTCTCAAATGATTATAGTTTATGTCGAGTTGACATAAAACTAGCCAGCACACAGAGGTTGGAGATTTGATTGGTTTGATGAATGCAGAGTGTATACATGTGCTCAAACACAACAATGAACATTGTATAATTTACACATCCCAATCAAAAATGACAATAAATCATAGAGTGTGGCTCAATGGAAAAGTGTGTGCTTAGCAAACACAAAACTCTTTGTTTGATTCCCAGAATCCAAACGTAAGTGAAGGACAGAGGAAAGGAGGGAGGGAGGGAGGGAGGGAGGGGGAAGAAAATATACTTTAAAATATATTGGTTTCAATATACTTCTCAGAATAAAAAAGATGACAACAGCATGCCTACCAGATTGATGCTCACCATATTTGGGAATCAAGAGAGCTGGCCATCTTAGCTTCACCTGTCCCATAACCCATATTACTACTTTCCTGAAAAACATTAGTCTAATGCCTCCTCAAACCCTCAACTCTTCTGTGAAAAGAAGAGCCTACACCATTGTGGAGACATGGAAGGGACTCAGACATGGTGGGGGAAATCAACCAACCAAGTAGACAAGTGACTTCCCCTGGACAGTGGGCACTCTTCCTCCCAGTCCCTGTGACTGCTCCTTTCCCATAATTACATGGTTTATCCCTGATAGTGAAGACAGATGGAAACACAAAATTGACTGGGCCAATTATAAAACTATCCTTATTAAATTTAGAATGAACTAAACACAGCTAAAAGTTACAGATTAGACAAAAGGTCTGCTGCTGAAGACCTTGCAGGTTTCCTGCAGTGCCTGCATTTGTGAAGCCAACATCTTATGCACAGTTAGGTGGATTTCTTATTTGGTTTTCTATTACATTTGAATCCAGAACCATCCATAGAAACCAATGATGAGCTTGCACTTGTACATTTAAAATATAAAAGGCTTGTTTGTATTTTTAACATTTCCCCTTAGGAAATTCTGTTCTATTTTATTTCTAAGTAAAAAAGGCTCCCACAATGGACTATATAATGTACTAGATATCCTAAACAGTATTCAGTATTTTAGGTGTTATTGAAACTCTCTTTTGTAAATGTTATTCTCTCTCTCTTTCTCTGTCTCTCTCTCTCTCTCTCACGCACTCACGAACGCATGCGCGCGCACACACACACACACACACACACACACACACACACATCATTAAAGCTCTAAGCTTGGAATTAATAATCTAGGGCACTCTACCGTGCCATGGCACCACAGGCCTCCCCTTAAAAGTGGCTAGCAGATGCAGGTTTCTACATAGGTTTTATTCAATCCCAGGGGAAGATTACAGTATCATATTTAGCAACCAGCTGTACTGGGTTTTTTTTTTTCCTTTTCTTTTAAAAGATCCTACTAAAACCATAGTAAAGGAGGATAAAAGATCCATTCATGTTCAGAATAGCAAATAACTGAGAAGGAATGCATTCAGCTAAAGCACAGTTAGTGGATTGTTGGCAAATGAGAAGCAGGGATTGCCAATAGAGGCAGGCAGAGTAGATTCTAAAGAAAGAAAATGGTTTGTTCCTAAGGAACTCAACTTGAGATTCAAGAAAAGGGTTAATAGCCCTCGCTCGGTACTTGTGTCTGGGGCATACACCTAACTGGTCTGCTCCTGTGAAGACACCATATCCCGAGACATCCTAGAAGAGCCAATGAACTCAGAGCAGCGGGTAAGAACACGTACCCACTACCCTATGCCCCAGAACTACAACTGGGAGCAGAGGGCGCTCAGGATCAACCAGGCACACAAACCCTGCCCCTGCGGAATACCACTCCCCTTCTGCCCCTGGTCCTTGTGGTAGGGGCAGACACCTAGCTGATCTTCTCCCATGAAGACACCATATCCTGAGACATCCTAGAGGAACCATTGCACCCAGAGCAGCGGACACCATATCCTGAGACATCCTCAAGGAGCCACCACTCAAAGAACAGCAGACACCTAGTTGGTCTGCTATCCTAGAGACACCATATCCTGAGACATCCTAGAGGAGCCACTGCACTCAGAGTAGCTGGAGTTCAGGATCACAGGATCACAGAGACATCTGGAACCTGAGGGGTTCTGACACAAGCAAGATAACTGGTAAGGCAGGCTCCAGTCAGAGACAGTGAGTGCAGGTAGCACTAGAGTTAACCAGATGGCAAAAGGCAAGCCCAAGAATGTAAGCAACAGAAACCAAAGTTACTGGCTTTTATAGTCTCTGGTGTAATTCTTACAGGTCTGGCACTATCAGAACACAGTTCTCCCACCATAGCAAGTCCTGGACACTCCATCACACTGGAAAAGCAGGATTCAGAATGAAAATCACTTCTCATGATGATGATAGAGGACTTTAAGAAGGACACAGATAACTCCCTTAAAGAACTACAGGAGAACACAGGTAAACAGGTAGAAGCCCTTAAAGAGGAAACACAAAAATCCCTTAAAGAATTACAAGAAAACACAACCAAACAGGTAAAGGAATTAAACAAAATCATCCAGGATCTAAAAATGGAAGTAGAAACAATAAAGAAATCTCAAAGGGAGACTACCCTTGAGATAAAAAATCTAGAAAAGAGATTAGGAGTCATAGACGCAAGCATCACCAACAAAATACAGGAGATAGAAGAGAGAATCTCATGTGCAGAAGATACCATGGAAAACATTGACACAACTGTCAAAGAAAATGCAAAATGCAAAAAGCTCCTAACCCAAAACATCAAGAAAATCCAGGACACAATGAGAAGGCCAAACCTAATGATAATAGGTATAGATGAGGGTAAAGATTCCCAACTTAAAGGGGCAGTAAATGTCTTCAACAAAATTATAGAGGAAAATGTCCCTAACCGAAAGAAAGAGATGTCCATTAATATACAAAAAGCCTACAGAACTCCAAATAGACTAAACCAGAAAATAAATACCTCCCATCACATAATAATCAAAACATCATATGTACAAAACAAAGAAAAAATACTAAAAGCACGAAGGGAAAAAGGTAAAGTAACATATAAAGGCAGACATGTAAGAATTACACCAGAGACTATAAAAGCCAGAAGAGTCTGGATTGATATCATACAGACCCTAAGAGAACAGAAATGCCAGCCCAGACTACTATACTCAGCAAAACTCAATCAATATTGATGGAGAAACCAAGATATTCCATGACAAAACCAAATTTACCCAATATCTTCCCACAAATCCAGCACTTCAAAGGATAATTGATGGAAAACTCCAACACAAGGAGGGAAACAACAACCTAGAAAAAGCAAGAAAATAATCTTCCAACACCACCAAAAGAAGATAGTTACACAAACATAATTCCACCTTTAATAACAAAATGACAGGAAGCAACAATTATTTTTCCTTAATGTCTCTTAATATCAATGGACTTAATTCTCCAATAAAAACACATAGACTATCAGACTGGATACATAAACACGACCCAGAATTTTGCTGCATACAGGAAACACACCTCTTTGAAAAGACAGTCACTACCTCAGAAAAAGGATGGAAAACTATCTTCCACACAAATGGTCTAAAGAAACAAGCTGGAGTAGCAATTATAATGTCAAATGAAATTGATTTTTAACCAAAAGTAATCAAAAAAGATAGGGAAGACCACTACATACTCATCAAAGGAAAAATGTACCAAGAGAACTCTAAACTCTGAACATCTATGCCCCAAATGCAAGGGCACCCAAATACGTAAAAGAAACTTTACTAAAGTTCAAAGCATACGTTGCACCTCACACAATAATAGTGGGGAATTTGAAGACCCCACTCTCAGCAATGGACAGATCATGGAAACAGAAACTAAACAGAGACACAATGAAACTAACAGAAATTATGAATCAAATGGATTTAACTGATAGCTATAGAATATTTCATCTTAAAACAAAAGAATATACCTTTTTCTCAGCACCTCATGGTACCTTCTCCAAAATAGACCATATAATTGGTCACAAAACAGGCCTTAACAGATACAAAAAGATTGAAATAATCCCTTGCATCCTATCAGATCACCATGGACTAAGGCTGGTCTTTAATAATGACAAAAACAATGAAAAACCCACATACATAAGGAAACTGAACAACGTTACAACACACCTGAAAGCTTTAGAACAAAAAGAAGCAAATATACCCAAGAAGAGTAGATGGCAGGAAATGATCAAAATCATAGTTGAAATCAACCAAGTAGAAACAGAAAGAACTATACAAAATATCAACAAAACCAGGAGCTGGTTCTTTGAGAAAATCAACAAGATAGATAAACCCTTAGCCAGACTTACCAAAGGGCACAGGGTCAGTATCCAAACTAATAAAATCAGAACTGAAAAGGGAGACATAACAACAGAAACTGAGGAAATTTTTAAAAATCATCAGCTCCTACTACGAAGGCTTATACTCAACAAAATTGGATAATCTGGATGAGATGGACAATTTTCTAGACAGATACCAGGTACCAAAATTAAGTCAGGAGCAGATAAATCATCTAAATAGTCCCATAACCACTAAAGAAATAGAAGCAGTCATTAAAAGTCTCCCCACCAAAAATAGTCCAGGACCAGATGGTTTTAGTGCAGAATTCTATTAGACCTTCCAGGAAGACCTAATATCAATTCTCTTCAAACTATTCCACAAAATAGAAACAGAAGGAACAATACCCAATTCCTTTTATGAAGCTACAATTACGCTCATACCTAACCCTCACAAAGACCCAACAAAGAAAGAGAACTTCAGACTAATCACTCTTATAAATATTCATGCAAAAATACCCAATAGAATTCTTGAAAACTAAATCCAAGGACACATCAGAACAATCATCCATCATGATCAAGTAGGCTTTATCCCAGGAATGCAGGGATGGTTCAATATTTGAAAATCCATCATGTAACCCACTACATGAATAAACTCAAAGAAAAAACACACATGATCATCTCACTAGATGCTGAGAAAGCATTTGACAAAATTCAACATCCCTTCATGTTAAAAGTCTTGGAAAGAGCAGGAATTCAAGGCCCATACCTAAACATAGTAAAAGCAATATACAGCAAGCCAGTAGCCAACATCAAACTAAATGGAGAGAAACTTGAAGGAATCCCACTAAGATCAGGGACTAGACAAGGCTGTCCACTCTCACCCTACCTATTCAATATAGTACTGGAAGTCCTAGCCAGAGCAATTAGACAATGAAAAGAAGTCAAAGAGATACAAATAGGAAAGGAAGAAGTCAAAATTTCTCTATTTGTAGATGATATGATAGTATATTTAAGTGTTCCTAAAACTTCCACCAGAGAACTCCTAAACCTGATAAACTACTTCAGCAAAGTGGTTGGATATAAAATCAACTCAAACAAATCAGTAGACTTCCTCTACACAAAAGATAACCTGGCTGAGAAAGAAATTATAGAAATGATACCCTTCACAATAGTCACAAATAGTATAAAATATCTTGGAGTGAATCTAACCAAGCAAGTGAAAGATCTGTATGACAAGAACTTCAAGTCTTTGAAGAAAGAAATCAAAGAAGATCTCAGAAGATGGAAAGATCTCCCATGCTCCTGGATTGGCAGGATTAATTTAGTAAAAATGGCCATCTTGCCAAAAGCAATCTACAGATCCAATGCAATCCTCATCAAAATTTCAAAACAATTCTTCATGGAGATAGAAAGAGCAATTTGCAAATTCATTTGAAATAAAAAAAAACCCAGGATAGCAAAAACTATTCTCAACAGTAAAAGAACTTCTGTGGGAATCACCATCCCTGACCTCAATCTGTACTACAGAGCAATAGTGATTAAAACTGCATGGTATTGGTACAGAGACAGGCAGGAAGATCAATGGAATAGAACAGAAGACCCAGAAATGAGTCCACATACCTATGGTCACTTGATCTTTGACAAAGGAGCTAAAACCATCCAGTGGAAAAAGGACAGCATTTTCAACAAATGGTGCTAGATCAACTGGAGGTCAGCATGTAGAAGAATGCAAATCAATCCATTCTTATCCCCTTGTACAAAGTTCAAGTCCAAGTGGATAAAGGACTTTCACATAAAACCAGATATACTGAAACTAATAGAAGAGAAGTTAGGGAAGACCCTCAAATACCTAGGCACGGGAGGAAAGTTACTGAAGAGAATGCCAATGTCTTATGCTCTAAGATCAAGAATTGACAAATGGGACCTCACAAAATTGCAAAGCTTCTGTAAGGCAAAGGACACTGTCAATAGGACAAAACGGCAAAAAACAGATTAGGAAAAGATCATTACCAATCCTACATCCGATAGAGGGCTAATATCCAATATATACAAAGAACTCAAGAAAGTAGACTCCGTACTACCAAATAACCCTATTTAAAAATAGGGTACAGAGCTAAACAAAGAACTCTCAACTGAAGAAACTTGAATGGCCAAGAAGCACCTTAAGAAATGCTCAACATCCTTAGTCATCAGGGAAATGCAAATCATAACAACCCTGAGATTCCACCTCACACCAGTCAGAATGGCTAAGATCAAATACTCAGGTGATAGTAGATGCTGTAGAGGATGTGGAGAAAGAGGAAAACTCCTCCATTGTTGGTGTGATTGCAAGCTGGTACAACCACTCTGAAAATCAGTCTGGCGGTTCGTCAGGAAATTGGACATAGCATTACATGAGGACCTAGCTATACCACTCCTGGACATAAACCCAGAAGATGCTCCAACATATAACAAGGACATATGCTCCACTATGTTCATAGCAGCCTTATTTATAATAGTCAGAAACTGGAAAGAACCCAGATGTCCTTCAACAAAGGAATGGATACAAAAAATGTGGTACATTTACACAATGGAGTATTACTCAGCTATTAAAAATAATGAATTTGTGTAAGGTAATCTGGACTGCTGTCTGTTAACTCCTCTCAGCTATTTCTAAATAAAATATAGAAAACACTCTAACAATAAATTCAAAGCCATGAATTTGCTATAGGCCCTTAACTCTCATCTCAAATCAGTTAAAAAGGTTAAAAAGGACTGGGTCTAAGCCTTGTATTCCTAGATGAGTTATACCAGCACAATGCCTATGAGAGTAACAATATTCATCTCACTTGTATATCAATCAGAAGCTCGTACCTATGAAAGCCTTAAATTTGAAATCAAAGTAAATTTTGTACCATTTAAGAAATTATAACTTTATCTAGATAACAATTATACAGATTTCTACCAATAGATTATGGCTATGAAATAATCCTAGCTAATCCTCCCTGTTCCAACAAAACCACTACTTTTCCCTAGAAAGACAGCCCAATATTAACCACCTTAGTCCCCAAGCCCAGAGAATAGGGGTGCTATTAACTTCTTCAAGCTGATTATGGGTGTTGAGATATTAGAAGAGAGGCAGGAGGAAGAGTAAATTGATAAGCATCTGACGCTGTGTCTTCACTGTATCCAGATGGAGTTAACAGACAACAGTCCAGATTACCTTACATGGATAGTTGGTTTTCAAAACGTCAGAAGTCCACAGAATTGACGTTACAAACATTTCTGTATTAATGTTCATTTTGATTAGAGACCTGTCTGCTCCTGACAGCTTCCTGTCTTGAATTCTAAGAAGAAATTGACCATTCTTGGAGTTACTCCAGTTGTGCGGAGAAAGCCACTAGGCAAGAATTGCCTTTTTCCATCTACAGACAAATTACTGTCCAGAAAAGGGCACACTTGCAGAATAGTCGACTGATTATATCTGCCTAGACAGAGTAATCAGCCCTTAATAATTCTGCATGACTAAGGTCTGTCAGATGATTCTGGGCCAGAAGGCTGAAGATTTGATGCTCCAATGTTTGGTAGTATAGGGGCTGTCCAGGTGTTCAGCAGTCTCTATAAATTGGCTAAGTTTTAGAAGCTATGCTTTGTGCTTCCCATAATTTCAGTTAACTCAGTCATTCTGGATTTCTGGCGGGGTTGAAAACTGATAGTCTCATAGCCAATCCTGGCTATTTACTTTGAGAGAAAAGATTTGAGTGGATGATTTTCAGCTGACATTCATTCTAAAGCCAAGAAAAAAGTTAGGTTCAGAATAAGTGTTTTAGTTAGGAGAGATGACAGAGGTTCTGGTTAGTCAACAAAATCATGGACTGGGTATTAGGACTATCTTGTACCTCACTGGTACAAATTGGTATAATTATGCTCTAATTGTATTTTGAGAGAAAAGTTTTATTTTAACAGGAAGGATGATATGTAGGAGGAGCTAAGGTGGGAGGATTATGGAGAGGAAGAGAAGAGGTAAGGAGAGGAGGAGAAGGAGAGGAGAAGCTAGGTGATGAGAAAGAGAGAGAAAGTGAGAGAAAGAGAGGGGGGAACATGGAGGCAGATGTTAATGTGTCTCCACCAGTCAAAGATAGTTTATATATCTAGGTTGGGTATTGGATTACACTTCTGATTGAGCATTACCAAACTTACAAAGCCTTTCATTAACATTTTTAAAAAATTGTATAAAACCAAAAAGGAAAAGGGGGCATGGGATAGGGATTTTCTAGGGAAGGGAAATGGGGAAAGGGGATGGCATCTGAAATGTAAACAAAATATCCAATAAAAAAATAAAGAAAGAAAAAAAGAAAGAAAAATAAAAAAATAATGAATTCGAGAAATTTTTAGGTAAATAGATGGAACTAAAAAAATATCATCCTGAGTATGTTAACCCAATCACAGAAGAATACACATGGTATTTACTCACCAATAAGTGCATGTTAGCCTAAAAGCTTAAAATAGCCAAGATTCAACTCACAGACCACATGAAGCTCATGAAGAAGGAAGACCAAGTGTGGATGCCTCAGTCCTACTTAGAAGGAGTAACAAAATACTCAAAGGAGCAATTATGGAGACAAAGTGTGGGACAGAAACTTAAGGAGGGGCCGTCTGGAGACCATTCCACCTGGGTATTCATCCTATGTGCAGTCACCAAAGGCAGACGCTGATATGGATGCCAGGAAGTGCATGCTGACAGGAGCCTGATATAGCTGTCTCCTTAGAGGTCTGCCAGAGTCTGACATATTCAGAGGCAGATGCTCACAGCTAACTATTGATCTGATCAAAGGGTTCCCAATGGAGGAGTTAGAGAGAAGACTGAAGGAAAGGGTTTGTGGCCCCATGAGGAGAGCAACAATACCAACCAACCAGATCTCCCCATAGGGAGGGACCCATGACTCCATCTGTATATGTAGGGGAGGATGGCCTTGTCAGGCATAGGTGGAAGAGGAAATCCTTGGTCCCATGAAGGCTGAACACTGAGTGGGGAAGAATTCAAGGGTGGGGAGTGGGGGCATAGGTGGGGGAACATCCTCATAGAAGCAGGAGGAGGGGGGATGGGCTAGGGAGTTTCTGGGTGGTGAGGGAAATGGGATAAGGGGATAAAATCTGAAATGTAAATATAATATCCAATAAAAAAAGAAAAAAGAAAAGGGCTTACAGAAGAAGGCCTGAGTTTCTATTGCTCAAGTCCTGACCACACCATGAAATGCCAGTTTTCTTTAAGAGCTACCACAGGTAGTGAGATGGGGGCTGGAGTCCAAAGGAAACAAACAAAACAAATAAGGCTGGAAGCCCAAGACTCTCGGTCTTGGTCTGAGAGTCTAAGGGCCTAAGAGCACCAGTAGTAAAGGGTGAACATCTCTACTCCAAAACTCCAAAATTATTTGAGATTCAGAACATTACTGAAAAAGATTTGAGGGGTATTTTAGGTTTGTGTTTTCCATTTTGGTTTTATTAGCTTAAGATGGTCAAACTCTCAAGTCTATGCCAATGTTCTAAAATCCACAAACTTCTAAATTGTTCATGTTTCTGGTCCCCCACATTCTCGTGTGCAGTCTTTAGGATGCAGCTGCATACCTCACAGTGAAGAGAAAGAAGAGGAAGAGAGATGATGACTCTCACTAAAGGGCTGGAGATTTTAGGTCTATGGTTTCTCCCCATCAGAAAGATTATATGCAACAACACACGTGCATGTGTACACATGGCCACTGTGGTTGCATTAGGTCTTTGATGGATTAGAAAGTGAGGGAACCATAAATACTTCATAAACATCCCCCAAATTACTGAACAAAAGGAAAACAAGACCCCACAGAACATATCCAGGTGATAAAGACCTAAAACAATGATTGTACCCTTCCTGCCATGCTGCTTCCCAGAGGACAGTATATAGGGAACCTGCCAACTTTACAATCAACCACACAATGTAACAGCATGCCTGGGAGTATTTCATAGCTGACATACACTCTCCTAAAGATTATATCTCAGAAAATAATAAAATGAAAATAAGGAGTTGGGAATTAGGAAAGTTAACGGAGAGGACTAACAGAAACAACCCAAGTGCTTCAGTCCCCTATTTTCAACATAGCCAATAACAACTACACCAAATAGCATAGTAAAAATTGTCAAAGAAATAATACATGTCACTGGTCAAAATAATGTAAACTCAAATAACTTTCCAATACCCAGAATGAAGGGTGACACCTAAGCAGGTGTCGTGAGTCTTACAATCCACACTTCCTGATGCAGCAGCAGCAGCTACAACAGCAAAGTCCAACATAAGAGCTGTGGACAGTAGAGGGGAGAATACTAACAGGACTGAAAAGGATGAAATGATTTTATCAGACTTACAGAGAAGCCATGCTGTGTAAAACCCAGGAGTGTCAGATTTCCAAAAAGATTTCTCTTCCCAGCCAAACTAAAGTGTTAACACAGAAGACCTAAAATTGACATATCTAAGTCATAGGACATGTACATATGTTAAGTGCACCTTGTGTGTGTGTGTTTGTGTGGGGACATGCATGTAGAGGTCAGAGAACAACTCGAGACAGTTGTTTCTTTTCTTCTACCATATGAGTCCCAGGGAATCCGTCTCAGTTTGCATGGCTTGGTGGTAAGTGCCTTTATCCACTGAAGCATCTTTTAAAAATAAGGTTTTAATATATAATACAAAAAATTGAAAGAAAACAATAGTTGGAACTGGAGAATGGGGGATAAAGTTAAGGCAATGACTTTTCAGCTCTATGATCTTGAGAAATTTCTTTGTATAATTTACTATCTTAAACACTCAAGTTTTTCCAAGCCCACAAAACCTTATTTCACAGCTGTCATGGCTTCACCCACAAACATGCACATATGTCTCCACATACACAGCACGTGTGCATAAATGCACACATCACAGCTGTTCTTCTTGCCTTTGCAGCTGTAGCAGTGTCTCCCATCATGCTGCGATTACCTAGCACTATAGGATGCTTCAAGTTATCAGCCCAGAAAAAGATCAAACTTCAAAATATAGTCTCTAATGAATGGGTATTATGTTTGCACTATTGCAAGTTATTTTAAAAATTGTAATTGATCATCATTATCTCAGCTTTATATAGACATGTGTAAGAATTGTGCATTAATAACTATGTGTAAATTTCTATATATTTCTAACTTTAGCAATGTTCCCCTATAATACTGAGGCTATTTTCAAGTTAATAGAAGCATATTAATACGCATTTGTCAGACCTACTTATGGCTGTTTCCTGAGAGGTTCTACTAGTACCTAACCAATACAGATGCAGATACTTAAAACCAACCATCAGACTGAGCTCAGGGACTCCAATTGAAGAGCTAGGGGAAAGACTCAAGAAGCTGAAGGGGATTGCAACCCTATAAGAAGAACAGTATCAACTAACTGGACCACCCAGAGCTCCCAGGGTCTAAAACACCAACCAAAGAGTATACATGGAGGGAGCCAGGACTCCAGCTGCATATGTAGCAGAGGATGGCCCTATCTGACGTCAGTGGGAGGGGAAGGAGGCTTGATGCCCCAGTTTAGGGGGAGGCTAGAAGGGTAAGGCAGGAGTGAGTAAATGGGCGAAAGAGCACCCCTATAGAGTCAAAGAGGAGGGGAGAAGGGGATGGGATGGGCAGTCTGTGGCGGGGTAACCAGGAAGGGGGATATCATTTGAAATGTAAATGAATAAAATGATTAATTAAAAATTGAAAAAATAAAAAATGGAAATAAAAAAAGAACCCACACACCATACATACACTCAACTCCTGCCCAAGAATAATGACTAATGACTGTGAAAATCTCTAAGACAAAAGTGGAATTCCAGAAAACTACCATCTTGGTATCTAATTGATATAAGAAATCTTACCTGTGCTCTGTCTAAGGCAGTAGATTCTGCCAGTTTAAGGAACATAACCCTTTATTCATGATGTGTCCTTATCAAAACAGTCATTGTGTTCTTTGATAGAGGATTAAATTCTTCTGATCCTATTTTTCATACATGGCGTATTATAAAGCAAGAAAGCAACTGTTACATAAAAGCTGCACCAGAGGCTGACCAACTTACCAAATATACTTTTCTGTCATGAAAACCCAGAGAAGACAGCCTGCAAATGTGCCCATCCTCTAGACTAGACACAAAAGCACAGTTTTTAGAAGCTGGGGGTAGCCAAATGACTCAGCAGGCAAAGGCACTTATCACCAATTCTGATGACCAGAGTGTGATCCCCAACATTTACATTGTCCTCTGACCTCCAGATGCACAGATGTAAAACAACATGATGGAAAATGACTGAGGAAGACATCCAATGTCAACCTCTGGCTTCCACATGCACACATACATACACATGTATATGCATATATACTTGTTCCCATCATATACATACACACAAAAAAAACCACAAAAAAAATCCAAATATAATTCCATTCAAATGCCAAGCTTTTTATACTTTATATTTGAAGCTGTTGGCTCATTATATTTTATATTCTATTTTGCTCAGCATGATATTGTTATAATCACTTTTTTCTGTTCTGGGTTCTGAGACTAAACCCAGGGTTTCACACATACTAGGCCAGGACTTTACCAGTGAGCTACATCTGTCATCCAGTTGTTATGAGTTTTTAATCCATGAAAGCTTTGACAACAATGTCCAATAGCAGTTAGAATTAGGACTTGGATGGATCAAATACTTTCAATGTGTTTAAAAGCAGAAAAGATTTTGACATATTCTAAAATGACCAGACTATAAAGATGATGGCGCTACTAGATAAAAGTGGCTTTGAGGAATGGGACAAAAAAAAAGAGAATAATTTAAAAAGCAAGAAATATGTAAGCAAAGGGAGCTGAGATAGGGGCTTCACGGTCCTCAGAATCCTTTGACCCTGGCAATTCCCTAGAATGACTCAATTCACAACCATGGTTAGTTTGTTATAAAGAAGTCACATTAGGCAAGGGCTGAGCCTTCTTCACCCTCTTTGCAAGGGTATGTTATTCAACATTCTCCTTTAGCATCTATGAAGCTCAGGTGACAAGTAGTTTGTTAGAAATTACTGAAACAACATGGGTCACTGTGGGTGGAGAGGTAGAATTCTCTCTCTGGCTTCCTTCTTCCTGAGTGCAGAAATTCCAACCCTCTCATCCTAAGTTTATTCCTCTCACTACTTGGCTCCAGTCTGAGGTCATAAAGGGCCCCAACTTGAGTCAATGGGGTTGTATTAAGGTAACAAATGCACTCTAGGACTTTCAAGGCTATTTGGTTTTTTGTTTGTTTATTTGTTTGTTTGTTAGCTCTGGACCAGGAAGCAAGTTTATTACAATAAATACTCTTTATGGTATTATACCAATGGCATGAATGGAACAACTTAATTTTAATTCAGTACTTAGTGAACTGTTGAAAGATTCCTAGAAGATCTTGTGGATAGGAAGAATGTATACAGGGCAACTGGGATCTGGGAAGAAGACCATGGAGCAAGTGACAGTCTGACAAAAGAAGGACCTGAGACCACAACTAGATTGTCACCGTGATGCCAGCAGAAAGCCTCTAACTGAGAAAGACTTCACTAGCCCATTCCATAACATGAACAATAACAATCACCCTAGTCCTGAGACAGGGGTACAAGAGACCTGAAATAAACACAAGCTGCATACACCATCTTCAACCCTAGAGCAGGTGGTGATGCTGGAAGCCTCTGATTATAATGGTTTAACTTACTCTGTTTGCAACTTTCAGATGGTACACACTACATACTACAAAGATGGTACATACTACAAAGATGATTTTTATTCAATGGAAACTCTACTTAGAATTTTCCATGAGGATCTTTCCCCATACAAGAAAGGAATTCTCTTTCCTGATAGTGAGCAGCATCAACTCCCACTCATCCACACAAGCATAATTGGAAACAACCAGTCAGGGAAAGCCATGTTGCTCAGCCAAGATGTTAAGCAGCTATAGTACATTATTTATTAAATGAATCTCTGGGGAATTAGGGATTGGACCCAGGGCCACATGGGTTCTTTCCTAAGAAGTTCTACTCTGCCAAGTGTATATCCAACTTACAATATTTTTATCTGACAGTGAATAGATAATCCTATCACGGGCTACTTGCTTTGTAAGTGTGAAACTTTGGCTTAGAAACCTAGCAACAGAAAGAAAAGATAAGACATAATGCCAGATGTACGTTGAAGAACGTATATACTGAAAAGGAAGCCTCTAGAAGACCTTTACCTCTACAAAGACCTACTGAACTCACTCAACAGAACACTGAGATGCACAAACTAAGGGAAACCTTTCCCATGCTCTGCCCACTCAATCAGAAAATAACCCAAAACAATATAAGAAAAGGCACACTCATATGGGTGAAGGCTATACCTGTGACATTCTCTGCCGTTCACCTGGGACTACTCACATTTGAGAAGTCATACAGCAAAGCTGACATCCAACAAATGGGTTGACCAGATAGCTGCCTGGAGGGAAAGCAATGTGAAGCAATGTGCTCTGTTGCATAGGTGGGTGAA
The DNA here is from genome assembly GCA_030674055.1 of Rhabdomys pumilio. NCBI lineage: Eukaryota > Metazoa > Chordata > Mammalia > Rodentia > Muridae > Rhabdomys > Rhabdomys pumilio. The sequence continues at coordinate 33,439,425 of JANHMN010000008.1, forward strand.
ATTTTTGAATTGTAAAATAAAATATAAACATGATATGAAAAAAACATGGTTCTCTTTCTGTTCATTTATAACAGGGAAGCCCTTTTTAATCAAAACATCAAATCAAAGCATAAAGAAAAAAATTATGTATGTGTGCGAAAAAATTACATGGCTTTAACTAGGAAAAAGAAAAGTCAAAATACAGACAGGAGCTCCACACTGATACTTAAGACATAGAAAATTGCAAAGAGAACAGCTCCCACCAAAACAACAACAAACAAAGCCAGAAAATTGGCAAAATTGTAACCCCTGTGAGCCCATCAGAGAATCACAATGAATTTGAGGGAAGTCCATTCCAAAGGATTACAAATGGCTCTGAGGTCATGAGTTGCCTTTTGTCAAAGCAAGGCTGCCATAAAAGCCAGCAATAAGAAAGCAGCTGAACATTTAACAATTTCCTAAAGACCAAATATGAACTGAGAAAGCCCTTCGCTTCCCACACGTAATGGGCTGAGGGAGGAGGGATGTGCTCTCATTCTTTTCTAAGGTCCTAGATGTGGAACAGATTACCAGGAAACAGTCATAAAGCATGATCTTCTGGAGTCTTCTCATGAACTCTGCAAGAGTCACAGCAGAGACAGGAAGCAGGAAATGTCTATGAGGAGGGGAACACTTGACTCTCCTACCCATTACATGCACCACACACCCTTAGGAAGGAGAAAGAAAGCCCACTCATTTACAAGATTCTACAGTGATTTAAAAAAAAAAAGACAGAAGTCAGCTACCATTGTTGAGAGCAACAGCTCTCCACACCAGACCAAGCTCTCCAGATACAAGGAAAAATGCAGCTAGCAATTAAAAAAACAAAACAGCAGAAGCATAGAGAGAGCAGTATCCTTGCATCTCAGGCCTGCCTGAGTTAGGACTGGTGAAAAAGAGCCAAGAAATAGCACTATATCCAAGGTAGGGATTATGCAGAGTAATAAGCAGATCCTGTCAACCAATGAAGGACAAGAGCAGGAAGGGAGGACATCTTTGTGATACACATGATGGACAGGCCATCATATGTATGTGCTGTCAGGTCCAGTACTGACCACAGCAGCAACTCAACATCCCCCTGCTGCTAAAGGCATGGGAGGTTGTGGGGGATTGAGGTAATTAGGACAGCAGCAAACCACAAATACAGCTCACCTTTAGGTAAGACAACTCAAGTCAACAGCTGGAGAGAACCTATGGCCTGTTTCTGAGTATGAATAATACTTACCTCCGTCTCCTATTCTGTAATACTACCTAGATATCCACACAAAGTGATGAGACTCAGGTAAGCAAGTGCTCTGGGTATGGTGACAGATGCTTTTAGTCCCATAACTTAGTACTTGGGAGGCAAAGAGACAGATTTCTGAGTTCAAGACCAACCTAGTCTACATTGAAAGTTCTAGGCCACCCAGAACTATATGATGAGAGTGTCTTAAGAAGGGAAGATGGTAGTCAAGAGAGGAGGGAGAATGGAGTTGCTCCAGAGACACTGGAGGAACAGTAAAAGCATACACAGAATTTATATTTTTACCGTGTGTGTGTGTGTGTGTGTGTGTGTGTGTGTGTGTGTGCATGTGCGTGTATGTATGTGTGTGTGTGTGTGTGTGTGCGCGCGCGCACATGCAGGTTCACATGTTTGGCCAGTATACAAATGTGGAAGTCAGAAGACAAGCTCAAGCATCAATCCTTGCCTTCCACTTTGTCTAAGACAGTGTCTCTTGCTATTCACTATTGATGTGTGTGCCAGTGTAGCTAGCCCACAAGCGTCTAGCCTTCTCCTTTCTCTGCATTCTGTCTTGCAATAGGAATGGTAAGATTGCAAATGTGCACCAACTATATCTGGATTTACAGGAGTTATGAGAATCCAAATTCAGGTCTTGAAGCTGTACCACAGGCACTTTACCCACAGATCCATCTCCTAAGCCCAGAATTCAGAATTTATACTCAAAAGTACAAATGAAATACAGAAGCATAATTGAAGTAGAACTCTCCAAAAATTATTCGGAGGGAAAAAATGGACAATAAAGAGGGGAATAAAAGAACAGAAAAAGAGATGCTTCAAGCAGTAAAGCAAAACTAGAGGACTCAATCCAAAGCATATTAAGTTATGATCCATGGTAAAGGACTACAGGATCAATAAAAGGTGGCCATTCTAAAACAGACATGTTATCTGCAATTTAACACAAGAAAGTTGAAAGTAAATGGAGTTTTAAAACACAGCAAAAAGTGATGTGTCATGCATTGAAGACTGGAATCACAGGCTGGAGAGATGGTTCAACAGTAAAGAGTACTTACTGCTGCTCCAGAGACCCAACTTTAGTTCCCAAACCCACAGCAGGTGGTTCACAGCCACCGATAACTTTAGCTCCAGAGGATCCAACGCCCTCTTCTGGCCACCATGGCCACCTGCACTCATGTACACATATCCATACACCATACTTAAAACTTTTAACTAAAAAATTGATTTTAAATATAGATTTGTATAAGTAGTTACAGTACATTCCCCCCCAAAATATAGTATCGTAAAGAGATACATTCTGTTATAATAAAAGAGCCAGTTTAATAAAAAAATTTAAAAATCATGAAAATATATTGTAGAGTGCCTACAAATAAAATAAATGAAGGAAATAAAAAGGAGAAGGAGAAAATCCTAGTACAGCTAGAGATTTTAACTCTGCTATCTTAGCAACTAGTAGATTCATGACATAAAACCAACAGATATTATGTGCAGAGCAAGAATATTGACCAACTGAACTACAGATAGACAGAGCACTGCCCAGTAATGTCCGAACGCATGCCACTGTGGCTTGGCATGGTAAGCTCTCTGAATATAGCATGTTGTAGCCATAAAAACAAGTCTTAATAAGCTCAACATTATGAAATTTATAAAGAATAGAATACCAAAATAACAATTTAATTAAGTTGGAAACCAATAATATTGAGAAAACCATTGGGAAAATAGTAAGTTAAACAACATACTTCTAAATAATCACTGAATCAAAGAACTGACCACAAAGGAATTTACAACATACAAGACCTCTGTGATAATCTTTTAAAGACCAAATGAAAAGTTTCTCAGACAAACAGAAGTCAAAACAAATTGTGATCAGCACAACAGGAAACAATAAAGGACCTCCAAGCAGAACAGCAGAAAATGACACTACATAGAAATTCAGGTCTATGTAAGGAAATAAAAAATGCTGGGCATTTGGGTGACAGAGATAGCTCATCACTTAAGAGTGCCCACTGCTCTTCAGAGAACCTGAGTCCAGTATCCAGAACCAATATCATCTCACAGTTATCATCCAGCTCCAGGAATGGTGGAGATCTGATGTTTTATGGCCTCCATGGGCATCTGCTCACCTCTGGTACACACAGACTTCTAGAGGTATGCACACACACACAAATAAATAAATAAATAAATAAATAAATAAATAAATAAATAAAATCAATATTTCTTTAATGCTGCATATGTAGAAACATGGATAAGTATGATTTTCCGTCTTATTTTTAATCTCTGTAAAGCCAACATGGTAATTCACTAGTGGGTTAAAGAATGACTCAGTAAACAGAAGCCTAAAGAAAAGCTTCACTATAGTGAAGGGAGTCACACTGTATGTAAAATGGCATGCTCTTTGAAGGGATACCTTACCAGGTTACATATGCTAATCTTCCACCCATGACCCCATTTTAAAAAACAAACCAAAAATTAAAAAAAAAAAACACTAAATTTCTTTTCTTTTTGAAATGATGAAATTTGGTTTTGTTGGGGGTATTTGTTTGATGTAACAGTCTCTACCCCATTTTCCCAAACCCAGACTTGAAACAATCTCTCTCTTTCAACAATCTGTTTTGGAAAAGATGGTGGTAGGAGGCCCACCAGGATCAATAACACTAGATCATCAAAAAGACTAGATCCAAGGTCTACAACCATCCACAAGGAAAACCATAAGTCTAGAGAGTTAACTGCTAAAATGTTCCCCCCCAAAAATAAGAATGAATACCAATTTAAGACAAATCATTCCAATGTAAAAAGGATGGAGAAATATTGCTATCTAATTATACATGAACCTTACTACTGTGATACCAAAACCAAATACATCAAAATAAATAGAAGTACAAATCAGTAACTTATAAATATGTGCAAACATTCACTTAGATATGAAGGCATAAACAAGAACCAAAACTGCAAAATTATGGGAGACCTACTCATGAGAGAAGAATCATTGTTGAGGCAGAACAGAAAGGGGAACTTTAGGGGACATGAGGATGAGGAAGGGCCCCTCATCAAGGAATCCAGTTTAACCTTTGTCAGCAGAGAAGCAGGAATTCCTGCCCAGTTACCAACTGTAGGAGGCTTTCTCCTTATAGGTGTGAACCTGCAGTTTCCTAGGAATCACACTTGAAGCCCCATTTACCAGAGAAAGGACATTCATTACTAAACACCTCTGGATCCCTCAGTGGCTCCAGGTTTTAACTCTTCAGATTATAATCTTGCCCAAGTTTGTTCCCCATTAGAAATAAGGATAAGGACCCATGGCAAAATGTGAGCTTGTCATGTAGCCCAGGAATAAGATATGGGAGAGACTCAAGGTAAAACCCAAAATGAGAGAGAAAGTAGACAAAGGTAGTCATTATGTAAGACTGCCCTCCTGTCTAGATGAGCAATACATGATAAATTCCCTGAACCAGGGCAATAGGTAATACATTTCCCTTTGGGGTGATGAAAATATTCCAGAACTTAATCAGTCATGATGGTTTTAAAATACTATGAATGTGACAAATGCCAATGATTTATATACCTTAAAATTATTTATAAGATATTTTTATAATAATTACAAATTAATCAAAATTAAACCTAATGGTACATGAAAATAACAGTATACCATGATCAAGTGTGATTTAATCAAGGAATGCAAAAATGGTACAATATGAAAAACTAGATCAGGAGAGGCTGGAGAAATGACTCAGTAGTTATTAGCATTTTCTGTGCAATCATGAGGACCAGAGTTCAGATCCCAGCACCCACATACAAATTGGGCATCCTGCAAATGCTTGTAACTCCAGCTCCAAGGGAAACAACACCCTATTTTGACCTATACATATATGGGCACCTGTATTTAAACTAACTCTCTCTCTCTCTCTCTCTCTCTCTCTCTCTCTCTTTCTCTCTCTCTCACACATACACATATACACACACACACACATATACACACAAACACTCACAAACTACACACACACACACATATACACACAAACACTCACAAACACACATATAAACTTGAACAAATATAAATTAATATAAGTTTTTACAAAATACATCAAAGTAATTTATAAATAAGAACACACAGAGAGAAAGAGAAAGAAAGCCACAGAACTACCTCACTGAACACATGAAAAGTAGTTGACATGAGCCAAGGGTGATGGTACATTTCTTTAGTTTCAGCACTTGGGAGCCAAAGGCAAGCTCTGAGTTTGAATCGAGCCTGGTCTACATAGGGAATTTTTAAAAAGCAAAATAACGGCATTGAAGACCTATAGACTCATAGCCAATCCAGGCTATTTACCTTGAGAGGAAAGATCTGAGTGGAGGGTTCTCAGCTGACATTCATTCTAAAGCCAAGAAAAAGCCAGGTTCAAAACTAAGTGTTCTAGTCAAGAGAGACGGCAGAGGTTCTGGCTAGTCAACAAAAGGATGGACTGGGTATTAAGACTATCTTGTACCTCACTGGTACAAATAGGAATAATTGTGCTCTAATTGTATTCTGAGAGAAAAGCTTTATTCTAACAGGAAGGGTAATATGTAGGAGGAGCTAAGGGGAAAGGAGCACCGAGAGGAAAAGATGGAGTAAGGAGAGGAGAAGATGAAGTAGATGAGAAGCTCGGTAATGAGAGAGAAAAAGAGAGAGAAAGAGAGAGGGGGCATGGAGGCAGAAGTTCACGTGTCTCCACTAGTCAAAGATAGTTTACATAGCTAGATTGGGTATTAGGTTACCCTTCTGATTGAGCATTACCATACTTACAAAGCCCTTGATTAACATTTAAAAAATTGTATAAAAGCCAAATGGAAAAGTGGGGGGCACGGGGCACGGGATAGGGGTTTTCTGGGGAAGGGAAATGGGGAAAGGGATTGGCATCTGAAATGTAAATAAAATATCCAATAAAAAAAAGCAAAAAAAAATAACAATAATGGCTAACAAAATTCAAAATCCATTTGTTAAATAAAAAGTCTCTCATTAAATAAAAGACATATACAGCCAAAACAACCACAAATATAGACAGCTGTGGATAAGGAAAAGAACTCCCTTCCAAGACCAGAAACAAAGCAAAAATATTTGTTCTCACTTCCTTTATTCAACTATACAATGTGAATTGTAACCAGTAAAATTAGGCAAGAAAGGACAGGCAAGGTGGCTCCATGGGTACAGAGCTTGATGAACAAACACAGAAACCTGAGTTTGAATCCCCAGAAGCTAAAAGCCAGGCACAGTAGCAGACATCATCAGGAATCCAGTGGCCAGGCGGTGGTGGCGCACGACTTTAATCTCAGCACTTGGGAGGCAGAGGTAGGCGGATTTCTGAGTTCGAGGCCAGCCTGGTCTACAGAGTGAGTACCAGGATAGCCAGGGCTACACAGAGAAACCCTGTCTCGAAAAACCAAAAAAAAAAAAAAAAAAGGAATCCAGTGCTCTGTCAGATCCTGTCTCAAAGTGGAAGACAAGAACTGAGGCATGAAGTTCTCTGATTTCCACACATGTGCTCATATGTGCTTATGCACATATTCTCATGCACACACACACAAGCAAACACGTACACACACTGCTTATTAAATTCTTTTTTAATTACATGAGAAGAAAAGAGAATGCAAATAAAACTCTACTTTTAAATGACCTCATGACCAAATTCCCTTCAAACATTCAAAACACAGAAATATAGACCTAAAACAAGGTAGATAAGCACAGTTCAAAGTATAGCACCCAACTCTGGAACCTTTGCCCCGTAAACAGCTTCTTGCAGGAACAGAGCAGAGCAGAAACCAGGACATTCCCGTTTCTCTATGACGATATCCTCGAATTTGCAAAATAAAAACTAAGTATTGGAGGGAAATCACGGATACACATAAACAAGCATGAATACACAGAACATATAACAAAATAACAAGTGCGGTTCTCACTCATACGTAGGAGTGTTAAGACTTGAAGCTTCTTCTTTTTTTGGCTTTTCAGATTTATCAAGTATAGCTTTATAGAAACTGTTTACTCTTGTGGAAAATTTTATTTTAAATAGGAATAAGATTAAAAAACATGTATGACCAATTGAGAATAAATATTTGCAACAGAACATTATGGAGGTATGTTCTTCTATATATGAAAAGTATTAGAAATCAATTAAAGAATATATGTATGTGTGTATGTATATATATATGTGTGTGTGTGTATGTATAACAACAATTAACGAAAATTAAAGGCTCATAAATTTGAAAGAGAGCAAGGAAGAGTATATAGGAAGCTTTGGAGGGATAAAAGAAAAGGGGGAAGTGATGTCATTATATTATAATCTCAAAAATAAAAGAAATAATTTCTAAAGCAATTAAGTAAAAAGATCATTGAGAACCCAAAAATCCTAAATGAAAAGAACTTGACATGAAATGAAAACTACTTATGACCATATGCAAAGCTGTTCCATCTTACTAATAACTAAGGAGCTGTAGACTGCAAGAGCTCAGACTCCGCCTCAGAGAAGCTTTATGATTCAAAGTATTAGGAGAGGTCAGAAGTGAAAGACAGACTCTTTCATGTTACTTTTATGATCCATAAATACATGATAAAATGCCAAGATACTTTTTAAAATGTGCATCAGAATGTTAAATAACCTTTAACTCACAAATCCTACTCCCTGGGATGTGTTCTTTAAGCCTGTGTATAATATAGACACAAAGATTGTAGGCATAGCTACTCAGAACTCTCCTTTTAAGACGTAAAACCAACTAAATAAATAAGAAGTGATCTAATTGGCTGCTACCAGGGGACTAGTTAAATAAACTACAATAAAACCCCACAAGGCAAAAGGCAGATGTGGTTCTTGCCACATCTATTTCTCCTTAATTCTACACAAATAGCTTAAGGAAGCTGTAGGCTGCTGTAGAGAATATTCTTTATGTTTAAAAATAAAAGCTGCCTGTGTGTCTGAATGGGTGTGAGCAGAGTGCTCTTACTAAGGACGGGTGTCTTCGTCACCCTCAACACTGTCTCCAGTCTAACGGTGCCTATGTGTTGGCTTCAATTGCCACTTAACCTCGACGAATAATGTAGTGTGCCTTGGCTGTCTACTCTGTAATGGCAGTGCCACTTGTCCAGCTGATCTCAGAAGGTAACTCCAAATCACAGATGAGAAAAAAAAATACAGAGGCATGATTTGCAAGCTTTACATGGTAGTCCACAAACTGCATTAAAGATGCTGTTGCTAATCGTGGTAATTTTTTCTTTTCAGCTCCAAGAAATTATGGGGTGCCTGGGATTTAAAATGAATAGGTCTGAGAAAATTTAAATTTAGGAAAGGAAGAAAAATGGGAATTAAAAGCTAAGACTGCTGCAAGAAACTGTATTAGAGGGTGAAGGCTATCATCTAGTTTTACCTTTAAGACTATAGCAGGAAACTGAAAAGGGACATCATATACATATACATACATATACACATACACATACACATACACATACACATACACATACACATACACATACATATACATACACACATACACACACAATACACACACACATACACACACACATACGCATACCTATACACACATATACATATATATATATATATATACATATATATATATGTATATGTGTGTATATACACACACACACACACATACACACACGCGCGCGTGCGCAAGAAGCTGTTTCTGTGCCAAGTACAAATTTCAGCCCATGGAACATTTCTAAGGTCTTTTAAAAAATGAAGATATAAAACCTCCCGTGAAGTTGCGAGGGAGCCTCATAATTAAAGAGGAGTCGGCTGAGGCCAAGGTGATCCAATGAGAAATATGTCTGTTCCATGCTGGGTGAATCTTAAGCAGGTGTTTGCAGGTATCCATAAAGCTAATGTTAAAGGGAAATAGAAAAACAACGAGACCTCAGAGTATTCAGCAGAGACAGCGACTGCAACCAAGCAGCCCCCCCACACTCACTATTAAAACCTCATTAACGCCCAGCTGTTCGTCCATTAGGCTGAAAGAAGAGGAGGCACGTGCCCTCATTGTTACATATTTATACCAGGGGCTTTCATCTCATAAACGAGAGAGTGAAGGAAGATAAGGAGAGGATAACCATCATAATTATATCACCAGGCAGCGGAGAACGCTGTGCTAAGTATAATAAACCTCTCAGGCAATAAAGCCAGATGGATGTCTAAAGGCTGCCATGTCAAGAGGAAGGGAGAGGGAGGGCTACTACCCACTGGCATCGTGGGACTCGTCCTTGAGCCACTTGCAAAACTGTAGCCCCATGATTCGCCTCGCCAGGTCACATCTAATCACCTCAGGCAGTGATGCTTGCAAATGAAATGCTTTCACCTGCTTGTCCACTAAGGTGCGCCAGTCCTCGATACAGTTTTAAATGGTAGAAGGCAGAAAGAACACAGGTCAGATCTGAACCCTTCCGTGCCCAGACAATTGTTCTCTGTGAAAACTAGAGTATGGGTTTGTTTGTTATGTGATTTAAAAAAAAAAAAAAAGTACTCAAAAGCAGTTGACTGTAGTCTAATATTAGCCTGTCTGCCATTATTTCCCTTGCCTTAGGGCTCCTAAAAACAAAATTAATTTCACAGTTTAAAACATCAAGAGATCTAGTGCAGTGCTGAGTGGTAGCTCAATCAAGTAAAGTGCTTGCCTTTTAAGTATGAGGAACTTCAGTTCAAGGCCCCGGGGCTCACGTTTAAAACTAAAATGTGAACTTAGGGTTTTATGGTACATTTGCAGTATGTGCCAGGGAAGCCAGGATAGGCAGGTTTCCTGGGATTCACAGGCTAGCCAGACTAATGAGCAAGTATCACTGGGACTGGAAGAGAAGAGGAGGCAAAAAGTAGGTGAGGGTGGCTCCTGAGAATGATAGCCAAGGCTATCCTATCCTCCACACATGCACGCATGCACTAATACACACATACACTTGTGCACTCAAATGCCCATACACACACACACACACACACATACAATGTACTTCAGTGTTTCATCCAGCTAATTTTGCAAAATTAGAAACGTAGCCTGCATATATTTCTGCAAGAAAATGGACTCATGCCTTACAGATATCTGTTATAACCTTGGAAGAGTGAAAATTTAAACAAAGCATTGCCCCCATTAGTCTCAATGGCATGCTATAATAACCACTTCTTCTCGGTTCTGTCTCTAGAGCTCAGGCTCCCCTCCATGGCTGTCTTTCTCACCACCCCACCCTCACTTCCTAGCCACGCTGGACTCTGTGCCACCCTTTTAAAGCGCCTGTGTCCCATGGCATCAGCACTTCACTGTTCCCTTGCCTAGAACATTCTTGCCCAATGTCATGAAGATCTGACTTCCTACTTCGTTTACATATTCACTCCCAGCATTCCTTTCTCAGGGAGGTCTTCTCTGGATACCCTATTAAAGAACAAACCTTTGCTATGAACCAACCTTTTACTGTTGTGTCCCATTGGTTCACATTTTTAAAAAGACATATGTGACCATAAAAGCAAAAATTACATCTTCTCGTGGGATTTCTTCAACACAAATAAAAGCAATATAGACATGATTGCATTAAAGGAAGAAAATAAAAGGGTCCATATGATTGTGTATATATATATATATATATATATATATATATATATATATATATATATGGGTATCAAAATATTAATTTCTTGGTAGACTTAAATAATAAGATATGTAAATTCTAAAAATTAACACTAAAACCGCAACACTACTAAGGTCAATTTCTATTGGAGATATATCCAAAAATCCATTAAAGTAAAGTACTATAAATTATTCCTGTAAGTCAAATGAAGGGTTGGGAAAGGAACAAAGGAAGAAAAGTGACAAGAAGAAAATTAGTACAATGGGAAAACTAAGTCCAAACCCAAGTTCATTCCAATAAATGAAAATGATCAAAACACGTTAAGTAGATGTATAACCAGAAGGGATAAAAATAAAATACTTAATAGTTTAATAAATAAGAACATTTTTAAGATATTTTATTGTATGTATTAATTATACACCCAAGTGACTTGAGTCACACAGTAAATTTACAGGAAGGTCAGTTTTCATACAAAGATGGACTTCATTTGAATCAGCAGGGCAAATGGCTAAACACTGATGTGTGAGCCACACTCAAGCCATGAAATAGCATTGTGCCACACAGTAGTGATCACAAAGGGTCTCACATGGGAGGGGCATGGCTGAGAATCATCGAGGGATTGAAGGACCTCTTCTCCTCTGGCAGCACAATAACACTAACATGTGTCCGGAACTATGTTTTGGCAATTCTGGTTCTCTGGAGTCTATGTTCATTTCCTAAGCACACTGACCTTTTTTTTTTTTTTAAGTTTTTATGGCAAGCCCCAAGGCATATATAAACGCATCAAAAGAACAAGGTAGACATATATAAGATATACATTCATAGAGATATAATCAGATGGGGACTGTGCATGATAATGAGCTAAAACAGGACCACTGTGAGTGGATAACAACCCATCTGCCCACCATTCTACCTTCCTCCCACACAGAATTCTGGGGTATAGGTCACACCAGCCAGACTCTGCAAAAGTGAATTTTAACACACACACATATACTGTCATGCATGCTGATATACAACCTCCCATTTGGAACTAAGATCATGACAGACATATGTGAGATGCGATCTAATATACTAATGTACCCATTCTTCTAAGAAGGCATGCTATGTAAAGTAGAGGCACAGAACATACAGAAAAGGAGGCAGGGACAGAAGTGCTGTGACTGTGAGCCAAGGAAAGCATGAGACTACTAGAAGGTAAGTGATCTAAGCCACAATTCTCCTGGATGAAGTGGAAACTTAAAGGTTCTTTGTAAAGTCAGTTGGACGGTGTTTTGCTGGGGCAAGCACATGAAGGAACATTTAGCTGAAATGGAGACAGGTGAAAAACTAAGGAGATTTGTGAAAAAAACTGTTTAGCTGAAGAACACAGAGGAGGGACAAAGGATGTTCTGCTAAAGCAAGCATGTGAAATAACACATGATGAAGGAATCTTTGCTAACCACTGGTCTGCTTTATATTGAATAGTTGAGCTGCATTTGCTAGGCTCTCCATAGAGAGAAATGCACCAACAAACTTCTGGTGGCATGCGGTAGTTTCCTGTTGCTTCTGCAGACACACGCTGATTGGCAGAGTGATGTCAGCTGAGACAGATGCACGTGCTGAGGCAAGACCCATGCTGAGGCAAGACCCATGGAGGACCTGTGATGCTTGGAGGGTATAAATAGGACTGGATGGACAGTGATAGGTTATCTGAGCTTGGCTTCCTTATAAAGCTAGCTGTGCAACGCTTGTGAGTCTTCACTCATCTTTGCTACCCTGAGAGAGGCACAGCCCAGAACTTTTGGCATCCCTCCAAGTCCCTCCTGCTGACGTCAAGGCTGAGGTTGTCTCTGCTAGGTAGTGCCACAGCTGCTGATTCATGTTTTCTGTCCCAACTTTCCTAAACTGTGCTGCTGGTGTATCTTTGAAGAGTTTCCGAGTGCTCGAGCTGCCAGCCACTGCTAACCTGTGAACTGAACTGCCAATTTCCAGACAACAGAGAAAGGAGTTTCTCCAAAGAACCTTTCTAAACGGGCCCATATCCTTTCTTTCCCACTACCTCTGGTGGGCAGTAGGATAAAAGGGAGGTTAGAGCACTTAAGAACCATCATTAAAAGTAGATTTTGAAAAAATTAAAGTAACACGTGGAGAAGTTTCCAAACAAACCAGGCATTGACAGCACTCTGAGAGTAAAGCCCTATTACTTTAAGCTTTCTAGCTTGTGGTATTTGTTATGAGAATTCTAGGAAACTAACACAGCAAAGGACCATATTTTCTTTTCTGAATATGTTGCAATTTGAAGGAAGAGAACAATAATAATAATTCCCTTTGTTCCTATCAGAGGAATCAAGAAAGAGTACCAGGCACTACTAACCTTAATGCATTGCAACCACCAGTATCATCTACAAAATTCACACCACATGCAAACAATGCAATTAATTCACATTTAAAAGGTGAAACAAAAAAATCTGTTTACAATTTTCTATTGGGTTACATTGATGGCTATCCTGGGCTGTATGTGGCTCAAGGTCACGTTAGGCACATCTGAAATATCTTGTCTTGGTTTCTTCCCATAAAGAAGGAAGCTCATCTCTCAAAGACCACAAAGTAAATGACAAGGGAAGCTATGTGTCCTGGAGCCCACAGAAGCAAAAGGATCCCTTAGAGGAACCACAGCCTCTCAGCTCTACAGATTAGAAACTATAAGTTAAAACTTAGAGGTCATAATTCCAGATGTGGAAACACAGCTCTTTGCCAAGGTTGCATCATCTTAAAATTATATTAACCAGTCTAGAATCTCTGCAGTGGGAGCCAGAAATAAGGGTCAATGGTTAAGAGCATGTACTGTTCTTCTGGAGACCCAAAGTTCCCAGCAACCATACCAGGAGCTTTGCAATGTCTGTCTGCTCTCCAGCTCCAGAGGACTGCATGCCCTCTGGCCTAATCAAGCACCAGGCGCACACATAGAGTACACATGAATTCACACAGGCACACACGCACACACATCAAAATAAATAATAACTAAATCTTTATAGTCTCTGCCATGAAGCACACCTCTGTGCCCGGTGCAGAGATTCCATTTTTAATACAACCTGGAGACTGGCAGAAATGCCCCCAGCCTCTCTATATTTAGTGGCTTACCAACAGTTTACTGTAGCTTCAAGATGTCATGGATAATTAATAATCTGATTGTCCTCTCCTAAGACACCCATTGACAGCCATCCTTGCCAGCTCATTTCATACATCCACAGAATAAAATTCTAGGTTGATAACATATTATTCCATAGTACTTAGCAGAGATAAGAAGTTGATGGGTCAAAACTACCACCTGTCATTAGTGGAGGGAAATTGTAAATTGTTGATTTTACCCTTTTTTTTGGCTGAGAACATTGGTTATGATTATATATGGGCTCATCCACTGACAATCATTTTCTACTTCAAAAATCACGGAAAAGTTTGGGGATAAACAGAGTTGAACTGTCAAGTTGGTGGTACATATCCCAATCTTCTGTCCCAGTATCTGGCCAGATATTCAAAGTTTGACAAGCTTTCTCAGTACACTAGCACACAGCCATGCTTACAATCTCCACCGTGCAATGCAGAATTCCTCCCTGGTGCTATGAAAATATTCTTTGTTTCAGATTCCAAATATGACATGTTTGTCTCATGCAGATAATCACTTCAAAGATTTCAGAGTTGCAGAACTGCCCAGTGTTTACTGTCTGTTGCCCTGATTTGAGCTGGTGAAACCTTCCAGGCTCCTCAAGCAACCTGGAGCTGCACAGGCCCTTTGGTAAGCACTGTTCTTCGTGTGGCAGTAATTTTCATCTGAGCTGTTTCAAATTAACTAGATTAAAAGAATGCCACTTAGGACCAACAGAATCTGTTCTGAAAATAGCAACAATTTAGCTCCCATTCGTAATGAAACTCCAAGCTTTCATCTTCAATTCAAGCAGAATCTCAAGCACTCAAATGAAATGAGTTTGATGCTTTCATATTTCTATTAAGAGGATGGCCATCCACACGCAGGTGAAAAGCCTTCTCGTTCCCTTCATTATCCTCCGACAGCTGCACACTGCTTCCACAACATCAAGGGCTGAGATTGTCGGTAATGGCGGGATTACATTTCCCCTGTATTTCTGCTTTCATTATTCTTGTCTTCACAAAGCTTCTCAGATTTATCTCAGACAAATACAGAAAGTTAATCACTCTCTGACTTCAGGGACAAAGGAAGATGCCCAAATCCTACCCCGGGAGATAGCTTATCTGTTGTGATTACCTGATCAAATTTAGGGAAATATATATATGTGTGTGTGTGTGTGTGTGTGTGTGTGTGTGTGTGTGTATGTACATTATATATATTATATACATATATGTGTACACATATACATAAATGTACATATATACATATATGTACACACATATACACATATATGTATGTATGTGTATATATACATATTGAAATTTAGGGAACTATATATACACATATATGTATGTATATATATAATATTCATATATATACATACACATATTTATGTATATATATACATATATATATATACTTATACACACACACATACACACACACATATATATATATATATATATATATATATATATATACACACACACACACAGACACACATGTGTATATATATATGAAGGTGCACTGGCATGCTCCCAGCATTCACTAAGGGGAACAGGAACAGGAACAGTAGACTCTGTAACCCCCACCAAACAGACTATGTAATTAAGAGAATATACAGTCAGTAGGTAGAAAAGCTGAAAACACCCAATTTCAATTGCTTGTTTGCAATTCGTTTCAGGGCTTGGTTTTGCAATAAACTTTCAGATAAGCAATCCTATTTGGTGGTTCATAGTAAGACCACCCAACGTAGAAATTCAATTGCCACTTAGGCAATAATTAGTCATAAAGCTAAATGGCAAAAATGGCATTTTAATTCCCAGCTTATATTTGAGCAAGAGAACATTGAAAACGTTTACTGTGAGCCAGCCGGCTCTCCCGTAACAGTTAAGCTGAACTTCACAGAGAGTAACAATCACAGTCTTCATGAAAGCAATGAGTGAGATGTTGAGCCTTTTTTTAAAGGCTGCTGTTTTTATTACTGTGCGTGGAATTTAGATTTTAAGAGAACCATGTCGCCCATGAAGGTTTAATTTGCTCTGTAACATGAATCAAACATAAGTGTAGGAAGAAGGAATCCAAACCAAGTAAAGCGTAACTCAGAAAATGTCATCTCTTTACCTGCCAGTCTACACAATAACTCACAAATGTACCTTTTCCTGTGTTTGATGGTGTCATCAAAAAAAAAAAAAAAGAAAAAAAACGTGTCATCCAAGACACTGGAATTGTGAAGCCACTCTACTTACACTCATCCTAATGACTCATTTAGAAGAGGGCCAGTTGTCAGAATCAATGGATATAAACACCTTTCATTCTCTGAGAAGCTTCAAGGACCCTGACACACACAACCCCTTATTTTTTTTCAAACTCTTCTCTCAATAATAAAAGGCAGTCTAAAAATTTCTAGTATCTCAGGGCAAACCTTGACAGGTGCAAGAGGATTTATTTCCTATTGATAGGGACACGAAGCTCAAGACTTGAGCAGCCACTTCCATGAACACGATGGGAGAGGATAGCGATTGATTTGTGTCATTGCCCCTATATTTATCCATCCTAGAGAACTGATTGAGTACATGGCAACTTTGTTTACATTTCTTTCCTTGTAGGTTGAAAAGCCATAGGGAACATCAAGACCATAGTACCATAACCACACTAGCTATATGAGCCCTTTACAAAGTAACCCAGCATCTGCCTTCAAGACATTCACTGTCATTAATAAGGCATAGCCCCAAAGAGAACACTCAGGTTAGAAGCTTAAAGGGATGGATCAAAAAGATTCTATTTGCTGGTTACTTGGAGGCAAAAGGAATACATAAACTTCTACATACACTCATATACATATACTTACATACATATACTTCTACATATATATATATATATACATATATTTATACATATATATATACATATACTTATACATATCCTTATGTACATCTACTTATACACACATTTTACACACACACACACACACACACACAGACACACTATTTTAGTTTGTTTTCTATTGCTGTGATAAACACCATGACCAAATGCAACATGAAGATGAAATGATTTATTTGGCTTGGATATCAAAGCTCACAGCCCATTCAGGGATACTAAGGCAGGAACTTGAGGCAGAGACCTGGAGGCAGCAACTGAAGCAGAGACCATAAAAGAACCCTGCTTACTGATTTGCTCTCCATGGCTTGCTGAGTTTGTTTTCTTATACACTCCAATACTGCCTATCTAGGGGTGACACCACCCACATAGGTCTGGGTCCTCCCATATAAATTGTTAATGAGGGAAGCCCCCAAACACTTGCCTATAGGCCAGGAGTTCTCAACCTTCCTGCTGCTGCGAGCCTTTAATACAATTCCTCATGCTGTGATGACCCCAAACATAAAATTATTTTAATTGCTACTTCATAGCTGTAATCTTGCTATAGTTATGAATGATAATGTAAGTATCTGGTATTCAGGATATTAGATATGTGACTCCTTTGAAAGGGTCATTCACTGCCCCCCCAAAGGGATATCAACCCTACAGGTTGAGAACCGCTACTATCGCCCAATCTGACAGAGGCAATTTCTCAACTGAAGAACCCTCTACCTACATGATGCTAGCTTGTGTTGTGGCAACAAAATACTAACCAACACGTATAAGTTACATAAGTCCACATCTATGAAAGCATGATGCAAACCCAAAAATTAACATGGTCCAATAATTCTATTTCATTCTCATAAATTTCTTGATTAATTCGTGGCTTAGTGGCAGTATTAGAAAATGGTAGAAACTAGGAGGCAGAGCCTCAGTGGAGGCTGTAGTTCACTGGGGTCATGCCCTGGAAAGGCATATCTTGTCCCCAGATCCTTAGTTGTCTCATTTGCTTCCTGGCTACTGAAAGGTAAGCAGCCTCCTCTGCCCCATGCTGGGCCAGCAAATAGTGCTCAACTTAACCATAGCCCAGGAACAGAGAGAATAAGCCCAAAGCATATGTTTCAGGAGTTTATTTTAAAATTTAGGACAAGGAGACAAAAAAGAGAATGGAGTCTAGTTTTCTGCTGCTTTTAGGTATCTTGTTGGCTTGTTTGTTGCAATTTTTGAGACAAAGTTTAACTATGTAGCATAGGCTGTCCTTCAACTATGGCAATCCTGCCTCAATTTTCCAAGTGCTATGATTGTAGGAATACACTACTGTGCCTGGTTTGGATATCTTTTTTGAGAAAGTAAAGTTGAAATCTAAAGAACTGCCAAATAAATTCTAAATCTACTCACTTTCAAAAGCCTGCTTCTTGTGACCTTTGTGCTATGAAAACCAAGTCTCTGTGCTGAGGACAAACCATGGAAACCTGGTCCCCAGACTCATTTGTGGAGCATGCTATCTTCTTGCTGCCTGAATGAACGTGAGATTATCAATGGATATTACTACACCCTATCTTAGAACTGTAAACCATTTAGATCTCTTTATAAGCACATACAAAGACCTCAAATAGAAAAGCTAAGTCTCAAAATATAAGTGATTCAAATGTATCCTGGCAGAAAAATCATGGGTTTACAGATTTTCATCTTTTAGGTGGGACTTCCTGGAATGAAGACAACTGGAATAAGATTCTGTTGGAAGGAGATGAAGATGATGGACTAGCAGGGTCACTCTCACTCCAAGAATAGACAAACAGGGACAACTTCCACATATGCAGGCAAGTAGTGAAAGCTACAATATGCCATGACTTAATTACAAAGCAAAGATCTGTCTTGGAAGAACAGATCTTACTGCTGGGTGTTTGGGTAACAATTCTTGTATTTCATCATAATGCTGTCTGATGCTTGCATTCTGATGAAAGATAAATACAAACCGTGTAACCCTGCTTCATGCGTCCTTTGACTTCATCTTCAGCAATCATCCAAATGCCAGTGCCTTGTCTTTCTCCTGAGTATCTCACTAATTCATCATAGTGGGTTGTAAATTTTGCTGCTTTCCTCCTCTTTTTTCTGCTATGTCCGTGCAGTGTGGTTTATGGCTCCTATCAAGATGTTACCTTTCTTTTGTTGCTTTGAATGAGCACTGGACAACTGACTACATACGGCCAAGGAGACAGTAGCAGACCTATGGAAAGTGTTCACATACTGTGACTTGCCTCTGGCTGGTTGGAGAACCTAGTGACCATATTAACAAGCTCAAGATATATGAAGAGAATGTTGTAGTTACCCCATCACCCAACCAAGAGCCAGCTGACCCTGACCATGTTAGAGAAAATATTCCAAATAGTCAGGCCCAAGACTGCTACCTACATATTTGCAAACAGACCTAAACAAACAACTGAGCTGGTCACACAGCAGAAAAATGCCTATGTCTACATTCATTTACTTGTCTCCTTCTACCATGTTCATGTGATGTTATATATTCATCTATCACACACATGCACACATTATGAGTCACTTGGAAAGGATCAACCTGTTCTCAGCATAGAGGACTCTAGATGTCTGTCCCATACCTTTATGAATTAAAGACTAGTTTGTGCTGAGAATACAATAGGAATAACTCGAAATGATAAAGATTCTAGAGAAGGAAAGAGGGTTCATAGGATAAAGCTTGCCTAAGTTCAGATCTTTAGAACCCACATAAAAAATATCTGGACACAGTAGCACATATAGCTTTGCGCTCTACAGGCCTCTCAAAGATGAAGACAGAAGAATACAGAAACTTGTGGGCCAGCTAGCCTAGCATTCAAAGAACCAGTGAAGGGCAAGACTCTCAAAGCAAGATGGAAGGTAAAAACTGACATTTGAAGCTCTGACCTCCATATATATATACCAACAAACATACACACACATGCCCTGAATACATACATACACACACACACACACACACACACACACACACACACACACACAAACCTATTCGGTAAATGAATAAAAGATAAAGACTTAGCTAGACTCTTAAAAACAGATTCTAGGTTACAGTCTAGAAGGAAAAAACTTTGAAAACTGGTAGTCCAGGGTACTGACATCCGTTACCATTAATCCAACACACGCCAAATCTCTGCTTCATATAATGGCCATTCCCCAGTCTCAGTCTTATAGCTTTATCAGACACCTACATGTTCTGAAACTGAGACAGCCACTTGTTAACAGTGCGATGATCTCAGTAACCAATCCTACAACCCGAGTCCTGGAGTAGGTGAAGTCTAGTACCCAGATGACTAGGTTTGGGGCTCAATCCCAGTGAACAGACACTCAAAGACATGCAATGAGACTTGAGCTGTTGTCAACCATCTTGTCACCATATGGAACCTAAATATAAAATTACAAACTAGAGGAAAGAGGAGACAAAAATTAGAGAAAAAAATGAATCCTAGTGCTATTCTTTGATTCTCAAGCTGTAGTGAGAGTGAATTCTGCCACCAGAAGACTCATTACTTTCTCCCCTTGCTTAAAACAAATTAAATGTGTCTCTGCTAATTGGAAAGAGACATAAGTAAAATATGGGGCTATGGGGAAAAGTTTATAAGAACCCAGGCTAAGTCTGTATGAGCCTTAAATATACCCCCATGCTGCCCAAATGGGGTGTATATGACAGGGCCAAGGAGATAAATTTGGAGAAGAAAATTTGGTAACAAACTACAGAGAACAAATGCCAGTCTATAGGGTTCAGAAATAAAGGAACTATACATTGATGCACTGTGTGTGTGTTAAAGAGTAATGTATGTCCAAAAGAATATGTTTGTATATAATATAATTCAAAGGGGACCTAAGTATGACATCTAAAACAATATATTTCCTAGGTTAAAAAAAATCACAGGAAACTTTTAAGGCATTGTTTGGACAATGAAGTTTTGGACATGACACAAAAGGAGAAACAACAAAAGAAAAATACTGAGTCAGACTCCATCAGAATTTAAAACATTCATTGTGGTTTGAATGGGAAATGGTCCACATATGCTTGTGTGTTTGAATACTTAGTCCCCACGTGGTAGTATTAACTGGGAAAGTTGTGAAACCTTTAGGAGGTAGCACTCTGCTGGAGGAAGTACATCTCCAGAAGTGAACTC
The DNA here is from genome assembly GCA_030674055.1 of Rhabdomys pumilio. NCBI lineage: Eukaryota > Metazoa > Chordata > Mammalia > Rodentia > Muridae > Rhabdomys > Rhabdomys pumilio. The sequence continues at coordinate 33,460,427 of JANHMN010000008.1, forward strand.
TGAGCTCAGTTCCACTTCCTGTTCACTTTGAGTAGAGATGCTGACCACCCAACCTCCTGGGTGGTCCTGCATCATGCCCTCCCTGCCAGCTGCCATGTCTTCCTCTCTGTGATGGACTATATATCCGTGGAACTGCAAGCCAAAGTAAATCCTTTCTCCCTCAACCTGTTTTTATCAGATCATTTTATCATAGCAACAGGAAAAGAAACAGACACATGCATTACAAAGACACAATCAGCAACAGTGAAAGACAACATACATAGACTGAGAGAGAAATATTAGCCAATCATGTCTCTGAAGCAAAGTTAATATCCACATATGGAAGACACTCATTACTCAACAATGAAAACAATTTTTAAACATTCAAAGGACTTGAATGTGTATTTTTTTTTCTAAAAATACACAAATAGCCAAGACACATACGCAAAGCTGATCAACATCACTTACAAGGGAAATAAACCTAAAGGCAGAATGAGCTGTAGCTCACATTCATTAAAATACTAAGCACCAAAAACACAGAAGAAAACAACACGGCTGATGATATGAAGAAAGCAGAGCCTTGCTCACTGCAAATAGAATGTAAAAATTTCCAGCTGCTATGGCACCTCCTCAAATAGTTTAAAATGATGTAGCAATTGAAAGTAAAGGCTTACAAGTACCATTCCAACAATCAAAAGGTAGAAGCAAGTTCAGTGACAGATGAGAAGTGTAACACATACACACACACACACACATATATACATATACATATACATTATACATATACATATACATATACACATACACATATACATATACATATACATATACATATACATCATATACATATGCATATACATATATATATAATGAAATGTTATTGGGATACATACTTTAAATTGAATAAACTGTGAGGCCATTATCTAAATTAAATAAGCCACTCCCACAAAAGCTATCCACTGTATAATTCCACCAGTAAGAAGTACCTAAAACAGTCACATCTAGAGAGATGGAAAGCAGAGCATGGATGTTCATGACTCCCATAGAACAAAATGCTCTGGGTACCATCAAGAAGTAAAGCAATGCTGAGAGAAGGTTGCATGTACCTTCTCTCAGGTAAGTGGACAGAAACTGAAAGATTCAGAAATAAAAGTGTCATTAGATTGGTCATGCTATTAGGTGCTTTATCAAACTGAAGGGTTTTATAATTACCAAGCCAAAACAATAGGCTTTTTTTCTATTCAATAGAATTTTGAACCAAACCAGTTTTCTAAACCACCACATTTTTGACAATGCAAATGTGAAAGGAATGAAAGTCACCAGAACTGATCAGTGGAAGTTAGTAGACACACATCTGAAATCTGCAGCTAGTAGCTGCAAGAGAGCCAGCAGCAGCTCTGCACACTGAGGTGAGGAGCACTGTGTTGCCATCATTGGGACATGTTCATTTGGGGTATGTGAGGAGTAGAAGATATGAGAGAGAGAATCATGAGGGTGAGAGTAATCAAAGCAGATGATGGATGCGTATGAACGTGCCATAATGGAACCAGAGTTCTGAACAGTTAATATATGCTAACAAAAAGGAAGGAGGGAAGGAGGGAGGGAGGGAGGGAGGGCGAGAGGGAAGGTAGTGAATAGTGGGTGGGTAGGTGAACCTGGAGAGATGGCCTAAGGTATAAATATATTTGCTACTCTAAGGACCTGAGTTCAAGTCCCACCCCCACATCAAGTGGATTATCACTGTCTGTAACTCCAGCTTCAAGGAATCTGACACACTCTTCTGGGTCCCATGATTATCTTTATTCACATATACAACCTAAAACCAAACACACAGAGAGACATGCACACACATCTGTGTGCACACGCATACACACACAAATAAAACAATAAATCTTTTTAAAAAAAAAAAACAAAATGAAACTGCTATGTTTGGATTCGTGTGTGTGTGTGTGTGTGTGTGTGTGTGTGTGTGTGTGTGTGTATACACATTAGAGGTGGTACATGCATGTGAGTGTGGGAGTGCACACAACCATGTCCTGTGCATATGCAGGCCTAAGTAAGATGGTGTTTGTGAGACAGGGTCTTTCTCTGAATTAGAAGCTGCCTTTTCAGCTGGCAAACTGGAAAGGTAGATCTTAGGATCCTCCTGCCCCTGCCCAGAAATGCTGAAGTTACAGAAACATTCAGTCACTGGTGTTAGGGGTTCAAACTCAGGCCTTCAGGTCCTTACACTTACAAAGCGAGCATAGTGACCCACTGAGTCATCTCCCCAGGACTATCTGATAGGCACATGTGATAGGCAGAATAATGTCCCCTTCTTGTCCCCTTCAACATGATAGCATCCTAATCCCCAAAGCCTGTGAGATAATTAGCTCATGTACTGCATCAGTACATTCAATTTGCTATAACAAAACATACACTAGGTATCTTGGAGGTACAGTACCGGACACTATTGAGTCCAAAATCAAGGCAGCAACTAAGTATCTGGTGAGAGCTGATTTCCTAGAAGAAACAGAACCTTCTTGATGCCCCCACTTGATGGAAAGGGCTAGCAGCTCTCCACAGTCCCTTCATATAGCATTCTCCTCAGAGGAAACACTTCCCAACACCATCACTTTGGTGTCTCCATGTGCACACATGGTTTCTAGGAGAAACCGATACTCAGCATGCAGCCTCTGGTAAAAATGGGACGTAAGGGAAGTTCAGGAACTTGGAATGACTGTCCTGGAAGCCAGGAGAATCCCAAATAAGGCATGTGGTTCCTTATAGGAGGGAAACAGGAAAGAGTCGGAGAGAGGGCAATGTCACACCCAGATCAGGGGTAGAAAATCCAAGAGAGAAATAAGTAGTCAACTGGTCCCTTTGATGGGCAGCCAGTAAAAGAGAAGCAGAGTGCTGGTGAATATAGTTTTGATCCCCAGGTCCTAAGATGGCCAAGATAGTGTCCAACTTCATGGTTCTTTCCTGAGAACAGATGGTGGAAGATTTTTTTGTAGGGTCCCACCCACTGCTAACTATGGTTCTAGACATGCATGGTCTGTTAGCTCAGCTAACAGGGCTGTCCTGTAGCCTGCTCACCAGTCAGCCCTTCCATCTTAGAGTAGAACTAAGCCAGTAAGAGGATACAGGACCAAAGATCATCGATTCTGATTAGGCCCTTATCCAAAATAAAAAGTGAAAACCTTCTGAGAAAAAAAAAATTCCCAGTTTCTGAATATGTCCTCAAATAAGGGATCAGTTCTTAGGTTTGTTTGCTTTGTTTTGTTTTGTTTTGTTTTTGAGCAAGGGCATCACAATGTAGCCCCTAGCTGATCTGAAATTCACTTTGGAGACCAAGCTTTTCTCAAACTCACCAAGATCCTCCTGCTTCCGATCCCCAGTGCTTTGGTTAAACCTATGTATCACCACATATGGTTTTTCTCATTTACTTTTTGCTTTAAATAAAGTTTGGCTAAGCAAACCTCGGTTTTAATCCTTTCACTTACTTAATCCTCAGAGAAAATAAACCCTTCATGCACCCCTAGAAGGCATCATTTGTAAGAAAGACAGCCTGCCAAGTATGGAAAAGGCAGGAGGAAGAAAAAGCTCTGTAGTGTCGGGAAATGGTACTAATTAAGGTCCCAGGCTACCAAGACCAGATCGCTCCTCTGCGCTCAGTATGAAATGGAGGACTTCCTTTACCAGCAGGGCCTCTCTTCTCTGACCTTGTCTGGGGAGCCCAACTCCCCACACTCCCTACCAAGAGAAGGCTGAGTAGTCCTTGGCAGACCTACAAACACCCCTGCAACATAAGAACAGGCCCAGCAAGTGCCTGGGATTTCTGGAATGCCTCTCCATACAAATATGGCATTCACAGAACCTTATAAACTCTAGCCAGTGATTTTCATTTAACCAGAAAATTCCTTTCCATTCTCCAAGGCCCCTGGTTTACCCCCAAAAAAGTGTATGCATACAAGTCTACCCTAAATAAAGATAAGCACACCTGCTAAGATTACTTGTGAACTCTTTCATTGAAAAGCACTGGAAAAAGCCATTATCCAAAAGAACTGTAACACTAAGATCCTTGGAGAATTCTACCCCCACACCCATCCCCCATCCCTCACACTTGTCACTCACCACTCATTCTCAGCAGGACCAGGAACCTGCAGAACCCCACCCATTTCAGACTCAGATTCATCCTTCCAGCTCAGTATGCAGCATGTCTGGACACCCCGAGAGGGAGGAAGTGCGGGAAATGGAACTACATCTGGATCCCAACACACCATAGCTGGTACCCAACATGGGGCCCAGCCTGCCAAACAAACACCCCAGTGCAAGGATTTAAAAATCCTAGAACTAGAATATGGTAAGTGGCAATGTTTTAAGCTACTGAGCTCTTGCTCACTTGTTAGAGCAACAATAGTAACACAGAGTCACTGTGTGCTCATCAATGAGGAGAACAGGCTGAGCAGCGGACACATGGTCTTAGGGCCCACCATCCCAGAATCAGACTTTCAAAATGATAGACACATGGGTGGATCTTGAACAGCCACTCAATTTTAATTATAGGAGTAAAAATATAAAATAAAACTAAGCCCCAGACCCCAGACTCTCCACGGAAACATTCCACTTTACAAAGCCAGGTTCTCTGCCTCCCCGGTTCACAGTCACTGCTCTACCAGATCTACTCTGAGCCTGCTTCTCAGCTCAGAAAGCCTTGCTCCAGAGTGGGGAGGCTGCTCTTGCAATGTTCACTAGGGTGCATTTGAAGGCATGACAGGAAAGTTCTGCCAGGTCTGTATTTGACAAATTAATGAGAAACCAAGCACTGAGGACAAGAATTATCTGTAAAACAACTTGTGACTGAAAATGAGGCTAAGGAAAAGCCAGAACTATTAGGTTAAAACAGTGGGACATCCAGTTTGTCACTATAGTCATAAAAAGAGGCAAGCATCTAAGAGGAAGAAAGGAGATGCCACCCCTTCAACAATGGCAAGGCTAATTGGGCTTTCAAGTATCACTAGGTCAGACACTGCCTAGTGATCTGAGACCCCATTAACTTGCATGACCACAAGACCACAGTCATAGCCACTCATGCTTTCAACCCCCAAAATAAGTAGCCCTCTTATATACAGATAACAAACTGAGAAAAAAAATCAACAAAACACCTTTCACAATGGCCTCACATAATATAAAATATCTTAGGGTAAATCTAATTAAGCAAGTAAAGGACTTGTTCCACCTGGGTATCCATTCCATGTGCAGTCACCAAAGGCAGATGTTAATGTAGATGCCAGGAAGTACATGCTGAAAAGAGTCTGATATAGTCTCCCTAGAGGTCTGCCAGAGCCCGACATATACAGAGGCTGATGCTCACAGCTAACCATTGAACTGACCATGGGGTTCCCAGTGGAGGAGTTAGAAACTGAAGGAGCTGAAGGAGTTTCCAGCCCCATGGGGAGAGCAACAATACTAACCAACCAGAGCTCCCAGGGTCTAAACCACCAGCCTGGGAGCACATAGAAAGGGACCCATGGCTCCAGCTGTATATACAGGGGAGGATGGCCTCGTCAGACATAGATGAGAGAAGAGGTCCTTGGTCTCTTGAAGACTGGATGCCCCAGTGTGGGGGAATTTGAGGGCAGGGAGGTGGGAGTGAGTGGGTGGGGGGGCACATTCTCATAGAAGCAGGAGGAGGGGAGATGGAATAGGGGGTTCCTGGGTGGAGGAAAAATGGAAAAAGGGGATAACATCTGAAATTTAAATAAAATATCTGATAAATATATATATATATATATATATATATATATATATATATAATGCCACTGTAAGCTTCAGCATCAAATAAATCCCTTGTTTGTTTTTAATACTCTAAAGATAAGTATTTTCCTATTATCTGTTTTCATATGTTTATTAACATTTTCTTTTAACTAAACTTTGATGGCTACCTGGTTACTTCAGTCATTTTCAATTTGGTTTTGGGCCTGAAAGAACATGTTTGAACTGCAACTGGAAAGTATCTCTTAGTTAATGTTTAAGAATTAATGTTCCTGAAAATTTATCATTGTACAGCTGCATTACTTTATCTGTTCCTCAAATGAAAACTCTCTTTATTAAAAAAAAAAAAGACTTGTATAATAAAAACTTAAGACATTGAAGAAAGAAATTGAAGCTATCAGAAGATATAAAGATATCTCATGCTTACAGATCAATAGAATTAACATAGTAAGCAAAAGCAATCTAGAGATTCAATGCAATTCCCACAAAACGCCAACACAATTCTTTCCAGATCTTGAAAGGATAATTTTGAGCTTCATGTGAACACACACACACACACACACACACACACACACACACACACACACACTAGCTAAAACAGCCCTGAGTAATAAAAGAAATGCAGGATATATCACCATCCTGAGCTCAATTGCACAACAGAGCTATAGTAATAAAAACAGTATGGTATTGGCAAAAATAGAGATGTTGATCAATGGGATTTGATTGAAGATCCAGATATAAATCTACTCTACTATGCATATCTGATTGTTTTATGAAAAAGCCAACAATACAAATTAGAAAAAAGACATCATTTCAACAAATGGTGCTGGTCAAACTGGTTGGCTGCATGTAGAAGAATCCAAATATACACATATTTCTTATGCTGTATAAAACTCAACTCCAAATGGATGAAAACCTTGGGATAAAACCAGAAACACTGAGAAAGGGACAAGGAAGGGAATACAGGAGGAGTCAGCTATAATTGAGGGCCATTGGAGTGGTAGTATGAAGACCTAATATAGTAGAAGCATTTTATATATATACATATGTGTGTATGTACATGCATATATATATGATTTTGTAAGAGAGCACTTTTTTCATATATATATATATATGTATATATATATATGAAAATATAAATATATACACATATATATTACATACATACATATTAGTGAAGCCTGGTGGTGCTAGTGGTGGTGGACACCTTTAATACCAGCAGTCAGGAGGCAATATAGAGTTCAAAATCTGTGTTTGAGACAAGCCTGCTCTACAAAGTGAGTTCCAGGACAGCCAGGGCTACATAGAGAAATCCTGTCTCAAAAAGCAAACAACAACAACAATAAAAATGATACACTGAACTTAATAGAAGAGAAAATGAGGATTAGCCTTGAATTCATTGGCACAGGAAATGACTTTCTGAATAGAACACTGTTAGCACAAGCACTAAGATCAGCGATTAATAAGTGGTGCTTCATGAAACTGAAAAGCTTCTGTAAAGCAAAGCACATTATCATTTGGACCATGTGGCAGCCTTCAAAATGAGAAAAGGTTTTTACCAACTCCCATACATCTGATACAGGGCTAATATCTAAAGTGTATAAAGTACTCAAGAAAGTAGATAGCAAGAAAGTAAATAACCCCCTAAAAATTGAGATGCAAATCTAAACAGAGAATTCTCAATAGAGGAAACGCAAATGGCTGAGAAGCACTTAAAGAAATGTTTAACATCCTTAGCCTTCAGGGAAATTCAAATCAAAACTACTTTGAAATTTCATCTTATACCTGTCAGAATGGCTAAGATCAGTAAAACAAGTGACAGCTCATGCAGGCAAGGATGTGGAACAAGGGAAACATTCCTCCCTCCATTGCTGGTGGAACTATAAACTTGTAGAGCCCCATGGAAATCAGTATGGCAGTTTCTTAGGAAGTTGAAAGTCAGTCTAACTCAAGGTACAGCTAACTCTTGAGCATTTATCCAAAGGACGCTTCATCCTACCAGACAGACACTTGCTCAATCATGTTCATTGATGCTATATATTCATAATGGCCAGAAATTGAAAACAACCTAGATGTTCCTCAATAGATGATAATGAATATAGAAAAATGTGGTACATTTACACAATGGAGTATTACTCAGCTGTTATAAAAAAATCATTAAATATGCAGGAAAATGATTGAAACTAGAAAAAAAATCACCCTGTGTAAGGTAGCCCAGCTTCAGAAAGACAAATATGGTGTGCATTTCCTTACATGTGAACATTAGTTAATAAGTCAAAAATAACTAAGCTACATCTGTAAAACCACAGAGGTTAAGAAGAGAATAAGGGACTAGGGAGAGAGGTAGCTAAATCTCATTAGGAAAGGGAAGTGGAATAGATACTTATGAGGGGAACTGGAGTGGGAGAGATTGAGTGAAGAGAAGGGGACAAAAGAGACAATGTGGAGAGTGAGAGAAGAGAAAGGGACAAAGGAGACAACACAGGGAGAGATAGCTAAAATTAAGGGCTATTTGAGTGGTAGTATGGAAACCTAATACAATAGATATAGATATAGATGATATAGATATAGATGATATAGATATAGATATAGATATAGATATAGATATAGATATAGATATATTCATTTAGATAATATTCTAAATGAGTATTATCTAAATGAAATTAGACAGTGATCTAAATAAAATTATTTAATAATGAGGAGATAGAATCCCAGTTGGCCATCTCTTGTCACCAAATGAAGCTTCCAGTACCAGGATAGGGTTACATCTATTTGAATTCTAATTAAATGTTAGATAAAGAAGTCCCATGAAATCCCCAAACAACTTAGGCTGTTACTGCCAAGTCTGGCATGGCCTAGCTGGGTACAGAATGACACCGTTCCTGCCCCCTGGGACAGGGTCAGTGGATGTGGGCCTCCACAAGTGTTGATGGCTGCCATGGGCACAAGGCTTGTTTGTAAAATCATGTTCATATTTCACATTCCTCCTAGTTAGCGATAATGACTCCATTATAATCAGACAGCATGAGTCCAGGAGGCGATGGTATAGCCAATGTTTCAGCAAAATGGTAAATGCTGGAGCCTTCAGGACAACCTTTAAGGCTGTGGTAAAGGGCTGTAAAAACATGAGTTCAAAAATATATAATTTCTCTACTATGCAAAAAATAAGGATACAATATGAATTATGAAGGATTTTACAAATCTAAAGAAACAAAGGCAGCTGAATTGAGCTAGCTTTTCAGAAAGATATAAAGGCAGGCAGATTCCTGAGTTCAAGGTCGGCCTGGGGCACAGCAAGTCCAGGCCTGGGTGTAGTAGAAATGGTAATTTCAGGATGGGGTCCCACCCAGCTAGATTATTGTTTGTGCTTAACAGCAGCAGGCAAATCTCTGAATTCTTTTGCAATGTTAAAAGAAACTGTGTGCTTGCTATCTCCTAAGAATTAAAGGACTGAGGTCACCGATGCTGATTCTTAAGATAATCAAAAGGAAACATGGAGTAAATGACCGGAATGACATAGAACATAAAATACTGGGATTATGATCAGCAGGAGATGAGCTATCCAGAGAAAGGTTTTGGGATAACAAGAGAGAAGTGTCTCATGCAGAACATAGAGAAAGAGCTATCTAGAGATCTCCAGAGAAAGCAGATCAGAGAGAAAGAAAACTGAACAGAAAGCAGGCTGAGAAGCTGTGTCCAGCAGAGCATAGAACACCAGCTTGGACCTACCATTTGAATTTTGTTTGTTTTGCTGATCCCAGACAACCCTTCTCTCAGAACCCTTCTCCAAGCTGAGGCTGATCCTTGGCATATTACCAAGTTAATATATAGATTTTTCTCTACAAACTGATGGCAAGGTCACATTGCTGAGGTCAATATCCAATGCCTACATAGAGCCTTCACCCCTACACTCTAGCATCTTTGGTACAGGAAGGTACCCCACATGCTACAAGAAGAGAAGAAGAAATAACAACCCAGCTAGAAACTCTTTGATTTACAGTGGTGTCCTGCCTGCAAGATATGCTGGGGCAATGGTGGCATGAAGCTTGTGGGAATAATCAACCAATATCTGATTTGACTTAAGGCCCACTTCACACACAAGATGGAACCTGTACCTGATACTGCTTGAATGACCAAGAATCAGAGACTAGATAGTCCAGAGACCTAAGAGGAAAAATACTACGATTCTAAGAAAAACAAAATGTAGCAATGAAATAATCCTAATGACATTCTGCTGTACTCAAAAGATCAATGCCTTGCTCAACCATCAGGTTCCTCCTTCAGCAGTTGGGAACAAATACAGAGATCCATGGCCAGGTATTATAAAGAGTATGGGAGACCTTGGAAGACTGAGCCCTAGCCAGGATATCTCCATCAAAGCTTTCACCTTAGGGCTTAGAGAACCCTGTGGGAGAGGATGCTGAAAGTGTGTAAGAGCCAGAGGAGATGGCAGGCACTAAGGAAACAAAGCCTTCTAAGTCAACAAGCTCAGTGCACATGTGAACTCACAGAAACTGGGACAGCATGCACAGGGTCCACACTAGTCTGCGTCTAGGTTCTTTGCATACAGGTTATGGCTTCCAGTTTAGTGTTTTTATGGGATTTCTGAGTGTGTGAATGAGGAGGTCTCTGTTTCTTGTGCCTTCTCTGGGACTCTGTTCCTTCTGTTGGTTTGTTTTGTTAATTCCAATGTGTTAGTTTTTGTTTTATCTATTTATATGTAACTTCGTTGTTGTCCCTTAGAAACCTGTTTATTTTCTGAGAGATGTAAAAGGAATGGATCTGGATAGAAGGGAAAGAGGGAAGGAACTGGAGAAGTATAGGGAGGGAAAACTGTAATTAAGATACATGATTTTAAAAAAAGATACATGATGTGGGGGAACGTATTTTTAGTAAAAGGAAAAAATCCTATTTAAGATATGAGTTTGATGCCCCAAAATCCATGTTTAAAAAAATGATCAGTTACGATAGTATGCACTTCAATCCCAGCCCTGGAAAAGCACACAGGTAGATCCCTGGAGAAGCACACAGGTAGATCCCTGGA
>JANHMN010000008.1:33471216-33498244 GCA_030674055.1 Rhabdomys pumilio
ACACAGGTAGATCCCTGGAGAAGCACACAGGTAGATCCCTGGAGAAGTACACAGGTAGATCCCTGGGGCTAGAGGAACTACTTGGTGAGTTTTAGGCCAGATAGTGAGAGACCTTATCTCCAAGAGAAAAAAAAGTATACTATACCTTAAGAACAAAACTTCGAATGGCCCTCTTGCCTTGCCCTCACCTACATGTAAAGCATGTGCGCGTGCACACACACACACACACACACAGAGAGAGAGAGAGAGAGAGAGAGAGAGAGAGAGAGAGAGAATCTAGTCATAGATGGAATGAAATGCTCACAATTTTACTTTTTAGAGAAGTTCTGTAATTATTCAAAATCATTATGAACAAAAGTTTCACATTTTAGGGCTAGAGAGATGGCTCAGTGGTTAAGAACACTGACTGCTCTTCCAGAGGTCCTGAGTTCAATTCCCAGCAACCACATAGTGGCTCATAACCATCTGTAATGGGATCTGATGCCTTCTTCTGGTGTGTCTGAAGACAGCAATAGTGTACTCATATACAAAAAATAAATAAATCCTTTTAAAAATTCCACATTTTCTTAATGTTCCAAAAATCTGTGGCTTGGTACAAGATGCAAACTGGCTCCTAATGTCAGCAATCCTCTCCCACACATGTAAAAGCAATACATGTATGTTCATGAACTTTTTCAAAATAACAAACCACATTGTAGTGGAATGCTATTCCTAGAGAGATGAGGACAAATGTCTACTCATGCCAGACAGGGAACTGACAATGTACAAAGTAGGAGTAGCATCAGAGTCCAGTTTGGTGAACCAGTGAGTTGGATGATAGCTGCTTACAGAGATATGGATGAGCAGATAAAGACTGCAGCATTTCAAAAGCCCACCAAAGCATGGGCAACATCTCACCAAAGCTGAGAACCTGCAGCACCCTGCACAGCCTGCGGAAAGCTCACACGGTTGGAGAGCACTCTTTCCAGGTGACTCAGTTGGTCTGAACATCGTCTGGGAAATCCAGCTGCTCTGTTTCTTGCAGTTTGGTTAGTCTCTTCTTCAAAGCCACTGAGAGTGGGCTTCTCTGAGAGCCTCCTTCATGGGTTGGCTTATCTGAGAGTGACTTTCAGTACAGTTTCTGGGACTTTCTGAAGCTATCTTGAGTTGTTTACTTCCTGTCTTAATGGAGCTTCCCTGAAATACAAAAAGTTTTCACCACCCCCAGAACACCCTGGTTTTCTTTTTTTGTTTTTTTTTTGGGGGGGGGGTGGTTTTTTGTGGGGTTATTTCTGTGTAAAGATATTATTTTAATTTTTTTTTTTTTACTTTCTCTTTGTATCCTATCTCTTAAGAAGTTTCCCTCCAAGATGAAAGATTTTAATGCCAGAGGAAAATGCCACACAACACTGAGTGACATTGTATTTTCCTCTGGTGATAACAGTGGTCCTCATACGTCCTCTAATAGATATAACCACTTAACCAATTTCGACATGCAGCTTTGCCTTCTCTAATTGACATGTTATAAATGGTATGTGTGTCTAAGTGTTCCATTTTGGTTCATACCAATCTGTTGGCATTGCACAGAAACTGGAAGGAAATACGGAGCCTTCTGCTTCACATATCCTAATTTTCATGCTATATCTGAAGGTCAAAATGAGTCTTGGTCATGTTTAGAGCCTTGAACAGTGGCCTAGAAATAAAAGACAACCTGTTGGGTTTTGGTAATTATTTGTGGGTGGCAAGAAAGATGAATCTAAACGGGGAGGGGTTGCCGATCAACACTGCAGTGTGGGTTTAGAACAACAAATCTGAATACGATGACAGTAAGTTCCATGGGAAGCTCCTTGGTGTGCTGAGTCTAACTTGGTTTAAGTTGACAGTTGTTCTCCAGTCTCTGATAACGACAAGCTGCAGATGGCCTGAAGTTATCATAAATATGTAAGCCTTATAAATACACCGCACTGGAGAGCAGCCACCAGCCACCGCATGAGAGTGTTGAGTAACATATAGCACACAGGGTTGTCTAACCCATACAGAGATATGACAGCCGTCCACTGGACAGTAGAAGCCCTCATCCTAGTGCAAGAGCTGAGCCATCATCTGGATTTTTCTACACAGCACTGACACGTACGGCTACCCCATTTCTTAAAGGTTAGAGAAAGAAGTTAACCACTCCATTCAATTACATTTTCACAAGACAGAACTTGAAATGGAGCTCTACACATCTTCAGCCTTGCAAAATGGCTGCCAAACCCCCAGCTTACTATTAGGATGAGAAGATACATAATGCAAGGGAACATGCTAGTGGGAGGGCTTGCTTTAGTGTGACTGGGCACCGTTTCCTAGGCACTGTGCAATTTCTCCTTTCTCCCTTCATCTTCACTATCTCAAGTGCTATCCATAAAGATGGTTATTAAAGCTGTCCTCCATGAGCAGAGAGATGGCTCAGAGGTTAAGAGCACTGACCACTCTTCAAGAGGATCTGGATTCAACTCCCACCACCTAGATGGTGGCTCATGACTATCTGTAACTCTAGTCCCAGAGACCTGACCTCTGCGGGTACTGGGCACAGATATGATACACAGACATACAAGCAGGCAAAACATCCATACATAATAAAATAAAATAATTAAAAGAAACCCCTCTTGACTGTCTTCCTCTTGACACACACAATCTCCCTTAATCTGGAAGCTAAGCAGGGTGGAACCTGGTTAATAATTAGATGGGAAAATGTCCTTCATGGCAAAAATCACGAGTAGCATATTTGCGGATGTAGTAACTGTTTTAGTTACGTGGTTTCAATAAATAAATGTATATGAGATTCACCTACCTCTGTTAACGTCAATGATATTCTGTGCTAAGTCACCAGAAATAAAGAGATGAATAATTTAAAAGGCCAATCCTCCATTCTCAGTGACACTATACAATTGGCTTGACACTGTTCCCTGCTTGTACTCACTCCTCTAAATTGGAATAGAACTCAGCTTGAGTGGCAAAATGACAAGAGTGGCATACACTTGTCCACAATTCTGTCCTGCACAGGATTGAGCTATACATTTGTCTGTTTGGCTTTTCTGTGGCTGTGATAAATACCATGACCAACAGCAACATGGGGGGGAGAGAAGAGGAAGCAGAGGGTGTAGCAGGCTTACAAGGTACAGTCTATCATCAAGTAAGGGCAAGGCAGGAACTCAAAGTAGGAGCTTGAAGCATACACAAATAGTGGGACTCAGCTTTCTGGCTTGCTCCCCCTGGTGTGCTTAGCTGCCTTTCTTATACAGCCCAGACATGTCTGCCTGGGGATAGCACTGCCCATTGTAGACTGGGCCCTCTTACATTTATAAGCGATGAAGAAAATATCACACAGACGTGGCCATGGCCGATCTGATCTAGGCAATTCCTCAAGTGAGGATAACTCTTCCCATGTGACTAGATTGTATCAAATAGACAGCTGAAATTGACATGTTCCATTGCTGTGGGGTTTGTAGCATTCATTCATTCATTCATTCATTCATTCATTCTTTCTTTCACTCTTTAAAGGGGCATAAGTAAGGTCCTAATGGACCGTGATCATTAATGTGAGTCTCTTTTGCCATGTGTGAGTCCCAAAGAGCAATCTCAGTGTGGGGATAAAAGTATCAAGAAGTCTATCTAAGGATGGAAAGATGGCTCAGCCACTAAAGGCAAAGGAAGTCTGTCTGAACTTAGAACCTGGGCTTCAGTTTTTTTATCCAGTTTTACCCTGTGAAAACGCATACCACGTTTTCTCCCTGACTCCGGTATTAACTCTCCATTAGGTTCTGTAGAGAAAATGAAGGTTATGGCTCATGGTAACTTGAATGCTATTTTTAAAACAATGGTGTCTGTTCCCCAGAGGGGTCTTAGGATCTTGCAAGATATGGAGTTCTCTAATTTTGTTCTGAAATATTACTTACATAATTAAACCATTAATAGAAAACAAGTCCTAACCCACTACTTTATGAAGCATTAAGAATTATATTGAACCCCTTCTGGAGCCCTTAAAGTGAACTATGATTCTCTATTCACCATCCAAGACCATGGCATTGGAGTCAGTTGCATGAAAGGGCTTACTTATATAGAAAATGCCACACAATATCATGAAAAGGTAATTCCAAAACAATAAATGGAGTAGCCAGTATCCTTGATGTGTGTGATTTTGAACACTGCAGAAAAGGAATATGCAGTGTGTTAGGTACTCTTTCACCTTATTGTTTACACCATGGTAATCAGAAAGAAAGAAAAGAAAAAGCTTTTCTCCTCAGTCTGTAACATGTATGCATGTCATTTTTTTGCATAAATAAAATGGTTTTCTCAAATTCACTAACAAGTAGACAATTCCTCTTGTATTAGTTTCCACGCATTCTGTCTGCTTTAAAAATGGCAAACAAGAAATATAAACTTGCCCTTAATTTCTAGTATTCAGAAGGCAGAGGCTGGAAGAGCTCAGTGAGTCTGAGACTAGCTTTGTCTATGTGGCAAGTTCTAGACCATCCAGAACTGTATAGTAAGAATTGTCTTAGAGAGAGGGAGAGAGAAAGAGAGAAATGGAGAGAGAAAGAGGGAGGGAGGGAGAGGGAGAGAGAGAGAAGTGGATGGAGAGAGAGGGGAGAGACAGAGAGAGAGAGGGAAGGGAGACAGACAGAGGCAGACAGACAGAGACAGGAAGTATACAACTCTTTTAATTTCTAAGGAAGAACAAGTAAGATCTAGCCTTTCAGCTTACCAATTTGTTAGACATCTATAGCATATATGTATACTCTCTTGTCTGGCTACTTATATTGTGAAGTTGTCATCACAATTATTTTACACAGGACTTATCCAAGAGTATAGAAGTCACCAGTAATAAGCAAAGGTCAGTGGTGCCTTCTAGATTTTTTTAATTTGTTTATTTGTTTACTGTATGTATGTGTGTGGGCCTGCAGGATATGTTGTATGTGCTGAGATCAGAGGATCATTTTCTCAGAATCCATCTCTCTCCCTCTACCATGTGTGTCCTGAAGACTGAATTCATTATCACCCTTATCAACAAGCACCTTATGCAGTGAGCTATCTTGTCAGCCCCAGAACACTTATAGGAGACCTGAGAGAGCTTTCTTCTCACCTGGTTTTTGTTGTGTAAAGATACAATGGAAAACTGTCCATATGTAACCTGGATGCAGGCCTTCAGGTTGGACCCAGAACCCAACCACAGTGACACCCTTGTCTCGAGATTTTCAGCCACCATATATATATGACAGATATATTTCTATTGCTCGTGTCACCTTGTGTATTGTATTTCACTCATTTTTAAATTATATGTGCATCTGTGTGTCAGTATGTGTGTGTGAGTGTGTAGGGGGATGGGGGATTGTGAGTGTGTGTGCCTGGACACCTTGGTACAGATGAAAAGGTTGGAAGACAACTTTCAAGATTCAGTTCTCTCCTCTCACCATTTGGGTTTTGGAGATCAGATTCAGGTGGTATCTTAGGGTATCACTCCTGTGAAGGGACAACATTATAAAGGAAAACATTTAGTTGGGGCTGGCTTACAGTTTCAGAAGTTTGGTCCATCTTCATCATTGCAGGAAGCATGGCAAAATGCAGTTGGACATGATGCTGGAGGAACCAAGAATTCTACATCTTCATCCTCAGGCAGCAGAAGAGGACTGTCTTCCATTGGCAGCCAGGAGGAGGCTCTGATTCCACACTGGGTGGAGCATAGGCATAGGAGACCTCAAAAAACCACCCTGATAGTGATACACTTCCTCCATTAAGACCACACCTACTTGAACAAGGCCACACCTCCTAATAATGCCAGTCTCTTTGGGCCAAGCTTTCAAACACATGAGTCTATGGGGGCTGAACCTAAACAAACTACCACAGGTGACCTTGCTAGGTAATAGGCCATCCAGGATCTAGCATCTGAGCCATCTTATAAGCCCTTTGTTTTTGAAACAGGGTCTTACTAGGAAGCTCATGCCAGTTTCAAACTCAACTCCTTTCCCTCAGCTAACAGAATGCTAGAATAATAAGTGTGTGCCTCTATACCCAGAAATGATGCTCTATTAAAACATTTGCTGAATAATGACAGGAACCAAAAACTATTCCAGAAGCGAGAAATAGGTAAGGGAGACAAACTAATTCCTGCATTAGTGTTCTTCCTCAGTTGACACATATATAGTGCTGGACCCATCAGATGTGTCTATTGTGACCCAGCTCATGCTATCTCTGTGTGTTCCTTTGCTACAATTGATAGTTCTAGTACAGTTAATCCATATACTAGCCTGAAATTGGAACCGGAACTAGAATTTTAAGCCACCTACACACACACACACACACACACACACACACACCACTCTTTCACACATACCCCCCAAACAAACACCAAAATGAGTTTATCTTCTTCCAGTCCTTAAAATTTGAATGAGATGCAAGCAATGGACAAAAGCATCAGAAAGTGAAGCTAAAGCTGGGTGTTCATGGAATCTGTTGTAAGGAGGTGAAGCTTTGTGAAGTCACAGATACATTAATAGTACCATGAAGCAGGAACTGTAAGCTGGCAGAATAACCATTCCAGCATCTTAGCCAGAATGACCAGAAAGTGCATTTCAGAAACACATGGGTCACCTCAGGGGGTGGTGTTGGGAGGGTCACCAAATGATATGGACAATGAAGATCACATCTTGCAATCTGGACTCCTAAGACTAAGGCTCACCCAAAGGTGCACACGATTCTTAATGCCCTGTAGGATCATCACATAAAGGAAGACTGTAATTACCAGAGCTTAGAGCCGCCTCTGTTTTGAGCACAAACAAAAGATATGTTTAAAAGGTTTTAAGAAATCAATGTCCACTGGAGATAGGAGTGCAGTTACCATGTAAATTAGCATCAAGCTATTATGTCCACTAGTGTTGTCTCAGCTGAAAATTTACATATTGAACCACAGATTATTTTATTTCTCTGTTTCTCCTTTACAATGTAGTAGGACATTGTGCTGGAAGGGTGTTTAATTATGTGTATTAATAGATTACAATATGTATGAATTGGAAGTTAGACTAGCAAAGGGATTGCTCTAAAATATTAAAAAGCACAGAACTCTGTTTGAGTTGCTTGAAAATTACTGAGACAGAAAAGATGGGGATTATTGGAGTTAGAATGCGGAAGAAATAGATAGGAAAAGCACAGCATCCAAGAAAGAATCTGACTTTCAAGAGCAAGCTCCTGAAAATAGCTTTCCTTGACAGCTCCCAGCTGGTGGAGGCCTTCAACCCTCCCTGCTGGGTCAGAACATTGTGAGGAGTCTCTGGTCTCATATCTCATTTCTAATCTGTCTTTCATTACATCATTTTTATCACTCTGAACACACCCATGTTTGGTTGATTTAGAAACTTATGCACAAATATGGCTGGTTAGTACTTGAATGGGAGATATCCTAAGAAACATCATATCTAGTGCTTTCATCTTATTAAAAAATCTTTCCAAATTGTTGTCAAGTACTTACAATCTAGACTCAGGATACCTCTCCCAAATAATTTATTACCTACCCAAGTCTGCTGAATCAACCACCCTAGTTTTCTTTGCATGCTAAGTCGGTCATAGATAGTTCAAAATCCCACCTTCACACCTCTGACTTCTCTACAGCAAAGCCCATGCTCACTGCTAATCGTGAGTATTGTATGTTTTATTATAATTCAAATCAACTTCTACAAATTCATACCCCTCAGTGACTTTTTCTTCCTCTAAAAACCTAGAGAATGTAATTAAGAGTGTTAAGAAGCCATCAGTTTCCGGTAACTTATAAGATGATAACAAACAGCTTCCAAAGCTCACAAGGTGGCAGCAACAGTTTCCTTCTCTCTTAGCGCAAGGTCCACCACAGGCGAACAACAACCCTGGCTCAATGTCATATTTATTCTAGAACACATATCACAGAAGGGGATTTTGTTTGAACATTACCCTTCAACATGGTATAAGAAAAAGAACACATGGGAATACCACCAACCTCCAAGCAGAAGGTACAGGTGCCATTTGCACTCAGAAATTGCTTGTTAATGCAAGTCACATTGACTGTGCACATGTAACATCAACAAGCAAAGGCAACTAGTGGCATTAATATCTATGGCCCTAAATAGTCAGTAAATGTTTTCTAAAAATGTTCTTGCATTTTACAGTATAATGCCAAGTCACTCATCAGTGATCCCTCACACACATTCTCTCTAATGCTTCTGAATAGTGTTTGTGGCATGGGCCTGATGGTGCAATAGTAGTTGTTTGAGGATTTGAAAGTACAAATCAAAGCACTAAAAGTCCAGGATGGCTCAGTACAAATGATATCTGTTTGTCCTGCCAGGTTTCGAATCCCCTTTCCAAGGCAATGAAATTCCAGAACAACAAAGCAATTTGGGCCTGATTCTTAAGTTTTGCTCTACCAGTATGTGGTTTTCAAGTTATGTGTCACCCAATGCAACCGCTGCCAATGTCACTGGATTGCAGTCTGTAGTTTTGAAGTCTGCACATTGCAAAT
Organism: Rhabdomys pumilio; assembly: GCA_030674055.1. Taxonomy (NCBI): domain Eukaryota; kingdom Metazoa; phylum Chordata; class Mammalia; order Rodentia; family Muridae; genus Rhabdomys; species Rhabdomys pumilio. Next base: position 33,479,723 of record JANHMN010000008.1, read on the forward strand.
GACGAAATGAGATATTGCTGTGTAGAGGTTTTTCATTCCATCTAATCCCATTTGTATAAATTTGATTTCATTGCCTAAGCTTTGGAAGTCATTTCCAAAAGAGAAAGAAAAAAAACCTTTGCACAGACCAATATCACAGAGATTTCTCCCTCTGCTTTCCCTTCTGGTTTGTAATTTGCGAGTCTTAAGTATTTAAGACTGAATCCATTTTGAGTTGACTTTCAAGTGGTGGGAAAGGTTTCATTTCACTCTTTCCCACACAGATATTTAACTTCATGGTACCATTGACTGAAGGGACACTGGCCTTTCTTCGTTCTGTTACAGACATCTTCGCCAAAACTCAGTTGGCCACAATTAACTAGGTTCATTTCTGAACTTTGTTTCATTGCTGTGTTTTTGTTAGTACCCAGCTATTGCTTTGTATGTGTTAACTGTTTAGTCTACAAACTTAGAAATTCATTTCTCATTTTTAATTGGTTTTGGGTGGGGTCTTTAAGGTCTTCTATTCATAATACCATATTACCAGCAATCAAGAGGAAGAAGTGAAGTCTTATAACTCACTGCCCTTCCTTGTTTTCTCCTTTCACTCTGACTAGAACTTCCCATGTTGGCTTGATAAGGTAGCATGTATCTTTATCTTACCCACAACCCCAAAGGAAAAGTTTTCTTAATTTTAACCACTGAATATAGAATTTTTACTCATGGTCTCAAGTTTGTTGAATGAATATTCCTTCAGGATGCATTTTCTAGCCAAATGTGTGGATATAATATCTAGATTATAGAAGAAATAGGAACCACTCAACAATAACAACAACAATAACAACAACAAAATACCAATATGATTTTAAAATGGATACAATATGTGAATAGACGTTTCCCAAATACATAATAGTGGTCAACAGGTATACAAAACAAAATATCAACGTTATTAATTGACAGAGAAATGAACAGTAAAAGCTCAATAATCTTTAAAGCTATTAGAATGGCTTTTATAGGAAATATGAGGAATACTAAGTTTTGGTGAGGGTGTGGAGAAGAAAGAATATGTTGGAAGCCATGGTGAGATGTAAATTAGTCCAACTGCTATATAAAACTACCAAAGCTCATTAGAAAAACTAAAAATAGTACTGTCGGATCCAGAAATCCCACTCCTGGGTACATATCCCCAAAAAAGTGAACTCTCTCAAAGACACATTGCCAAGGCTGGAGCGACCAGGTGTTAAAAGCATTGGCTGGAGTGGAGTTCAATTCCAAGTACCCACATAGTAGCTCAAAACTATAAGCCTTAAGGGATCTGATGTCCTCTTCTGGCCTCCATGGGACCTGCATACATGTGGTGCACACTAGCATACATGAAAACAGAACACCTATACCCATAAAATAAAAATGAAGGTGGAGAAAAAGCATATTCCTTTGTTCCATACAGTATCATTCATAATTTCCAAGATCTAGAAGCACACCTAAGGATTAACAGATGGCTAGACCCAGAAATATACACTGGAATGTAATTTGGCCTTCAAAAATACATTCTTGTCATTACGTAAACACATGGATGAATCTGAGAGTTATCATGCTAAGTGATATGAGACTGGCACAGAGGTCAAATGCTGCATGACCTTATTAACACATTGAATATACAACATCATAACATAGAGAGCCACCAGCATGAACTAAACCAGAGGCAAAGGAGGAACTAAGGAGAAACTGGTCAAGGGCATGTAATTTCAACTCAACAGCAATACATTCAGAAAATCTATTGTATACCAGCAACGACTACAGCTAATCACATAATTATTCTTGAAAATTCCTCAGAGAGATATTAAATGCTCTCTACAATAATAGAATAATGGTAATTATGTGAAGTAATGTGTATGTTAAATAGCTCAATTTAGTAATTCCATGATGGATGTATATAGCAAAATACCCTACTGTACACTATAATTATACACAATTTTTCTCTAATAAGTAAATAATATATTATTAGCCTTTCTATATATACAAAATTTGAAACAACTAAAAACTTCACAGTTTTGTGGGGTTTGAGGTGATGGATTTCATTCAAAGCTGCTTCACCCCAGGAATTACACACTCTGTTTATGCTACGTCATTCAATGGTACCAATTTAGACTTTGTTAGACTGTGGAAATGGATTCTGTAAATAATTTTTCTCACTATTGTTGTTTTAACAGTCAATACCCACAATTTAAAATCGTTTTAAAATTCCATAATAATGGCATCCATACATTCAGCGATGCTGAAAAACAGGGCCCCAAATCAATACCTTTTGAACTACAACCAAAAACATACTGCGCTGTTAATGTGAGTGCAGACACAGAGCTGGAACAGCTACAGTGGAAGACAGACACAGCATCAAAGCAAGAGATGATGGTTGAAGATGGGAAGCCAGAAGACACCCCAATCTTGCAGAAAAGAGGACCAGAATGATGTGCACTGGAGATTCAGGGAGTACTTCAAAGCAGCAAGCAGCATTGTCACCCTAAATTTTTCCCTCGACAAAAAGACTAAAGCTGTAAAGGAGCATTCTCTAGTTCTATCAAGTGTTTTACCCATAAGTAACTTTCTAGTCAAGAGAAAAATGGAAAAATATTGACACATTTAAACTAGGGTATGAACTTAACAGCTTTCTGTCTTCCATTAAAAGAAAATACTGTCAAATCCATCACTTAAAAAGATATCTGTGAACACTTTGCCAATAATGCTAGGCTGAGAGATACCTGTGGAAACCTCAGCTTAATTTTACAGTCTTACTGAGCCTATGTCAACAATAGGCAAAGATGCACTGGACTTGCTATCTCTATATAGTGAGGGAAGGCAGATTTCAGAGCAACCTGTTTACTTGTGGCTGTTCTAACTTGCTTTCTTAGCCACCTAAAGAAAACCAATACTGATGTTATTTTAACACTTAATTCAAACAGGCATGGTGACACAGAACTGTATCTCTAACATTTGGAAGGTGAAAGATGAGAAGTTCAAACCCAGCCTTGGCTACATAATAAGTTTGAGAACATATTTGGCTATGTGATACCATATCTAAAATAGTAATAATAACAACAGAACAATAACAATAATCCCTGTTTCCTCTGCTACATTATCCAGCCCACAATTCCACCTGTTTTCCTAGAGGCCAGGACAGAACCAGGGATCCCAGGTAAGATCCTGCACTATTCCTTATGCCTGCTAACTCTCCTTAAAGGACACTCAACAGCCATAAAGTACACCCAATTCCCTTGGCTCCATTTTCCATCCCACAACTTTGCCTGCTTTTCTGGAGGCCATGTTGGTTCTAGAGACCCCAGAGGCAATACTGGCATCCAAAACTCTAGAGGTCATGCAGGCCAAAAAAAATCCCAGTGGAAACAGCCTACTGGACCTAAAATCTGGCTGATCACCATAACCCCAGGCTACTCAGGACAGAAGATCAGAGAAGAAAGAGAAACCAAGGGGAAAAACATCTTTTAAAAAATCTAACAAAGATGAACTAAAAAACCAGCACCTAAACCTATAATAACTTTGAACACAGATAACAAGAGGCCACAATGAACAATAGGCAGGGCACTACAACCATGGCCAGACTATAGCCCAGCAATCCTACTACAGCAAGATATTCCACACAGCTGAAGCACAAGAAGATAATAGAGGAAATGAATAAATTCTTTAAAGGAACATAGGAAAACACAATCAAACAGGTAAAGCAAAGGAATAAAACAGTTCAATACTTGAAAATAGAAATAGAAAAAATAAGGAAAACACAAACTGAAGGAATCCTGGACGTGGAAAATCTAGGTAAGAGAACAGGAACTACAGATGCAAGCATCACCAAAAAATTATAAAAGATGAAAGAGAGAATCTCAGACTCAGAAGACATAATAGAAGAAATTGATACATTGTTTAAAGAAAATGTTAAGCCTAAAAAGTTCCTAACCTAAAATATCCAGGAAATCCATGACATTATGAAAAGGCCTAAGAATAATAGCAATAGAAGAAGAGGATTTCCAGCTCAAAGGCTCAGAAATTATTTTCAACAAAATCATAGAAGAAAATTTTCTTAACCTAGAGATGAGTGTAAATGTATAAGAAGCTTACAGAACACCAAATAAATTGGGCCAGAAAATTAAATTTCCTTGCCACCTAATAGTCAAAACACTAACGAATATTAAAAGCTGTAAGAGAAAAAAAAAGGCCAGGTAACATGTAAACGCAGAACTAGTAGAATTACAACTGACATATCAACAGAGACTCAAACCAGAAGGCCCTGGGCAGATAACTGATAGACTCTAAGAGACCATAGACGCCAGCCTAGACTACTATATCCAACAAAACTTTCAATAAGCATAAATGAAGAAAACAAGATAATCCATAACAAAACCAAATTTAAATAATATCTATCTATAAATCCAGCCCTACAGAACATACTAGAAAAATACTTAACCCAAAGAGGTTAACTACACCTAAGGACACATAGAAAATAATTTCACACCACTAAAATCAATATAAGGGAAGCACACACATACATACACATACATACACATACATATACATACACACACACACACACACACACACACAACTACTACTACTACTACTACTACTACTACTACAAACTAGAACAACATCAAAATTATAGGAATTAGCAATCATTGGTCATTAATATCTCTCAATATCAATAGAATTGAGTCCTCCATAAAAAGACACATGCTAACAGAATGAATGCAAAAACAGGATCCTGTATTCTACTGCATATGAGAAACACACCACAACGCCAAAGATAGACACTACCTCAGAACAAGGGGTGGTTAAAAGATTTAACAAGCAAATAGACCCAAGAGGCAAGGTGGTGTAGCCTTTCTAAAATCCAACAAAATAGACTTTCAACCTAAATTAATCAAAGAGATAGAGAAGGACACTTCATATTCATCAAGGAAAAATCCACAAAAATGGCATCACAATTCTGAATAGCTATGCCTCAAAAGCAAGGACACCCACATTTGATAAGTAAAAGAAATAACACTAAAGCACACATCAATCCTTACACATTAATAGTGGGAAACTTCAACACCCCACTCTCACCAATGAGTGAGGCAGACAGAAAGTAAATAGAAAAGTAACAGAATTAACAGATGTTATGACTCAAATGGACCTAACACATATCTATAGAATATTTCACCTAAACACAAACAAATGTACCTTCTTCTGAGCACCTCACAGAACCTCTTCCAAAATTGACCACATACTTGACCACAAAGCAAGTCTCAAGAGATACAAGAAGTTAAAATAACCTCTTGTATCTTATCACATGGAACAAAAGAAAGACTATAAACCCATGGAAACTGAGCAACTCTCTATTCAATGACCACTGGGTCAAGGAAGAAAAAAAGAAATAAATGAAAGACCTTCTAGAATTCAATGAAAATGAGTGTACAACATACCCAAACTTATGGGACACAATGAAAGCAGTGCTAAGGGGAAAGTTCATAGCATTAAGACCCATCACAATGGAGTTAGTGAGATCTCATGTTAGTGACTTAACATCACACCTGAAAGCTCTAGAACAAAAAGAAGCGAATGTACACAAGTGGAGTAAACATCCAGAAATAATCAACCTCAGGGATGAAATAAATAAAATAGAAACAAGGAGAACAATACAAAGAATCAAAGAAACAAACAGTTGATTCTTTGAGAAAATCAACAACATAGACAAACCCTTAGCCAAACTAACTAAAAGGTTGAGAGAGAATATTCAAATTAATAAAATCAGAAATTAAAAGGAGGACATAACAACAGACACCAGAGAAATTCAAAGAATCATTAGGTCTTACTTCAAAACACTGGACTTCACAAAATTGGAAAGTCAAAAAGAAATGGACAATTTTATTGATGATAGATACCACTTACCAAAGTTAAATCAAGAGAGGGAAAATAATCTAAACAGACCTATAGGACCACTAAGGAAATAGAAGCAGCCATGCTTCTATTTTATAGAAGCAGCAATGGAAGGATTGGAATACCAACCTAACCAAAAAGCCTTCAACCTGCAATTTGTCCTGCCTGCAAGATGTTCATGGGTAAAGATGGAGCAGAGGTTGAGGGAATGGCCAACCAATGACTGGTCCCACTTGAGACCCATGCCATGAGAGGGAGCTCACTCCTGACACTGTTAATGATATTCTGTTATACATGCAAACAGGAGCCTAGCATAACCACCATCAGAGAGGCTTCACCCAGCAACTTATGGGAAGATGCAGAGACCCCAGAGCCAAACATTAGGTGGAGCTTAGGAAATTCTGAGGAAGAAGAGAAGAAAGGATTGTAGGATCCAGAGGTTTTAAGGACACCACAAGACTCACAGAATCAACTAACCTAGATGTGCCTAGTCTTACTGCAACTTGATATGCCAAGGCTAGTTGATATCAATGGTTTTCTCTGAAGAGAAGGAGAGGAGAGAGGAGAAGTGGGTGTGGAGGGGAGAGAAGAACTGGGAGGAAAGGAAGGAAGGAAAGTTGCAGTATTGTTGATATGTTAATTAATTAATTAAAATTAATTATAATAACAACAAAGAGGCAACTTTGCTAAAATTCTTACTTTCCTCTTTATTTTGGAACTTTGCTACTGTAGAACTGATTTTACTTTTACCTTCATAACCTACTCTATAGTTGCTTTTTATTTTTATTTTTGATGACTTTTCTTCTTTGCTAGCTGTTCTCCCTGGGTAAGGGACTTTACAAATAACTGTGGAGCCTGAACAAACTCAGTGAATTCATAAGAAAGGGTTGGATTTCCCCCAGTGAACCACAATGATCATTTTTTATTCTAAACCAATGCAATCCTGAAGAACTAATAAATTACAAATACCACCTCTTGCTACTTTATTTTTGAGAAATGAGCTTATTATCCAGCCTGGCTAGCCTATAACTTGCTGTAGGGAACAGGCTGGCCTTTAACACACAGAGCCACATCATCTTGACTCTGCCTCCTGAGTGTTAGCATTAAAGGCATATGCCTCCAAACTAAGAACTTTTTGAGATAGGGTCTTATGGTGGTTTGAATAAGAATGGCCCCCATAGGCTCATAAATTTGAATGCTTGGTCACCAGGAAATGGCACTATTTGAAAGGATTAGAAGGTATGGCCTTGTTGAAGGGCTTTGAGGTTTCAAAAGCCCATGCCAAACTGAGATACTCTCCTTCAACTAGTGGATCTAGATGTAGAACTCTCAGCTACTTCTCCAACACAGTGTCTGCCTATGAGCTACCATGCTTCCCTCTATAACGATAATAGACTGGACCTTTGAACCTACAGGCAAGTCCTCAACTGAATGCTTTCTTTATAAGAGTTGCCTTGGTTAATGGTGTCTCTTTATAGCAATAAAAAACTGACCAAGACAGGTTTTAGACCAGTTTGTCTTCAAACTTGTTATGTGTTGGGAGCGACCTTGCTTATACATTAATGGCCTAAGTCAGCCAGGGGCCTAAGTCAGCCATACATGCCTACTGACACAAAGTCTTGGTCTCTGTGGGAAAGCATTAACCCTAGAACAGATAGCTATAGATCTTGTAGACATGTAGGCTTGGTGGGAAAGTACTAGCCTAGATCAGAACAAATGAATAATAGATCTTATGGACAGGTACATAGTGACCTATTACATGCTGCTTCTTCTGTGAACTTTTCACCCAGACATTATCCTGTTCTGGAAAACACCTGTACTCCCCGTGAGAACACCTGCACTCCCCAGAAACAAAGAAGACCCTACATCATCCCCCTCCCCACATCCTGCTTCTATGTGTATATAACCCCCATGTGAAAAAATTAAAATTACAGCCTGATCAGACATCCAGACAGGCTGTCATTCTTTGCGTACCCTTGTCTCCCATTCTCTCTTTTAGGTGGTCCCCCAGTCCCAGTTCACTGCCCTGCAGACTGGGGCAGTTATGTAGTTGGTGATAACCTTGAACCTCTGATTCTCCTTCACAACATCCATGTGATGGGATTAGTGGTGCACACTGTAGTACCTGATTTATACAGAGCTGGGATCAAACCCAGGGCTTCAGGCATGCTTCATTCTATCAGCCAAACTATATCCCCATCCCAAAATATAAGATCTTAATGTACATATTAGGATCTGGTGGTTTTGGTATGCTTCACTGTGGTTGTTTCCAAGGCCCTTCCATGGGATTCTAACCTGAGATACCTTGGCCTCAAGAGGTTGACAGAATTAAACTCAGGCAAGGCAAAGGTTCTTTTTCTATCCCACTAGTTCCTGAAAACCCAGCCATTCCTCAATGATGAATATAAATAACAAAATGCAATGGTGCTTGCAGTACCTGCAACTGCTGCTAAAAGAAACCACAGTCTGGGCTTCACGCCAGCAGTTGCAAATGCGGTTACCACTGTCCAACATTGCTGCAATTATGAGTCCAATACATTACCTTTTGAAATGTGTGGATTAAGTACAAATTTCTTTCATCACACACTTGTTTCCACTATTTGCTAGCAGGATTTCAGTGGAATTAGCTTCCTTTGTCATCTTACTGATTTTGAAAAGCAACCAGGATCTGTTGGCTTTACCGTCCCGTCAAGGGGACCTTCTGCTCATGTTGTGTCCAAGTCATTTTCCTATTTCAAGTACCTTGAGCACCTATACAAAATCCCTTTCAGTGTGTAGCCAAGCAAAGTTAACAGTCACAGCTTCCAAAGGTCATAATGAAGGGCTCTTAGGAGACCATTTTCCCCCCACCTTGAGACATTTGAGGAACTATGCATTATATGACAAGATGATACACTGGGTTTGTAATATAGGAAAGTGCACAGATGAGAGAGACTTGGTGGACTCTGACCTCAGAATTGAAGCTCATACTCCCAGCATGGGCAGAAGTAGGATCATTCCTCTTGCCAACCAGAAGCAGCTACCCCAGGCGCCTACAAGAGCTGTGGCCTTCCACATGTGTCACCCTGTCCTGTTCTTTGGCTCTCAACTCATTCTTCCTATACTCTTTATCTACCACCTGGGGGAAAATGTTTTTAATTTAATTTAAATTAAAGATTTTTTAATTTAAAAATAGGAACTATTTTCTTTAATCCCTTAGATGGCATTCACCCCATGAAAAGCTACACATACACACACACACACATACACACACACATACACACACACCTGTGTGTAGTGCTAAGGAAATAAACAATAAATGTGACATGCTTTTCACATTTATAACTGTTCAACACAGAAAAACATGAGGCAAGTGTTAAATGTAAACTGTGCCCATACTTCTCAAGTCTACATGATCCTGAAAAACGTGGCCTTTTATACCTTGACCATGAGGTGGTGATAAAATGTTAACATCAATGAAAGAATTGGTGTAAAGCATTGGACTCTCAGATGAGGGACAGGCAGTGACAACTGCTAGGCCTTCACACCCTGTTCACCAGAGTTCGTGTTCATCTTGGTTTCCCCAATTCCACCACTGTCCAGGATACCCTAGAAATGTCTGCCCCATCTATGCCTAGTAGATTGCCCAACTAAATCAAGTCCCCTTTGCTAAAGACTCAAAACCATATTCTCTAATAGCTGTAAGGGACTTCAGTTTTCAGTCTGAATGACTGTGTGGTTATCCACTGGGTTTAGATTCAGGCACAGGTAAAAGAAAGTTATTTATTGTGCTTGCACGTCCCCAGCAGTAAGCATGCAGCATTGATGGCTAGTACTGTCATCCTCATTCTTAACATGGTCTTTGCCACAATATACCCTTCCTGATACGTCCATTTGAATTAGCTGATGGGCATTTCAATGCATTATACCCCCAAACTAAAGCCCTAATTTCCACTTTCACTGTTAAAACCCACATACACGGATGGGAAGTAGGAAGGAATGAGGAGAGAAGTACAGGGGAGCGAGGAGAGGGGAAGACTTTCACCCATACACCTCCCTATTTCAGATATAACAGCTCTTTCTTTTTTGTATATTCAAGCAAGATTACTGGCACCCTCTCTTTCTCTAGCAGTCTTCTTCCATCTGTCAAACAAAATTGCTACCAACTCAACCCCACAACCCTATTTGGGTCTTACTTCATCTATTCTTCTTCCTCATCCAAGACACCCTCCATCTTTGCTAACCTGATTTCAACAGCCCTCCAGCTGCTCTCTCTGCTAATTCTCCCCAAACCAGTCCCTTGCATATCACCCACCATAAAAGGTAAAGTACCACAAGGGATAGGAGGTAGTATCTGTACCCTTAACCTTCATCCTTATCACCTCTCCCATCCCCTTCTCCCTAGAGTCTGAAGAGGTTGCCATCTAGGCTCCTGGTATCTTCAGAGCTTCATGCAAATGAGCCCTTTTCCCACATCCTTCCTAGACCTCCAAGTCCTTGATTTGGTTGTTTTTCTCTTCACTCTATCCAACGTTTCATAATTTTTTCCCATTTGTTCACTGTCTCTCTCCATGGAGAACAGTGCCTGGCACGCAGGCAGTATTCGACTATTTGTTGAATGAGTGGATGGATGCAGTAGACGTATACCATTGAAACAAATGCATTTCTTTCCTGCTGGCAGGTGTCTAGGAGGAATGATAAATAATAAATACTATGAATACATAAACCTCAGAACTGTACAGTTACATTTCCTTGTTTTGAGTCAAACTAGCCAAGCTAGCGGCTCTACTAGAACAGAGAGAAAAACAGGCTGATGTGAAGTCACTACAAGGCCCAGACGCCCTGTGACAGTCTCAGGAGGGTACAGAGCTGAGCAGCTTGTAAGTGACACAATTAGGTCACTAGGGGCAAGTGTGCTTAGAAATGCTAAGGAAATCTACCTGACTGCAGTTACTTGTTGCTGCAGCTGCTGCCTCAAAGCATCCCCTGGATCAAGGCCAGCACCACCATTCTGTAGCTTTTACCTCCGGAAATTTCACTTCAAGGCTGCCATTTTGTTCATCTCCTATATAACTCTCTTCAGAATTAGTCACAGTCCTTTCAATACACAAACTGAATTGTCCTTTCACTTTGTGTCAGAAGACATCCAAATTGCACCCAAGTTACAGCATGTTTTCTCTCATCATGACATATTTTTACCAAGAAATCTAAGGATTTCCTTTTATGAATTGCATCAGATTTTCTAAAATAAGAACCTACAAAGACACACACACACACACACACACACACACACACACACACACCTCTAACCCTCATTTCCAGTGGTTAATGGAATTCAAATTGACTGACAACTGGGTTTAGAAAAATTTCTCCACTACACCACAGGGGCTGTGTCATTGGTCTCACTCTATAGATATTGTCCCCATTCCATTAGGCTCCAGGATGGTTTGCCACACACTGCTCTATTCTTAATTCTATGAAGGCTCAAAGTAACTAAGGAAGAATATTTTGAGTAAAACATTTAGATCCATGCAATGAACTTCTCAAACATGTTAGAAAACTACTAGGTGAGGAGAAGCATGTGTGTAGAGCAGTCTAGGTTTTAGGACTTACTTTAAGCCTTACTGGATATCTTGTTGGTTGTATGTTTTACCTCTCAAATTTTTACATATAAAAATATGAACATTGGAAATAAAATACCATAAAATGCCCTTGCTTATAAGCAAGCATGAAATAACCATTTATTCAATAAATATTTACTCATGCATCACACCTAGATTCAATCTTCCACCACAGAGTTGGGATTTTGTTTTTATAATTTTACTAAGTACCTACTATATTCCAGGCACTCTTCCAGGTAGTGCAAACAGAGAGAACTAAATAACATTTTTCTGGAGGCTCTAGTCCATTAGTCATTTAAAAAGAAGGCAATTTCCAAAGAAAGATCTATACTGTAACTGAGAGGTCCCCCTAAAAAATAAAAACCTAGGGAATGGAAAAGTCTCAGTTTCCCAGGGAAGAAAACTGGGCTCCTCAGAGGGATCTACTGACAATGGGCTGATAATCATTGATGGATCTGACAAAGGGAAAATAAGCTCATAGCTGAGTCAGTTTCTGGGACATCTGGCCTATGGAAATAAGGAGGCTAGAACTGAGTCTGTTCATGGAATTTCCTCAAGACCTCCTCAAATATAGTAAAACTAACATAGCAGTCAATCAAAAACTGACTCATGTAACTTCCCCAACCCCCACCAATGAAGTTTTTGATCACCTAACTTTTGCTAAAATTCCCCTAGTTTCCTATAAAAGGCCTGCACATCTTTGTTTAGGGTTGCCATTTTGATGAATGGCTGACCCCTACATGCTGGTAATTTCTGCAGAATAGACATTCTTTGTCTTTGCATACTATTTGAGTCTGGGGCCTTTCTTCAGCAATTCTTGGACCCTAACGTAACAAAACACTTGATGAAAGCAAATTAAGAAGGGAAGTGTCTTAGTTGGGGTTTTACTGCTCTGAAGAGACACCATGACCAAGGCAACTCTTATACAAGACATCAATTACTTGGAGTTGGCTTATAGCTTCAGAGGTTCAGACCATTATCATCATGGTGGGTACATGGCAGCATCTAGGCATGGCACAGAAAGAGCTGAGAGTTCTACATCTTGTTCCCAGGGCAAACAGAAAAAGACTGGCTTCCAGGCAGCTAGAAGAAAAGACTCAAAACCCAGCCCCACAGTAACACACTTCCTCCAACAAGGTCACACCTTCTAATAATTCCACTGCCTGGGGCAAGCATATATAAACCACCACAGGAAGGTTTGTATAGTCCATCATGGTGGGGAAGAAATGGCAGCAGACAAGGACAACATAAAGACAGGAGCAGGAGACCTGCTGGTCACAACCACAGTAAACAGAGAAAAGTGAATGATCTTGCTCAGCTAGCTTTCTCTTTCTTATGCATTCTAGAACCTCTGGACATGGAATGGCCTTGCACATGGTCCCAAACACAACTGGATGTTCAAACATTGATTAATCTAATATAGAAAATCCCTCAGAGGCATGCCCAGAGATATGTCTCCAGGGTAATTCTAGATTCTGTCAATTCAACAATCAGCACCAGCCATCACAATTACAATGTATCCTGCCATGTGCAAAGAAGAAACACTCAGATTGGAGCCCAGAGGTCAGCTTCCTAACTCTGCCACTTGATAGCTATCTATTGTTTAGACAGTCTTCGACCTTCTAGATCATTAGTCTTGGGTATTACACACTGACACAAACACAGGGAAGTATTTAGCCAACTTGTCACATGAAACTGCTGAGTGACTGAAGAACAGTGATCAACTCACCTCCAGGAATCAGCAAATTATGACCAACAAGCCAAATCCAGCTGGACATGTGTTAAAGTTTTATTGAAATGTTTGTGCATTCACTCATGTATGTATTAGCTATGGTTCCCTTCTCATTATTATGGCAGAGCTAAATCATTACTACAGGGGTTAGGTGGTCCACAAAGCCAAATAGTTCTACTATCTGACCCCTTGAGATAAAGGCAAGTTTCTAGTCTAGTTCTTTCTGTGCTAAAGGTGGTCCCAAAATACCTCCCATCAGATTCTCCTAGCACCCTGTTAAAAATAGGGACTGAGAACTACCCTTGAATGGATATTTTAATAAGACCCTTGGGTTTGGTTCAAGTGACTTTGGAGCTAGAGAAGCTAGCTCCGAAAGTGGAGTGACTCCATGATGACATCAGTGTCTCACACTGCACAGATAGGGTCAGCTTCAATTTTCTCCTTCCTTCCATTCACCCAACAGGTGAATTTAGAACAGTGATTTCTCCAACTCAGTAGATACTGTAATGTCAGGTGGAATTTCTTAGAAACATGAACTCCTGGGGCCTCCCTGCAGCAACTCTGACCAAATGAATATGAACTAGAAAGTCAGAGAGTCCACACCTTTCACACAAATACCTCAAGGAGCTTCAGAAACAATACTTTGCAAGAGTACACTGTATATCCTGTAGAGTTAAGGCAAAGATCACAATGCCACCTTCATGTCCACACTATCAATTATTTTCTTCATTTGTATTGTAAGACAGGGTCTCATGTATCTTAGACTGGCCTCACTGCACAATCACAAAGGATTTTAAACTTCTAACCCTCCTGCCTTTGCCTTTCAAGTGCTGGGATCATGGGCATATACCACGAATTCCAGTTCTATTTGGTGCTAGTGGTCAAACCCAGGACCTTATACATGCTAGTCCAACACTCTACTAAGTGTGCTACATTCTCAGTCTGGTTATTTTCCTTTGAACACTTAAGTACCACCAAACTGTGATAATTTTGATCAAGAAACTCCGGGAAATTAGTAAGACAGACCTCTGAACATGTATTTCCAAAAACAATCAGCTCATGGGGGCTCTGGCCTAATGAAAGGCTTAAATCCTTAACAATTCATAATCTGATGATATTATTGAAAGGTGGTCACATGTAGGAGGTAGGATGGAGTTACAGGTAGTAAGTCACATGGGATGTGTATTTGAGAGCCATATCTCATCCTGACCCTGTCCTACTTGTTCCACTTTCTGGCCACCATGTGTGAACCACTCTGCCACACTTCCTCACCACAATAGCCTGATGGTTTGAAACCTGTGAGACTGAATAAATAAAACCTTGCTTAGGTTATTCATGTAAGATGTTTTTGGTCATAGACATAGTAAAAAAGGAATATAATAATCTTTTATACAGTGATAGTCTTTTGAGGTAGATTCAGATACTATTTGGGATATTATTATTATTATTATTATTATTATTATTATTATTATTATCATTTACTTATATGAAGTAGATGTGTGTTCGTGTGTGTGTGTGTGTGTGTGTGTGTGTGTGTGTGTGTGTGTGTATACCTATGTATGGAGGCCAGATGTCAAAGTCAGGTGTCTTCTTCAATCACTCATCACCTTGTATTTTGACACAGGGTCTCTTGCTGAACTGGAGCCCTCTAATTCATATTGGTTGGCTGGCCAGCCAGGCCCAGAAATCCTCCTGTCTCTAAGTCCCTAGGGCTGCAATTACAGACACCTGTCACTGTAGTAGACTTTTTCACATGGGTGCTAGGGATGAAATTTAGATTCTTTACCAATGGAACCATCTCTCTGACTTTTTGAATTGTTTTCTAATTGATAAAAAAAAATGTATATACTTATTGCATATAACATGATGTTTTCCAATAATTAAACATTGTGAGATGACTAAACCAAGGAACCCAATGTCTATTACTACACATAATTGTCATATTTGGGGGTAGAGAAAGAGATATTTGTTCTCTTAAGGCATTTTAGAGGTGGATTATGGCTCTGTTAGCTATTACCACCATGTTGTACTTTAGATCTCACACTTTCCTCCTCCAGCCTTGTTTCATGAAGTGATGGGTCTAGATGCCTTCATGGGTATCAATGGGTTAAGTGCTATGACTCTGAGCAATGAGCAAATACTTCACCACAATTATTGTGTTCAGCGTCATAACATAAACATAGATGTTTATGTTTTTAGGACTGTCTTAGTTAGGGTTTCATTGCTGTGAAGAGATACTGTGACCAAAGCAACTCTTAAATAACATTTAATTGGAGCTGGTTTACAGGTTCAGATGTTTAGCCCACTATCATCAAGGCAGGAACATGGCAGCATTCAGGCAGACGTGAGGCTGGAGGAACCAAGATTTCCACCTCTTTTTCTGAAGGTAGCTAGGAAAAGACTGGCTTGCAGACAGCTAGGACAAGGGTCTTATTGCCTGTACACAGAGTAACACACTTTTTCCAACAATTCCACACCTCCAAATAGTGCCACTCCTTGGGCCAAGCATATCCCAACCACTACCAGGGCCTTACTCAAGAAAGTACACTGAACATCAAATGTTTACAAAACATTATTCTAGGTTAGAGCAAGGATCTAAAAAATGAAAAACACCCCTTATAGAATCTAAAACTGAGTGACCCAAGAAGCATTTACTCATTTGGAAAGGCTCTGATTAATAGCCAGCCACTGTTCCAGGTCAAGTGTCAGCAGATGTTTAACTTAAGGAGCCAAGTAGTAAAATATTTGACGATTTGTGGCCATGTAGTTTTTGTCATATGCTTTTACTTTGGGTTTTTGTTTTTGTTTTTGTTTTTGTTTTTGTTTAAGACAGGATTTCTAGTGCAAACTGGCCTCATACTCCTTCTATTCCTGAGAATGCCTTGAAGGTCTGATTTCTCACCTCAGCCTCCTCCTCCATCTTCCAAATGCTGAGACAATAGGCATGGGCCTCCATGCCTGGTTTTCTCAGTATTGGGCATCAAACACAGAACCGTATATGTACCAGGTAATCACTCTCCTAGCTCAGTTATACCCTTGCCAGACTTCAGGGGATTTCTTCCCCTTTTTCTTTTAACCTTTTAATAATGTAAACCACATACTTCATTCTTAAGTTGGATGAGGATAAGTCATCCATAAATCCAGTCTTTGGGCCATAGTCTGCCAACCTCTATTTTAGATAATACGGTTCCAGCAGTGAAAAGAAGACAGACAAAGCTTTACCAACTGCTTGAAACAGTGGCACAGGCCTTGGAGTCCCAGCATTCCTAGGACCTGAGGCCAGAGAATCATTGTTCCTAATAATTCAAGTCAGCTAGAAAAATATGGCTATACTCCATCTTACAAAGAAAAGAGACTGTGTTCTCATAGAAGAAAAATTCTAGTAGAGGAGCACACAGAGTAAACAGATACATGCAGAAAAATATAGACTGCAGTGAAATCATGTGAAGAAACATTAACACCATAAAAGAGATGAGAGGAGCTGGGGATATATCAGTGGGCAGAGTACTTGCCTAGCATGCACAAGCCCTGAGTTCAGTCCTCAGCACTGCATAAATTAGGCATGGTGGCAAATGCCTGTCATCCCAACATCCACAGATACAAAAAGGTACATCAAGATCATCCTAAGCGACATAGTATAAATTCAAGACCAGCCTGAGATACAGGAGACCATGCTTCTAAAGCTCAATCAAATTGCTGTAAGTGACAAGAGAAAAGGATGGAGCAGGCCCAGAACTAGGTTTAAGGAGAGGTCTGAGTGGAGACAGAGCAAGTATTCTCTATGGAGATGGCAAGACCCTTATTAAAGGACTATAATGGGAAACAGGAACACAGGCAGCAACCCTTAACCAAAGTAATTGGAAAGGAAATGGGTGACAAAGTCCACCAAATGGTAATAGGTAAGCAGATACTAAGCACTTACAGTGCAGTTAAATATAAATACTTCCTTCCCACATACAGGTCCTGGAAAAGCAGCAGCTATGAAAGCTCATTAACACCCAAGTAGGTTTGGCAACCTTTTCATATGGAGAAGTGTTCCCTTGCCTCTTGTATGAGCCATCACTCTATGAACCAGTAGCTCTGCTCTCCCACTTCCACTTATCCTGTAGCTCAGTTGGCTTTGAAATCCACCTGATCCTTGCTACAGAAGTCTGTTGTAAAGGAGACTCAGGGTCTTTGGGGGAAGCATCAAAGGGGAAATCTCAAGAGAGAGACCATGTAAGGCGAAATGAAGTTCCAAAGGTCAGACAGACCATCAGCTACAGTAGACACAAGATACTGGGCTCAGGGTGGCCAGGACAAGAGACCCTTGTGAAAGCTATCATGGAAGTGCAGCACAGACACAGAGAGATTCATTCTATAAGTGGGAAGCTGCAGAAAGAAAGCAGAGTTACCCGAGACATTCTTCTAAAGCTTCTATGGCTTTCAGAGAGTCTATTATAAGCCACGCTTCTTTCACTTAAGACATAGCTTTGTTCCCTCTAGCCAAGACTCTCAAGAAAAGATCAAGATGGTGGGAAAGAAGGGCCCTCCTGAGGCTGAGTTGGTAATGAACTTGCTTCAAAAGCATGAGGATCTGAGTTTGATCCTGGAAGCTCATATACAGTCAAACATTTTAACACATGCTTGTAATCAGAGCTATGATGAGACGGGAGGCAGAGACAGGCAGATCACTATACCTGGCTAGCAAACTAGCCTACACTACTTGTCGAAGTTGTGGGCCAGTGAGAGACCCTGTGTCACTTTAGAAACTGGAAGGCAACTGAAGTTGGCCTCTATTTACATCAAGAAGGAGGAGGAAGATGATGGTAACATTGAGGAGACACTGCTTCTTGTACTTGTATGCTGAATGGGTGAGAATCCCTCAACCACCTAGTGTAAGGTCTTGACACTCACTGGGTTTAAAATACATATTTACAAGTCTAAATCAGTAGTTAATCCGAAATGTATGCTACATATGTGCCCTTAAAAAATATTAATACTTCCCCCATTATATGCATCAATATCTAGGACATAGATGGTATCCATATGTGATCTAGAGACAGAAAGGGGAAAATGGATTCCTATGGATTTTTCCTGTAGAAAAGTTACAGTAAGTAACAAAGTTTGTCTACCACCAGGGGGTGTGCCCGTTTAATAGCCAATGAGGAACCTTTGTGATTTGCTCTTGGGAGCCGTAGGCCTGCCACAATCCACACTGGGACTGTTGCCTCAACTTTGCAACCTGTAATTTGCAGTTCGTTCTCTCTCTCTCTCTCTCTCTCTCTCTCTCTCTCTCTCTCTCTCTCT
>JANHMN010000008.1:33502448-33570085 GCA_030674055.1 Rhabdomys pumilio
GCATGGGTGTTAGGTGGGTGGGTAGTTGGATGGGTGTTAGGTGGGTAGGTAGTTGGATGGGTGTTATGTGGGTAGGTAGTTGGATGGGTGTTGGGTGGGTAGGTAGTTGGATGGGTGTTGGGTGGGTAGGTAGTTGGATGGGTGTTGGGTGGGTAGTTGCATGGGTATTAGTGAGTCTTCATGCTTATATGCATGCTTATATAGCAAACACATAAACTGAGCATCTCCCCAGCCCCACTCTATAGCCTTTTATGAACTATTCATTTCATTGGGACAGTATTTACTCAATGGCCAACTGGAGGAAAGGGGAAGCAGATATAGTGGCTAAGAAAATAGAAGACTGCTCAAAGTTAAGACATTCTGGCTTCTCTAGGCAATACCTACAAGACACTAAGCTAGCTGCCCAATCACCATGTCTCCATTTCCTAGCCTCTGAACATGGGGGAAAAAAAACAACAGGACCTATACCTCAAAGACACCTTAAATAATGAATTAATCCTGACAATGCACTTGAAACAAGGCTCAGAGTATAAGATAGCAATTGATATGAGGCACCTGTCATTATTACAGGACATCAAAGTCTTGCCTGGTAATATAAAACAAATAGACCCTCATACCCATCTCACATGTAGAGCCTATTCACTGGTTTAATAAATAATCTCTTAGTATGTACTGCGTAGTAGACATCACTATCATTCAGGGGCTATAATTGTGAGGTCTGTTCATGTGAAACAATAAACAGTATAAAATATAACCAAAAAGAAGTTGGATAACCTTGAATGCAGGTAAGAATGGCAAAGCAATATACAGATAGATAGATAGATAGATAGATAGATAGATAGATAGATAGATAGAGAGAGAGAGAGAAAGTGTGTAGTGGGAGAAGGTGCTTGAAAAAGAGGCATGGAAGCAACATCCCATAAAATGGGAGAGTTCCACAAAGAAGAGTGTCTCCAACAGAGGGAACCACAAAGCAGAGGTGGGAACATTTCTTGAGGAACAGCAAGAATGACATTGTAACCAGCATAGGGAGGAAGGAATATGGCAAGAGATGATGCCATGATCCAGGTGCGATAAGGCTATGGAGTCCTGGTAATGACAAGTAACACAAACCATTGCAAAGCCACCAGAAGTAGGTGAGCAGGGAGCTTTGGGACACTGAAAAGGTACTACATGGAAGTGCATGTTTATAGGTATCAAGTGATGTTTGCTTCCCAGTTGCTCTTGTGAGCTTTCCGCACTCTTGTGGGCAGGTGCTGGGTTTTGAGACTGTTAGAATCTCATGTGGTATATATGAGATAAGGAGCAAGCACCTCCCAAAAGCTCACCAGCTACCTGAATGATGTCAGGCTATCAAGTCTCCCTTCTCTCAAACGGTCAACATACTGACTAATATGGCTTCTGCTTTTGTTTAATGCTAGGGTTTTGCTTGTTTCTTTTTCCAATTCTCAGAGGAAGCTGACCAAAAAGTCTATCTTTACCAAAATCCGTTTCCAACAAGCAGGAGTTTCTGGAATGCAGGCTCAAAAAGAAAAGCAAAACTCACCCCACTGCGTACTCCAAGGATGGGTCATGGCTTCCCAACATGAAAGCTCCACGTTTCCCTTGTAACTGTCTGGATGCATACCAGCTCACTCTTAGTGAAGATACAGTTCTAGTACCCATGGGTCCCAGATGAACAGTACAATTAAAATCATGACAGGGGATAGCAGAGTGTTTAGCAGTCAGAACACTGACAATGATAAATAACAAAAGACTGGGTGAGAGCCAAGCAAAGCCGAAGGATCTATAACATCAGGACTAAGGCACCACGAAGCCCAAAGGCAGCCACACCAAGGAATTCAACTACCTAACTACCTTCTGCATGCCCTTCTTTAGTAACAAAAGCAGTGATATAATATGAGTTGATTTCGATGCAAAACAGTCAAAAATTAGCAACGCTTTGGTGTTACAACAGGAACACATTATTTAATGCTCCAGAGATACTAGGAGAAAAAAAAATGGATTTCCACAATGAAACCCCAGCAATTGCTCACAAAGAACATGCCCTATGTTCAAAAATGCCAACCTTTCACGTCATTACATAAGCATTGCAATGGTGTACATTTAAATATCCGATGTCAGAGTGAAAATATATAACCTAAATGCCTAATGTACCAAGAAAAGAAGGTTTAATGTTGCAGTACCCATGAGCTCTAGGGAAACAGACAGGAACTGAACAGAGTAAATTAACTAACATATAACTGACAGGAAAAAGAATTACCAAGTCACACTGATGGAAAGAAAACTGCCAACCAATGTCTTGGGTTCTGATGGTCGATAGTGTCAGTATGATTGAACTGAGAACAGTCCAGGAGATGAAGAAATGATGTATCTGTGAAGTGTCTCCAGAGTCAATAAGATCCCAAGGGCTCGGAACTGATGAATAGATTAATCCCTTAATGGATTTATAATATGATTACATGTTGGGTAGAGCCTGGTGGGAGAAAGTCCAAAACAGGGTACACACCCACAGAGGTGAGTCTTGCCTGATCCCTTCCTACATTCCCTCTCTCCTCTTCTTGTCCACCAAGCCTCTACCACACACTCCTGTCACCATGATGCTCTCCCCAGCATGCCATGAACCCTCTGAAACAGCAATACAAAGGAAATATGTCTTTCCCAAGGTGTTTTCGTCAAGTATGTTGCCATCATGGCATTAAAGTAACTGGCATAAGAAGTAACTTCATTTCTGTTGAAGGTCACTGCAACTCCCTTATGTGCAGATAAATGCATGTAAGTTTATGAAGAAGTAATGAGTTGAAAGCCATACACTGGAAAATGCCCACTCAACATCCCTTATCCTCACATATCTTACTACCAGAAAAAAAAAAAAAAGACTTTTGTGTTTTGTGACACCATTTTAACCAATAAGTATTATCTGGTGTAAGTGAACAGGGCTTCCATAACACTCTTGTTTTCTTAACACAAAGGACTGGACTCACCTAACAAGGACTCTGCCTGCTTCTATCTTTCTGGTCTGGAGAACAGATACAACATCTAGAGCCAGAGAAGTCATCTTGCTACCGGTAGAACACAGGTCTTCAACTAGGATGAAGAGGCAGAAAGAAGCCAAGATGTGGCTCCTTGAACAGTTGGGCCAGTTCTGTATTACACATCTCCAAATTTCTTGTTCTGAGTGAAAATAGGGTACCTTGGCTAAATGACTTAGTATATCCTGGGGAAAGGAAGGAAACAATAATTAACACACCAGACTACGCTGTGGGAGTATTTAGGGAAAAAGTAGGTGTAGACTTGAGTTGGCTTTATCTGTCCTTAAAAATATGTTTTAACTAAGAATGTTTTATAATAATCCATCATATCTTAAGCCATAAAGGAGGGCCAGTGGCTTACATAGCACTGAATTAGTTACTCTTCTTATCACTTTGACAAAATACTTACCAGAAGCAACTTAAAGACGGAAGGATTTGTTCTGCCTCTCAGTTTCAGAGTACTCAGTCAATCCTGGTGGCAAAGGCATATGGGTAAGACACAAATAATCGAGATAAGGAACCATGACAGGCCTTCCCAATAACACTGTTCCTTCTAAACACATGTACCTTATCTAACTCTTCCCTCTTAAGAAAAAAAATCCAGGTGTCTCCCAGAAATTTTTCTTGGCCTATATTTAGACTACACTCTGAGGCTACAATTTCACCCCATTGGGCAGTATCCTCAGATAACAGACTTTATGACTTCTGTAAGCTGCATGTGTATCAGTCATTAAAGGAATCTCCAAACATTAGTGCTAAGGGAAGATTACATTCAACAGGAAAACACATTTGTAGGTGCCCCGTCCATTGCTGGCATAAGTCATTACACAGAAGGCCATCAGACCTGAGTTATAACTTCCACAATCTATGGGCCAAGCAAGAGTAATAATTATTTCCTACTCATACAAAGGAAAAAATGCAGGAAGGAAGCAATGCAGAAAGAAGTTCTTTGCTGGTGAAGCATTGTGGTATACAAAACAGAAGTCGATGAGCTCTGGGAGGAAGCTGCTGACTCTGGGACGTGCTGGGACATGCTGGCTGAGTGAGCATCCTTGGTTCCAACACAGAATCAGGTGCCTGGGCCTCAGGACAAACAAGCAAACAATAGTACTTTGGGATTGAACAGGGAGTCAAATGATACCACGTGGAAGGTGAAGGACCTCCTCCATGTCCGTTATAGTATTCAAGTTATTAAACACATCATCGGGTTTTTCTGAATTAGACTTTTTCTTGAATTAGACTTAATTTTCCTGAGCAACATAGTCATCATCACATGTTTGCAGAGCGACAATCTGATTCTCCTCCTTAGCCACATCCAGAGATCTCTGCCAGTCTGTGGAAACTGATGCACATGGGCATAGGGGAAGATGCAAACCTATCTGGGTGGCACTAATATCGAAGGTCCAGAGGACCACACTCTCTTCCACTAAGGATGGATTCACTGAGCACAATAAGCACACAGGGAGCTTTGCAGACATGGAAAAACAATGTCCATTCACTAAGATGTAGTTAATTTGGAAAGAGAAGCAGGAAATGAGGTTAGATGCCAGCTAATGAGGAGCCATGGCTGGCAACCTTGAGTCACTCTGATAATGCTCTTAATTGCCATCAGAATCATTTCAAATCACTGGAATTGAAAATGGCTCTAGAAACAACATGACTGTTCTGATGACTTATCATCACAGAACTGTATGTTAACCAAAGAGGCACTGTGGAAAGCACTGAGATGAGGAGTCCTCTGAAATACCATTCTGGGTCAGCACTAAATAGCTCCTCAAGCTAATATCCTCTAAAAGAAGAAAAGAAAGAGCAGGAGAGAGTCTTCTTAGTTCAAGACATACAATCCATTAAGCTCTGATTCTAGTTAAGGGGGGGGAATGCGATGACTAAAGGCCGATTTGTCTCCATCTCATCCCAACACCCATTCATTTCTGATTCTTCATTCTCCATTTGCTCACCAAATACCAAACAGCACCTCCAATAAGGCACTGTCCCCAGTAAAAGGGGGTCCATTTTCCCCCACTCTGCCGAAGAAATGAATCTTCACTCTAAGTGATCTGTTTCATGTTAAAGATAAGAGGGCCACTTATGTGAGCAGGGTGTTCAGGGGAAATATTTGGCACACATTATGTGCATTCTGTCTCCTCACGTCTCCCAATTTTAAGAGGTATCAAGGCAGGACAGTGTCTACCAGTTTTCACATTTCTCCTTTTGCTATTATTAATGCTAAAATAATGACTACTCACACTCTCAAGCCAATGCATGAGCTATCTTAATGACTGCCTCTGTGAGGCAAAAATGTTACTTCTCACCTTTCTTAGCTGATGGGGAATAAAAGAGAAAGCACACTTCTTAATTTCTGTGCTTGTTGCCTTTTCTATTTCTGTAACAATATATTTGACAAAAAGTGCTTAAGGAATGGTTTGTGGGATCACAGTTCATCACGGTGGCATAAGCAAGAGGTAGCTGTCATGTGGTATCCACAGTGAGGAAGCAGAGTGAGAAGGATGCTGGTCCTCAGATGGCTTCCTCCTCTACAGTTTTTGTTGTTGTTGTTGTTGTTGTTGTTGCTGCTGCTGTTGCTGCTGCTGCTGCTGCTGTTTTATTTTTTATTTTATTCCTTCTCCAATTCTCACTCATGGAGTAGTCCTGCCCACAACTAAAGCTCTCTGGAAACACCCTCATATCAAAAGGTGTGTGTCTTAGTTAGGATTTTACTGCTGTGAACAGACATTATGACCAAGGCATCTCTTATAAGGACAACATTTAATTGGGGCTGGCTTACAGGTTCACAGGTTCAGCCCATTATCATCAAGGCAGGAGCATGGCAGCATCCAGGCAGCCATGGTGCAAGAAGAGCTGAGACTTCTACATCTTCATCTGAAAGCTGCTAGCAGAATACTGGCTTCCAGGCAGCTAGGATGAGGGTCTTAAAGCCCACACCCACAGTGGCACACCTACTCCAACAAGGCCACACCTACTCTAACAGGGCCACACCCTCTAATAGTGCCACTTTGCAGGTCAAGCATATACAAACCACTACAGTGTATCACCTAGATGATACTAAATCCTGTTGTCATTCAAAACCGACTGACCATAATATTTACCAGCACAAGTTTTGTTTTCAACCGATGAAAATTCATTGTGATCTACGAAAAGGTGTGTCGTCTACTTGGACTGGTGTGTGTTCATGTGTGTCTGTGCTGAGGAGATATGAAACCATTCAGATGCCAATGGAATCTCCACAACAAACAAGCCAAGGAAGCACCAGTGTTAGAAACCATTCATTCAGAGAGAAGTCACGTCCATAATCATGCAGCCAACCCAGGCAGAGCCAGCACTTGAATCCTAAGCTTGATCCAGGAGCCCGGAATTGTAACCATCCTTGATATGAAGTAATAAAGACACCTGAAACTCAGGACAAAATCTTCTAGTTATTTTTACCTTCAGTCAAAGCTCTCAAACTCAGTTGCCTCTACTGTTAGGTCAAAGAGGTCAACAAAATAAGGGAAGCAAGCCAAGTGGAGATACAGAGAATGAAAACGGCCCTTTCCTAGGGCAGGAACCAGCACTCAGCTGTGGCAAAGGCTGTAAATCAGAAGAGCCTAGAGTTGGTCCACGTCTAGGTTTTTCTGTGAAATTCTATGATTTTTTCAAGCAATGGGACCAACTTAAAAAAACAGCTCAGAACAAAGTGTATTATATGCACATGCAAAAAATGTCACATTGAAGCCCATTATTTGAAACAATGTTCTCTAATGAAAATCTATTTTAAAAATCATGAACAAGGGGACTGAAGAGATGGCTCTGCTGCACAAGCATGAGAATCTGAATTTAAATCTCCAGCAGCCATGTAAAAAGCCAGGCATCTGCATACATGAACCTGTAACACCAGTGCCCCGTGAAGCAGAAACTGGAGGACCTAATTCTCTGGGGCTTGCTGCCCCTCAGCCTAGCTCCAGGTTCAGTGAGACACTCTGTCTCCAAGGAATAAGAGATTAACAGAACAAGTACTCAGTGTCCTCTTCCTCTTCTTTCTGCCACCTACACATGTGCAACACACATATACATACACATACACAATCACACACAGACACATAGACACGCAAGTATAAACACATGCATACATACACATGCCCACAGATATATACACAGACAGACACATACACAAAAATGCACACAGACAGATATACATAGACATACACAGACACACACACATACATAGGCACACACATACAGACACACACAGTCACACATACATAAACACATACAGACAGACACATGGAGATACACACAGATACACACAGATACACACACACACACACACACACACACACACACACACACCATGGTTATAATCCAAATCTGACAAAGTTCATATATAGGTCCAAATTACTCATGAACACCCACTCTGAGACCTCTGCTTCAAGTTATGCCTTAGAGTTTTGGGAGGAAGTGCACCCCTGGAATAAACAGTAATATCACATCTCACTGCAAATGTCCTGAGCACCTGTGGAAACCTTAACTCCAGCCTCATCCCCATTCCCTAGAGACACTTAACCTACTCCTGAATCCATGCCTGTGACTGAGAAGCATTTCTTTGGTCAGGTAGAAAATGACCTTGCTAGTTCTATTTATTATTTAACAGAACTCAGTCTTGAAATCCCTGTCATAATCCATAATAAAACAGAGAGAGCAAAGCTTAATCGGCCGGAAATGTACAATAGTTAGCACTCACTGTAAAATGCTAATAATATTTCCAGAATGCCATTTCTCTTCCTGGCCTTTTGACCAAGTTGGTTAATGGACTGAGACTTGGGAAATAATGAAAATAATTTAGGCTGAGAAGTTACCAACCTCACGTCAACCTTGGAGGGAATCATGTTGCTGCAGTGGCAGTGGTCCCAAGACTGTGGCCTGTGGAACAAGTCTAGTGGAGAGAGTGACTGTCTGGTGTGGACACACTAAATGCTCCTAAAAGCAGAGGCTAATATTTGAAATGCAAGTAGCAAGTAGTTATCTGGGGAAATAACTCAGTCAATAGAATGCTTGCATTGCAAGCATGAGGGCCTAAATTTGATCCCCTAAAGCCCATTTTAAAAAGTAGATATGTGGGTGCTTTATTATAACCCCAGTGTTGTGGCAGTGGAGACAGGTGAACCTGTGGGGAGCCGACAGAAGGCGGCTATCATCCTTGCAGCCATCTTGAGCCATATACCCTGACAAGAGACTTGATTACAATAGCCTACAACAGCTGAGCACACTCTGATGACATCTTGTTTTAGATACCCAGGATTTTCCCTTGGGTGTGTGAGACTTAAAGGTGTGATTTAGAGATAAGACCAAAGGGCGTGATTTAAAGGCATGACTTAAAGGCATAGCTTAGAAGTGAGACATATAAGAGGCAAGAGGCAGACAGAAAAAGTTATGAGATAGTAGGCATTAGGCACTATTATTAGACACTTGGGAGTAGGCACTTGAGACTTGAGGCAGGAAACTTGGAACTTGGAGGCACTAGGGACTAGGAAGTAGGAACTAGGAACTTAAGACTTGGGATTTGGATGAAGAAGAGAGACTGAAAAATAAACAGGATTGAATCACACTCTATCTGGTCTCCATTCCTCAAGTCCGTCCTCACTCTCTCTCTCTTGCTGAACCCCGACCCACGGACCAGAGCAGCCTGGGGCAGTGCGGGCTCTAACAACTTAGCCCCCAAGGCTTTTGGCAGTGCTAGTTCCAACATTGATAGAGAGGTCCTCGACATTTTGGCCCCCAAACATGGGGCAGCTCGGGCTGCAACAGAACCTCTTGTGTTCAGTGCCCAGTCAGGCTAGCCTATTTGGTGAGTGCCAGGTCATGAGATAACCCAACTCAATACATAAGGTGAACAGCAACCAAAATTATCTTCATGTCTTTACACACATGTACTTACATGTGCATATGCATGTGTACCTGTACAAATGAACACATAACCACAAACACACACACACACACACACACACACACACACACACACACACACACATTTACTACCTTCAGTACCTGGTATCAATATTTCTAGGAAAACACTACAAACCTAAAACTTGTTGCTTGATACATGTGTAAGATACCTGCATCTCATGGTGGTGAAAAATTTTCTAAAACACAGTGAAAATCAATGAGATTTGTCCATCACCCAGATCTCTACACTGGCATGCTAATTTCATATGCTGCCCATTGCATTGTAACCCTAAAGCTAAGTGAAACTTGGGAATTAATTTCAAAAATATTAGTATCATAAGTCCTTTCTTTCAAATGATAAATCTCACACAGTGACTCTAGTCCAGCATTCCTCAACCTGTGGGTCTCAACCCCTTTGGGGCATCTCATATCAGATATCCTGCATATCATAGACTTACATTATAGTTCATACCAGTAGCAAAATTACAGTTGGGAAGTAGCAATGAAATCATCTTATGGTTGGGATTACCACCACATGAGAACCTGTATTAAAGTTTGCTCATTAAGAAGGCTGAGGACCACTGCTGTAGACTCTAAGGCACAATGGTCACTGTGATCAGCCATCTATCAGAATTCTGTGGCAATTAAATGCACTCTCCCTAACACTCAACATCCTTTCCCATCTGTACATCTCAGAGGAATTCCTGAACATGTCCATAGAGCAACGTGCACATGGATGGTCGTGGAGGCCATTGTTGTTATTTGGTTTGATGTTGGTTTCAGAGAGAATGAGGAATTGAGGCCAACCAAGTTTCCATTATTAAGGGAATAAAGAAGTCATCTGGGAGAAATGTTGACTACAGAATATTCTAAACTAACTGAGGTCTTATTGCGTCACTCACTTCCAAGACCTACTTTGGGCAGGCATTCCCACTTACACATTAAACTGTTGAGATGACAGACTATAGAAAAGGTGACTCCAGGAAGAAATATTCTGTTTACTCACTGTTTGTTCTGTTAGTTTCTGAGATTTTTTTTTTTTTAGACAAATCTTGTTATGTAGACCTGGCTGGTTGGGAACTTGCTATATAAGCCAGGTTGGACTTGAATTCACAGAGACCTTCCTGCCTCTGCTCCCAAGTGCTGTGATTAAAGGTACACACGCCAATTTGTCAAAAAGAGATGTTCTGAAGAGAGGAATTTGTACCCTTCTCTTTGGCTTCCAGACTACTGAAACCAACACAAAAGTTTCTCCTATCCCTGCCCTGGGAAGACAACTCTCACACACAGTGATACAGGCTACTGAAGATGGATATGGCCTGTCAGTAAGGATTTCCAAGATGCCAACAGCTCTGCCAAAGGATACAGGGAATTAAAGACATTCTGTATGAGTTCTCTTGGGGGAGGAAGCAGACAGACCCCCAGATCGAGAACCAGAGAAAGCACTGGAAGCTTGTATATACTCACTGTCACCCCTCTCCATGTACGCAGAAGAAAGAGTGTGGGGGAGTGAGCAGCAAGCCAAGCCACCTGTGACCTGGATTGGAAATCTTGTTGAAAATACAGGCTGAGATGAACATGAGTCCTAGGGATGCACTTATCTGGGCACATGTGAAGCAAGAGGAGGCTTCCCCCAGAGCTTCACTTAAGTGCCCAAATTGCTCATGTGTAAGCACCAAGCCCATTACTGCAAAACCGGATACCTCATTCCCTTTGTACCTATAAATGATTGGCTGTTCTTCTTCCTTTGGGAAGCTGTGATGGTGTAAGTTCAATAAGGCTGACACTTGAGGTCAGGACAGAGCAGTGTCTTTAGCGATCACTGCTTTCCTGTAAGGAACTCATTGCAGAGATGCCACTGACTGCTAGGGACACCAACATTACCTACCACATCAGGGGACTTGCTAAGGGCAGGAACCAAGCTCTTATCTATAAACCAACTCCCTTCCTATTTTAAAGGTGCATATTTACTACCTATAACATTCACAGGACATGCCCTATAGGTGCACGAAATAAAATGTTGTAGGACTAAAAAGGGAATTAGTTATATTTAAGTACTCTTGGTAAGGAACCAGATAGTTGGTAAATGCCATTAAAACATGTTTCTGTTGGCTCAAAACACTTTTTACAACACAAGGGTCGCGGATAGGTTGCAGGATATTTGTTTTTGTGCTAATTCGCCAGCTTAATAAGCTTCTGGAGGTTCTGGGGTGCTAGATAATATAGAATGTTCTAGAGAAAGAGTCAAGCTCTACCATACCAGAGTAGCCTGAGCTACAAATGTTTCTAATATACAGTACTCTACCCATGTTATTTTATGAACCCTTAGCAATCTGGCCACATAGAATAAGGTCCATTGTCAGTGACCTTGGAGAAATATCAGGCCATTTAACCTCTTTGGGTAGAATCATCAGACTCAATTGGTTTCTCAATATACCAATACCATTGCTGGCTTCAGACAGTTCCATCATGGCCCCACTGAACCTCAACAATTAAAAAAAAAATAGCAGAAGATTATTTTGCCAGCATTTTTTCTGCTCAAAGGAGCAATACATTTGAGTAGTAAGAATACAATCCACAGGAAAACACCAATCAGAGATAGCCATGGTATCACATGATTAGGCATAAATGGCCACTGCATCAATAGGAAGTCAAAAATTATTTTTAAATTATTTAATATTTTTTCCATCAAAATGCCATTAATAGGTGCTTGAAAATTATATTATACAGATAAGATCCATTTAATTCGATCTAGTCAGTGATTCATACTAACACAGCCGTGTGGACCTTTACGCATAGACATTCTCCTAGTGCTCCAACAGTAAATCCATCCACTCATTAACTGCTGTGCATTGCTCCCTGTGTGGTTCTCTGTGCTCACTGAGAGGGTGAGCAGTTTCTCAGGGTCATCTCTCCACAGCCTAGTTATTCCAAAGTATGGAAGAGAAAGCAGCTTCCAGACTGATATTTTCTTTGTGTAGAGCTATACAGAGATATTAAAATACTCTTATCAAAAAATTTGGTCCAGTGAAGGCTGGATGCCCCCATGTGGGGGAATTCATGGGTGGGGAGGTGGGAATGGGCAGGTGGGTGGGGGCACATTTTCATAGAAGCAGGAGGAGGGGAATGAAATAGGGGGTTCCTGGGTGGGGGTAAAATGAGGAAAGGGGATCACATCTGAAATGTAAATAAAATATCCAATAAAAAAGAAAAAACATAAAAAAACAAAAAATAATAATTACATGTATTTAGTGTGTGTCTGCATGTATGTGCGTGCGTGTGTGCGTGCGTGCGAGCGTGTGTGTGTGTGTGTGTGTGTGTGTGTGTGTGTGTGTGTGTGTGTTTGCGTGCTTGCCACACTCATACTTAGGTCATGTACCACAGCATGAATGTAAAAGTCAGAGGACAACTTGTGGAGAATTTGTTCCATCCTTCTACTGTTTAGGTCCAAAGGCTTGAACTCTGATCATCAGGCTTGGTGGCAAATTCTTTTACCTGCTGAACCATCCTGTCAGCTCTGCCTTTCCTTCTATGTGTTAAAAGTGCTATCATTGTGTCAAAATTCAATAAAATAACTTGAATAAAATACTAAAAAAAAATTCATAATGCACTCTTTCATCCATCTATTCAGACTGTTTAATGTGGAAATACCTGTGCCTTCTTAGAATGCTTCGTTCATTTTGTGGTAGGTCTAGGGGCTGGAGAGACTGTTAGAGAGACTGTGAGCACTCATTAGTTGTTCGGAGGATGTCGGTTCAATTCCCAGCGCTCACACAATGGCACTCAACTATTTATAATTCCAGTTCTAGGGGACGCAATGATATCTCCTGGCATCTTTGGGCACCAGACGTGCACTTGGTACACAGAATACATACATGCAAAACACCCACACACAAGATTAAAAAAAAAAAACAAAGAATATCGTAAGTCTATAATATTGCTCTCAAATACCGCTAATCACTTTATCAAGATAACAAGAAGAGGATCTATACTGAACAACTTTGCTACAGCTAGTGCTGCTGCTGCTGCTGCTGCTGCTGCTGCTGCTGCTGCTGCTGCTGCTGCTGCTGCTGCTGCTGCTGCTGCTGCTGGTTGATGCTTAAAACAACAAGCTTAGGACCTACAAGATGACTCAGCAGGTAAAGGCACTTGCCACCATGACTGACGATCTAAGTTTAAACCATAGTATGCACACAGTGAAGGAGAGAAGAGACTCCACAAATGTCTACAACTACACCACGGCACATGTACACCCATATCCACATATACACATTCAAAAATGAACGAATATACTTCTAACTTAGAAAAAATGTTCACTCTTTCACAGGCGTGGCTTGTAAAAATCAAATTCAGGAGGGACGGGCTCTTCCTGACAGAATACAGGACTCAGCCTGGTGCCTCAATTCTAGCTCCTGGTGATAGCCAGCAACCCTTGCTGTTCAGACAATAAGCAAAATTTTACTTATTTGAAATGTACTGAAATAACTCAGAATTCATCATAGACCTAACTATAAAAAAAAAAAAACTGACGTGGAAATACATCCCAAAGGAGACAGAAAATAATCTTGAAGATCTTCAGTTGGGGGCAAATATTTCTAAGATACAAAAGGCATCAAAAGTAGCAGAACAAGTTTACATGTCAGATTCCACGAGAGGGAAAAAAAAAAAAAAAACAACTTCTATTCTCAAGAAGATACAGGTAAGAAAGTGCTAGGACAAGCCACAGGCTGGGGTTGAATATATCTAAGTGGATTCCCTGATATAGGATAGAGGAAGGTTTCAGAGAACAACACAGCTGAACAAAAGCTGATCTGAACAGATAGTTCATGAGGCTGTGCAAGGCTGGAGAAATGGCTCAGCAGACAAGAACAGTTTCTGCCCTATCATGAGGACCAGAGTTCAGATCCCAGCACCCACATTGGGCACCTCACAAGCACCTATAAGCTCCGAGAGGGATCCAATGTTCTCTTCCAACACCCATGCTCAGCTGCACACACGTGTGTGCACACACACATGTGTACACACACACAAACACAGATCCACACATGAATGATGACAATAAAGCCATTCTACACATCTAACATAAGAACAGCCTGATAATAAATAAGCCAATGAAAAGACACATAGCATCTTGAGATGCAATTTAATCTAAGGAGTAGCATCACTGCACACCTACTAAAAGTGCTAAACAGAGACACAGACCACAGACCACTCGGTGGCTGACAAGAACACAAGGGAAGCAGATTTCCAGGCTGGTGGTAGTGGGTTAGCACACCACTTTGGAAAACAGTTTCTTGACTTTTTATTTTCTAAAGGCAACCACACACCTATTTTGTGGAGCAGCCATTTGTCTCCCTTGGTCATTAGCATTACCCAAGAGAAATAAGAACCAAATCCCCGTAAATGCTTAGAAAGGTTACAACTAACTATTTGTAAGAGCCAAATCTGGGAAAACTCAAAGTATCCATCAAGGGATTAGGTAATCAATCAGATATGTGTGGCATATAATGGAATACTGCTCACAAAAAAAATAAATAAAGACTAATATGTCTATTGTAATTTTTAATTAGAAAGTTGTTAAATGAGTTATTAATATTTGAAGTGACATAGATAAATTATAGAATAATTATGCAGAAATGAATCAGGCAACAAAAATGCATTCTATCTGATTCCACTTAAACACAATTCTGGAAAATGCACACTTACCCAAAGGACACAAAGATCTGTAGGGACCTAACTGGGGAAGGGCCAACAGTGACAGATAAAAGAATGTGAGAGGTCTGAGGAGAGGGCTCAGTGGGTAAAGCACTTGCTGTGCAAGGGCAAGGGCAGAGGTTCAAAGCCCCTAGAACCCAGTTAAACCTATGTGTTCCGCACACCTACAAGCCGTCATGTCTACAGGGAAATAGGAGGGAAAGATGGAAGAATACAATACAGAAGACACATGTTCCATGGCACAGGGTACACAAATGACACATGACACATGTACACATGTACCATGGTAGACATACACTTTCTCCGTCTCTCTTATGTTTCTCTCTGTATCTGTCTCTGCCTCTGCCTTCCCCTAACCCTCTCATTAAATATAACTTTATTTATTTATTATTTATTTATATTTTTTTATTTGGGGGGTTTTGGAGACAGGATTTCTCTGTGTAGTCCTGACTGTTCTAGAACTCACTCAATGGACCAGGCTGACCTGGAACTCACTCTATGGACTAGACTGGCCTGGAACTCAGAGATCTGCCTGCCTCTGCTTCCCTCTATGCTGGAATTAAAGGTGTGCACCCAACCCCCTGCAACTCACAATTTTTTTAATGCAAGAAACTCTGTGAGGGATGAATACTTGTTATGTTGGTAGTGGACATGGTTTTAGGATATCTGAATGTGTTAAAATTTATAAACACTAAAGGGGTAGAGGTTATTATGTAAATTAAAACTTAAGCTATTTTTATTTTAGAAAAAAATAAAGCTAAAATTTAAGTCTTGGGTCTGTAAACCCATTGCCTAGTTTCCCAATATTTTAAAGAAAATAGGAAACAGAAATTTGTAAAGGAAAAGGTATTTCTTTTTAGTTTGGCCAAACTGGGCAGCCATGGTCTCTCTTGCCCCTTTTCACCCAGGAGCAGTGTGACAACTGTATAGAAGAAGAGGCTATGGCCAGAGGCATGCAGGCTTCACTGTCACCAGGTGACCCCTGGGGGCTGTGTGAAGGAACCTCCTCCTGAGGCAGGGTCTTCCTCTCCTCCCTTCTCTGACCTGGCCCAGGGCTTGTTAGTCCTCCCTTCTCCCTGGTAGGATTCTTTGGGGTTCATTGTTTTAAGGTCCCCATTTCAGCAGTCTGATAGCCAAAAGTGTCTCTCTTCCATACAGGATGTGACAATTTCACCTCACCAAGACACTCTGAGAGACAGGAGGCACTGTAACACCCAGTAATGATACTCTGTGACTCAGAGTTAGATAACTTTGCACAAAGTCATAAGGCCAGGTCTCTGTACAGAAAAGACCCAAACATTTTAATGTTGGATTAAATGAGTATTTGCTGGGTGAATCAGTCCTGGATGGCTCACGGAGATCAATGACAGACACTAGGTAAACATATTTATTCTATATATTTGCTCAGCAAATCTGTTTTTCATAGACAATACATGGGTAAATGTCAGCCTTATCATTTCAGGATCATCTCAAATTCTGAAATTAATAGAGTTCGAATTCAGGTTTCAGTAGCTTATGGGAATCTCTCAGTTCTTCTTTGTTACACATTGAGTCTGGAGTCAGGCTCACTGAGGAGCAAATCCAAGATCAGGACACCATAAGACAAAAAGAAAATCTGGTGACCTTGCTTCCACCTGGAGAAATCAAGCAGAAGACAGACACACAGACACACAGACACACAGACAGACACACAGACACACAGACAGACACACAGACACACAGACAGAGATGCAAATGTATGCAGGCTACCTGCACACTACCAGAAGAATAAACTATTGTTCAGTCATTCTGACATCAGAGAATATCTAGGTTCAGACAATCCCTCAAGGAGGGTTTCTGGGTTCTTAAGTCCTTGGACAAGCAATGAGCAGAGACAGAAGGCTAAGGGATGCTACTCTGGGGTAGAGAAAAGGCTTAGCAGTTATAAGGACTTTATTCTCTTCCAGAAGACCCAGGATCAATTTCCAAAGCCCATCTGGCAGCTCACAACAGTTTGTAACTCCAGTCTCAGCTGATCCAGCGCCCTCTGCTGGCTTCTGCAGGCATATGCTGCACAGACACATAGGCAAAACAGCCATACGCCCAAAATTTTAAAAAATAAAGTTTTTAAGAGAAGGGAGAGTGCACTTCCAAGGAGGGAGAAGCAGGATACAGCAAGGGGATTGCTTAATAAATATGGCACCACCGTGCAGAGAATTGATGGTTTTGTTGGCATGGGTTTTGGTTTATTTTTAATGCACATAGCTCTGGCTTTCTGAGTCATTTGCTCAGCAGAGGGCTCGCTCAGGACCGCTGTCCATTCAGTGTTGTCCACTGACACACTCTCATGCATCACGTTTCCCTTTAACATCTTCAACATCATCTAGGCTCAGCTTCACACACTTGGAGTGCCGCTACACTAAGCAGTCAGACCTCGCGTGGGGGGATGTTCCAGCATTCTTTGCCATCTTGTTTCTTTCACACACCAATTTTACAGCCTCTGCATGAGGCTCTCCTAGACCCCACTCTCTGCCTCAACTCTGCAGATGCCTCCAACGTTGGGAAGGAATCCCAAAGTTATAAACCGCTCTCTCCCCTTACATAGGGTTGATTTCCCATGAGAATTTCTGAATAGCAATAGCTCAATCACTTAAGACCATCACTAACAGTAATTACTACCCACGACTGGCACACACTTACTTGAAAGCCTGTGAATTGACAGAACTATAGAGTCAGGGAACAGAAAGAAGCAACACGCTCTTGTGTTCCTTTCTTGAGCTAAAATCCAGCCAGACTTGCAAAGCTTTTCACGAGATAAATGTCTCCAAGCATCCGTGTGAATTCTTCCCAAATGACAACTTCATCCAAAGACTAGACAGTACAGTGTCTTAAAATTTGACTTGGTGGAAGGAACATAGAAACCTTGGCCAGGTACCTTAACCCTGTGCTTTTGGCTTGCAAACAATTTAAGTTACTCAGATCCCACTCGGCCCCATCACTTGAACCAGTAGCCATGCAAAATCAGTGATGCCCTATGCAGAGTTTCTCACTGAAAGGTGCTCCACGCAGCCATGTGTTTCATTTCACACCTATGTTCTAATTCTATTTTTCCTAAAAATAAACTTCCCTATTGTTTCCACCTCTGGCTCCCTCCGCTACAAGTGAGAAACAGGCAAGCTGCCTGGCTGAACAAGCCTAGCTTGGTCAAGTGCACCTCACCGGGGCCTTTTAACTTGCCTCTGACTACCTACATTCAGACAAAAGATGTCACCATCACCGTGTCACTGGGAGTTGTTTTTAACTATTGCAAACACTATCTTCCCACAGCCAATTAATCACTTCAAATGTGTTATTAGATGCCTCTTCAATACCACTATTTCTGGCATCCTATTCTGAGACCACCATATGGGCCAAAATATTTAAAACATCCAAGCAACACCTAGGAAAACACAAAGCCTCATTTTTCTTCCTGCCCCTTCTGTAGTCTCCTCCCTTCCTGCTTTTACCAATGGTTTTAGTTTCCTCACAGGGAACAAAGGACTCTGATTTCCTTGTAGGGCATCCCATACAGATGAGGGAGTGACTTGTGGCTTTTCAAACCCCAAATTACAAACTTTACCAAGACAAGTTTACATGCATGGCTTGAAAGAAGGAAGATGAGGACTCTTCATCAGGAAGGAGAATCTTCTAACTATCCAGAGAACTGCTCAAAGGCCGAAGTCTGTTCTGCCTCTAAGACCAAAGAGGGGGGAGGGGAATGACACATCCTGCCCAGTAGGAAGTTCAAAAGCTTCCTCTTCCCTATAAGAAAGTATGATTTTCCTATTAAAAAAAAAAAAAAGAATAGAAAGGTATAGGGACTTTACTATAAAAAAGTATATAGAGAGTATAGAAACTATACTTCCCTACAGAAAATACAGAGAGAAAGTCTTTCTCGCTTCCCCTGGGAGAAAGGACACAAATAAACCATGTTCAATTATCAGGTACTTCACCTGGCCAACTATACCAAGGACACTGCTCAAACTTGCAATTGAGGACACAAAAGAAGATGAACTTCAATGTCTAACAGTGGGACTCAACCTGTGCATCTCTAGTCCTTTGGGGTTGAATATCAGATATTTATGTATATCAACTGGTTACATCACCATTTATGACAGTAACAAAATTACGGTTATGAAGTAGCAATGAAATAATTTTATGGTTGTGGGTCACAACAACATGAGGAACTGTATTAAAGGGTTGAAGCATTCGGAAGGTGGAGAACCACTGCAGCCTGTTCCTCCCCCCCCCCCCCCCCCCCCCCCCCATGATGAGCACATCAAGATGCCAGCTGAGAAGAATCACACAGGGCCTAGGCACAGTTGGCAGAATCTCACACCAGAGACAGTTGGCAGCCAGAAGGAACCTGATTGGTGCAAAACAAAGAAAGGTTTTCACAGTCCTCCTGGAGCAATGGAGACAGTGGTCGCCACTGAATCCTGCCTCTCCTCTGGTCATCAGGACTCGGAGCCACTGAGATGGAGACTCATCATTTCATGGACCATAACAGTAACTTGACATGATAGAATAGAATCCTACTTTCCTCTTTCTCTAAATTAGTAGTTCTGTCTCTTACCACAGGACTGAAAAAATGACTGACAACAGCTGCTAAATGAAAGATCCCAAGACTCCACCTTGCAAGATTTAGACATAATACAGCCATGGTATGGCCTTACCATTTTCCAATATGATGGTTCCATCCCCTCAAACCAACAATAATTAAAAAAAAAAAAAAAAAAAAAAAAACCAAATACTTTCTTACCAATGCTTTTCCATGAAGTCTCATCCTTCCATGTTTCCTTTACTCTGGTCACACTTTGTCTCCTTATGAGGTAGCACAACATGAGAGGGCAACAGAAGGCAAGCAGGTTCAAGTGGGCCAGATCCTTGAAAGCCAGTTGGCAAGCGGCACTCTAGAGGATATTCTGTATCTGGGAAATGGGTCAATTTGCTACCACCAGAATGTAAATTAAGTTGGGATGAACCTGGTTAGGTAATTTGAATGCATATGAAGGATTCTGATTGGTCAAAGGATGGGAAGGGAAAGTGCTAACTCAGAAAAATCCCACCACAAAAGTTCACCAAAGGCCCAGGGGGTTGAGCAAACCCAGGGCACAAAAGGACAAATGCTGGTGACCAGTCACATCCCAGTAAGTCAGGGTTCTTCTGGATTTTAGTCTCTTTGGATAGAGTCTCTGAATTCTTCATTTGCTCCTTGAGTTTATCTTTGATTGCATAGAGTTAACTATAAGATTCTGTGTTCTTGGGGTTGACTGCCAGTTTAGGTGGGCCATGGGGATACTTTTCATTAGTTTGGGCCTGAGACCCTGACTAGCTACCTACAGAACGGTGCTGTCTTGCTCTTGATACCTAACAATGCTACACACTATATTGCTGTGGAGATGCCCATTCATTAGCCAAGCAGACATCTATGGGGCAGGAGGAGGAGAGAGAGGAGAAACTGTGAAAGAAGTCCCTTTAAAACTGTACCAATGTAAGGCAGGGCCTGCAATGTCAGCACTGGGAGGACAGGAGGGCAATTGAATATCTGTGAGTTCAAAGCCAGCATGGTCTATACAGCAAGTTCCACACCATCCAGGGCTCCATAGTGAGTCCCTGTCTCAAATAAATTAAATAAATAAAACTGCATCATTGGGCTTCACTCCAGGGGGCAAATGCCCATATAGGTCAAAGTGAGCTTCCTGTAGACGAGTTTTAGAGGTGTAATCAGACTTCTTGCCACCGTCCCAAACAATTCAAACAACCAAGTTCACAGTAAAAGCAGGAAAAGGAGACCTATTCAGTATGACCACGATGGAAAGAAGGGTAAAGAGATCCCACCCTTCCCCCACAACAGCATCCTGGGTGTCCTGACTGGAAGTTACATACAGCTTTAATAAAGGGCAGAGTCACATGTACATAAGCAGTCTAGGTCAAGGCATATCCTGCCCTCTGCTGATTTGCCAAGGGTCTCCTGGAAGGTTAGTCTGATTCATTATAAATCTCTCTGGAAGGTGGATTTCTCTTTAGACTTTCTATTGTCCCAGTATGAGGTTCTTGGGGGGATTTCAATTTCTTGGTGATGATTGTCTCAGAATGATAGCAAAGTAAGAAACATAAGCATCTCTTTAAAATATCTTCATCCTAACCAGGCCAGTTCCAATTAATAGTCTCTCTCTCTCTCTCTCTCTCTCTCTCTCTCTCTCTCTCTCTCTCTCTCTCTGTGTGTGTGTGTGTGTGTGTGTGTATGTGTCTCTCTGTCATCTGTCTCTCTCTGTCTCTCTCTCTGTCTCTCTCTCTGTCTCTGTCACACACACACACACACACACACACACACACACATTTCTGCACATTCTATTTCAATTAGTTTACCATGACCCTTTCCTTAGAAACATGCTGTCGCATACGTCAGTGTGATGCCTTACCCAGTAAAGACACTTTCCACCAAGCCTGAGGAGCAGAGTTGAGGCTTCGGGACCCACAGGGTGGAAAGAAAGAACCAACTCACAGAAGCTGTTCTCTGACCTCCACACAAATGCAGTTGCACACACACTTAAAGAATTAATTAGCTAATGAACGTTAAAAATGTGATCTGCTGTCACAGAAAATGCACACACAACTCGTTAGGACCTGAACCTCTTCCTGCCCTTCATGAGGTGTGGTAGAAGCCCTGTTTACCCGGCACCAACATCTAGCAGATACTTTTGAAAAGAAAAAAGATAAAGGAGGAAGAAGAACAAATATGTATAATATGTAAGAGGAACTAGTGAGATGA
Source organism: Rhabdomys pumilio (assembly GCA_030674055.1). NCBI lineage: Eukaryota > Metazoa > Chordata > Mammalia > Rodentia > Muridae > Rhabdomys > Rhabdomys pumilio. The sequence continues at coordinate 33,523,929 of JANHMN010000008.1, forward strand.
AGGAACACAGGTAATGCACTCCATAAACCAGGAAAATATCAATACCTTAAATTCTAACACTTACGAATACAATGCTAAGAATCAATTCCCTAGCCATGTGTGGTGGCGCATGCCTTTAATCCCAGAACTCAGGAAACAGAGGCAGCAGATCTCTGAGTTTAAGGCCAGTGTGGTCTATGTAGCAAACTCCAGGCTAGCCAGGGCTACACAGTAAGACACAGTCTCAAAAACAAAGAAACAACAACAACAACAAAAACAAATTCATCAACCTGAATTACTGTCTATAGTCACCGGTAGCCACATCCCACTATCGATTTTTCAAGAGACAAGGGTCCCGTGTTCATTTTGAATGTGTGTTATTTAAAAACATATTAGTAAAATTAATTCTACAGGTTTCTTTGTTGTTTTAAACTAGCCATAAAACATGGGGGAGGAGAGTGCGGGGCGGGGAGTTGCTATTAGTTATTCTAAGCCTCGCCTGCCCTCTAGTGTCAAACGCAGGAAAAATCACTTTTTGAAACTGGAATAACAGCATCCGAAAATCTGCAGCTTTATCGCTGGCAAAATTAACACGAAGAGTTGCATACAATTACGGAAATTACAGTTTCCATAAAAATGATTAAGAGTAGATGAACCGGGTCACAGAAGAGTATTCGCAGAGTGACTGACTGAAACACAGGGCACTACCACAATGCAAGCAGTACTCTTTAAAGAGTTCAAACGAAGTTAAAAATAACACAAGGCGCCAAGTCACCATCACCTTGTGTTCAGTATTGACATTTATAATGATAAGACAACAAAAAATAGGAGGTTCTCCATCCACAGAAAGAGCACAGAGCCACCAGGAAACGGACCCCATTGAAACAGGGAAGGGAGGAGTGCTCAATAAAGATTCCCAGCACGTTCTGTGAGCTCCCTAAGTCAAGGAAACCCTCTGCACTGTCAGGCATCAGGTGACTGGCTCCCTCGTTCAACCCCAGGAAAATCAGTTTTAGTTTCTTTCACTATCCCCAACCTTCAGAAGATGGACCGCTTAAGCACCAAAGAGTTTTCCAGGTTCCCCTACGGCAGAAAGGCATTGCAGACCTTCCATGGTTCTCTCCATCTATGCCATTCCTGACTCAGTGAGGCACCCACTTCTACAGCTTGCAGCCAGTTTCCCAAGGCTAGCCTGAGCTCTCCAGCAGAGTGACGCCTCTTTCTAACCTGCTCAGTGTTGATACAAACGAAAAATTACTTTCTTCATTTCATCAGCTTTCCCAAGACAATGAGAAACAAGCGTTTTTCCTCATAGACCATAAAGCTTCAAACTCTGAAGATGCCTATCACATCTTCCCAGGGACCCCACAGCTTCCAACCACTCCTCTGGTGCACGACCTCTGAGAGTCTGCCATCTGCATACCTCTAACTGAAAACAGCGCCTGTTTCTGGTGTGTTTGCTGTGTGCTAGCCCTTCCACCTGCTTTTCCTAATTTACTCGTCCCCATAACCTGATAGAAGGAAGGTGCAACCACTGTCCTGTTGTATAGATGATGAAACATGTCCAGAAGAGTTGGGTGGCCTGGATAGGGTCACACAGCCAAGATGGGCCGGAGCTAGAGCCATGTTTGACCCCAGTCCCCGGTACTTGGTTTCCTGTACTGCCTGGTTGCTGGGTGTGCTCTAGTTTTTCTAGGTCTTTCTGTAAGGGGTATACCGAGTAAACACCAGACAGGCACCACAGCATTCAATCATACAGTGAGCATCAGACATAGCATGGGGAAATGGAATTACTAAAAACGAGCAAAGAGATCCGTAGCACCCAAATCTCCAACTGCCTCCCCTCAGTCAGAAAAGTAGCTGTCTGTTTTTAAAGGTAAAAACGTACAGATATCCCCTAGAGACAATTCTTATGGATTTAGGAAGCTTTCTGTCTCAATGTTATCATGGTTACGAAGGACCAAACTTTCACAAGGGCCTTTAAACGGTTAACTCCATCAGTCAACTGGATTTCAGGAACCACCGCCCAGCCTGCAGCCTTCCCAAGACGTTGTCTGCTGCCCTCTTGTGGAGAAAAGAGGTTATTGACGGGGGTGGGGAGGAAGCAGAAATAGTGGATTTAAAAGTGCGGAGGGCAGCTACTTTCCATTTAAGAGGACTCATCCTGAAAACTGACACCCTCCTTCTCCATTGAGTCGGGCTACCAAAGATATGTGTGTGTTCTTTTACCCAATCAGGAGGCCAACTGAATGGCAAAACACCAGAGGAGCAGGAGTGTGTGTGTGTGTGTGTGTGTGTGTGTGTGTGTGTGTGTGTGTGTCTGTGTGTGTGTGTGTGTGTGTGTGTATGTATGTGTGTGTGTCTGTTTTTTAAAACACAACTCCCAGATTCTTGTGAAGGTTTGCACTGTCATTTGCCTTAAAGAAAGAGTCCTAATGGCTGAGTGTGAAAATCAGGTGAGTATTCTTACTTAATTATTATCATATATTTATTGTCCTAAATGATGGCTCTTAGGTACTTTGCCCATACTCACCAACCTCTGTTACATACATGCTTTCTAATGTTTGAACTAAAAAATTTGAACAACTAACAATGTCTTCTTCCAAAGGCATTCATACACCCCCACCTTCTTCCTCTGCTCCTGTCTTAGCCTGCTGAAGAGAAAACACCTCCTTTGTTATGCATAATGACCAACAAGCCGTGAACTTACTAAGGTAGAAGGGTTTGGGATGAGAAAACTCTGCTCACTGGAAAGCTTTAGCAGAAAGAGCAAAGAAAGGCCAGGGTGGAGAGTAAGCTCTGGAAAGCTTCGTCAAAGATGGCGAAATAAGTATACAGGACAAACCAGTCAGCCCAGAGAAAGCCCTCACTTATATAGAGACACAGCCAAGCTGAATAAGATCAGCATGGTCCCTGGCGCAGACATGCTGGCAATCCTGTGTCCAAAAAGCAACCTAAGACTCCTTCTGACACTAAAACATACACCACTCTGTAGAGATTTAGGATGCTAATGAGACATGGGACATGTGGTGGTGTGTGTAAAATTATATGAATTATATGGAACAAAACTATACACGGAAAAGTTTGTACTATACAAATGAGCCACAATGTACCCCTACCCCTGACATAAAGGCCACAACCCGTTGTCCAATGGGCCCTTGGAAAGCTAAACCTTTTTTATTATCAACCCACATTCCCACCCTCAGAAGACGAGATTCCCACCATCTCGTCATAAACTGCCTCTTCCTGCTGCAATTACATTTCTGATCAATTCTTTCTTCTGAGACACAATAACCTGGCACCCCAATATCAGCCAATGTCCCTGGGTTAGAGTGAGGAGCCTTTCTGGACCGCCATGGCCAGATGTCTGTGGTTTACTTTACAACTGTATTCCACTGTCAGATGTCCTTTGACACATGCGCAGTGGGGTGAAGGTAGACAATTTCCATTCATCACAGGACACAGCCTTCCCCTCTCCTGGCCCCTGAGTTTCCTATCACCTAGGGGCTGCAATGATAAGAAAAATGACACATGAGACAAGAGAGATGGGTTAGTGGTTAAGAGCATTGGCTTTGCTTCCGGAGGATCCAGGCTTTGTTCCCATATCCCACATGGCAGCTCACAGACACCTGTAACTCAAGTTCTAGAATCTTCTGACTTCTGAGGGCAGTGCATGCTTATTGTACACAGACATATGTGCAAGCAAGTACCATACACATAAAATGAAAATAAATAAAAACTTTAATGCCGCAGAGCCACTGCAAGACAAAAGGTTTTTTCCCTTCCACTGATGATTATTAAGGGAAAATGTACAAAAAGGAAGAAAAGTTGGAAGAGAAGGAGCAAGGATGAGTATTATCCCAGTCCTCAGGGATTGGGTCCTCAATTAACAAAGAGCTTCCACTAATCAACAAGTAAGCAAGGAATGTAACCAAAAGAAAAACAGATACAGGATAAAAATAGAATTTTAACCTCTTACATCTTGGATAGACAGAAACAGAGACAGAAATGGGGAGTGGGGAGGGGAGGAGTGGGCAAGACACCAGGTTCCAATACAGTACTGGAATATTGAAGACAATGGTGCTCAGAGTTATGGGAGATGTGAGGACATTAGCATTAGCTCTCATTCCGGCTCTGTCCTGGAAGTGTGCATACATTGGAAGGTTCTAGAAGGCACTCTGGGGCTCAGCAAATGGTCATGTTCACATCTTCTTCCTGATCTCGCAGCTACAGTGTGTGCCCATCCTCCCTTTATGGCAGGTGTGGTCAGGCGTCTATGCCTTAGTCAGTAGGAGAAAGTAAAGGGCTGCTCTCCCCACCTCAGCCTGCCTCATTACCATGAATCAAGTCAACACTTCCAGGCTTCCCCGGTCTCCTAGGAGCCAGCTGTAGCTGAGAGCAGAAGAGTTTCTACCCATCATGGGCCCCAAAACACTACGAATGGAGGTGCCTGGAATAATCAGCTGCTGCTCGTGAGCAAGAAATGACATTTTTGTTTGAACCATATTTGTTCTGTTTTGTATGTATGTAACTGAACAATTCCACTAATAAGACTTTTTCTCCAACGGGATGTGTGTCCTTGAACACATCTGATAACAAACCAGCCAGCACTGGGGTGGTCAAATAACTGATGGTAAGTCCATGCCATAGATGAACATATAACACACCAGAGAGGAACAGATGCCTGCAAGAATCCACATCAGAGGACCCCCACAATGGGAAAGAGCAAGCTACAAAAGCTGGTATGTAGCGTGATGGTGTATCCCTGTGTGGTACTCATGTTCTTTTGTTCAGAATAACCAACAAAAGGAGAATATCTTTTTCATCCTTACCTAAATCATTTGGGATTTTTACTGCCAGCGTAAGACTTTACAGCAGACCACATGGTGACAAATGAACAAAATTAGTCAGCCTGTTCACAAATAGTTAAGTGTCCACTGCTTCACAGGAATGGGGGCACAGCTTACGCGACCTCCAGAAGAGCAAAACATACTATGGGATTCAGACATCCTCACTCTGGCGAACAGCAGCATGAGGGCCAAACAGGGACTGTGGAGATCTTCATAACTAGGCACATGGCATCTACAGAAGATGACTCTCCAGATAGCACAAAATCTCAACTATGAAACAGAACCACTGTGAGACAGAGATAAACCCTGATTCCATTGGTGGTCAGTTAGACAGTGAGTGATGGGCACTAGCATTCCAGAGATTAAAAACAGAGGACCTCCTACAGCCAGAGAGTGCCTCGGGTGTGCCAAGAAACCAAAGGAACTCATCAACACAGAAATTCCAGGTAACCATCTTTGTTTGCTCATCAGGCTTACTCACAGCCTCACTCAGCACCCTCACCATCCCTTCTGATAATCCAACTTTTGCTGGAATAGAAGATACCCTCTGCCTTTCTTGGGAACAATTCTGCTCCTTAGAACTAGCTATAGAGTTGTCTAGTTCCTGACTTTGGAGTTATGTATGAAACAGGGATTATCACAGATAACATGGGAAGCTTATTTTCTTGTGTGTGTGTGTGTGTGTGTGTGTGTGTGTGTGTGTGTGTGTGTGTGTTGTCAGCATCAAGTGTCCTTCTCAATCACTTGCCACAGTATTGTTTGAGACAGGCTCTCTCACTGGACCTGGAACTTCCTGGTTCCAGGAGGCCATCTGGCCAGCAAGCCCCAAGGCCCTACCTGTCTCTACCACGCTTGCACTGAGCTTAGAGGTCCAAACCACTGCCTGACTCAGTTTGGGAGTTAAGGGTCTAACCTCGGGTCCTCCCAATTGCATAGCAAGTGCTTTATCAACTGAGCCATCGCCCCAGCCCTCTTCCTTTAAGTTTGTAATTTCTCATTAATACCCATCCCTATCCAGCCTGATGCCTGGAAATCTGCTGATAATACAACCATGGCTACATTTTACCGAGCTCTACTCTAGAAAACAAATGTGCATTAAACAGATAAGATTAATGGCTTCAAATGCCCAGGCCCCCTAAATGAACTCATCAAAAGACACAGCACAATAACCAGCTACCTACAGATGCTTCACAACAGCCGAGTGCTATTGATTTTATTCTGATTCCTCGAAACTTCAATCATTATTTTTCTCATCTTCAAACTGTCACTTGAGGGGAGAAAATTGAGTTGTGAGAGATTTAAGAAATTATCATGAGCCTAAAACTGCAGCAACCCTTAACATGTCAGAGTAAGGGAACAGAAAGCACGACATGATATCTGTCTTGGGGATGGGCTATCCCATCAGTCAAATTTCCCACACGTAAAGGTTCGTGGACAGGAGGATTTACATTTCTGGCAGAACTTAAAGTTCAAACTCTACTTTCTTGGGGTCAGAGGAGACACAGAGTCTCTCTATAGCACGTAGGCTGGCTTTGAGCTCACAATCTCCCTTCTGACAGTCAAGTACAATCGGATATGACTATAGTCCGAGCTACTCTGAGGGCTGAGATGAGATGACCATTTGAGCCTCCAATGTTTGGGGCTAATATGGGGAGCACTGTAGCTTGAAAGGTCCCTAACAGACTATGTGTTTGGATGCTTGATCTCCAGCTTGGTGGTACTCTTTGGGACACTTGTGGGACCACTGGAAGATGGTACCAAGTTGGGAGAAATGGATCATTTTAGGTGGGGCCTAAGGTTTTGTAGCCCGTTCTTGGTTCCAGGCCTTTCTCTGTCTGCTTCATGAGCCACTGAGATGCAGGTCAATAGCTACCTCAGGTTCCCACTGCCACAGCAATGCCCTGTTGCCTGCCAACCATAGCAATACCCCGCTGCTGGCCTCCCCACCTGACAAACTACATCTCCCAATTCTCCCTCCCTTAAGCTGCTTTTGGCCAATACTTTGCCATGTCAATGAGAAGAAAGTAACTAATGTAGCAATAGAACACATATCAAGATCCCTACTCAAAGTAACCTACACTTAAATAGATACCTACATATGTCAACATATCCATGATGCAAAGGGGGAAGTACTTTTTGAGGGGATATTGTTATCATCAGTTGAGAGGCTATGGGTATATGGTGCTAGGCTAAGTATATCAGACTACTGAGCCAGAGTGGCTTAGAAAACGCCAAAGACAGTGAGAAAAGAAATACTCCCTGCTAAATCACCAAGGCAAGCTCTGAGCCAGCTAGAGTCTTGGTTCTTTACCCTTATCAGACATGAGCAGTTTTATTTGTTCAGCATACGTTTTTCAGCATGGGATCTGGCAGTTAGGAGAGGTGTCTGGAGAATAAATCCTGTGGTTTGTAAATAAAGATGAAAATTGCTAAGGATATAGCTCAGTGGTAGAGGGCATGAGGTGATAGCTTCAATCCCCAATACTAGAGAAAGGGAGGGAAAAAAGCAATATTGTACATTTGCCAATGCTATAGTCAGTTACATCCTCTTCCCGAGCTCAAAATCTCATGCTACACCTGGATCCAGTAAGCACTTTCATGCACGTATGCTGGGTCCTCCAGTAACCACACAATGAACTTTACCAACCTGCCTCTGGTCAAGAACTAGAAACTTTCAGCATCTAAGAACTCCCAGATGCACCAGCAGGGTCAGGCCATGGTGACTAGGTTCCAGTTTCCTGGGTCTGTTGTGATACACGGCATCACGGATGGTGGAGATCAAGGGCTTCTTCGTGGTGGGTGGGAGACAGACAAAAGGCCAGAAGGGGAACTACCTCCAGGGATGATGGGGAACTCAGGAGAAACAAGGGGCAATAATGGAGAGAAAGACAAACATCACATTTTCTCTCATGTGCAGAATGGTACTTAGGTACACCTGTAGCATCTGTGTGGATGCAGATGTGACTTGAAAGCCAGAGGGGCTGTTTGCAAGGAAGAAAGGGTGCAACAGGAGAAAGGGTCACCAGAGGGTAGTGGAGCAATTATGAACAAAGCACAATGATATATAACCATGACAACTACATCATGAGACCTGTTGTTTTGTGCAATGCTATAAAATTAACTCTAAAGGGTAATGTACAGACATGAATTTCACTAGAAATTACCAGAACAACTGTCTCTCCAGGTTTCAACACACTTCCTTCTGAGGCCCATGAAAATACACAGGTTACACCTGCTGTCTCTTTACTTTGCCCAGGTTACCCCTGTTGTCTCTTTGTCATTTCTTCTCTTCTCTCCTTAATTATGTCTGTAATTCAGCAAATTTTTCTCCTCAGAAAGAGTCTTAAGTTACCTGAAAGGTCCTCTCAGGACAGCCCTGAGTCAGCTATAATCTAACCTTGACCCTGAATTTCAGGGAGCTATAGGAATGTCTGCACTCAACACAGAGTGCTATTGACTTCTTGACATTCAGAGAAAGAAAAAAAAAAAAAACACTACTAATACAGAAGCACCAGGAAAGTAGAAGCCAGATAACACCTTGTAAAGAGGCCCAGAACAGCCCTGCTCCAGCATAAGCCATTAGACCCTGTCTGTCCATGGCTCTGCCTCACCAGCCAAAGCGCTTGTCAATCACCTGTGTCTAAAGTGTGGACTCTGCTGTGTCGAAGTGTTTTATTAATTGATCCCAGCAGCACATAATGAGCTTAAACGGCTTACCTGCATGTCCCCGGAGGTGTTGGCTGGAGGCGGACATCAGCTTACAGCAGACCATTAATACGTAGGCCAGAAGCAGCCAGTGTGACAGTAGCACCCACTTAGCACAGACTCTCATCCTGCGGAGAGACAGGACCCCAGTCAGTGAGGACAAGGGAAGGCCAGGCTCTCTGGCCATCCCCAGGCAGGGAAACAGAGAGGGGCTGATGAAGAACGTCAAAGTGCCCTTCATCCTCCCTCCCCCGGGAAAACTACAAACCCATCAAACTTCAATTTGCCCTGGGCATTGACTTGGGTTTCCGCAAATGTCTTTCATAATTAAGCGTTTTCTGAGTTTACACCACACCATCGTGAGAGTCTTCATAGGAATCCCTAACAGCTAAAGCTGACCTCATACAGCACAAGGTCACATTTTCCCATATCTCAAAAATGTAGACGGAACAAGCTATTTGCGAACAAGAGCCATTCTCAAACAGACTACACGCGAGCTCTCTATGTTAATGTACCCACAAAAATTGTGCACATGTGGCCCAAGAGTTCTGGGGTTCTCTGCCTCTGGTCCTGAAGATGTAAATTCCAGTTCATTACAGAAACCTCAGAAGTAGGTGGAAAAACCCACCAGTCTAAAAATTCTCTTGTTGGGTGTGGGGACTCACACCTTAATTGCAGAACTGAAAAGCCTGAGATAAGAGTATCACTGAGTTCAGAGTCAGCATTGGCTATTTAATGTCCAAACTAGCCTGGGCTACTGAGGGAGGGCTATTGTCAAAAACTGGAACAAACAGAAGTAAAAATGGATTGTCATCATACAGCTGGACAGGGTTCTCTAAAGTAATTCCATCCACACAAATTAGCTACACCCTTTATTCAAACCCAAACTGAACAAATGAAAAGAACATCAGGGGCTAAAGAGATGTCTCAGCGGGGTTGCCAGCAATTGTACAAGATGCAGACCTGAGCTGGTATGTCAGCATCAAAGAAAAAGAAAAGCCAGATGTGGGTGTACACACACACACACACACACACACACACACACACACACACCTGTAATCTCAGTGCTGTATAGGGCAGAAATGGTAAGACCACTGGGACTTGCTGGGTTCCAGCTCAGCTCCAGGTTTGGTAAGAGACTCTGTCTCAAGGGAATAAGGCAAAGAATGGTACAACAGGACAGTCAGTGTCCTCTTCTGCATGCGTGCAGACAGGTATACATACGTGCACACTCATGAGTACATGTACAGCATACCTGCACACACACACACACACACACACACACACACACACACACATGAAAGAGAGAGAAACAGACTACCAAAATGCTTTTATTCTGAGCTCCTAATTTTCTGACTTTTTAAATATTATAAAGAAATTAAAGTTGACTCATTTTTTCTACTTTGACTTTTAATATGACATTTTGAAAAAAAAGGTATGTGTGCCGTGTGTAGTGTGGTGTAGTGTGGTGTGTGCACGTGTATGTGTGCTGTGTGCGTTCATGTGTATTGTGAATACAGATCCACTGGTACAGAAGGTACAGGTGGTTGTAAACTTCTACGTAAGTAATAGAGACGGAGCTCAGGTCCTCTGCAAGACAACCAAGCACTCTCTTCTCCCCAGCCCCTCAGCTGACTTGTACGGCAAAAGTCAAAGCACTTGATAGGTGCACACTAGGCTGCCTGGCACGTCTCCCCATGTCTATCATCACTACAGTGGGCTACAGGAAGCCTTCTCCGTGCACAGCCCTGCCTTAGAACTCTGCTGACTGACTCACAGACACCCAAACTAGTGGATCTCTAAGTCCCTCCTAAAACTTAGGGTAGTGTTTGCCTACAACCAACACACTACCAGTACAATGGCATATTTCCTGTATAAGCCCAGGCCTCCTCACCACACACCACTTGCATGATCACACACTTGCACAAACGGCACCCCTCCTATAAACTGCACCCCTCCTGTACAACCACATATTTCCTCCATAACCACACCCCTTCTACAACCTTCCACTTTCTCTGTGTACCTTCTGTATACCTTCTGTATACCTCCTCTGTATACCTCTGAATAACTTCTGTATACCTTCTATAGACCTTTGTATACCTTCTGTATACCTTTGTATACCTTTTGTATACCTCCTCTGTATACCTCTGAATACCTTCTGTATACCATCTGTATACCTCTGTATACCTTCTGAATACCTCCTCTGTATACCTTCTGAATGCCTCCTCTGTATAACTTCTGTATACCTCCTCTGTATACCTCTGAATACCTTCTATATACCATCTGTATACCTCTGTATACCTTCTGAATGCCTCCTCTGTATACCTTCTGTATACCTCCTCTGTATACCTCTGAATACCTTCTGTATACCATCTGTATACCTCTGTATATCTTCCGCACACCTCCACGAGCCTGCACATCTTATATACCCTCACATTGGCTCTATTACTGCACACCTCCTATGTTGCTACACGCCTTCTTTGTAGCTACACACCTCGTCTTTAACCACTTTAACACTGCCTGCAAGTGTTTCATTTGTTTTGTCCAACCTCTATTATTATTATTATTTATTATTGTCTTTATTATTATCGTAGAACCATGCACCTCCTGTATAACTTCAATCTTCTGTACATGTGCATACCTCCTATGCAGCTGTGCACTTCCTGTAAAATACCTTCTATATAACACACACACACACACACACACACACACACACAACTCCTGTGAAACCAGATTTAAAAATCATCCCTAGATTACTCATTATTTACTCAAAAGGTATAAAGCTAGAGAAATAGCTATTCTTCTGCAACGTCTGGGAAATACTGAGAACTTTTAAAGTCTGTGCATGTTGGTGCAGATGCAGTTCTTTACAAATAGCTGGTCAATCTAAGAATGCAGAGCCCATGGGTCAGTGGGCCAACTCTATGAAAAACAAACACTCTTGGGCAGAGGATAAACCTGGCAGATGGGACTGGGTTACTAGTTGGGTAACACTATGGGAGAGTCAAAAGAAAAAACCTGTAGAATGCCAGCTGCCAGTCCACCCACAGGTGCCTCAACCAGAGCTGGTACTCCATTCCTGGGAACAGCAGCATCTCAGGCACAGAGGCCCCAGCAAATACTCCAGGCACAGGATCTGCCCATCTCTCTCCATTAAAACTCTCATTTCAGCCAGATGCATCTTTTAGAGAAATGTCACATTGTGCGTAGGCCTGCATCTGGGCCTGCCTTTGAAGCAGCCAGGCCGAGATAAGATTCTAAGATCTTCTCAGAAGATGCTCAAGTTAGAGGTGACTCACAGCATTTACTTCTTCATGCCCTTTTAAACTATTGCAAAGCCCTTTTGAACTGCTAAATGAGGTGATTTATTCTGTGGCCATAGGGAATTAATACGTTCAAGTGTTGTCTATTTGAGTCACTGATTGCTACAAATTAGAAACCAAGGACCCTGCCTGCAAGTCTCTCATTTGTTTTGTCCAACCTCATTATTATTATTATTATTGTTATTATTATTGTTGTTATTATTATTATTGTCGTCGTCATAACCATCACCACCATCACCATCATCATCATCATTGTTATTGATATTATTGTCATTATTATTGAGACAGAGTCTCCAAATGTAGCCCTGACTGACCTTGAATTCAAAGAAATCTGTCTGTTTCTGCCTCTGCCCCCACAGAGAACTCATCTGCACTAATCTTAAGACAAACTGGTCGCCTACATAGAAAATGTGCAGACTGGACATCAGAATCCATTTCCGTGAAAAATTGCTTCTGGAATTCTCAGGCTCACATTTCTGTGGACTAGGGTGGATAAGAGCAGCTCCCTGGAGATGTGTCTCCATGCCCCACCACTGACTGGTGTCTAAGACCCTGCCAACTCAACTTATAGCCCTCTCAATTTTTTTAACCCTAGAATAAGAAAAAAAAATACTTAGGAGCCATTAGATCAGTAACTGGTGTTGGGGTTCACAGTTGGGACTTAAATCACTATGTACAAGAAAGAACATTCCACTAAAAATTAACCAAGGGCCTGAAGGTATGTCACAGTTGGGAGAGTGCTTGCCTAGAATGCACAAAGGCCACGTTAAAAACAGGCATGATGACGGCGCATGCCTGTTAGCCTAGCACCAGAGACATGAAGGCAAGACGATTACAAGTTTTCAGTCATCCTCAGATAAATAGTGAGTTCAAGTCTATCCCAGATTACAAAAGATGCAGTCTCAGAAAAGAAAAAAAAAAAAGATCAATTATGAAATTTTCAATCTCTTTGCCTCCCTTAAGTTAGACATAATTGGTAAATCATAGCATCTTAAATTAGTATGAGGTCCACATAGTGGTTTCTTTGTAACCTTTCAAGTCACCGCTTTGGGGCTCAGGTCCCTTTACAATGTGCACTGAGGCAGAAGAGATGAGGGAACGTTCTGTTTTCGTGCCAACCCTCCAAAGCAGAAAGGGTTTTGCTGCATGATAAGATTACTGAGTAAATGGCTAAACTTGGCAGGCAATGGTACATCAAAATATAAGCTTGGATTTTGCAAGTTGGGAGTCTGGCTTGAGTCCTCTGGTCATTGCTGGAGACCTGAGAACTTGGTTCACAATATTAGAGTTCTGAATAGGAAGGGCATGTCCTCACCTAGAGGCCCAACTGGGAAATCAGTCCTTGGGACAATGGAAAACATGTCCTTGGGCTTTGTAATTGAGGTCAACATGTTATGGTACAGGCAAAGGACTCAGTCTCCAGAGGTTTGATGTGTGCAGTCTCCTCGCCCTGTCTTAGTTCTAAACTACTCTTCCAAAGAAATCACAGTCCCATTGGAGAGTTTACCTGAACAACTAAGTTGGACAGAGGACATGTGCAGTGCATTGAACTCCAAGCCAATTAGCTGGGATCTTAATTACACCTGCAAAACCCCTTTGGTTTTGCCCTGTGCTTGAAACCTACTCAAAGGAGAGAGCTTCATGGTATCACAGTACCTCCCACACTCAGGAGGGGACTGCATCAATGCTGGGCTGCCCCTATCTTCTGGACAGCTTCTCTGATCCCAGCATATGTGTAACCAGTCTCCTACGTTCTCTTCATTCTGTTTCTCATCATCCTGAACAGTTTCTCGGTTAAATCCAAACAAGTCACTAAATCGGAAACCTGAGAACAGACATTCCAAATCCCAAGCCATGGTCTCTTGGCCAGATTCTAACAGCAACAGTTCTACCAAGATGTTTCTCTGCTCCTAAAACAAATGTTTACTAAGTGACAGCTGTGACTGCCGGGCATGGTGACACATGCCTCTAATCAGCACTGGGGAAGCAGAGGCAGGAAGATCTGTGTGAATTTACGACCAGCTGGTCTACTCAGTGAGACACTCTCCCTGCCTCGTTCTCCCCCAAATACTGTGATTCCCTGTTCAAGTGTCAAGGTCGGGTAGTGAGGGTGGAGCAGGGGAGTTATTTAGACAAACTTCTGTCTCCTTATCTTCTCCCAATAGAATGTTCTAGAGAGCTTTACACACTGAGACAACTTTATTTCAAAGATAGTGCTAACATGAAAAGAATGACAATTATCCCTTATTTTTATTTTTCTCGATTTTTCTAGAAAGGGTTTCTCTGTGTAACAAACAGCCCTGGCTGTCCTAAAACTTTCTCTATGAACAAAGCTAGCCTCAAACTCAGAGCTCCTCCAGCCTCTGCATCCTGGATGCTAGGATTAAAGGCCACCACTGCCTGGTTTGACAATTTTTATACACACCAAAAAATTAATGCATTTTTAAAGGCTTTCAGAAAGTTTTATCAACTCTTGGCTTCTTGCTGTCTATTAAAATCATTTTAATTATTTTACCTTGGAGAGTTCACAGTCTGTGGTTCCAGTCAAACACTGTTACTCAAGAAGGTCTTGGAGAGTGACCGTGAATGTCCCTTCGTAGCTGGGACCAACCATATCTGCAGCTCCCCAAAACTACTTGGGCTTGGAAGACCTGTCTTTAAAGGAGACAAAAGAAAAACAGGGATCAATTAGGATTTAAAGTTGCTAGAGGTAAAATAATGCTTTCTACCATGACGTCTGCAGCTTCAAGCCCACAAATGAACAAACTCTTCCTCATCCGTCATACTGGCCAGAGAGCAAGGAGCGCTCAATACTCATTACCTAACCACAAGCTAGTTCAAACAATATAGACAATTTCTGTTTGTTTTTGTCTATAAATACATGTGTTCTTATTTGTAAATATATGTAAGCAGGTGTGCATATGTGTAAATAGGTGTGTAGGAATGTGTATGCGTGTCCATGTGGATACCAGAGGACAACCTCGAGTGTTTCCTTGGGTGCCATCTTCTTTTTGGGTTTAGTTTTTTTGTTGTTGTTGTTTGTTCATTTGTTTATGACAAGGTCTCTCACTGGCCTGGATTTCCCTAAATAGCTTACCCTGGCTAGCCAGTGAACCCCAGGTTTCCATCTGTTTCCCCCTCCCCAAAGCTAGGATGACAAACACCATGCTAACACAGCAGGATTTTTATTGTTTTGTTTTGTTTTGTTTTGTTTTGTTTGAGACAGGGTTACCTGTAGCCATGACTGCCCTGAAGCTAAACACCCCCCTCTCTCTGTAAAGCAGGCAGGTCTCGAACTCACAGAGATCAGTCTGTCTCTGCTTCCTATGTTCTGGGACTAAAGTCATGCACCATCATCACCTGATGGAGCTTTTTTTTTATTTTATTTTTTGTAGTGTGGATTCTAGAGATCTATTTCAAGTCCCTTCCTGATCAACTGAGCAATCTCCCAAGCCCAACAAATACAAATTTAAAATAGAAATGTTCTCAGCAGCAGTTTTTTGGCAGAAAGACCCAAATCATCTAAGATACAGTTTCACAGTCTTCATTTCACTGACCATTGGATAAAAAGGACATCTGAGCCTTCCAGGTGATTAATACCTGGGAATGACACCAGACCATCTTCAAGTCTCCTATATAAAAAAAAATGCTAATGGAAAACACACAAAAAGGTCTTTTCTACATAATTTATTATACCATGTTATAAAGAATTCAGGTAAGTCCACAGTTGATACTCAACACCCCAAATGCACCAGAAACTATACCACCTAATGGAATCAAGAAAGAAAGAGAGAGAGAGGGAGAGAGAGAGAGAGAGAGAGAGAGAGAGAGAGAGAGAGAGAGAGGAATGAATGAATGAATGAATGAATGACCCAAGAAAAAGTCCAGTGGTCAGAATTTGCAAAGCCCTGGGTTCATTCACTCTCCAGCACTGCATAAAATAAAAAAATACATTTCTAAAACAAAGCCATCTGAAAAACAAGATGGGCCCTAGAATGTACCACTTTGCAAAATGCTACCTCACTGCTTTGCGATCCTCATGAGCCTGTTACAAATGCACCACCAGGCCCAAGGCAGATATAGCTTTTCTTCAGATAATTCCCCCAGTTTGATGGGAGAACCTTCAAGTGATGGACTTCAAGACCAACTCCTTTGAGGGTCATAGGAAGCAATGAGAGTGCCAGGAAGAATCCACTCCACAAAATGAAAATGGCTCTGAACAGCTGCATAAATATGAGTTACTCAGGATGTTCGTGTCTGAGGACTTCCAGTTTCATGAAAGCGTCTTTGTTGTCATGGCCACCCAGAAAGCGTCTTTGTTGCCATGGCAACCCAAGGGTACGACATGACCTTCTGCTATTGGAAAGCAATGCATCACATAATCTACCAGAGCCAATTCCTTCTCATACTGGAAGCAAAGGTGACCTTTCCTGACTAATATTCATGTTGTTTTCTTCACACAGAAGAAACCACTGAGCATTCTGTTTTCTATTCATTAAAGAATGTTCTGCCAGTGAAGACCCGTGTGATGGGATAGTTCACATGCCGGACAAGGTACCCTGAGTTCAATCTTAGGATGACTCATTCAGTCAGATTTTCTGTACCTTGGGCATTCTGAAAACAATTCACAATTCTGAAAATGGTAAACAACTCCTTGTAAACCCCACAATGATCAAGACCACTAGATAGCTGTGCCACATCAAGCCAACTCTGATACAGTTCTTTCCATAATCTAGGCTAGTGTCAAACTCACTTTGGAGCCAATGATAGTCTTTAATTTCCAAGCCTCCTGCCTCCACCTCCCCAGTGGACCACAAACACGCATCATCAAAGCCAGTTTCATGTGGTACTAGGGACCAAACCCAGAGCTTCTACACTTGCTAAGTAAGCACTCTACTGGCCAAGCCACACCCCCCGCCTAACACCACGATTGTCAGCAGTCAGCTTCAAAACTCATCTATTTTTAAAGAGTTTTCAGAATCCTCAGTGATGAGAGCTGCCCACATCAAGGCTAAGATGTTTAAAAACGTTTTACAGTGTCTGGTCATTCTCAGAATGCACTGAAAAGACAGACAACATTTGGATGCTGGGCTGTGCTTTTCATCTCTCACCTGACATGGTGGCATTATACAGAGACAAGTGCTTGTTCACAACGAGAGAAGAGAATGTCTATTCATGTTTCCCAATGCTGAGAAACTTTGAGGTTTCCAGGCAGAAGAGACGATTCTTCAGATGTTTAATTTATTTCCATGTTACACAGCAAAGGATGCTGCCTGCCCTTGATTTCTTATCAAGGAAATAGAGAGGCTGCATCTTTCCTTTCTCTTGATCTACCCGCCTTCCCTGTTAACAGGGGTGAGCTCCCTGGGGGATGATTCTCACTTGGAGTGAGCACCATCAGAACCACTGGTACGGTCACCTCCTCCAGCACACAAGTCAATCTCTAACACACCCTGAGGTTTTGGTTTTTTTTTTCCATTCCAAAACTCTACACAGCAGACATGCATCAGCTCCCTTTTCAAATGGGCATGCAGAGTGGCCTGATCCCTGGATCCTATCCAGAAAGAAAACTCTGACAAACTCTGGCATTTGGGGCATTTAGAACATAAATTCTCGGCTTTGCTTAGGAAAATTACCTAGGTCATAATGACCAACCCCATACACATCTAAAGAAAGACTAAGAATTATTCTGAGAAAGTTGTATAATTCGCTGCATAAAGTCGTCATTTCCAAGATGGGCCGTGTCCACACAAACAGGTATAGATTAAATGACAATCCCAAAATCTGAATGGAGGGTGTAAAGGACTGTTCTGAATAAGTGTTCAAACTCTCAGTTTTAAACTATTATCTTGATTACATTGCAGTTCAGAAATGTCGTTTTTACAGAAAACTACGCTCTATGCTATTAAAAAGTAAAGAGGTAAATACTTCCAGCTCATTTCAGATGAGATCGGGCGCGTTCAGGGTGGTGTGGCCGTAGACTTCCAGATCATTTCAAATGAATTCAAGGGGGAAAAAAAGAAAGAAAAAGGAGGGAAGAAACAGGAAACAGGGGTACCTACAGGAGAAAGAGGGTGGAGTCTGTGAGAAGATAAGAAGAGGAAATAAATGGGTAAATGAATGAATGAATGAATGAATGATGGGGAGCGAGCACATGGGAGTGCTTTGTACTATTCTTTTAATTTTCCATTGTCAGAAACACCAAAATAAGGCTTCCATTATGCACTTAAAAAGGCTTCCATTTATCAGAGATTTAAAAATGATTGACACTGTAATTACCCTTTCTGAGCAACTTCTAAGAGTTTGTAGCTTGAACATTGTAGTTAATCCTTCAAACCCCCAAAGGAGACCTGCTTGTTTCATTGTTTAAAACTCTTACTGGGCCAGCAAGATGGCTCAGTGGGCAAAGACGCTTGCTGCCAAGTCTGATAACTTGAGTTTCATTTCTGGAACCACATGGAAGAAGAGAACTGACTTGTCCTCAGACCATGTACCTGCTGTGCTGCATGCATACATGCTATGTACATGTTACATACATACATGTATACATATAGACACATACATCCTATATGTATATAAAATAAATCTACATATCTAATAAATCAATCAACAGAAAAGTATTTGATTAAATAAATAACTTACTGCTAGGCATGGTGAAATACATATGTCAGTAGTACCAGCACTGAGGAAACAGAGACAAGATTCAAGGACATCTTCACCACATAATGAACTCCAGGCCAACCTGGGCTACATGACAGCCTGTCTCCAACCTCCCTAAAAAGCAGACTCTTACACAGGATCTACCACAGACCAAACACATAAACATTATGTTAAGCATTTTAAAATATTAACTCCCACTGAATATAGCGGTGCATATCTTTACTTCCAGCTACTTGGTAGAATAAGACAGAAGAACCCAAGGTTCCAGGCTAGCCTGAACTACAAAAGACTCTGTGTTAAAGTGGAATTAGAAAGGACCTGGGGCCAGTTCAATGGCAGATTACTTTCCTGGCGTGAGTAAGCCCCCTGTGCTGCAAAACAAACAAATGTATGGCTGAGCATTCATTTAAAATAAGGGCTTATCTCTGCCTACTTATGGCATGGAAATGACAGGAGACTTGTCCAACATCACTCAGCTAGGAAGCACATGAGCTAAGATTCCCATTCTATCTACCTGGCACAAAGATACCAAATGTCTGAAATCTACTAGACTACAAACCTACTGATACAAACCACGTGCAGCTCTTTCCCTGCATTTAAAGTCCACTGAAAATCAAGACAGGTTTCCTTGGCACCTGAAGGCACTGACCCACAACTGCTGGGCCTCAGTCTGCAGTCCCTGGCTTAGTTCTATAAGGTTTACATGAATTTCTACATAGCAGTTCTGCTTTGTCGTAAAAGGCTGCTGGAAGACAGTGAGTCAGGGTTCTGATGTGCAACAGATTCACTGAAAGGTACCAAGCTCCACAACCCAAATAAAGGTGAAACCTTCAAGGATTTCACGGTCTGAGTCACCATTTCATCAAACTTACGAAAGCAGCTAGCTCCACTTCTGATCAAAACTCTACATTTCAGTGGAAAGAGACCAGAACCGTGTCATGCATGGAAACTAAATGACTTCTGTTGGCCTCTGTAAAGGAATCCAGCACCAGAACAAGACAAAAATAAGTAACTAATGAGGTTTTGTTTTTTTTTTTTTTCCTGTGCATGCGCTTATATTCATTACCTGATACAGACTCATTCCGAAGCATTTTCACAAGAATCTAGCAAGGCAGACTCTCGCTTAGTTACAAAGCATCCATTTGAGCCACCTCTCCTGCTGGCCACTGGTGGGGAAGGTCTCCAAGGGCCTCTTGCATCAGCACCAGAGTGGTGAGGACATAATCATTAGCTCTTTACAGAATCACCACAAGGTCCGCTCTGACCTCTAAGGCTGGCATCTACTGGGATAGCCAGGTGGCTTCTATTCCCAGCTCTTGGGTCCCAGGTGCAAGCAGAACAGTGCTAGCCACTGTTGTTAAGAGGCAAGATGCTGCAGAATCTCCAAGTGTGATAAATCACCTTTCTGCTCTTGTTCCCACTCAAGACAGAAGATGATGGGGTGGAAAAATAGTTCATTGATACTTCAGTTTGGGGAGCCCAAAGGGATCTTACGAGCGAAAGAGGGGCGAGAGGAGACAGTCTTGTGAGTAACCGCTAGACACTCTGAAGGGGAACCTGCCTACACAGAAGGGCCTATCAGGCCTCCAGACAGAAACAAGGAAGGATGTTTCCATTTTCAGTTGAAAAAAAGAAAACAAAAACAAGTGCATTGGATGTCTTTGCTGATTTGCAACCAGCTTTTCCACCCAAGAATACATGGCTAGTGGAACCCTTCTCTGGCAAGTTTATTCTGAAAGAAAACAGGAATTAATGAGCTCCTTAGGCTGAAGCATGGCTGGTGAACGTTACAGGTCGCCAGTGACTTTGACCAGTGTGTTACAAGCTGTGCTTCATGGCTCAAGCCTCCACCAGCCTCTCACTTACGATTATCACATGATGTGTGGAATTACTTCGCCATTAGAGTATGGGCATCGGCTACGTTAAAATGGCCTGCTTCTCCGCCAATATGTGGTAGAGGCACGCCACAAATTGCCTTTTTATGGCTTCCTTAAAAACATCAATGAAGAATTTACTACTGGATCATTTTACAACATACTAAAGTACATTGTAAATGAGCCATTAAAGACAATAACCGTGTCTATTAAAAATTAAAGAATTTTATAAATGGCATTTTAATTTCATATGTTATCAATACCTTCTGTTCTGAATGATGGGGTAGAGTTCTTGAAGAAATCTCTTCTAGTTGGAGCTGAATTAAATTAAATATATGTGCCACATCCTTTGTATGGCTTGTGTTCTGATTTTGAGACCTAAAAAATTTCTCTAACTATGCAACGTCTTTCTTTCCACCAGATGATATTCCCTTCTAAAGGAGATGGAATCAAACCCTTTTTCATCATTGAGAAAACACCACTTAGCCTTCAGGTGACCATGAAAAGCACAAAGCAGTTAATCTAAGCAGCGATGCTGCAGTAGGGGCCAGAGCACACAAAAGAGAGGAATACAGCAAGTTACATAAAATAAAACGCACTCACAAAATCCAGCGTCAACCAGCACAGCTGCACAGCTCGTCATCCAAGTGAAATTAGCCAGATCTGGGGCCGAGCAACTATGACTGGTAATGCCAATTTAGCCATAAATCTCTCAAGGCCCAATTATCCTCACTGTAGAGGCTTGACTACTTTTAATTAGATTCGTCTTTAATTGGAAATGTTCCTCTCATTTTTTCAAATAACCAAATCAGAGTGACAAAGACTTTAGCTACCATCATGAAAGATCAGCATAGCATGTAGGTGGTCCATGGGCTACCAGGCTCTGAACTTAATCCAGAAACTGCTTGGTATGATATGATCTAATCTCAATGTCAGGAATATTTACAACACCAAAGGATGGTACATAAGCACCTTTAACAGTACGGCTGCTATTGGAATCCTTCCTGGGGTTCCTGGCAAACTGCTGACAAAACTAATATGTGACCCTCCAGGACAGGATGATATGCTACTGCCCCTCCAAACCCCAATCTCCAGGATGCTGTCATGTGTATCACAGGATTTAAATATGTGTTGGTTATCGGGTAGATCTCCCCACAAAGAAATGAACAGCACGTGACAAGAGGCTTCTCCATATTTCTGTCAGTTAGAATTTGACTAAGGGCACAGTCAAATGCCTTCCAGTTTTAGCAACTGATGCACGGAGCATTGATTAAGGGCAGTACAGTGAGATTCTGCTTCAAAGACATTCTTGGACAGACCCTCACACTGAATTGAGGCATAGCAAGACAAAGCCCACTGCAGACAATATTAGCCACTTTAATCCATTACTGGGATAAATGCTTCTTAAAGACTTAATCTAAACCTCGATTACATTTTCTACTTTAAAATTACCTTTTGTTAGACAAGAGCGCCCTCTTGTGGACAAAGAAAGGAAGTCTATTGTCTGCTAATGTTAACTGCCAATCCAAACTTTTATCATAACACACTTTAAGTGTTTAATAAATCCATGCTTACAAAACAGAATACAAATCATCCTTAAATAAATATAATATATAATTTAAATAACAATACCACAGTAAATAAGCTCACTATTTTAAAAAGTTAAACCAATAATCAATAGCTTATAAATAAAATGGCAACTACTTCTACTAGATTCCTACCCTTACTAAACAAAGTGTCACATGATGCCATCTTTGCTGCTTCTCCATGCTAGCTTTAAAACAGAGTCCCAGCGACAGTCTATCAAGACTCCTGGGTTACTTAAGGATGCTCAAAATACACTTATGTACTGACAGTTCAGAAGGTAACAGCATGTTACTCAGTGGGTCCCATAGGCATGTCTGAGTTTCTCTTAGGTTCTAACTGCCTCTAAGCATTCAGACTTTGGGTACCTTGATAGAGACCCTGCCTGTGGCACCATTGAGGTGTATGGTGGCATTTGATTTGATTCACACATTGTGCAAGGACATGCTAGTAAGATTAGGAACAAAACCAATTCCTGTCTCCCCAGGAGTGACCATTTAACTGGAGACCACACTCTTGCATGGAGCAGCTGACGGAATCATCTGTTAACGTGGTGGTGTCTTTGGGGATAGTGAAAATTAAGACTTGGACCCTGAAAAGATCAACAAGGGCCCCAGAGATCCAGAAAAGAGGATAAGAAGAAAAAAGGCAGCAGAGGAAGAGCCTGGAAGTTCTGGGGCTTCCCGGGGTGGGGGTGGAGGGGCAGGATTAAAAGTTGGCAAAGCAAGTGGTGCAGGCTATATTCAAGTCACTTGGTCATCTGCAGCTCAGCTGTGTGGTCAACAGGCTACTTCTATAGGGGTCCCTTCACAAGCATGTCTGAGTAGCACTTTTTATAAGAACCTGTGCCCTGTGCCCAGAAGAGACTCGCTCCCAGGAGTCCTGCAGCTTATATCCCAGCTCAAGGAAACAGGCGCCCTGGTAAACAAGCTGAGTAAGGTGATTGTGGACTGGGAGGAGAATTACAGAGAAAGGGGGTGTGCAGTGGGACCGGACCTGGGTAGAAAGAGGCTGCTGGGACTTGGTACTCTGGGATGGCCTAGCATCTCTAAGAAGGTACCTCAGCATCAGGATGGATATGTGACCAAAGGAGGAAGGAAAAAGCAACTACAGTTTGTTCAGGAGCTCCCAGGTAGCCAGAGCAGAGGGAGCAAAGGCACAGAAGGAGAAGGCACAGGGGAAAGCACATGAGTGGACAAAGGAAGGATACATAGGGGCTCAGGTAGCCCAGTACTTAGGTGATTGGAGAAGCTGGGCCTCACTATTGGTTTGCCCCTCCCCCCATAGTCTATCCCCCAACCTTTCAATAACTCTCTCTAGGACCATAATTTATTTCACAGTATATCAGCAGACCTACCTATGACCTCAAGACATGAACCCCACTACCACCTGGCTGATTTTTAGGTACACATTAAGATCTCAACAAAAGAACAGGGGGATGTGTTTGCACAACTGTCTGAGCAGAAGGCACCAACGAATCAAGGTCTCCATGATAAGGTTTTCTTATATGGCCACTCAATACCTCCGTCCCTCAAAGCAGGGACAAACTAGTAAAATGACCACAGGGCTCAAGCCTTGGGTCAGGGTGCCAGAACTAATGGCTTTTATCTTATGGAGATTTTCTATCATATAACAGATTCTTTTCTCCCCTCACTTCTGCTGCTAGAAAGCTCGGAGCCAGTTTTACAAAACTATTTTCAAATGACAAAAGCTTCTGCAATAGCTATGCTGCACAAGATATGCAGGTCCCCTGGATACAGGGATGGTGCCCTGGACAAGACTGCGGCAAGAGGCTGGTAGGGGTTAGAGGAAGGTAAATAAGGAATTGAGGAAGAAGACTCAATGCTGGTTGTGTAGAGGGCAAGAAGAAGACACAAATAGAACAGAAGACAGGGTGCACAAGGACCCCAAGGACACACGTTTGACATCCCTAAGAGAGAGATCAATCTTGCCCAGCAATAATCAATAACCAATCACTTTCCACAAGACTAAGATCAACGCTTCAAGTACAATGCAGAAAAATGTTCACGGGCCCTAGAAAATACTGTGAACCCCTAGCTGACAGCTTCACACCTTGTTTAAGAAGAGGAGAGAATCAAAGAATCCACCAATATAATAACAAAGTCACTGGTATAAGAGTCACTCACACACAGTACCATGTGGCATTTTGTCCTCAAAAAAACAAACACTAGAAGGCAGTCGTTTCTTGCTCTTGTGTTTGATTGTTTTCTTGAAATTCTTATTTAACAGGGGAGAAAAAAATTACATCTACCTATCAGGCAAGAACTTCAAACAAGTAAGCAATAGACTTAGAATTTCTAAGGAGAATGAGGGTATACCACATGAAAGAAAGGGAGAGAAAAATAGAAAAGAGGCAAGAAGAAGAAAAGAGTGTTGACACAGAACAGGAAGTGCTGGGCCAAAACCTTGGGAGTCAGATGTATGGAACACACCAGAAGTCCAGCTTGGAACCTCTGGCTCCAACTGGAGTCCCTGAAAAAGATAGAGTTCTTGTGACTCTGGCCACAATGATGGAGGAAGATTTTCATGTGCCTCTAACTTTATCCATGCAACCTTTATGAACAGATGAACTGCTCATCAAATACTCCTGAGACGGTGGAGATTCATGGAGCATTCACTAGAAAAGACCCTTGGCATTCTCAGAGGACCCCTTATGCAAGTCCCTCCTTGGGTGTGGCACCGCTGGCTTAGGTCAAAGACTTGAGACCCATTCCTCTTATTCTCCATCTCAAAGGCGACAGTTCACGGATTCTGCCATCTGGCCAAGTTTTTAATCCAGAGACCGTTTCTTTGCTCTTGACCTAGTTCACAACTAAAATTTTACTGTAAACATCTGGGGCCCAGCAGGCTTATCAGAGGGGGCATCAGAGCGGCTGTGGGGTTCAGCCACCCGTGCAAAATCAGCACAAGCCAAGTGACTCTTCTTGCTGGAACACAGAGTTGGGACTGGGCAACAGCCTGTCACTGAAAACTAAGTTGTAGAGGAGAAAAATACACTTAGGAAGGATGGGGAGTTGATTCCCCTCCCTATGCCCCACCCCCGAGTGAAGGACAACAAGGAAACAGAGTTTACAGAGACAAGATTGTCTCAGATACACAAAAGCCGGAAATGAAATGGGAGAGCAGGATGCAGGTTCCAGAAGGTCATTCTCTTTGCAGCTCCCAGACTTCCCTCATGCTATGTTAACACTTCCCTTCCACTCTGTGGAAACTTCTTTAGCTAGGAAAAAAAAATGCCACCTTTGCTAGGCCTTGCTAGAGTGTACATGAATGTATCCCTTTCCATAGACAGGGAAGCTGAATCTCCCTCAGCACTGTCTCAAGGGTGCGGGGCTACAGGGCCGAGGTGGGAATTGCATCCAAGCCTGTGGCACTGGAAGAACTCCATCCATTCTCAGCAGCTGAACTCCACATAGAATTTAGAATTGAAGTTCATCAGATACACAAGTCACAGGTCACATGCTCAAAACCATGAGGTAGTAAACACTGTCACACTCAATGGCCAGTCATACAACAGTGACGTTTGAATAAGACGAGTCAGAAAGTGCCTCATGGAGTCAGAAAGTGCACCTGGACCTCTAGGAGCTGAAATTAGCAACAGCAGCAGCCACTGCTGCTCCCATAAGCAAACAATGTCTTGCTCTTCTCCAAGAGCCTTTGATGAGTTGCTTCATTTCATCATCCCCACACAGTGAGAGGGGTGGTCCCATTATCCCCATGTTACAAAGGAGAGTTGGACACAGCGGTGTCAAGGCTTGCCCAGGGTCAGGTATCAAGAGGAACTGAGCTGTAAATCCACACTCCGGCACCTATGGGCTTAGCACTGAGAATCCGACCTTCCTCATATCCCAAAGCTACAGTTACTCCTCCCTCTAACGGCAAGCAGGACTGGTTTCCAGTACCTGAGCCATTTCATGTCCCAATCACACATGCCGGTGTACTTGTTCTCAACCTTCCTAAGGCTACGACCCTTGTAATGCAGGTCCTCGTGTTGTGATTATTTTCATTGCTACTTCATAACTGTAATTTTGCTGCTGTCATGAATTGTGATGTAAATATCTGTGTTTTGCAATGGTCTTAGGGGAGCCTTGTGAGAGAGTTACTCAACCTCTGCTCTAGACAGCGCTGTCTTCCGGTTTTCTGCCTTGGTTATCTTCCATCTGTGATGCATATGTCTTTCAATAGGCTCCTGAAAAGCAACTGTAAACTTCCCGAACATTCACACACTACCTGAACAAACAAGAGGCCAACTTGTTCATCCCAAACACCATGCACAGGGTGGCAATCAGCAAACCGATCTTGCCTGAGAAAACCTGACAACCAAGTTAGGAGAACCACTTCCCAAAATCTTTTCAATCTAATAAGTAATTTCAGACATCGTTGGTTCTTCCAATCAATGGTCATTTCTATAATAGATGAAAGGACTGAAATAAAAAAGAAAGAAAGAAAGAAAGAAAACCCAAGGTCGGAAATCCTGAGAGAACTTCCCCACTTCCTTACTTGTACCTGGCCTGAAACTGTGGCAGACCCAAAGCGTTCACTCAGTCTACACTCTCCAAACCTTCCTGGAGAGCCGGATACTACAGGCCAGACACCCTCCATCAAACAGGAGCTCAGCACAGGCTTTGAAAGAAGGCAGATGTGGGTAGGGAAGGGGGCAGGTGTCTATGGGGAAAGCAACTATCAGTCTCAGCTCAGCATGAATCTGAGGTCTTTGAGTAGAATTCGGAAGTCCATGAACTTGGATGAGAAAGGAAACAAAGTAGCGTTGTATCGTCCCAAACCTCTCTTTGAAGTTCACATCTCCTCCGATTGTAAATGTCGGCAACAGTAATTACATATGAGAATTGTGCAGTCCCCGAGACTGGTCACAAACAGGAACCCTGGCTATCTTTGATCTCCTTACAGTTTATTGCTAACACCTTCATATGCATGTCTATCAACAACCAGGCACTTCCACAGGAATGGACCTGTTGTCAATTGTGTGCCTTGGGCCTGGACACCTTGAGGCTCATGCTCCGTATCACACAGACCTCTGAGCTCCTGTAGAGTCGGGTTTTTATTGGAATCTGATGCAGTTATGTGTTTTAAAGCATAATCCTGGGAGCCAGGGAGATGCTCACTTGCTAAAAAAAACTTGGGGTCTTTAATTTGGATGTCCAGCCCTCGTGTAACACCCAGGCAGGGCAGCACACACAGTAATCCCAGAACTGAAAAGTGGTAGGGTCAGAGACAGGCCAGCCAGACTAGCCAACTGGTAAGTCTCAGTTTCCATGAGAGACCCTGACTCATAAATAAATAAATAATAAATAAATAAATAAATAAATAAATAAATAATACTGAAGAGCAATAAAGACACCTAACAGCAACTTGTGACCTTTGTGCATACACACATGAGCAAGTGTACCAATACACACACACACACATACACACACCACTCCCATACCCACACCCACAAAACATAACACTTGAAAAGCCAGGTGCACTGCCACAAGTTTAAGGCCAGCCTTGGCTATACAGTTTGTTCCCAGCCAGTCTACACTGCAGGGTAAAACCTTGTTTCAAAAACAAAGAAACAGGGCAGGTGTGATGGCTCAGTGAAGGAAGGCACTTGCCACCAAGCCTAATAAACCCAAGTTTGATCCACACAACCCTCATGACAGAAGGAGAAAATCGTGTCCAGCAACTTATGTTTTGAGCTCCACACACATCTACACAAGATAGATGATAGATGGATGTGTAGATAGATAGATAGATAGATAGATAGATAGATAGATAGATAGATAGATAGATAGATATGGATGATAGATAGATGATAGGTAGATAGATGATAGATAGATAGATAGATAGATAGATAGATAGATAGATAGATAGATAGATAGATATGGATGATAGATAGATAGATAGATAGATAGATAGATAGATAGATAATATAATTCAAAGAAAAAACTTATAAAGAACAAAAAAAAAATGCCATAATTCTGCTTTGCTAATTCCTCAAAGGGAATCACAAGAAATCACACTCAGAAAGGGTTAAAGAGTGCCCCACTTCAGGAATTGCAAGCCTTGCTCACACCTATCCACATAAACTGACCCTGTCACCCATCCATTCTGTAAGAAGCCTCCAAGTCAACCAGCAGATGATGTAATTATTTCTATATAAGACATCAGCTTGTTATAAAAGTACGAGGAAACTGTTGCTGAATGCTTTTTGGATGGAAAACACACACATGCGCGTGCGTGCACACCCATGTACACACACACACACACACACACACACACACACACACACTTGTTCTATATAGAGTTCCATCATTTCAAGTGCCTCTTGCAGCCACTTTTCTGTAATGTATTCCAACTTGCAAGTGTAGAAATGGCCTCATTAGCCCCACAGAGGTCCTTCAGAAAGTCTATTTCAGAGCAAGCACCTCAGAAACTTAGCCCACAGTTGGAAAACTGGTGCTATAAATACACATGGCCCAGGAAAGCAACATGAGCTTGACTCTGTGGCTGTTTCTTCAAGGAAGAGACCAGGAGAGCCTGAGGCCAGCTCGGGCTGCTGAGTGAACAGCAGTGAGAACAGGAGCTGAAGTCTCTAAAATATCCAGGATGACAAGGGTCAGAGGTCCAAGAACAAAGAGACCCTTGTCATCCTGAAAGAGGCAAAGAAAATAAGCAGGCAAATGTGAACAAAGAGATGCATAAAAGGCTCGGAAGTGACTGCCGTGAGGGCTAGGATAAGAAAGACCAGTGACAATGAAGCCAAATCAGCAGCATCAATGGGGCCTCGGTATCGGTCTCCCCAAAGCAGAGCTTCAGACAAGGACGGGAGACAAAAATGTTTGGTAAGGTTGATATAAGCAAGGTGGCTGGACTCTACCAACCTCCCCCACAAGAGCAGAGATGCAGAATGGTCTTCCAGAGGCCGTTTATTCATCAACTGTACCCCACCTAACACGGAGGGCTGCCCTCAGGAGCATTCACTTCCGGGTTAAAGGAAATGGACTTCTGGACTGCCTGCGCTAGCTTGCTGCTGTATGTGAGGAGACCCCATGAGGAAGGTAGAAAGGTCCGTCGTGATTTCTAGGGCCAGAATGAGACTTATTGGCCTTTGTAGCTTGTCAAAAATCAGTAAGCGCTATAGAGATGTGACACGAGGTAAAAAGAAGTCTCTCCTACCCACAAATGTGGAAACTAAGCTTTTTCCTTCTAGAGGGCCTTCCTCAGCATTCTATTTTTAGATTCATTCACTCACTACTTAATTCTTAACCCCAGTGTATGCTAGACAGTGCCACACTGTAGTGAATAAGCCTGGTTAGTTATCTCTGTGTCTATAGACCCTACAGATAAAAAAGTTAGCATGTCAGATATTGATTGTTAAAACAAGATTTAAAAAAAAAAACAATGGGGGATTAAGACTGGCACAAGCAGAGAGGGTGACTGAATGGGTGAAGTCAGGGGATGTCACTGGAGTTGGAATCCAAAGGATGAAACAGCGTGGAGTCCCATGGAAAAGGCATGCTGAGGCAGAAGAGACAAGCCCTGAGGTTCCCAGTGCAAAGACCATACATCGAGGCAGGCTCCTACAAAGTGAGGAAATGGAGCTCACTGTGACAGCCCGGAGCTTACAGCCAGGAGATCCCAAACCTCTGTGGCAATTCCTATTTAGACTCTAATGAGTTCTGTACCAGCCTCAGCAGCTTCTCTTCCAACAGGCTTCTAGGCAAAATGTGTGTGTGTGTGTGTGTGTGTGTGTGTGTGTGTGTTCCACATATTGCTGAGCCCAGGATTTAAGTAGGCCTTACCCAAAGTGAAAACCCCAAACTAAATTTCTCTGAAATAAATTGGTGGTGTCACAGGGACAGCAGAAGTGCTCGCTCTGTCCAGATTTCTCTGTGGTACACAAAACCATGGCTACAGACACCAGAGAACAGTGTCTGTGGTGCCAAAGGAGAAGGTCAGAAAGAGTCTGGTATGATGCCAAAGTAGGAACAGGTCAGCATGCTGGGAGCCTCTCTAGCTCATCCCAATCCTCTTCTCTATCTTCTTCTGTGATGAACGGATCTAAACCAAGCCGCCCTGATCGCCAGGGTGTTTGTAAAAGGTCAGTCAGTCAGTCAGTAAGTAAAGTCATGTATCAACCTGAGGTAGAGAAGTACCAGGAAGTACATGTGTGTGAAGTCACATAAGGCTTTAGACACTCACTACGTCAGATGAGGAAGCCAGTGTAGTCACGATGCTCCTGAAAGCGACTAGAGTCCTTCCTCTGAAGAGCAACCCCAAGACTCTCTCTCTTACACCTGTGTTATGAACACTGATTCATGGATGAGAAAAAAAAAAAAACACATGCTGATGTCTCAAGTCCTTCCCTGGACATTGCACCTAAGAATCTCACCAGCCAAGTGCGCTCTAATTTCAATCACTTGGAGCCTTTTGGTCTTGGAAAACTTGGTATGCAAATAAAAACAGCTATCAACGAACTCTTCGCTTAACATTCTCTACCAAAATCATGTCAAGAACTTGTGACATGCATTAATGTAAGTGAATCTTGCAGCAGCCATCTGAGATAGAGCCTTCCTTAAAGCACAGCCAACCACGAAAGGTCCTGACAGAATCCCAAGGAAGCTGGGATTTTAACCTATGAAGATCTAATGCCAGCATCCCTTTATGGTCCCCAAGCTGTAGAGATCTGTTAAATCAGTGGTACCCAGAGCAAATTCTCCTTGGTGATGGAGCTTACTTAGGAGGTACCAGGAGGTAGAGGAGACCCTGGATCTTGGACAAAACTTAACTGCCCACTAAAATCCAGTTTCCAGACTTCATTACACCCAATATGGAAGAGTTTCACCAAAGGAATTCCAGCCTAGTGAAGGACAGGAATATGAATGAAAGAAAGCTTGAAAAAGTTGATCTTCCTCTAATTCCCAACATGGCCAAAGCAATTAAGGGACCTTGTCCAAAGAGAAGGTGGAGGCTAAGATAGGTGCCCAGTGTCACTCCCAACATAATAGCTTTCTTTGCAGCTGCTCCCTCTAAGTCATCTGTTTGGGACAATGCTTCAGACTTCAAATGAAAAATCGCCTGTCTTCTGATATGCATGTCAAGAAGGGAAAAAGGGCCAGGATGAGCTGAGCCCAGCAGAAAATGGGAGAAACAACAAAGGCGCTATTTTTGTTATGCTCCAAGCTAGAAGAAAAACAGAAACACGTGGGTCTCAAGACCGGAGAACACGGTGTGAAGCTACCAGGTGATAGCCAGTCAAACTGCTCAGAACACATTGTTCATTTGTGTTCATCAAGAAGAATGGAACGTCTTCCACAGAGGGCACAAGGGACACTGGTGAGAGGGAATTGAGGTTCAAACTATATGCCTCAGTCGTCAGAGAGTCTGCCCTCTCTAAATAAGCTCCTGGCCCTGATGAATTAGACCCCAGGCTTCTCAGGGCAGGAACTCTGTAGCAAGCAGCCATAGCTTCAGTGAAACTGTGAAAAGTTCTGAAGAACAACTGAAAAGAAACAGAGACTCAAAATTCTGCCAGTCACCAGCCAGTAAGTACCACACCAAACCCAGGCAAAGTTCTCATATGTATCGTTCATAAGCAGGGCTAGAGATATGATAGCACACACCAGTCAGAAAATGCTGAAGAGGATGAGTTAGGAAGGTCTGAGTTCAAGACTCATTGGAACTAGACCCTGGGCCGGAAATATAGCCCAGAGCGCTGGGAAACTGCTGCCTGCCATGCATGAAGTCCTGAGTTAGATCCCCAGCTCTGCATAAACAAAGAGCAGTGGTGCTTGTCTGCAATCCCAGCTCTTGGGAGGTGAAGGCAAATGGATCAGTTGTTCAAGATCATCCTGAGTTCAAAGCCAGCCTTGACTACAGGAAACACTGTCTTAAAAACATAATTTAAAATATATATATATATATATATATTATATATAGAAAGGAGGGGCAAGGGAGAGGAAAGGGAGAGAACCTGTTTCAGAAGCGTTCCTGAAGTTGCAACTCAGCCACCTGCCAGGGCTGAAGGCGCAGCAGAGTGACTGTTCAGCTCACATAGCTGTTTGGTGGCATTTGGTGTTTCATCCTTGTGACCACAGGACTGAAGTCTTTTAGTTGGTTCTGGTGAAAAGGCTACCCCTCAGTATCTAGGGATCACAGCTGTCCCTTCAGACATCAATTCCCCAGCATGTCACTCACTTCTGCAGTCCACCACTGAGACCTTAAGAAGCTAGTCAGCTGGCAAAGCTCAGGCTGAGATGTGGAAGTCATACAAGTCCCTGCAGAAGCACGGAGGTTTCACTCAAATGCAAAAGGAGAGGACTACACAATGGCATGAGTGCTCAGGTCGCCAGGGCATGAGCACTGGTGCTAGAATGTGTGGGTCACTGGGGCATGAGCACTGGTGCTAGGCTGTGCGGGTTGCTGGGGCATGAGTGCTGGTGCTAGGATGTGATGGTCGCAGGGGATACCCTAAATACCTGCCTGTGACTGTAATTTCACCAAGTCTCTTGTATTTTCATTCCTTACCCACAAAAGGGAAGGTGCTAAGGGCACAGCTCAATTCCAGACACAGGTAACTTACAAGTTCTGTTTTGGGTAGAACCAGAACTTGACTTTGTCTCTGCAACAGCATTTAAACCTTGTAGCAAAACAAATCTGATAAAAAATCCAGCTAAAAGGGCTCAAGGTTAAACTGGATGAATTCAAAGAACCCTCCATCCACCCCTTACACCATAGAACTTTCATGCTGAGAAGCAGAATTCACTCAGTAGCTGTTTACTTCCTGTCATTTCCAGACTTCTACGCAGAGCAGACATTCCTTGAGCGTCTACCTGGGGACCAGATCAGTGATTCTCAAACTTTAGCATTAAAAAGTCTTCTGTAGAGTATATTAGAAAATGTTTTACTGGATTGTCAGTACTGTATTACACCTCTCTCTCTCTCTCTCTCTCTCTCTCTCTCTCTCTTTCTCTCTCTCCCAACACCCCCAAACACATCTCTCTCTTTGTGAGTGTGTGTGTGTGTGTGTGTGTGTGTGTGTGTGTGTGTGTGTGTTTACTCACATGCACAGTGTTGGGCTTCCAGGCATTGGTAATACAGGCATTGGTAAAGCCATACCCAGTTGCTAAATTGATACTGAGGACTCCAACTCAAGTCTTTTTAGACTTGCCCAGCAAACACTGTTACCAGCTGAACCATCACCCAACCCTCACTTTTCTTAATTAGCACTTAATTCAACACATTTAATTCATCCAAACAAATCTCATATACAGCCATAATCCACGGTACCGCCATAGGTTTCCAAACATCATTCAAAGTTCTGTGCAATGCTTGGTACTTAACTGTTTAAGAAACACAGCCATTGCTTCCTTCCTATGTGAAAACGGGATGGTAAGAGTTGGTCTGAAAATTTAATTCATTTCTGATTCCTCCAAAAAGGTCTAAATCTACCTTTCTCTTCTGAATTCACACTTCAGTAACTACAGCCCCCCCAAAATGCTAAGGGTGCTGCTCACATTCTGAACAGCTGCCGAAAACAGACACCACTGAGGCTTTAGAAGAAAGCAATTATGCCAGACGATCAATAAAATGAACTGTAACGATTAATCCTCCATAATCCATCTTCCTCCTATAAAGGACTGCATTGGAGTTTCTTAGCATTTCCACATATCACAATCATCTTTGTATAAGACAGAAACACCAGATAAAAATTGGTGATAGTAATTTAGAATCAAGCGCTCTTATGTGAGACATACACATTCCCCGTGTACTTTGATTGAGAGGGCAAAGGGAAGGAGATCTAACAAAGACACCTGTGTCTTGCACTATGGTCAGCAGGGTCCCTGGGCTGGTTCACTGACACCTCTCAAACCCCTTCCCAGGTGATGGGCATGACCAACAATATCATTTGGTCTGCCAATGGCCATACATATAACTATATAGCTCACCTAAGCTAAAACTACTGGCTACACCCTCAAAATGGCAACCCCTCCCCAACACAGAGCACATCTCTGCATGGTGAAATCCGAACATCAATCATTTGCTCAATAAATACTTAAAAGTTTTCTGTGTACGGAACCCCACCACCCACTACCTGGATTTTAAAATAAACCAAAACACCAATAAAGAGGAGGGACACACAGCTACAAGTTTGCTTGAGCTCTCACATGAGAGGGGCGAACCTCGGTTCAGTGCCTCCAAGAAGACAGAGCAGAAAGAACAGAGCATGCCTGTGTGAGCACACAGGTGGGCTGTTCGTGTCTGCAGATTGCAGCTGCCTGGGCTCAAAGCCCTTATTAGTTGTAATACATTTTTACCCACGCAGTTGGCTCTGGTGCCCAGATCATCAGCTCAAGCGCTGTGAAATCATTTCAATTCTGCGTGCTGTTCCTCTGGGGGCCTTGCTCCCCTCCCCTGCCCCCCTCCCCCCGAGCACTTGGATCAATGTCTCATCCGCCACGTTTGAAAGGATCGCTGATCCACCTCATTCATGCCTTGGATCCAGGCTCACAGAATGTTTCGCCGCACCCTCTATCCCATTTTTCACCTGAAATCATCAGCACGCACTGGGAGGAACCCAGCTACCCTTTCCCCATCTGTTTCCCACTTTCTACAACATTAAAGAGAAGCTCACACCTAAGGGGTAGGAGAGCCAATTTTGCTTTTCCAAACCGGCATTGGTCCTTTTAATCATAAAACAACAGGAAAAAAAAAAAAAAACAAAATATCCTTTTACTTTAACCAGTCCCATTGAATTGGGGGCTTTTTATTTGCTTGCAGAACAGTGGTACATCAAAAGCCAAAGGGTTGGGGTGAGAAGAGAGAAAGGCATGATTAAAAGCCTGCCATAGCTCAAGGACACAAGCAAAGTGTTAGCTGCTGGACTTAACTACTGCCCACTAATTAAATGCAAAACAGTGAAGAGCATGAATGTAAAGTAGGATGAGCAAAACTATGTCCCCACCCCACCCCCATAAAATGTTCTGATCTCCCTCCACCCCAGCCCGCCGCAGAGCCCTACTCAAACCCTTGGACCAGATGAGCATGCTACTAGCACGCTGTTAATCAACACTTCCCCACTCTGCGAGGGCCTCGGCATTCAAAGAGAATTAATAACGGGTTCAGATGCAGATCGCCAAGCCCAAGGTGCAGCTGGCTCTTATTCAAGTGCTCCAGGATCCACGGCTGGTCTTTTAAACCCCAAGAGGTCAAATTCAGTTTTCCTTCTGGGATAGCCTAAGAATCTACACAGGGCTTCAGAGAGTAACATAGAAAGAAGGAAGTGTGTAGGTGGCTGTTAAACCAGTTTGGATCCTACTGAGGAATGCATGGTGTTTGTCACACACACCCCTCTCTAGAAAACTGGGAGGATGGTGACTAGAGACACTAGAAGTGGAAACTCTTTGCCCCAAAGCACTTCCCAAGCCAGTGTACTCTACAGGGGCTCCACTCTGAGAGGGGTGGGTAACTTAGGATCTGCCATTCCCACAGGGATGAACAAAGGGACACTTTCAGATATCCTTCACTTAATAGCACGAACCCCACTGATTATAGCAACAGCCAAAACTGATAATGTACACAATGACCGCCTGCATGTACGAAAAGGGTTCTGCACCCAACATTGTGCTATAGGATACTCTCCCTCCCTGCCTTATTCCCACCTGATGGTGTCTCTACCTGTGGACGATGATTGACAAAAAAGCTCCCTTGTCTGTCAAGGATTGCAGGGACTGAAGACAACATATAAATCCAGGCGGGCTTCTCCTCAGCCAGTTTTCTGAAGGCCACCTCCTTCTGCCTCCTTTTACTCCTGGTGGCTGAGCAGGGCAGCCAAATAAAGCTGGCCACTAGGAATGAGAAATGGGGACAGGGAAGGCAGCACTGCCAGCCTGGGAAGCGAGGGGTGATGGCTCATAATTGCAACCTCAGCGTTGGAGAGGCAGAGACAGGCTTGCTGGATAAGACAGGCTGGGGGTATCTACAAAAGGCAGATTCATTTAGTACAGTGATTAAAGCAGAGCCTCTGAAGCCATTCTGCCTGGGTTCCAAGCCCAGCTGAAAGGGTGGGAGCTTCTGGAGTGGAGTCTCCACTCCTGATTGCTCCTCCTCTACCCTCTCCTGTGGCGTGGTAATCACTTGGAGAAATTGTTACTAATCTGATCAAAGTTTCAAAGATGTTACTGGCAAGCTACTTCACCTCATATCCCCCACTGTGTGCACAGGAAATCCTGCTCATCCCAGTGGAACAGGAGAAGAGATGGAAAGATCTGGAACAATTCTCTGCACACAGTAATCCCTATAGAAGCGGTTACTATGGTCCTCTTTTTTTTTTTTTTATCATATATTACTTCCAGCAAGTTACAGACCTCACAATTATTCTGAAAAGCAAAGCCATGCAACAGAAATGCATGCTAACATCTACCAAAACACACATAAGAGGGTTCATAGAAGCCTTTTTTTTATGTACAGTAGCCGACCTAGAAGGAACATAATGGCTCTCCCACACTTAACACAAGGGTGAGTCGGAGTGAACTCTTCACACTGTAGAATTCAATCCCACACAGGGATCATGAACACCTGCCCCAGGCAACAACAGACTTGACCCTAAACCTCGGGGACAAATACACACTCTGAGTTTCCATTTAAATACAGCTTCAGAGAAAGAAGCAAGCTCTGAAGAGAATGGCAGTCAAGTGGTCACCTGAGAGGAGCAGGAATGAGGAGGAGAGGGGAACAAGAGACCCATGTGGGTGGGAGAACTTCTGACTTCTACCTCATGGATTCAGGCTATGAGCACATGTAGAAATCCACTAAGTTCCAAAATAGTTAAGACACTTAATGGTGCATGAAACCTCAGTTATTTAAGATTCCAAGGAAGTGTTACATCAATACTCTCGGTTTCACGACTTTAGGCCATCCAAAGTTATAAAGACTGCTTGAAGAGTGATATATGTTACCAGTATTCATTAATCCAGAACACAAAAGCCATTATGACACAGGCAGTACTACCTTAGATTTGAGACCAAAGAAAAGTATATTTCAGTAAGAGTATGTAATAAATAAAGTGGGGTGGGTTTGTCTGGGGTTTTGGGGGGGCTGTTTTTTGTTGTTATTATTTTATTTTATTTTATTTTATTTTATTTTATTTTATTTTATTTTATTTTTTGTCCTTAATTACAGAGACTGGGGAGCTGGATCTGTAGGAAAAGTACTTGCCTTGGGAGCACAGGTACCTGAATCCAATCTCTGGAACCACTAGGACCCATGTAAGCTACGAGTGGTGGCTAATAATTGTGATCCCAGTGTGGGAGAGACAGAGATTTTTGCTGACCAGCCAGCCCAGCACGGTGAGCTTCAAACCCATAAGAGTCCTCATATCAAAAACAGGGTGGACAGCTCCTACGGAATAACAGTAAAAGCTGTCCTCTGGCCTCCACATATGCACACAAGATCACATGTGAACACACACATACAGGATCACATATTAACATACACATGTTCACACATGAACACACACATGATCGCACACAAACACGCACTCACACAGAAGCAGGGGATGTGAGTGAGGTGTGAAAACAGTGAACTTTTGAGTCAGCCCAGTCAAAGGAGACAAACAGGCACAAGGAGAAGACAAACAGGCCTTCATTCTAGTCTAGGATAGGACAAACTACACTCAGAGGCCAAGCTTAGCTCTTTGCCTGCTTTCAAGCAATCTGCAAAGAAAGAGTCGTTTTTTCCATTTTCAAACAGTTGGGGAGGAGCTGAGGGTATAGCTCACCTAATTTAAAGCATAATTAAGTACTCAAACTATTCAAAGGATTCAGGGATAGCAAAAGAATATTTATTGGCATGTGGAAATTTTATGAAATTCAATTTTTTATAAATTGTTATTTATAAAATGTTATTAAAATGTATGGCCATGTTAACTTACATATCATTCTTAGCTCTTTTCTTTTCTAGGCCAAGGGATGAATGTGGCTACAAAACTGGAAATATTTAGCACAGCTCTAGCCTGAAGAGATACGCCAAACCCCCAGCTGATGTAAACTTTCATCCTAGCCAGTGTTGCTCTCCACAGAGCCACCCCATGCTCCTTATTCCTTCTCTGAGAAGCGGCTCTCAAAGGTCGCTATGATTCACCCTGGTCTACATCTGACATTATATAAAGTATATAATGCCCTGAGAAAGGGACAAGATTTGGTTCAATGGCAACGAGACCTCGCGCCCCCTTCTGGCACCCATAGGTATTGCATGCATGTGGTACACAGCCATGCAGGCCAAAACAAAACAAAACAAAAATCAGAGTTGTTTGCACACAATTGGTAGAGTTCTTTTCTTGGTATGAAACACCTTTCATCATATTTCCATTAGGGTCAATTCTCCCTCCTTTAGCAGATGGAAGCTCACAGGATACAAAATCCATACTAGAATTAAGAATCACATTCAGCCTGCTACCTCGTACAAAACAAGCACTTGAGTAACAGATGAGGAAAGAAAAAAAATACGTGTAAGAGAATTTCTATTCTCTTTTAATAAATATTGAATCAACCAAAATATGCTGAATTTACGCGCTCGTCGCTTCCGAGGATGACCATTTCTCTCTGCAATAGCGATAACTGTTTTTGACAGACAAGATCAAAATCTCCAAGGGCAAATGTGTACTTTAGGAAATAGAGTAAACACCTTGAGTTCCTTCCCGTGGAATGCTGGCGAAGAGACGGGGCGAGGATTCCTCCACTTAATGTTAATCATTTATGAAATACTGTGGCTCACAGCTGGGCAATTGGAGTCATTTCAGGCAGTAAATATACATTTCCTGTCAAAACACATCAAACGGAGAAGGCTTCAATTTATTTGAGAATGAGTTGTAACTAACTTCCAGATTGGCAATTTGGAGAAATCTCTGATGGTGGTTAATACCCTTGACGGTTCTCCTTTCTTCCGTTTTATTTTTATTTTAAGACTTTTTTTTTTTTTTCAGTGCCAGGGATCAAACTTGTGCATGCTGAGCGAGTGATCTCCAGTGACCTACATCCCCAGACCGAGTTTTCTTCACGGTCTTGCCTCCCCAGAAATGGCTCCAGATCACTCCTGTGGCGAACCTCCCCTCCAATTTTAAACCCACCGTACACTCCTCTTTCTCAGACCTCTGGGTTTTACAGAACTCCAGTCAGGAATACGTAACCCTCAAAAGAGAGCCCCGTGTTGTCTGCGTAGGTAGGGGCTTTCCTCGCTGATCAATCATTCTGCTGCATCACTTCCGCCCCACTGAAGGTATCAATGATCTAGAAATATAGGCATCTACACAAACGGCTTCTTACAAAAATTAAGTCCCATTAACCAGAGATTTATAGCAGGTCTCTGGCAGCCTCAATAGACTAAGGTTGGCCACCCACCCCAGTATAGCAATTAAATAGACAGTAATGGTGAAAAATGGAGATAGGAAATATATTCGGTGTAGCCACACTGGAAACATTTGAGTAAAATAAAGGGATCTGGTGACCTCAGCCTTTCTTTGGGTACCACATGAAGTTTAGGTTGAATCGGCACAGCAAGCAAGAGGGTATGCACATACCTCAAGAAACATCTCTGAAGAAGTAGCGGAAAGTTTGTCAGAGCCAGAGGTTGACTCTTACACTGTAAGGTCATGCAGTAAGGATCAGTGTGCTCTGGACATGATACTGTAAAAGACCCGAGCTGCCCCACCTTAGGGGCAAACTGTAAAGGACCACTCTGGCCCACGTTTGGAGGCCAAAGTATAGCGGCCCACTCTGTTCTGCAAGTCAGGGTCTAGCAAGAGAGAGAGTGGGGGGAAGAAGGGGAAGAGACTCGAAGAATAGAGACAAGCCAGAGGATCTGTAGTAAAGTCTTCTTTACTGTCTCCACCATACACACACCACTATACCTACTACTACTATTCCCCTACACTACAACAAGGAAATCCTGGGTATTTATTGGCTTTTGCCACGTGCCTTGTAGGCGAGTGGATACCACGTGCCTTGCAGGTGTGGATATGATGTAAGCCTTACAGGCGTGGACAGCACGTGCGCCTTACAGGCATGTATGGCGTGGATAGCACGTGGACAACACGTGC
Organism: Rhabdomys pumilio; assembly: GCA_030674055.1. Lineage (NCBI taxonomy): Eukaryota > Metazoa > Chordata > Mammalia > Rodentia > Muridae > Rhabdomys > Rhabdomys pumilio. The sequence continues at coordinate 33,564,022 of JANHMN010000008.1, forward strand.
ACCACATGCTTTGTAGGCGTGGATACCGCGTGCTCCTTGCAGCTGTGGGCACTAAACAGCAAAACAAGATATGTGGGATGTCAGAGTGTGCTTCAGCTGTTGTAGGCTGTTGAAAACCAAGTCTCATGTCAGGGTAAATGGATCAAGATGGCTGCAAAGCTGATAGCTGCTTTCTAGCTGCTTTCTGCTTAAAGTTGGCTCCCAACAGATATGACTACCAGTGAACTCACAGCCACTAAGGCTGTCTATGTAAGATCAAGCATGGCAACATTCCAGCCCTTCAACACCCTACTAAGGAGCTATCGGCTGCTTAGCACGGCTGCATGACTTCAGCCCAGCCCTGGGAATACAGGCACACTCTGCCATGTGGGTGCCAGGGATCCAAGCTCGTATAAAGCAGCCAATTTGCTGAGTAGGCAGTCTCCATATGCAGAACTGCAAAGGACATGCAGAACTCCAGAATTATAAAACTCGATTTCAACCCCAGTTTCTCGCAGACTTCCTTTAATCACACCTTTCACATTACAAGTCGATGTATGTACTTTCAAACCTAAATTGTACAGGGGCGGGTATGACAGCGAGTGCCTGCGATCCCAGCACTTGGAAGGCAGACTGGGAAGATCGGTAATTCAAAGCGGCATTCTAGACTACATAGGGAGTTTAAGGCCAACCTGTGGCACATGAGACCCTTTCTCAAATTCTTTGGTCTGTAACAGCAAAGGCCTGCTGCTTGAGCCAGTTAAAGAGGTTTGGTGGGGGAAGGGGTGCACTATCTTTTGTTAAGAAAACTGCACCGCCCCCAGGAGCTGTCCGAGGTGCTTAAGGTTAATGGCCGTATTTACATAGCCATCAGTTCACTTTCACAAAGAACTGCCCTGTTGGACTGTATCGCAATTGACAAGGCCCCTGACAGAGCAGAGCACACGGCATCTCTGACAAGGAGGGGCAGTGCCTGATGAACCCTAATGACACCATTTCGTTTCATTCCCCCAGTTTATCTCCCCATTTACAGTTTAAAAGTCCTGGGCCTTCCGCCCAGCAAATCAGATTGTGCTTCCATTTCTCCATCGTATCTAGAAAGAATTCTAAAACACATCGGTACCAGTAAACTATAATGGCTGTGCCTTATAGCACAGTGCATCCCCCTTCTACCTGCACTATCTGATATGGTAGCCACCACATACACAGCTGATGAAAGCTAAATTAGTTAAACTGAAATAAAGGTTAAAATGCAGGTCCTTGTTAGGTCTCAGAAACCCAGACTGAGATGCCTATTAACATATTAAAGCGAATGCTGGCCAGCTCTCCCGGCATCCAACAGTACCTATGGCTCCTCCCAGCCCTTCTCATCCCGCCTACACTAAACCTCTCACTCCAAGGGTCTGGGCTTAGCTTTCCTTCCCCCAGTCTGATCCCTGTATAACAGCCATTTTGGCTACACAGTCTCTTGGTCTCTTGACCAGGCAGACTAACGGTCAGCAGCTCCTTTCTTGCTCTCCCTCCCCTTCTCTCCTTTCATGGTCTGGTTTAGTCTGCCTGCTGGCCATGTTCACCTGGACTCTTCCTTCTGCCTGTTTTCTCCCTTATATCTATAATAAAGATCTTCTCTATACTTTGGGACGTGTCAGGTCCTCCACCTTTTCTTTCTTCCTCTCTCTCTCTTTCTTTCTTTCTTTTTTTGATCCAGTTCTAACTCATAACAGACACATTTATAGAGCCCATGAGGAAATGTGGCTTAGTAGCAGACAGCGAGGATTTGGGGTTTATGCATTTTTATGGATGAGTGTGTACATGCATTTGTGCAGGCAGGCATATGTGTACATGTGGAGTCAAGAAGACAACCTCAAGTGACATTCCTCAGGCATGTCGTGCCCTTCCTTCTTTTCTGCCTTCCTTCCTTCTTGACTTCATTTCCTTCTTCCTTCCTTGGTTTTGTTTTGTTTTGTTTTAGACAAGTTCCCTCACTGGTCTGGAACTCACCAGCTAGACAGTAATTTCTGGGGTCCACCAGTTTCTGCCCAGCATAGGGACTTTAGTATAGTCTCATGAATTTCTACTGAAGCACTCAGGAATATGTAAGATTGGGAGCTAGAGATGACTCAGTTGGTTCAATGTCTATTGAGCAAGCATGAGTTCGGTTTCCTTGGCACCCACCTAAAAGCTCCAGGTGTGATCACATACATCTGCATCCCTGCAGAACAGAGACAGGCACATCCCTATAGCACACTAGACAGTCATTCTGGCTGATCAATGAGCTCCAGACTCTGTAAGAGACTCTGTGTGAACAGATAAGGAAAAGAACAATAGTAGAAGCCTTCTAGCACTGACTATCAGCTCCATATACAATCAAATACACATGTACACACACACACACACACACATACACATATACACACACATACACACACATATTCATATACATGCACACATAAACAACTGTACAAGATTATAGTTGACAGATTTAACCTTTGATGCCCAGAGCCTGACCTCTTCCGGGGTTTACATAACTTCATTCTAGGAGAAGATATACTGGAAAGGCTTTGTGCACCCTCTCATTCCCCAGAGCCACCCACTCCAAAGCGCATCTTCTCATGAGGTAATTCCACTTCTGCCCCAGAAAACTCCTAACACGAGTAGAAAGGGGCCCGTAAGCATGAGAGGCCTCCCCTTGATAAATGCCATGTCTCGGTTAATGCTGTGCATAAACTTGTTCACAAAGGGTCTCCTGGCGCCCTCCTCCCTAGTATGAGAACATGGACGAAAGTCTCAGTGTGTATTGGGGAAAGAGCAGGTGAATGAAATATGCATGCACGGTGGAATATTAGGTGGCCGTTTAAAGTACTGAGGAGGCTTCGTGTGTATCTCAGTGTAAACAGGATCTCAAAAACGGCAAGTGAAATGCGTGCGAAGCCAAAGATCTGCTGTGATAAGTGAAAAAAGTTCTTTTACAGGGTTATCTAGTGAGCACACCTAATTGAAATAACGAACAGGAGAGTTTGACGTACTTCAACGTTAAAGTATAATGATGAATATGTTTCCTAATTCTTATTAGGAAAGTCACTTATTAAGTGACTTATTGACACTGACAAGCTCACTTCACGTGGTCAGAGAGGCCCACCCAGGTCTCCTGTCCATCCTTCCTCCTGAAACTCAGTGTCACTTGAGATATAATGTATAATAAAGATTTCTTGGAGCTGGAGAGATGGCTCAGTTGGAGAAGTACTTGCTTCAGACAGAAGCCTCAGTTCAGTCCTCAGAACACAGAGAAAAAGAGCCCAGCATAGTGACACTCATTGTATTGCCAGAGCTTGGTCATCAGAGACAAGAGAACCCCATGATGGCCAGCCAGCCTAGCTTACATGAAGAGCCCCCAGCCAGTGAGTGAGCCTGTCTCAAAATCAGAAAGTGATTGGTGTCTGAGGAACAACACCAAGGTTGTCATCTGGCCTTCACACATGCACCGGCACACATGTACCACACATACACAAACACGCACATCTCCCCATGTTCAGAAGGAGAGAAGTTAGACTCTCCAGTGTTTGCCAGTGGAGAGAGATATGGTGTGGAGAGAGTGAAAGGCAACAGCTACATTTTCTCTCAGGTGCCTTTTACTTCCACTTTTTAAAACTTTCATGTAACAGTGGGGCTCCCACAGAGTCACTGTGGTCCTGCATTGATGTAGGTGGCTTCACTGCTATGACGGTGCTTGAACAGTTGTGACATTGTGAACTAGCTGCACCCAGCCATGGTTCCTTAAAGTACATACCTGCTTTTAAGGAATGGTGTTTTTCTAAAAGGAAGAAAAGGAGGAAGGGGAGATAGGGGAAGAGGAGAAGAAAGAAAGAAAGAAAGAAAGAAAGAAAGAAAGAAAGAAAGAACTAGATGTTTTGATGCTTCTGTTTCTAGCCTCTCCATGGAAGCTATGTCCATTTCTGTCCTCTCTGCCACTACACTTGGAGCCAGGAGCCTCATCTGCTGACTGTCCAGGTCTGAGTCCTGGAAGGTGACATAGGCCCAAAAGACAGACAGACAGGGAAAAATGCACACAAGGGACAGTGGGTCAGAGATGGCCAAAGGGAAACCTAACTTGCCTAGGGGACAACCATGACTGATGGATCCTAAGTAAATGTTAGCACTGGCCTAGTCACACAGAACACAACTGTGAGAGAGGACCAGGGTTCCATACACTGGCTATGGAACAACGAACCAGCTCCGTGGAGCATGGAGATTAGATGACTGCCCTGGCCCAAGAATTTGATGGTTGCAAATTCTAACCTTCCAGCCAACACCCAGATTTTTTTTAACTCAGATTCCCTCTAGAAGAGAGAGAGAGAGAGAGAGAGAGAAGAATTAACCAATTCCCATTCTGTTTAATGAGTAAGTATAGCTGCATGTGTTGGCACACACCAATAATCCCAGCACTTGGAAGGTTCAGGAAGGAAGGCAGAAGTTCAAGGTTATCCTCAACTACATAGCAAATTCAAAACTACCTTGAGCTGTATGAGACCCAGTCTGGGGAAATGTGTGTGTGTGTGTGTGTGTGTGTGTGTGTGTGTGTGTGTACTGAAAAAGAGGCAAGTATTTTACATTTCTTTTCTTATTCAGGGGAGGCTCACATTTGCAAACTTATAAGTTTTTTAAACAATGTGAGCCAAAGTAAAACCCCACTCAAAGCTTCTCACTTAAGCAAACACAGAAGGTAATTGATTCCTCCAAGTGGCGGAAGAAAGCAACAAACCGATGCAGATACATTCTATAGCCCCTCAAATCCCATAACTCTGTTGACTTCTCCATCTTCTGGTCCTGCCCAGCAATTCAGTTATTCTCAGAATGGATGAAGTCTTAAATCCACATCAGCTCCTAACATCTGCCAGAGTCTTAACGTCACAGAACAAAGTAAAATCCCAATACGCCACCTGCTGGTAGGAGTATAATTTAAATCAAGATCATAAGAGTATTGGAGTCTAGCAGGCTCAGAACCAAAAATCTAGCAGGCATGTTTCCTCTGCCAATAGAGACATCAGCAAAGTGGCAGAAGGCTGGGTACCCTGTGTAGCCAAACCATTTCCATATTCATTCAAACAACTGCACAGCTGTTCCAAAGCCTTCAACTACAGCAAACGCATCTTGTGCAAACTGAAGGACATTATCAAAATCAGTTTCTCACGTAGGACACTGATTCGACCCACATTAATTTATGCTTTGGGCTCAGTAATTTGAATCAATCTTCAGAGCCATACTATTTAGACAAGCTTATCAGCAGATTACAAAATTGACTAACTCCCATGCTAATCAAAATGGCCATGTTTTATAAACATCTCTCTCTCTTTCTCTCTCTCTCTCTCTCTCTCTCTCTCTCTCTCTCTCTTTCACCTCTGAAAAATGCACTGTCCTGCAAGGTGTCGCTCAGAGTATGGTCCAAGGCTAACCCTCATGGAAGTCTGTGAGACATGTACACTTACAGGCTCTACCGTAGATGTGCTAGGTCCCAAGCTCTGTGGGTGAAGACCTGGCTCAGCAAGTCCTCCACGTGAAGCTTGTATACCAGCAACTGACATGTTGGTACGTGCCTGTAATCCAAGAGCTCCAAAATATGAGACATAAGTATTGTGAATCAGAGACCAGACTGAGTTACATAGGAAGGTCAAAGCCATTGCCAGGTTACATTTGAGACTCCCTGGCTCCTGAGCTTCAGCCAGTAAAATGCTTGCTGTGCAATATGAGTCTAATTTCAGAACCCAAGTAGAAGTTGGACAGTCCCAGCAGCAATCCCAGTGTTGGAAAGGCAGAAGCAGGAGACACACTGGGACTTCCTGGCCAGCCAGTCTAGGTGAGTCTGCAAGCTCCAAGTACCATAGGGGACATCATCTCAAAAACTCAGGAGGACAGCAGTTAAGAAAGATACTAATGTCAACCTCTGGTGTCTACATGCATACATGGACATGTGTACCACACAAACATACAGAGAGAGGGGCCAGGGAGAGAATATGAAAGAGACAGACTGACTGTCTAACCGACTGACTGACTGACTGACTGACTGACTGACTGACTGACTGACTGACTG
>JANHMN010000008.1:33570095-33589145 GCA_030674055.1 Rhabdomys pumilio
CTGACTGACTGACTGACTGACTGACTGACTGACTGACTGACTGACTGCAGACAGATAGACAGACAGTCTCAGTGACTGACTGACCCTGGCTTTAAAACAATAAAACAGTGAAGCAATAATACTGCAGTTAGAAGCAAATACACGACAGAAGACCGATAATATTAATACAAAATAGATTTGAAAACTCCAGACTTCTGAATTTTGTAAAATGCCATTAGCCTAAACCTATTTCATCCCCACTCCTTCTAAGTAAATGAAGATCGTGAAACTCATACGGGAATGTAGACAACTGCGTGTGAGTTCATGTCTATTTATGCTGTGGCTCGGAGATATTTGCACATCAAACTCGAATCTGAGTTTACACTGGGGATCCTGGGTCTTTTGTAAATGTGGAGAGAGTAAATTCAGAATCAAAATGTCTTGAAGAAACAGTTTTCTAGGAATGCTGCCAGTCCCTTCTCTCAGGGTGACCTTAACTTTCAGATTGAGGAATCTTCCCCTCTCCTGATTAATACTTCAAGGGATGATTAGTGGGCTTTGTTCATGGAGACAAGGGGACACCCTGACTCATGACCTGCCTTCTCCAGAGCTCCCAAAGTTGTGACTTTAGCAGAGAGGTCTTGTGTGGACCACAGAACAAATGGGTGCACCCTGTTCCCGACTCCCCAACAAGAAATGTGGAACCCCCATGCTCTGACCTTTGCCATCTTTCTTGTCAATGACATGGAGGGCTTAGAGATGAACTCCACACACCTGATGTAGGATTCCATGGAACCCCCCTCCTTGCTCAGATAAAGGCTTATTTCTGCATCTTTAGAATCAAATTAGGACATCGTCAGACACCTATTTGTGCAAACGTTAATTTCAAGTGTATTTAAATAACTTTGCCTCTTGCTTTTCCTCATCTCATCAAGCAGAGATGCTTCCACTGTGTAATCACGCTAATGAATAAACATGGGGTGCTTACAAAGGACTCCAGCACCGCCAAACTGATCAATTGTTAATTCTACCAAGTGACAGAACGTGCCTTCCTTGGCAGCAACTCCATCAAGCCATGATTATGGTGGGAAAGATGCCCATACCCGTATTTCCAGTGCCACTGGATAGTAAGCCCACAGTCATCCCTGGGACTCCACTTTGGGTTCATCTGGGTTATTTCCTCCCCCAACCCACCTCTCCATGCCACCTCTGAGAGGCAGAAATTGTTGTGGCATTTACAAAGTCATGGGCTACATGATTATTAATTGGCAGAGGTCTGGAAGTAGCTATTAACAGACTAAACAAGCACAGAGTATATCCAGTGGGCCCTTATTATCTGGATAAAATGACAATTTCATAATAAGCATTTGGCCTGGAGGATCCAAATCACCATGAAATGCTTTTCTGTGTTGGGATGAGTACAGTCAACATTCATCCTGGAGACAGCACATTCATTAGTTGTCCTGTCCCCACCCAGGCCTAGGCCATGCACCAGAAGAGTCAGATCAGCCTTTTGTGCAGGGAAAGAATGAATGACCTCCTATAAAGGCTTTGCCTCTGCTCTGCCACCGGCTACTGGGGTATCTTTATCCCTGTGTGCCTTCCTTTCTTCTTGCATGGAAGACACTAATGATGGTGCCTGCTTTATAGGACTCTGGGGTCAGAACGGCTAGTTTGGTAAAATGGCATGGCCACTATGAACAGTAGCATGTTATCTCTGGAAAAAATTAAGCACAAAATTCCATCAGGTCCAGAAGCCCTACTGTGGATACATAACAGCAGCAACTGAGACCAGGGACTCGAGTAGCTATTACATTTGTAATAACAGTTTGATAACACACAATTTGGTTTTTTTTTTCCCTCAGGAAGGATTTGAAGTTGAGTGGGTAGGGAAATGGAGAGGATTTGAGATGAATTGAGATAGGGGAAAGAACATGATCAAAATATATTGTATGAAATAATTTTCATTTTAAAAATGAAAAGATATGCATACTTATCCATCAGTGCACATTTTAATTGCTATACTGTCTTATATCTATGATTTTTATCCTACTTGTGATGGTTTGTGTATGATCAGCCTAGGGAATGGCACTATTAGAAGGTGTGGCCCTGTTCGAATAGGTGTGGCCTTTTTGGAGTAGATGTGGCACTTCAGGTGTCAGCTTTAAGAACCTCATCCTAGCTGCCTGGAAGAGAGTTTTCCACTAGCAGTCTTCAGATGAAGATGTAGAACTCTCAGTTCTGCCTGCACCATGCCTCCCTAGATGCTGCCGTGCTCCCACTTTGATGATAATGGACTGAACCTCTGAACTGGTAAGCCAGCCCCAAATATATGTTGTCCTTTATAAGACTTGCCTTGGTCATGGTGTCTGCTCACAGCAATAAAACCCTAACTAAGACACTACTAAAAAACTATAATATATAAATATATGCTAGAAAGAAATAAAATCGATATACTTTACAGTAAACAAGAAAAAGATGGGGCCAACCTAAATATCCACTGACAACCCAAGAGGATGTGGAAGACAAAGCCCTAATAGGGGGGTAAATTCTGATGCCTGCTACAACATGGATGACCCTCGAAGGCATTGTGCTAAGTGACATAAGCCAGTCACAGAAGGACAAATATTGTATGGCCCCATTTACAGAAGGTACCAAGTGGAGCAGAATTCAGAGTCATCAAAAGTAGAATGGTGGATGGCAGCAATCATGGCACAGGGTAAGGAGTCAGGGCTCAATGACTATGCTTCAGTTTTATATAAAGAAAGAATGCCTCGGATAGAAAGAGTCGGTGATACTTCAGCACAGTGAGTCTACTTAATAAAATTGAAATATAGCCTTGAGAATGGTTGAAATGCTCAGTTTTATGTTATTTCTGCTTCTCAAGGCCCCCTCCAAAAAACAGCATATTCCAGACAGCAACTTCATTACTAGCAATTGTTGCTGCTAGTGTTTGTTTTAAAAGCTCAGTAGATAAATATTTACCACACATCCCCTAACAGTATGGATAGTAAACACTCAGCTAGACATGATACTCCATAACTGTAATCCCAACCGTCAAGAAGCAAAGGCAGGAAGATTGCCATGAGCTGACTTTGAGACCAGTCAAGCCTACATAGTGACTTCCAGGACAGCCTAGGCTATATTGTGAGACCCTGTTTCCAAAACTCTCATGAAAACAAAAGACATTTGATTTGCTCCTTGTAGTCCAATACCAAAATGTTGCCATAAATCCCTACTGATAGACTTCAAGTTCTTCAGACACAGGACGTACTGTCTCCTGAGCTAGAACTAATTTGAACGACTCCTCTCTGAGGATAGCTTTCATGGTACCAAAAAGCATTGTGCAAGCTTCCAAAAGAGAGAAGCAACCAACAGTACTACTACCCAGTCATGACACCTATGATTCATAACAACAATCAGCATGGCATGACAACCCTAAGGGTGCCATAGTGGTGTACACACCTTGGTGGTAACCAAAAGCTCTCTAACTGGACTTAAGACCTGTTCAACAGGAGAGAGATCATGCCTGATACTAGAATTCTACCCAACCTCCCAACACTAGTGATGCCATGGATCTTGGAGGAGAGCCTACAACCACCACTTTACTATAACAGTATAATCTCTAACTGCATTCTGTGTATTTGTCTCTGTATCCACGAGGAAGTATAAGCCTCGCCCTTCAACAAGGAAACTTCTCTTTATAACAGAGACTACCACAGAAAACCACAACCAATCAAAATGCAGCAATGTGGAGCCCAGCCACAATACATAAATCAACAAAGCATTCAGTACCTAAGGCTGGGGGAATATTGCAGAAGACGGGGCAGAAAGATCATACTATCCAGAGGACCAGGAAGGTTAATGTGAGAGTGTGTCTCCGAGCAATGTCAAAAGCCAAAGATCATCAACATGACTGCCTAGCCATGAGCTCAAGAAGGACAACAGACATACCAAAGTAGACATGGTAATACCATGAGGCCCCAACCTCCTGAAAGAACTATAGGTAACCAAGAAATGCTGAGATAGGAAGAAGTAGTCTCCCCTAGGGAAGAGCACACCAATTTGCCATTCAGTACCAAATGGTTAGCCCTAAAAACATACATACATACATACATACATACATACATACATACATACATACATACAAGTAACATTGCACAAACCGAGCAGGTTATATTTAGAAATATCTATGTATATACATAGGCATGTAACAAAAATAAGTTACGAAAGAGGTCTTGAATTTGGAGAGTCGGGGGGATTATATGGGAAGATCTGGAGGGGGAAATGGCAGAGGGAACTGATGTAAGTACATTATAATCTCAAATAAGAGAAGGAGGCCGGAAGAGAACCCACTCTGCTCTCCCGCTCTTGTTGGCAGGGACTCCTGAACCTTGCAGGGGAGTGTCACAATGTGAGCCAGCAAGTTTCCTAAATCTCCTCGGCAGCACATCAATGCCTAAGTTTTGAGGTGGGGAGAATTTAGCACATAAGAAAGATGAGATTGGTACCAAGGGACGCACGCAGAGCCATCTTCCAGCTTGCTTAATGCAGCTCCGTGCTCCTGACAGACCCTATGGTCTGCAGAGAACAGGGCAGAATTTGAAAGAGGTGTGAGCTTGGTATCCTGGGAGGAACCAGCCTAGAGTAACTAATTTTATGGCCATTTTGATTTGTGTGTGCATGAATATTTGTGTAGGGGGAGGGGTAGTTCGTGTGAATGGAGAAGGAATTAATTCAAAAATAGAGATGAAGAGAGCCCTGTCTGTTCTGCAAGGCGCATTGCATCATCAGCTCTGAAAGCAGAGAGAGAAGGCAACAGATGCTCGCATTACAATCTGCAGGCCATAGGAAGAGCTGCCAACTGCTTTCATCAGCAGTGAGGATTGTGCATCCCCTGTCCCGTCCATAATTCCTTGCTCCCACTGATAAATGCAGAAAGGAATGCACCCCAGTAACTTTTTCTTCAGACTCCCTTAAACATCTCATTGTACCAGATCCAGCCTGCAGGCTGTTTAAAATCTTAACGCCAGTTAAAAACTTGTTCTGATACCAACTCACGGAATTTGACTTCTTCAGCAAACATGAACATGCTACAAGGTATGGTGGCACACACCCGCAATCTCAGCACTCAGGAGACCAGGCAAGAAGAGTACTGGGAGTCCAAAGCCAGCCTTGGTTACACAGTGAGTTCACGACAACTGGGGCTATACTGTGTGAACCTTGTTTGAAAAGCCAACAGTTGGGTGGGCAGCGATAGAGTGCTTGCCTAGCATGCACAAGGTCCTAGCTTTGGATCCCTAGCCCCACCCCACCTCACTACCTCCCCCTCCAATTCAAAATAATGATAATAATGATAATAATAATAAATTAGTAACAATAATAATAATAAATAAAGTAATAATAAAAAACTGTGAAAGCATAGCTTACAGCCATGAAAAAGAATGACAACACTCCCTCGGCTGATTTGCTGTCCTTCCTCGGGTGGATCCAGAGCATCTCTGAGCCTTGCAGATTGCTACTGTATGAGGAGGCCTGCAGACCACATGATGTGCACCCCCCTTCCCTAGCCATGATATCACCAGAGTCCCCCCAGTGGACATTGCTGAATAAACAAGGTGGGGAAGGAACCCCTCTTAGCAAAACAACTGAGTCTCAACAGCTGAGTGTTAACCAAAGCAGAGGAGGCAAATGGAAAGAAACTCATCAAAAGATGACAAGGTGCATGTATCTGTAGAAGGGCAAGGTAGGTGTTTAACCTTCCTTTCTGTATTCATCCACAATATTTGAATTTTCAACTCCAAGCATGCATTGCCTTTGTAATTTATGGAGCCAATCTTTCAAATTAAAGCCATGGGTAACAAAAAACAAAACTTGTCTAGGCAATAAGAGTCCTAGGATCCCTGTTATAAACCCTGAGAAACCCCACCCCAAGCTGAGGAGCTACTGGTAACTGTTGGTTGCTGGAGGAAGAAGCATCCATTTTCTTCGGGAATGTGGCCCTGGTAAGTTGTCCATACTTCTGTAGGTGGCCTGACATACATACAGGTAGCACTGATTGGTCTCGGGGAGTTAAAATCAAAGACATGAAGTTGAGAGGGAGATATGGTAGAGGTAGACCCTGGGAGTGGTTGGAGTAGGAATACATATGATAAAAATACATTGCATACGTAAACAACATTCTCATATCTTTAAACTCGGCATTCTCCATGCAGAGGCAGGGAGATATCTGTGAGTTTAAGGCAAGCCTATCCTACATAATGAATTCCAGGCTAGCCAGGGCTACACAATGAGACCCTTTCTATAATTAATTAATTAACTAATTAATGTAAAACTCTGTGATTTGAAACCCATTGAGTCACAGGCAAGCAACCATGCTATACAAAAGAAACTTAGGTGTTCAGTGATGTATTTGTAAAAAGATAAAGAGAATATGTTCTGTGGGTGTGTGGTGAGCTTTGGGGCAAGAGGATGTCTCAGCAGGGCCCGTGCTGAGGCATCTCTTCCCCTGAGGGACCAGCCACATGATGGTATTGTATAGAATAGAGTGTATTCAGGGCATGTGGGGGATGGGGGGTAGGGGGGAGTTAAGAGGGTAGTAGAGGCAGAGAAAGGCTCACAGAGAAGCAGAGGCTGACCATGACCAGGTGGAGAGGGGGAGGGGAAGAACCCAAGATGGTGAGATAAAAGTAAGAGGCAAGAGAGCAGGAAGTGAATAGAGCAAAAGTGCAAGAGTGAAAGAGAGCAGGAGAACAAGAGAGAGAGGAGGGGCAAGCACCTCCTTTTACAGTGGGCCAGGCCTACCTGGCCATTGCCAGGTAACTGTGGGGGTGGAGTTTAAACAGAATTCTAACATTCAGGCAAAGGACGGCATAAACGTGAAGAGATGAGACTGAAATTTCAAAGATGACTTAAGGACACACAGTACAAATGAGAAAGTGAAGAATCCAAGCCAATGCAATGGCTGTAAATGTAATAATAATAATCGCTGAGAATTCCACCTTGAGATTTTTAAAATAATTCTATGGTATTTAAATTTTTGTGCATGTATATGTGCTTGCCGTGTGTGTGTGTGTGTGTGTGTGTGTGTATGTGTGTATGAACCTGTGTGTGCACACATGCATATGTTGTTTTTTGTGTGTGTGTGTGTGAGTGTGCGTGCGTGCGTGTGTGCATGTGTATGTGTGTACCTGTGTGTGTGAACCTGTGTGTGCACACATGCATACATTGTTGTGTGTGTGTGCGTGCGTGCGTGCATATGTGTGTGTGTGTGTATGTGTGTGTGAACCTGTGTGTGCACACATGCATATGTTGTTTTGTGTGTGTGTGTGTGTGTGTGTGTGTGTGTGTGTGTGTGTGTGTGGTCAGAAGACAGCTCACAGGAGTCTACTCTCTCCTTTCACCATGTGAGCTCAGAGAGATCAAACTCAAGTTGTCAGGCCCCGCAGTAGGTACATTTACCAACTGAGTTATCTTCTCAGCTCTCCACCTTCAGGTCATTACAGTGCTGCAGAAGAGCGCAAGGAGCTTGTAGCTTAGCCATACTGTGTTCAGTGCCATTTTTTTATTTAGCAACAACAACAACAACAAAAAAAAATATATCCGATGTTTTCTCTTTACTTCATTATTTTTAAATCGTCATCCTTTTCTAAGCAGGACACTTTCTTCATATGTGCTAGCAATAATCAGTTTCAAAAAAGGGAACAGTTTGCCCATAACTCCGTTGCCTGTTGAGTAAAAGGACCTCCTTTGGATTTGTCAGGTGGCCATGTTATTAACAAATACCCTAATATCGGATACCATCAGCTTCTGAATTAAACTCATTTGTGTTCACAGTAAGAACCTACTACAGTAAGATCTTGACATTGTGCACACGGTACCTGGTTTTTACCAAAGCGATGTTCCAACAACTGAGGCAAGCTGGTGAGAGAAGTCTACAAGGCTCTCTCTCCTCTGCTGAGAGAGCCAAGAGAAGTATCCCACCACAGCACAGAAACTACTGCATGTAAGTCTTTCTTGGAGCAGACACCAGGCTGAGAGTCAGGACTCCAGGATCCCAATCCAGGCTCCCTGTATACATACATATCACGGTGGGATCAGAAAGCTGAGCTGAGCTACTTTCCAGATTTGCAGTTAGACCTTTGCATATTTCCTTAAACCGGAATGCATAATTAAGTTCCTATTTGAATAAAAAAGGGGGGAAAAAACATCCCTTGGACAGGCTTTCTAGAGGAAAGTGGACTGAACTTAAATGTCGACCGTAAAGCTGCAAGTTATTTTTATTTTTGCACAAATATCATATAGATGAGAAGACAAAGTTATCGGTCTCTTGGTCGTGCTGCAGAGGAAAGGCTGAGCAGCAGAGTAAGGATTGTTAGAAATGCGATTCTGTGGGACAGTTCTCCAGGTCAGAACCACCTAAGACTCTGGCAATGGCTTTGGGAAATAACATTTTCAAACCAAATGGCTATGAAGTGATAAAGGTGACTAAGAGTGTCTCCTCAAGCCCATGGTACAACAGCTTTGTCATCTTCAGGGAGGATAACTTAACCCCGAATGACCAAGTGCAGGCCTGAGGTCATCTTGTGATCCTGGATAACCTAGCACCAACATCCGATGATGATGCAAACACATGTACTCAAACAACTCATCCCACCACTCAGTTGCTGCAGTATGGTGGACAAAGCACACACAAACCTAGTCCATTTACTATGTTTTCTCCTCCTTGCAAGGAAACAGAACCACAGAGAGACTGCAAACTCCCAAAGAGAAAGGAAAGGGGAGAGTACACTTAGGCAAGTTCTAATGAGATCATAAAACCCCAGTTGGAGAATTGTATCATTAAACTAAGCCATGTAACATAGAAACTCCCCCACACTCTACAACCAGGCAACTAATTGGAGTTGGAAAGTGTCAGAAAAGACTTCATCCCCTTACCACAGGCAATATAGGATTCCGTACCCAGTATACTCAGTACGATAGGGTGATTTTGGTCAATGCAAGCTCAAATCAGGCAGAGGATTGGCTGCTGATGACATCATACCCATTGGTTAATCCCCAGTGAATACAGTTTTAATATCATATGCATCAATATATCATTTACATGACAAAGTATCATAATAAGTGGAACAGTAAACAAGGGTTGCAGATAAAACAGCTATCAACAAAGACTCTGTGACACAGAAAAGGAGGTGGGTGTGAGGACAAAGCGAAGATCTGTTCTTTTTTATTAACAGGAACTAGGTTACCAAACAATATCCACCTCAAAAAAAATCACAAAATGAATATTGAAATCCAAGTGACCTAGAACAAACAGTCCAGTACTAGAAATATCGGAGGCTGCTTCTAGTAAAGAACATTCAGTAACAAAGAGACGGTCATAGGTATATTTTGCAATGGGATGAAATAATGCAACCATTCACACGGCCAGCAGACTTCTGCTCTGGAGAACTTTATTACAGCCAACAGGGAAAACAAGCCAATCAAATCGTGACTTAAGTCTTCTAACACATTGTGACATGTCAAAGGGTTGTTAGTACTGAGAGAAGAGAGCAAAGTCTAGAAAAGCAGAATGGGAGAGGAATTTAGGGAGGAAACCTTGAAACACAGCTATGGATCAAGCTATTGAAACAAACTATTGATCAGAAAGCATCCAGACCTAGAAAGATCTGTGCACCAATGAATGATACCAAATCTCTGGGCCAGTGGGAGAGGACGTTGTTGGAGAGATACTGGAAAGTACTCTCACCATCTTAACAAGTCCTGTATTTCCAACCCAAAGAACATGGGCTTGCACCCTGACTTGTGACTCTCAAGTTAGCACACATGCTCCTCTTCCCAGAATCGGTTGTAGAATTCTTCAGGCCAAATCAAACGTCTGTTTTTAAACAATCAAGCAGTCAACACTAAATTGTCAGACTGTCATTCCTTAATTATATTGCGGTTTTTGTTGCTGTTTGTTTGTTTGCTCGCTTGATTGATTGATTGATTGATTGATTGATTGATTGATTGTAGCAAGGATGTTTCGACAAAGCTTAGTCACTGATGTGCATGGGTTTGGGTGCCTGAGTCAGCAGATGGGCTATCCCTGTATCAAGGATATTATAGAAACTATCAGACTAAGGATTCAATGGAAATACCCCCTCTCCCACTGCTGCTGCCGCCAAGCAGGGATTTTGCCTGTCACATCATATTAACTTTGCTCTTCTTGGAGGGAAGGCCATTAAAAAGTTAAAAGCAAGAAGAGTTCGGGGATCAGTATGCTTCACCAAAAGGGATACTTCAATCCCGGTAGAGGTGGACACAGGGCTGCTACTCCAAGAGTCTGGGAACTTGTACATATGCATATTTCTGGCTGATTCATAACTCAGCTACGCTTTCTCAACAGGGCATGTGGAGCCCTCTGCGTTCAAGAGAATAACACACTAACACACTAGCGAGAGGATTGTGGCTTGGGCTGCCTTCCCAGGTGCAGGCTATCAAGTGTTCTGTTTCCAACTCCCCAAGGACAAGCTTGGGTTAAAGACGCCCTACGGTGCGAGACAAGTGGCCATGCAACTGAAGCAAAAGGGAAATAAATGTTGAGGCGCTTGCTGCTTTGGTGGACAAAGCCAAGATGCCTTACCAGAACTCTGAGACCCTCCCCCTTTAACCACTTGCGCTCCCAGCCAGCCCAAGCCTGGCTATCAGAGATCCTGGAACCAGCCCACCTTCTTCCTTCTGCTAATACTTGTAAGAATCCCTGCTCGGATGCAAAAGGATAAGACCTCGAGGCCAGCGTAGCCAAACAGAACCCCCAGCTCATGGAGTGTTCGCTCTGAGACTGCTCACCCCAGTTCATCAAGTGTCTGTCTCAGCACCAATGACTCCAGAGTCTCTGAACTCCCAAATTGGAAGTGACTGCTGCCCACCATCCCTACTCGTAACCCCTCGCGGCACGCATCCTTACTTTACAGTGTCTCTTCTAACTTTAGGATGCAAGCAGCTGATTCAAGTACTTCCCCTGCTCCCTGCTAAATGCCGGAGTGACCAGAGCTACTCCGAGCCTAGTCAAACTGAAATTAGCCCCAAAAGCCACTTCTGCCGCCGAGACCATGCCTAAGCATAGGGTTCAAGACTGGTCCAACCCCTTCTCCCGCCAGCTCTTCCCCCAGAGCCCATTCTTACTAGGCTAGAAAGAGCAGCCGAGTCAGATCCGGGAGTCGAGAATGAAGCGCCGATCGCAGCACTGAAACCAAAGGATGCTTAGCTGGCCGCTTGCCCACGAGAGCCCCTGGAACAGCCCATCACCCTCTTAGTACAGCCAAAAGTGGGGAAAGTTCCGTTGCTGTTGCAAAGAGAAGTCGAAGCTACCGTGTCTTAAAGGAGAAACATTGTCCCAGGCAGCTCCCGGAGGGTGCAGACAGCCCTGCGCGCCCAGCAAGTGCGCCCCGTCCAGGGTGGCTCCAGACTAGCAGTGCAGAAACCAGCCCAGAGCTAGCTGACCAGGAGGAGCCCCGGCTGGCCGCTGACAGCGCTGATTGGTTAGGCTGCCCAATTGCCCGCGCCCTTGTCAAACCCCGCAGTCCACGTGGGCCTGTCCTCTGCGCCCCCCCCCCCACCTCCCTCCCTGCACCTCCCCACCCTGCTGCTGTGTGCGCCTCTCCCGAGCGCCTCGCTGTGGCCGCTACTCCGCAGGTGTTGGAGAAAAGGTGTTGATTCTTCTGAACACCTGAGAGCCAAGTTAAGCCCTGCATAAAGTAGGAGAATTTTGGGGCTCTGCTCCCAGTTAAAACCATTTCCTTCACAGAGGATCCACTAAAGGCTGCAAGCAGGCATCCTCTAACGTGTGCAAAAGCAATCTGGCTGCATGTGTAACGTCTTTGGGCGAGAAAAAGAGAAAACTTGACACACAAATAGCTAACTGATTTAAAAAAAAAAAAAAAATACTGTTTTGACCGGGCTGATTGCCTTAGTATGCCAAAGACCAGCACTACATAAAACCAAATGCGGTGATGTAATCTGTGTCGGAGGATCAGAAGTCCAAGGTCATCCTAGACTACATAGTGAGTTTAAGGTTAGCCTGAGTCTTGTTTCTAAATCCAGTTCTTGTTTGATGCCCTTCTGCCTTGTTTCAGCCCTGCCACCACGCTTTCCCCTCTTCCCTCACAGAAGTAACTAGCAATCAGCAGCATTTAAACAGTATCTTCTCTCATCTGATCTCCATTGTATAGATGAGAAAACTAAGGCACAGAAAGGCTAATTAATTTGCTGACGATTGTGGAATTCGTTAGTAGTGCAGCTTTTATTTGACGCCGCTTAGCAAGTACAGGCCTTCTCTGAGATCAGAACCAGAATTTTCATTTAAACCCAGATTCCCCATGTGGTTATTATATGCATTCAGTTTGAAAGATCACTGTTCTCTGTCACTATGCTGTCCTCTGTCCTCTGCCACTGGCTAACAGCCCCCCTGTCCTTTTAGTTTTCATTGAATTAAAATGACGTGCCATTCAACCACAGAGGCATCCAAATATAGCCGCTTTCTCTCCCCTGCCGCTTGAACTTACACAGGCTCCTGTCCCCGCTTTCCCTGGCTCCTGCCATACACTCTCAGGAGTCATATCACATCGTTTCCCTGGTTGCTAAACAGTGACACTCCCTGACTCTTTTTGTTATCAAAATTGGGTCTTTGTGAAGTCAGTCATGCTATTAAATTGTCACCAACCTAAGAGGGTTTTCAACCATGAGCAACCCTTGCAAACTTGCATGCTCGTAGTGATGGTACGGTTAAAGGACACCCTGGTAAATGTCCAATGATGTGATATGTCTCATGCACTAGTTGACAGAGGCAGGATGCCCCTGTGAACTGTGCTATATGGCCAAATGACTGCCACAGGAAGGTAAGTAACGGGGGAGGGAGCTAAATGGGTCCCAATTATTTCTTCATCCAACTGCTTATCAAATGTCATGCCATCAAATGTTATGTGCCAGGCTTTGGGATCCTATGGCCAACCCAGCAGTTGTGACTTCTGTCTAGAGGTACGGGAAAAGTTGGGCACTAAGCAATTCAGCCAATATATAAAAGAGGCAAATTCAGAGCAAAATAAAAGATTGTAGAATCCGCACAGGAACTATGGTGGTGGCTGCAATTTAGATTGTCTGCCCTGGTAAAGTCACTGTGACATGGTGACAGGCAAGATCTAAAGGACAGAAGGCCTACCAAACAAACATCTAAACAGAGACTGTCACCAACATTAGCTCAGTTGTCCCCTTGAAAAAAAACAAAACAAAACAAAACAAAACTGCCAATCATCTCATAGGCCCCTCCTCCTTCTATCCTGTTGCCCATTATGCACCACTGAAGTTATGTACACTCAATCAATGTCTGTATTATTAAAATGGGTCAGACTACCTTTTATGTAAGACCACGTGAAGGTCATGCCAACAGGTCTTTTGTTTTGTTTTGTTTTTTGTTTGTTTCTGCATTTATACATGGAAGCTCACAAACTCCCCTTGTGCCTGTAGGAACATCCTGTTATTTGAACCTTATGTTTCTCTTTCCTCATCCTGTAACAGATGAAACACTTTGGGGCATATTTTGGATTATAATACACACATCTGTGACTGAGCCTGTGATGGGACATTTTGATACCCCTAGGCCTGTTTATAAAAATCTCTCCATTATCAGGGCTGGAAAGATGGTTCAGTGGGTAAAGCACTTGCCACTCAAACCTGGTGACCTGGGTTCAGGTCCCTGAAACCGATATAAAACCTGGACTCAGTAGTACTGAGTATATATAGTATATGGATCTATAATTCAAGGGCTCCCACAGCAAGATGGGATGTAAAGACAGGAGACTTGATCAAACTTGTTGGGAAACATTTGCAATAACAGTTTGTCTCGAGCAAGGGGGAAAGTGAAAACTGACAGCCAAGATTGTCTCCTGACCTCTACACATGCCCTGAGACACACGCACATACACACAGATCCCCTTGTTATTAAGTAAAGCTTCAATTTAAAATTCTTTTTTTTTTCTTTTGCAGTGCTCATGTACCTTGAGTATAATTTTTCCTTAGGGAACTAATAATGATGACAACAAATATTAATCATGGCTCTGGGTGTCTGAGTATGCTAAGTGCTTTATGGGGCTATCACGCTTGTCTTCTGAAAAAGTACATTTCTCTTAGTACAGCTTCTATTCCATGGGTGAAAAAGCTCCAGCTTCAAAATAGGACCCGAGGTCCTGGGCCAGTCTGGCACTGTAAAGTCTGTGCCAGAGTGGCTAAGCAGAAACAAATGAAGCAAGCTTCAAGAATGCAAAGAGCATGCGTCTATTCTGCTGCGTTGGCTTTTGAAGTCCTCAAAGTGCCAGTCTTTCACCTTTTTTATTTAGTCCAGCCCTTTAACTTTCAAGTTCACTTTTCTCACTAGATATTTGCTTTGCATTCCTTTGCTTCAAATTGGGAACCATAAGGACTCTGATAAATAAAACGACTAGTGTATTTTTTTGTTTGTTTGTTTGTTTGTGTGAGGCTGATGAGCTCTTCAATGTCCTCGGAGGAAATGTGTCAGGCTTCTTAGAACTGTCTACTTTGACACACACCAGTATCTCACACACTGACAGCTCTTCAACACAAAGGAGACCCACCCCTTACCTGAGTAACAAAAAATCGGGCTGGGGGAGCACTACTCCTCCGCAGGGGAGCACTACCCCTCCCCAGAGCAGATGCCAGATGCAGTGGAAAATAGCAGCTCTGGCCCTCCTTGCACAAACACAAATAGGTCCTCCCTCCTGCTTGAAAAATGAAAGTCTGAAAATGAATCAAGATCTGTTCTCACAGCTTCCCCATAGCTCTGATCCTGAAGAAAGCCCAGGGAACTTGCACTGAGGAAAAGACATAAGACTCCTCTGGCTAGGGCTGGAATCCCTCACCTTTCTCAGGAAGTACGCGGTATGCAGTTGCTAATGACTTCCTGCCTTGGATGGCTTGGTCAGACTTGTTTTTAGACTTCTGGAACTCAGACAAGGTGTCTGGCTATTTGCTTTGGAAGGCTCAGGTGGGTTTCACTATTGTTCCCTTTGCTGACCACAAGGGTTTCAATAATTTATGTCTTGGACAGGAACAGCACATCAAGGCAAATTAGTGTAAGAGGGATTTATGAATCCACAGCGAAGCACGTTTTTAGAGATAACACGAGAGCCATTGCATACGAAGATACAAACTAGATTCTCATGTGGCCCCACATTGTGTAGAGTCATCAAAGAAATAATGCCCTCTCTTCCCCACCTCTTCTATCCCAACATCTACCAGTTTGGTTGTCGACCTCTTGAGTTACACTGAAGATTGGGGGTGTCATTCATTCTTTATCTCATTGATTCTTTTACTAGCTCATTTAGAATTTCTGCTTATCAAAGGAATGCGCGCATACCTGTGTTTATAGCAGCATGATTCACAGTGGATGAAAAGTGAGAAACAGTCAGTCTGCTCAACAGACAAACGGTAACCAAAGTGTGGTGTGTTTATACAACTTGTCCAATAGACTATTATTAGTATCAGTCTTAATTAGGAGGGGGATTCTGATGCATAGAGCAATGAATGAATCGCAAAGACAGAAAGAGAAGGGACAGAAGCCAGTTATAAGAAGACAAACAGTGTAATTTCCCATAGATGATGTACCTAGAATAGTAAGATTCATAGAAATTAAAAAGCAAACTGTTGGTTGCCCAGGACCAGATGAGTAGGAAATGGGGGCATTGCTGTTTAACAGATAAAGGCTTCTAGGATCCAAAAGGGAAGATCCCAGGAGACATTCTATGGTGATGGCTGTCCCAGAATACAAGTGCACTTGCCAGCATCCGGTTGTTCACTTAAACACATTTACATGGTAAATGGCATGATATTTTATCCCACAAATGGGATGTAAGATGATCTTACCCAAAACACAGGGAAAAAAGTTAATAGTTGTAATTCATTTTACTGTCCATTAAGAAAGACGCTGAGAGAGAACATTAAGTCTGTGGTTTCATAGGTTCTGTACTTCAACCAAGGTTGTCTTCTGAGGGGATTCTAGTGAAAGAGAGTTACAAAGGTAACAATTTAAGAATATGGCAAAATTGAGAAAGAGACTGACTTTTGTAAATATAGCCATGAGTCCATTAACAGGTATGACTGATGGGAAGAGCATTCTGGGAAAACCCAAAGCTTCTAGATACAACCCTCCCCACCATGGGCACAGTCTGCCGTAATGTCTCTTCCCTTTCCAGCTTCCCAGGACAGGGTCCCACAGAGCAAAGGCAGAATCTCTGTATTGTCAGTCCAGCAACTCAGCTTTCTTTAAAACAACTCTATGTGTTAAAGATGGCAGCACACACGGATTGAGAGTTAATCATCTTTGGAACCTGGGTTCTCAGAATGCTGAGTCTGGACCTTACAAGTTGATGTCTCAGAGGAAAGATAAAAAGAGAAACCCACATTCAGTCCTGACCTGTCCTATTTATTCTCCAACACGTCTAGTGCAAAGTCTCGGACCAAGCAGAAGAATGAGTGTTGAGTTTTATTCCATTTTTTTCCATCTGTGCTATTTTAATACATGCAACAAAACCCACTTGCTATTTGATTTTTATTTTTGGACTTGTGGGTTTTTTTCCCCTCTACCTTAGAAAAACATTATTTAGTAAAAGGTCATAAATGTTAAAGTAGGATTTAAGAGACTTCACTCGGGCTCTGACATTTGGAATACTCCTAACTGAGGACTTTCCCACCAGGAACCCTAAACCCATCAGTGGACCTCAAATCCCATGATTTCAAGGTGAATGCAGTATTAGCCTTTTGCTATGTGCCAGCATCCCTCAGGAGTGAGCATACAAGCCAAAACTCTTGATTGCAAGGGACAGAAATAACAGAGCTAGAAGAGGTAAAAGGGACAGATGTCCACCCATGGAACGGAGAGGTTTCACCAGTGCAAGGGATGCCAGTACACAGGCTGACAAGATGGCTCAGTGGGAAAGGGGTGTTCACTAGTCTGACTCTGGAACACATGGCGGAAGAGGAGAACCAACTTCCATGGGGATTGCTCTGACATCCACATGGGCACTGTGGCACACACACACACACACACACACACACACACACACACACGCGCGCGCGCGCACGCACACATTCACACACACACACCATGCATGCATGCACAAACACACACAAAATAAAATGGTTTCTGCTTGATTTGTTGTTTTTTTTTTTTTTTACTATTTTAAAGATAGTATACTCATGGAAGGGCACTGTATGCAGATGTGTCTTCTCCCATCTCTCATATTGGTTGTTGTTGTTGTTGTTGTTGTTTATGGCTTGGATTGGACCTATTTTCTCTTACAATCTTCCCAATGGCAAGGAAGATGTTCCTTGCTGACCCAAGTATCCATGCAGCCATGTGAACTTCATACAGTAAGAATTATCTCTGATTTCAAACATTTGTTTCCTAAGCCTATCTTATGGCCAGGACATGAAGAGGGTAAAAATAGCACCCCTGTCAGAATTGCATGCTTATAAATTCCTGGAAAAGTAATATTGACACCAGAAATTGATATCCACTGCAGGATTCAGCCCTATCCACTGTTCTGACTGCCCGACCAGACATATGCTGTATTACCCGATCCTCGGAGCAATAGCCTATTAGACTAGATTTGGGCTTCTAAGTCAAATACTGGCCAACCGAACAATGTCTCCTAGCTGGTAAAGCAGCTGAGAATCAGACATTTCAAAGCTGGACTTTGAAGATGGAAGCTGAAGAATTGAGTCATGCCATTAAGATGATTGAACTAATCACCAGAAAACAGGATATACACCATGGGCAATGTGTGATGAAGGATAGGAAGAAACCAGTCTGCAGCAATCAGGATTGGAACAGGACGAACAGTACTTCTGAGGTATATCACCTCTGGAAGACAGACTCATGAAGTGACTAACTCAGTTTCCTAGTTCCAGTAAGTGCTCAGGACCTAGAAATTTGTGGTGTATATGGACAACCTAGTATCGTGTGTGGCTCTGATGCTTTCACTCAGATTGTTACATGTCCACTTTGTAGCAATTCCTTTGAAGGGCTGCCTTTTCCATTTTCTTTCTTTCTTTCTTTCTTTCTTTTTTTTTTTTGTTCTCAAAAGCAAATGCATTTTATCATATTTAATGTTATTTTAAAATATCTTATATAGGCAAGATTTCATTCCTTTTTAATATTTCAAACAACGTTACAATTACCTTAGTAAAGAACAAATACATTCTATTCTTTAATTTTATTTGCTATTCAAAGAGAAAAATTATACATTGGATTTTAATGAAAATCTTCCTTACAACACAGACTGAGGCCCACAGTACCTATTTGATGTCCCTCAGTGAGACTTTTGTACAACTGTAAAGTCTCTAAGTTATGAGTGTTTTGCCTTCTTTCTTGTGTGTGTGTGTGTGTGTGTGTGTGCATGTGTTTATGCATACATGTATATGCATGTGTGTGTGCACTCATTAGTTAAGTACATGTGTACACATACTACCTTGCATATGCAGAAGCCAAAGGACAAGTTATCTTGAAAGCTTGAACAGTCATCTCAGAGGAAATACATATGTGAAAAGTGCCCTCTGAACACCTTAGTGTAACTCACAGAAGCCACAAGGGGCAAAGAAGCTGTTGAGAGGAGGCGTCCACACCATCAAGTATCTTGTGGTCAATGAGAGATTGTGCCATCCTCTGTCTGCTGCTCTGCCCTCTAGAACTCAGCACTGCTTTTACTTCTCTTTAGCTTGCAAGAGAGCAGACTGGGAAACTCTGATGCCTTGTGCACTCTCCTGAGCCAGTCCTTTATAAAATGTTATGTAATAAACATCCATACATGTATATGTGTCATATAGGCTCTGCTTCTTAGAGAACTCTAAAATAATAGTATATGAGCAAAGGGAGAGTGAGAATTTAGAGAAAGAACAATGACTGGACACCCAAATGTAGGGAGATAGACGAGACTTTATATAGGCTGGCTGGCTAGCTCGGTGGTTGGTTGGTTGGCTGGCTGGCTGGCTGGCTGGCTGGCTGGCTGGCTGGCTGGCTGG
>JANHMN010000008.1:33589155-33694964 GCA_030674055.1 Rhabdomys pumilio
GCTGGCTGGCTGGCTGGCTGGCTGGCTGGCTGGCTGGCTGGCTGGCTAGTTGGCTGGCTGGCTGTTTGGTTGGATAGATGGATGGATGGATGGTTGGATGGATGGATGGATGGATGGATGGATGGATGGATGGATGGATGGCTAGTTGGCTGGCTGGTTGGTTAAAGAGAGTTGTTGTTGTCCTTCCTCCAGGTAATTTTCTTAACTTGCTCAAATTACATATCAACAGCCAAAAATATCAAGAGAATTTCCTTTTTGTACTTATGTATCCAAACTAGCTTCAGCCAGACTGAAAACAGTGAGCTGGGATATGAAGAACCCAAAGGAGTAGGTGTCAGAACAGATGTGATGAGCAAAGGTACCTATTCTAGGCTGAAGAGCTTCCCAGTCTAGGTAAACTTACCCTGATAAATTTATACTAAGTTAACATTTTATAGACTTGAGGTTTTGTTTTGTTAAGAGAGGTCTCACAATATAGTCCAGACTAGACTCGAACCCATTATATAAAGAAGGCTGGCCTCCAACTAACTCATGGTCCTTCAGCCTCTGCTGGCATAAACACTGTATCCCATCACACGGAAAAATACTGAAGAGCCACAGGCATGTGATCCATCTTGTCAGCACTTTATTTGCAAGCTTCTCAGTGTACACTCACATACACCTTAAATAATAAATACTGTAAATGTGCTGAGATTATTTTTTAAATATCCCCTTTCATTCTCTTTCCCTCCACGACCCTCCCTTCTTGCTCAGCCCTCAACCAATTCCAGCAGTTAGACAGGATGCTTGCAGCCCTAGGGGAAATGAGACCAAAGCAAAAGTCAGAGAACAAAGACACAAAGCCACGGCTTATGAGTTTCTAAATAGGCTGCTGAAACTCAGGCCAGAGATAATAGTTTTGAAAGGATTTCTGAGCCCCTGAAGCTGGGCTTCTGAATATCAAAAAGCCACAACATACCCTCCACCCTGCTTGGAAAAATAGCTTCCCTCTTCCTTCTCAACAACACATGGGTGCAATGGGCTGAGTGGACAAGACAGGAAAGTAACAGAGTTGGGGGCGGGGCAGGAATGCCTCTGACAACAAAGCTCTGGCCTGAGAGGAATGCTCAGAGCTTCTCAGTCTTGACTGTGGACATTTCAGCTACATCCTTGTTTATGGGACAAGGCTACTCCAAATACTGTAAGATAGTTAGCAACATCCCCAAATCTTACCCTCAGAGTCCCAAGAAGAACTCCCAAATGTGACTGTCACATAATCACTGGGAATGAAGATACAAAATAATTGAGAGTTGATGAAATAAAAAGATGATAGATAGATAGATAGATAGATAGATAGATAGATAGATAGATAGATGATGGATAATAATAATAATCACAGATAGATAGATAGCCATATATTAACCACATTAATAAAAAGCTATATATGATTTATATAGAATGCTTCAAAAATATAGAACATTGTTTCTCAAATAGAAAATGACCCATACTTCCCTCACTCATATGTGATCATCAATGTTTACCTACTCTCGTGTTTTCTATGAGTGTATTTTATTTCTATGTAATCAAAACCTGAGATCATACAAGTAAAAACTGCCACACATGCCAGATGAAATTGTGCCCACCTTTAATCCCAGGACTCAGAAGGCAGAAGCAGGTAGATCTCTCTGAGTTTAAGACAGCCTGGTCTGCATAGTGTTATATAGTAATTTCTCAGACAGCCAAGAATGGAGAGACCCTGTTTGAAAAAATTTTATATATATATATATATATATATATGTGTGTGTGTGTGTGTGTGTGTGTGTGTGTGTGTGTGTGTGTGTGTATGCGTATATATATATATACATATATGTAATCTATACTGTTTAAGTTTATCAAAAAGTTTACTGATATAAAGGATACCTAACAAACAACTTACAAATGATAAAATATGATAATAAAATATGCTTAGCAACTTGTCATGATTTTTCATAGAGGTATAAAGCTCCTCAGTATGGCACAACATCTAATGAACAAAGCCCCTATTATTGGACTTAGGTTTGCTACAATATTTCACCATCCTTGGTGGTCTTATGATCGTCTTCCCACACTGCTTTGATAATTTTCCTGGGATAAATTCCCAAGGAAGCTCCTTAACAAAGAAAAGGTAAATGTTGAAGTTTGAGTGCAGAACATTTATTCCCTTGGTAATTAAGGCACACATGGCTGGCTCTGCTTCTCTAGAATCTTTCCACAGCACTCTTGACCTGGCCAAGCCTGTGGGCAGCTGCCAATACACTCATTTTACAGATGCAAACACTACCAATTAATAGGACTTGTACGACTTTCTGAAGGCAATATTGTTGTTTAGCAAGACTAGAAGCCATCCAATGTCAATAATGCTGATTGCAACTTTATAGGACTTATGGTCGCCTAAGACATAAACCTCATGTACAACCCTGTGAGGAAGATTTTAGACTGGGTTAATTGAAGTGAGATTAAACCATTTTAACTGTGAGCAGTAGCATTCCGTGAGCTGGCTTCTCAGACTGCATCAAAAGGAAAAAGTGAGCAAAGTATCAATGTTTCATCTCTCTCTGTGTCCTGGCTGCAGATGCAATGTGACCAGACACCTAACACTCCTGTTGCCATGTCAACCCAACCATGAAGGACTATGAGCCAAAATAAGTCCTCCCTTTCTTCCAAAAGTTGCTCTTGTTGAGCATTATGTCATGGCAATGAGCAAAGTAACTGATGTGCCATGGCCCTAGAGTCTGGGCTTCTTGACATCGGTGTTCAGGTTGGCAATATGAGCATTAGCCAACCTGAAACAAAGCCAGAGAAACAGAGAAACATAGAATGTCCCTTACTCACAAATGAGATGCAGACTTATAAGAACTTGGTGCCAGGAGAAATCTCTCCCATGAATCCTGGCTCTTGTATGAGCTTTAGTCTTCCAAGGCACAGTTCAATTATAACCCTTCAATAGTACATCTCCCGTCCCTCCCTCTAGACTGAGCAGCCAATGGAGTCTCCCAATGCCATTTTGGAGGGTAAATATTTAAAGACACTAAGTTTAACATCTGCATCTTTCTTATCCCTGAAGCCAAATTAAGTTGGCACAGTCTGTTTTTACTTCCACTTCCACTTTAACACAGATTTATTACCAATTAATTGCTTATTGAAGAAAAACAAGGCCATCGTAAGTCTTAGATAATGCTGTCTAATTGTTTGATATGACTTCAAGTCTGAGCAGCCAGAGCACAGAGTGCCTCCAGCGTTCATTACCCCATAGCGTTGCATTCTTTTTCATATTTTGATTCACCAAAAAGTAAAAATGCTACCCACTGCTTAGATATTTTTTTTAGATTTAATGAGGTTAAATAAATTCTGAGGATGGGAGAAAGAGTAGAGCTTAATGACGTTTTTAGGTGATTTGTACAAATCCTCCTTGTACCCTGAGAACAATTTTAAGCCAAAGCAAACTTCTCCAGCACTACTGAAGACTAATGAATGTCTTAATAACATGCAGAGGAAAAATGCAATGAGGTGATTAGATACAGAAACATGCTAGACTTCTGAAATACAGTTAGGGAAACAACTCAATTGTACTCAGAGACAGAAGTCAGGACAGCAATTTACCCTATCATCCTAGAGACACACTGGGCTGCACACTACCAAGTAATATTAGTTGGCAACATCGGTGGGGCGGTTGACTTTACTTGTATTTTTATTTTATTTTATCTTATCTTGTTTAATTTTTTCTTAAGACAGTGTCTCAAGTAACCCAGGCTAGCCTTCAACTTCTATATAGCCATGATTGGCCTTGAACCCCAGGTCCTCCTGGCCCTAAGTTCTAAGTGCTGGGTTTACAGGCCTGCACTGCCATGTCTGATCAAGGAGTTCAGATTTTAAAGCTCTGCATAAACTTTGAACCAATTGCTTTCTATTCTAATAATACCTAGAAAGTGACACAGCAGAATATTTTGTGACTCTCTATATCATAGACTCCAGCTGAGGTCAGTCCTTCCCTCCAGTTAAATAAATTTCTTTTGTAGGAATATGCTTTTTTTTTTCTTTCCTCCTCCTCCGCCCTGTGACAAAAGCTCTGTATGTAACCCAGAATGGCCTCAAACTCATGCTGTAGCCCAAGCTATTCTTCAGACTGGTCTAATCTTTTTGTATCCCAGGTAAGCCTTAAACTTTAACTCCTAGCTCAACCTCCCAAATTCAAGTATTACTGATATGAGCCCATTCTCCAAGTTTATACTTTAAGAAAAAACAAACAATTTAATAAATTCTATAAATTGTGTTCTTCCTCTCCTGTTTGCATGTCTAGCTGTCACAGTTTTCTGTGACGATTTCCCTGCAGGGCCATCACCTCTAGATGACTTCCTTTCCAGTGGACATCTTCTCACACAAGTAAGTGCATGCTACACAGAGCTGAAATAAATAGGTGGATGTTGAGAGACTAACAAACGCTAGGTTGGTTATTAGTTGGTCCCTGGGCAATGAAATAGCTTAGAGGTGACACATTTTAGTAAAGAAACTGAATATCAAATCACAAGGACATCTAAACACAGACGCTGGAACCATCAAAGAATGTGAAGCAATCAGAGCACCAAGAAGAAGGAATAATGACCTAATGCATGCTTTGACATGGATGAGCCCTGAAAACCTCTTGCTAGATTAAATAAACCAATCACAAGAGATGACACATTGTACAATGTCCCATGAAGCCAAATCCAGAGAGAGAGAGAAACAAAACTAGTGACCAGGAATTAGGAGAAGGAGAACTGGAGAGTGACTGATAATTATTGACTCTAGGATTTCTTTAAGGACATGAGAAAGCATTCTGCAGTAAAAGAGCAAGAATGGCTTCACAACTCTATTTTAAAACCGCCAAGCTTCCTTCTAAAGGAGTGAATTTAACAGGTTGAGCTGTGCCTCTGCAAAGCTTTCCAAAGAGAGAAATGAGCAGAAATGAAAATAAAGAATCAGAAGGGGAAAAAAAGGCAATAGAGTAACTTGGGTAGCTAATTCAGATACTGGGAGAAACTGCCCCTCTCTGGTCTAAGGTGACAATTCACATTTAAAGGAATTGTTGGTATGATTGATTGGACATTTCTTAAAGCAAGATATAATCAACACTAGATCTTCACTGAGATCAGCCAGCTGGACCCAGCATGCATTGCCCATGTGCCACCATACAACAATGCAGTGGTCCAAAGCTCTGAACTGGAAACTGTTTTTTTTTTTTCCAAGCAGGAGTCATGTAGCACAGGCTGGGCTCAACCTTGCTATGTAACTAAGAATAGGCAGTATGCCTTAGCCAAGGAGGTCAAAGAAAGTTTGGCCAGCAGCATTCATTATTGGTGCCAAGAGATGAAAATCATGGAGAAATGGCTGAAAGATGTTCTGCCCCCCTTCAGGCCCACGACAGCCTCCAGGTCCACCCTGGGAGATTGTATGCTCAAGCACAGAGAAATGACAACTGCTGTCTCTGCAGCTTCCACCCATCTTAACAAAGGGTCCTTATCAAGGAATTAACTTCTGGATTTTGGCCAGTAGGCACCAATTCAAACTCTGACACTGTTGCCAAAGCACATTACAGAGTGAGACAATTGTTCTACAACAGAAGCAAACATTTGCTTTTAATGCCAAGGTGGGCAACAGGTTTAAAAAGAGAGAGAGAGCTAGCTGAGGTACAACTCTTTCAGAGGACTGAAGTTTGAGTCTCAGCACTGGTGCCCAGATGAACAAGGACACAGCAGCATGTACCTGTAATCTCAGCACAGGAGACAGAGACAGGAGGATACCTGGAGCTTGATGGCCAACCAGTATAGCTAAATCAGAGAGTCCTATGTTCAGTGAGAGACCCTGAGTAGTAGTAGCAATAATAATAATAATTAATAATAATAATAATTAATAATAATATAATGACTGAAGAAGATACCCAATATTGATCTCTTATACAGGGAGGAGGGAAGAAGGGAGGAATGGAGAGAAGAAGAAGAGGAGGAGGAAGAGGAAGAGGAGGAGGAGACAATGGAGGAGGAGAGTGAAGAAGAAGAATGAATCTCTGTTGCAACAGTTATTCTGCAGGAGAGATAGTCATCTTTCCAAGGAAGATGCAGAGAGCTCATTTATTCTTGTGAGCTATGCTCATCACTATAGCTCTGATGCCAACATCCTTTGCTGATCTCTGACAGATTATAAGAAATGGCAGAAACCACAATGGCTTAAACGCATGGTTTATGGATCCCGCATACTGTGCATGACAGGAGAGGAAAGCTGCTGTGGTAAAGGTGCATGGACCTAGCGTTAGACACTGGGCCTTGACTGCTGGCTGGAGTGATGCACATGCTGGGGCTGGAAAGCATTATTCTAGCTCTCTGTTGAGTCCTAGCCTCCTCTACCCAATGTGAGACATAAGCAATCACTATTTGAGATAAGATAGATATGCACAGTCATCTGGCTCCTTAGATTTGGGACAAATATGAAGTCATGTTTATTCATGATAAGAATAAAGGTCCTTTAGGCTGGAGATTTGGCTCCACAGTTAAGAGCACTAGCTGCTCTTCCAGAGCACTTGAATTCAATTCCCAGTACCCACATGGCAGCTTATGACTATTAACTCAGGTTACAGAGGATACAACACCCTCTTCTGGCTTCTGCAGCCACCAGTTACTCATGTGGATACAGGCAAAATACCCATACACACAATAAAATAAAAAATAAAACTTTAGGAGTAAGAACAAAAGAGAAGAAAAAAAAAAGAACAAAAGACTCTATGGTACCATCCTCAAAAGTTAAAAAAGACACAGCTGGTAAACACTGATTTCTCCCAGCTAATTATGTAGGTTTTGCTGTGCACACATGCCTAAACCATCTTTATAGCATTGCTTCAGGAAAGTTTTCTTGGTTATAGTCCATGAAAATACTATGAACTGGCTTTAAAAAAAATTTCCCAAGAAAACAACACAGGCTATTGTCATTGCTTTTGATCCCCAACCATAACTACATGGTAAGATATTATTGCAGATGACAGAATACACATGAAGAGAAATCAAGCTGGAACTGACTGAGCAGAAAACATTTTTCCTGGGAGCTTGCTTTTCAAAAATACTGGAAGGTACAGTGTGGGTTGCTGGGGGTAAAATCTCATCAGTGGTATTACCCAGCATTGAACCTTGAATGACTAAGAAAGACATTCAATATTAACTTCTAGTTTCAACATACACATGTACAGAGAGATAAAAATACGCATAGGGCTCACTCTCTTCCAAACTGAGGGCCTATTTATAGAATATATACATATATATATACATATATATTTATATACATATATATATTTATATACATATATATTTATAGAATATATATATATAACATATATGTATATGTATGGTTCTCTACATGGTTAAATGAATTAGCATACATATAAAGACATATATGTATATGTATGGTTCTCTACATAGTTAAATGAATTAGCATACATATAAAGCATTTAGAGTAGTGCTCAGGGTGTGGTAAATATCATATACATGTGTGCCACTACTATCTCACTTATTCCTTCCTACCACCCTATAAACTATGTATCACAATTATCTTTTACAGACAAAGAAACTGCTTCCTTATAGAACCCAGGCCCACCAGCCCAGGGTTGGCCTCATTGGACTAGCTAGTGCACACAACAAGCGCCTTACCCACTGAGCCACCTCCTCAGCCTTGTTTTATCTCCTTTGTAAAGGAGAACTGAGAATTTCTGGATGCTGAATACTGCTTATGATTGGCAATTTGTTAGGTATTAATGATATTGAAGGTTATATTTAGGATTCTATTTGCTCTCAATTTGTGGCCCATCTCACAGACCAGACCGAGAGAAATGGAAAACGTGAGATTATGCTGGGAAAGAGAAGAAGCAAGAAGTATTTTTAAATCTAAAACAAGCAGTTATTGATTTTCTGTTGCAGGTAAACACCTCATACTCTACGCAAATGTGGGGCCCACAGCACTGCATTTCTTCTCTGTTTACCTTCAACTCTAACTGCAAATTCATGCCAGACCTAAAACCCATGGTCCTCTGGGTCAATCTGCAACCCTTCCGAGACAATTCTTTGTCATACTGGAGAAGTAAGAAACCATGCAAAGGGTGATGGGAGCTGAGAATTTACCCCCTCAGCACTTGTAATATTGTCCATAAAACTCCTGAACTGTAGCAAGTGAACTGTCTAAGTCACTGCAGATTAATGACTTGGTAAAGTTCATCTTTATTCCCAATTTTTATGCCCCAATCATAAACATAGGATCTGGAGATGGCTCCTCGGCTCTCTGGATCTGGCCAGCATCCATCATACTGTTAAAGCACACGTAGGTGAAAGGTGATAGCAGTCTTCAGTACATACCTAGGGCAATGAGAAGAAGAAGAAGAAAAAAGACAACAACAACAAACCAAACTTGCTTTTAAAGAACTAATTCAGAAAAAAAAAAAATCTCTGGAAAACTTTCCCGGAGTCCACAGAGAGATACATGCCACACGTTGCCAGTCACATTAACTAGGCATGAGAAAATGTTTGTGGTGAAAGGCATTGACTTCTTCCCAAAGTCACTAAAGCAGAATGGGAACTTGCCATCTCTGCCTCTGTCCCTTTACTTTGGGTCAGATACTTGCTCAAAATCTGCACACAGACAAGTTTAAACTGTTAGACACTCAAGGAACGTCAGTCTAAAACCTGGTGATACTGACCCTGAATCCTTTCTCTTTGAGGCTGATAACTGTTCGATTTTTACAAGAGTACATTCCACACTGCCCATAGACACCCAGAGTTCTCCAGTCTTTACTCTAAGCCCATCATCATTTTGAATTCCAGGAACAGCAGAGTTGTACGGGGCAGACCACTCCCAACACCCTACCAGTCAGGCCAATGATCCACTGTAATGAGGCTGCATCCCGGAGCAGGAGTAATCATCTCCCAAGAGCCAGCTTGACCCCTTAAATAATAAGAACTTCAGACCACCTTGGAGAACCAGAACCCAGTAACTACCCAGATCACACTTTGACCCAGACCGCCTAACTATACAATACATCTTAGCTCCCTCTCCCCCAAATCTTTCTCTACTTGAGCCTAAAAAGCCAATACTCCAAATGCAAACTTGGGGTCCCTGGACCCCTTCTCCCGTTTCTCATTTCAATGGGCATCGATTAACTCTTCTTTCTTTGCTTTTCACCATTAATCATCTCAGTCACAGACTTTTGGAGCTAGGTGGCCAATCTAGACCTTTATCTTTCTTGAGCTAAGGCTTTTGTCCTAGAAGTCTGCTTATAATGTGTGAACATTTGAAGACTCCGTTTTATACGAGCGGAGAGTCAAATGGTAGTCAGTAGAGTATGGGAGGTGAGGAAGGGAGAAAGGGAAGAACAGAAGGTTCTAGTGTGAAACAGCACACTGGGTGCCTGATCTGCAACAAAGAATCGCATATTTACAAAGACCTAGAAGAAAGGAGTTCGAAGTTCCCCAACACAATGAAATGATAAGTGTTTAAGGAGCAGGAACTGCTAATCGCCCTGACTTAATCATCACCCAATACAAACCTGTCAGATTATCACACCACGGTTATAAATACGTTCAACTATTAAAGCGACCATTTCAAAATGTTCCTGTTTGCCCTGACTCAAAGAACGTGTCCTTCTGTCGAGTCGCTAAGGGTCACATTTTTAAGTATATTCCCTTAAGTATTCATAACCCTGTTCTAAATTCATGTTTATTTGATGGCATTTCTCCCTCCTCCTTTTATAACTATTAACATTCACCCTGACAAGCTGATAAAGAATATTGAGTCTGATACTTGCTAGTCTGAGCAGAACTTAATCAAAATCCATCTGTTCCCTTCTCAGTCTGGACAATTTCCTCACAACTCACCCTGAGATTACAGGATTCTTACATCTCCCTCCAACCCCCCTCCACAGTTCAGTTGATTTAGAAACAATGATTAAAGCTGCTTACTTTAAGGAAGATTGTTTCCAATCTTCCCCGTTTGCAAGGCACAGAAAGATGAAAGCGTCTGGATCCTGAAATATTTATATCGAAGCCTGGAAATCTGTATCTTCGGCAGGTTGGAGAGCTGCAGCTAAAGACCTTATCTTAACATCCTTATTTCTTCCCTTTACACTTTCTCTTCCCCCAATAAATACAAAGAAACAAGAAGGTCTGAGAGTACACACTGCTCCCTCTCTCTTTGCTTAATTGTCAGTCGAGTAGGACATAATAAAGAGACTTGCAGGGAAAGATTACCTTCCTGACACAGACTATTTACAGGGATAAATACCAGTTATCCTTATGTGGCCTTCGAAGGGCTGCTTTCAAAGGAATGCAGAACACCAAACAGGGGGAGTGAGTTTAAGCCTCCCTCAAGGGGATACCTTGATCTTGATTCCAGAAAGCTAAAGAATTAGAAGTGATTACTAGAGAGTAATTCTGGGCTCACCCAGCCTCACACAAGTGCTGTAATTAACTGCTATCACTCTTGGTTTTTTTTTTTTCTTTAATATATGCTTTCCCTGCTTTTTTCCCCCTTTAATGCCCTTCTAATTGAGGCAAAGTGCTGATATCTAAGTGCACAGTTGGATAGGCTTTGACAAATGCACATCCCGTAGAACCAGCCTTTCCCACTCTTGGTTCTCCTTTCACCATTTTTTCCAAAATCAGCATCATTCCACCCTCTACTCTTAAAAGCCAACTCTCCAGCTAAATTCCAGAATGGATGCAGTCATTGCTCATGTGGATTGGTTCCTGAAGGAGCTAAATGCTATTTGAGACCAGCCCCTGTCAGCTCTGAGCAAGGCAAGAAAAGAAAGGGGGCGGGGATCTTGACCAGCAGCCCAGGGGATGAGCATCATGGCCCAAACATCAGGTTAGACATAGAGCAATTCTATAAGACTGGACTTCAAATCCCAGCAGACCCCGGCAGTCTTTGAGCTTCTGAGATGGCTAAATTGAATGAAGTGAGGCCAATTCTGGGCCAGGCTGCTGGCTGAGGTTTTGAGGGGAGGGAGGGGTGTGTTCCTAACTGTTCTACATTGACATTAAAACATCAGTTACAGCAGACCCAGAAACTGTCCTTGTGTCCTTGACATTTTCTGCCTCCCCACCAGCTCCTTTGTATGTGAGGCTGCTCTCTGTCTACCGCTCCCCACCCTTGGTTCACTGCACCTCGGGGGCGCTTCCTTCTGTGTCGGGATCCCCCTGGATAAAAGCAGAATTACAAACACTCATCCTTAGAAGTGTTCAAGGGATATATATATATATCCCAAGGAGGGCAAAACGTTCTCCACTTCATTCAGCAATTGCTGTTCAAGATGCTAAGTACAAAACTAAACAGTGAAGGAATACAAAGAATAGAGAGAAGGAGCTGGTTGCTTTTAAAGCAAGGAGTTTTGTTCCAGCAAGTTCTCTGTCACCACATAGTGGAGCGATGGCCCTAGACAGCCTGGCTGTTGGGCTTCAAGTCTTAAACCTGCCACCTATCTAGTAAGAGATTTATAATAATTCAAGTGCTTCTCTGTGCTTCTGTACCTACCACTGCAAAATGAGGACAATGAGAGGACTTAGCTCAGCACCGTTTTCTAAAAAGAGCTAAATACTAAAACACTATACACATAGGTGAGCCAGTAGACCTATGCCCCAAGCTCCCAGTTGCGTGGCTACAGTGTAAACACTGAGCCAGGCAACAAAATTAAAAGGTGAGACTATGTCCCAATAACTCTTGATTACAAAGCACCACATGTATAATCCTGGCTCCTGGGAGGCAGAGGCAGGAAGATAAAGAGTTAAGACCAGCATGAGGTATATAATGAGATTCTGGTTCAAAAAGCAAAAATAAGGAGCTTGAGAGATGGCTTGATGGTAAGAGGACCTGCTGTGCAAGCCTAAGTACCTGAGTTCAAATCCCCAGCACCCGTGTAAGAAGCCAAGTATAGCTGCGCATGCCAGTACCCACAGCATTGTGGAAGAGAGACAAAAGGATCCTAGAGCTTCTTGATCAACCATTAAAATTCTGAGCTTCTAGTTTAGTGAGAGACTCTGTGTCAGAACAATAAAGTGGAGAGCAAAACAGGAAGACAACAACTGTCATCTCATGGCCTCTGCATCTCTCTCTCTCTCTCTCTCTCTCTCTCTCTCTCTCTCTCTCTCTCTCCTTCTCTCTCAGTTTTAAAAATAAGAAAGCAAAGCACACAGTGGTGGTTTGAATAAGAATGGCCCCATAGACTCATGTGTCTGTATGATGCTTGGTTCTCGGGGAGTGGCAGGACTTGAGAAGGATTAGGAGGTGTGGTCTTGCTGGAGTAGGTGTGGCCTTGTTGAAAAAAAGTGTGTTACTGGGAGTGGGCTTTGGGATTTGAAAAGTCCAAGCAGTTCAAGAGTCTCTCCCTTCCTGCTGCCTGTAGATCTGGATGCAGAACTCTCAGCTACTTCCCCAGCAACGTGTCTGCTTGCAAACTACCATGCTCCCCATCATGATAATAATGGACTAAACCTCTGAAGCTATAGGCAAGCCCCAATTAAATACTTTTATAAGGGTCACAGCAATGGAACCCTGACTAAGACACAAACTTAATTATAGACCTATTCGTTTGTATCTCTTATAACTTTCACAGATCAAAAAAGATTGCTCTTTTGATCTTTTTTTTCTTCCACCACTTAAAAAGGTAAACAATTATTTCGGCTTTCAGGCTGTTTAAAACTGTAAACAACTGTTTCAGCTTTCAGGCTGTTTAAAAACAGACTGTAGTGAAATTTACAAGGCTATGGCTTGTAAACTGATGTAATTCAAAGCATTGAGTGTTAACACAGGGAAGACTCTTAGACCCTCACCCTGCATATTGTAAGCCCTAGGTCAGAGCAACTATTCACCATTATTATTTAGTGGAAAGTGATGGAGTCCACTCTCTTGAGGGGTCTGATGACTGTTCTTCCCAGCAAGTCAGTCTTATGAGCTTCTAGTTTTGAGAATAACAGTCGGAGGTCCTAAGAGACTCAATGATCTCAGTGCCTTCCTCTAGGAAAGAGATAGTACACACTCTCGTCAGATATGGATCCGACATAGAGAGTGCCTGATTGTATAGATATGATCATTTGGGGAATGATTTTTTTTTAAAGCCATCGCTGTCCATTTTTGCACATTAAATCCCACAAAGAGATTTATTTACAACATTAAATCATTTCTTTGTGCTGCCCGGCTACATTTTTAACTATTAAAATATTCATCACACACTCTAAGAACCTAATGCCAAGTGTTTTATGACCTTTTAAAGGATGGCTTCTTTAAAAAAAAAAAAATCACTTTCAAATGTGGATGTCAGTTTCCAACTGGGGCTAAAGAAGAACAGATATCAAGGAGATGAACAAGAGACCATTGCCCTGGAAGACAGCAACAAAGATAGGCTGAATAAGCAAAAATATGTGTAATCAGTAGAGTCAAGCAGTGGGTTTGGGAAATAGGGGTGGGAAATCAGGGGACGTCTGCTCCTTAGCATGAGAAGCCTTCTGTCGCCTGCAGCAATGGATTTTAACAGTAATGCCTATGAACATTTTTAGTTGTCGCAGCTTGGCAGATATAAGGTTGCATTGGCCTCTAATGGGAGAAGTCAGAGAGTTTTGACAAATTTCCTGTGATCGTGTGGATTGTTAATCAATTGACAAGGTGACAACATCTAAAATCATCCTGGAGATGGGTCTTTGGGAAAGCCTATGGAAATGTTCTTCTTCACATGAATTGATACCCATCGTAATTGTTTGAGGACCCTGAACTGTTTAAGTGGAGAAGGGAACCGAGTAGCAAGTGTGCATTCCTTACCCTCTTCTAACCGGGGCTGTGATGTGACCAGCTGCTTTACCTCCTGCCGCCTCAGTTTTCCCCAACTCAATGGACCTGATAGACCCATGGATTAAGCCTAGAACTGTGAGCTAAGATAAACCCTTTCTCCCTTAAATTGCTTTTGACAGAATATTTTATCACAGTAATGGCAGCACAGTTACACACACACACACACACACACACACAACCCTCAACACACACACACACACACACACACACACACACACACACACACACACAACCAAGAAGCACCTAGCTCAAAATGATCGGTGAGAATGGCTGTGAAAACACCTACCCATGTCTGCTTTCATTTTGCTTCTACTTGAAATAAACTTTTTCCAGCTTGAGAGAAAGTAAAGAAACACACAAGGAAGGATTTCAACACTTAAGTTTCTGTGAGGGACCACAATTCCTCTTGAACTCAGTATCTACCCGCTTTTTCAAAATCATCTCAGTGGGGAAAAAACCCTACAAGATTGGTGTTCATTTAAATTGCACAAATTAATTCAATTACCCCAACAAAACTGCCACCAGATCACCAGGCTGCAGAGCAACAGATGCTGATTTTGTCATTCAATTTACTAACGAGGTAACTTGACAAATGTTTAAGCTGTGCTAAAAAGCAAGCCGTTCAAGGGAGTCTGTACCTGCTGTCTATCAATTTGGATATGATTCCTTCTTGTTCTCCAACAGAGGGAAGCTGCTCGATTTCCTTAATTAAATAAGGCTCTGTAGACCAACAGAAGGTGGAAGAAAAGGAAAGAGAATATTCAACCCTTTCTGACGAAACACTAAACAAGCAGAGAAAGGCTTCTAGAAGGACACGTGGAGAGTCAAAGCGGTTCTGATTCATCTTAAGGTAACTGAAAATTATAAGCCCACTCATTAACATTGTATATTTAACACCATTTTAAATATTTATGTCTGTTTTAGGCTTCAATTTAAAAATACAATTCTGTTTAAATGAACTTTGTAGAGTGCTCTATAGCTCCATTTAGATCCGTCTATATTTGTAGAGCGCATTATAACTTATCAAGTACATCCACATCTATCATCTCTCTCAAGCCCTGAAACAGTTCCTAGAAGAGACAGCCAGCATTGTTACTCTCCATTTACACACTTTCTTAGTGCAACATATGGGCCTTTGGAGCCTCACAGAAGACACAGTTGATAATCAGATGTCTTCAAAAGCTGGATTAAAAGGGAATGGGACACCAACCACTGGCTCGTTTTTTTTTTCTATCAGTTAATAAACACCCCAGTATTTGGCGACTTAGAAGAGCAGGTGTTTTATGGGCTCCTACCAATTGCTGAGACTA
This sequence comes from Rhabdomys pumilio, assembly GCA_030674055.1. Taxonomy (NCBI): domain Eukaryota; kingdom Metazoa; phylum Chordata; class Mammalia; order Rodentia; family Muridae; genus Rhabdomys; species Rhabdomys pumilio. The sequence goes on from JANHMN010000008.1 coordinate 33,604,329, forward strand.
CAGGTGAGTTTCACTGGAGCAATAACTCTGGGGGCATCTGTAGCCTAGAATCCCAGGGAGTGTTCTGTGGCCTTGTGCTGGCAAGTAAGGGGGTGAAAGTGTCAAGTAGGTCCAGTCCATCATCTGTAGACGACACCAGTAGGATAGCTGTAAAGCCAGGGTCTGTGGGAACTCTTTGTTCTGCCCTAGCTAGAGGCTTTTCCAGCAAGGTAATCAGATTTTAAAACAATTTTACATTTACATTTTCATCTACATGTCAAGAACATGTTTCTGTGTGCCATTGAACTCATGTGGAGGTGATAGGACAATTGGTAAGAGTAAGTTTACTCTTATCACCTGCGTCCTGGGGATCAAACTCAAGTTGACAGGTTCCCTGGACCCACTGAGCCACCTCACTGGCCTCAGATTTTCATAATGGCAACTCTAGCACTGAAGGTAAATACTTCAACAGACATGAATGAGAGACCATGACAGTCTTTCATGCCCAAGCCTGAAAACTGACATGGGGCCAATTCTACCATACTCCACTAGTGGCAGCAATCATAGAGTCCACTCAGGCTTAAGAGGTATAGCTACAACAAGAAGGATGTCAAAGAATTCATGGCCATCCTTAATCTGCTATGTCATTATGAGAATCTCTGCCATCTTAAATAGGTAACATGACAGCCCGTTGATGCTGGGTCCTTCCTTGACATAGGAACAATTCTCTCAGAGAAACTATAGGAAGTTCGTTTATTCACAAGGGATTTGTCTCAAGACCGCAGTAAATGCCCAAAACTGTGAGTAGAACTGAACTGCATAGACATAATGGTTTTTTTCTTATATATCATAAATGTTGTGATATAGATGTGAAATGGCCTCCCCATAAGTTCATGTGTTTGAATACTTGGTCTTTATCTCAGCTGCTGGTTCTATTTGGAAAAGGTTATGGAATCTTTAGGGTATGGGGCTGTGATGTGTTGTGGAAGATATTTAAATCGCCATTCCAAATATGACCGGTCAAAGAAAACACAACTCAGTAATTATGAATATATTTTGTAAGCCTAGATTGGGCAGATACCCCTACACTACTTTGTTCCCCAGCTATGAGACCCTTATAACTTGAGGATTTTCCAGACCCTGCATCTGTCCTTCTACCTCCTGCTTCCCAGTCATCCTCTCCTTCATCATCTTCCTCCTCCATTGTCTTCCTCCAGTCTTCCTCCAGTGGTCCTCCACCCTGCTCTCTTCCCACCAACCTTTATATCTCCACCTCCCCTTCCTCTACCCAATCACTGGCTCCAGCCTTTATTTTACAAATTAAGATGGGCAGAAGGTTCACTAGAAATCACCTGTGTAATGATTCACATTCACACCTCCTCTGCAGCCCTCCACAGAAAAGAGGAATTAGTATCAAAATACAAGGCCAGAGCTATCCACAACAAGGCTGAGCTGGAGGAAATGGGTTACAGGATATGAAATTTGAGGGTTACATAAAATCCCTGCTTCTGGCTAGAGCTCTTTCTGCATACTGTTAAAAGTCATGTAAAAGTCAGTGGCCACAAACCTGACACTACACACCTATATCCTTCAGCCACCATGCTTTCCCAAACATAATGGACTATATTTTCTCTTAATCATAAGCTCAAATAAATCCTTCCTCTCTAAAATTACTTCTGCCAGGTATTTGATCACACATATATAAATAACTAATACAGAAAAATGGAACCAGGAGTGGGGTTGTTGCTGTGATCCACTTGACCATATGGTTCAGAGGACTTTGGAATTGGTTTGCAAAGGAATGTGGAAGATTTGGAGTTGTAAGCAAAGAAAAGTAAAATAAAACAATTTTTAAAAATTCCAAACTGTTATAAACAGAAGTTAGTGGTCCATTCTTAAAAATTGATCAAGGCTCAATTAAAAAAATAATGGGCTGAATTCTTTTGTGGTGGAAATTGCAAGACAGCATAACATTCAGGCTGTGACATGCTTATTTCTCACTAAATTTTAAACAGATTAGTAGTGAGAAGCTGAGCAGAAAGGTATAAAAATATACACAGAAAGGAGCATGGACCAGTCTGAATCTATCGACTAAGGCTTCTCCAGACAAACAGTGGTACTTTGCACTGGGACATTAGGAAAAATGTCTTGAGGGCAAGATTTTCCCAACAATGGATTAGGATCTAAAAATGTAAATCTATCTGAAAAATTGTCATTTAAATGAGAGTGTGTGATAAAAGAGTCCTTACAGTGGAAGCCTGAAGCAGAGGAAGTTCTGGAGTGGTACTGTCTAAGAAAATGTTTTTCCAGGTTCAAGTGCACAGCCACTCAAAAGAGGGCTAGTGGTTTTTTTATTGGATATTTTATTTATTTACAATACAGATGTCATCCCCTTTCCCCATTTTCCCTCCATAGAACCCCCTATGCTATACCCCCTCTTCCTTTATGCTTTTATACCGTTTTGATTACATGCATGTATTAAGGTCAGTTCCAGGGTCTAGCAATACAATAGATGCAAATATTCAAGAAACAAGCAAGACAATAAACACAAATAGTCAAAGAAAAAAGCAAGGCATTAAACCCAATTACGTGAACACTCCCATGATCACTGTTTCTAAAGGCTTATCAGGATGACCAAAGTATCTGAGCCTACTTCCTTGTCCTAGCCCAAGGTCATTTTCATGTCTGAAGCCTACGTCTTTGTTCTAGCCTAAAATGTAGATTCCTGTCTGAAATTACTTCTTTGTTCTAGCCTAATATTTAGATTCCTGCCTGAGATTACTTCTTTGTTGTAGCCTAAAAAGAAGGCTACTGTAAACATGGCCCATTGAGCCAAGGCTACCTCTTGAACTGTTAGAACTTGGTAGCATCATCTACATATGCTGGTCTTGCAGACATGTAGAACGTAATTGATAGGTTCATATAAGTTTGCACAATTGCTTTAGAGAAAAACCAACAAGCCTGGATAGTGTATAGCAGGGCAGGCCCTGCAGATATCACCTGAAAAACCAGTTTGGGAAACTATGACGGTGAAACCTAAGTTACAATGAAGAGTTTTGGAGATGCCACAAATGTGGTACATCTACCAAGGAAAGCAACAGACCACAAAACTATAAAGATAAGGCCAGTCAAGCTCATCAGATATCACACATAGAGCTGCAGAGTTAGATTTTTTACCCTCCTAAGTTTCAACCTTGCTTTGGTTTAATCTTTTCCTTCCTATCCTGCTGTCCCCTTTTGGATCTGATATGCTTACTCCTGTGTCTTAAATATAATAAGTATATAACTTAGATTTTTGTTTTAAAGAGACTCAGAGTTAAGAGATCACCTTTAGGAAATGGAGCCTAGCTACGGGAGTTGGGTCTCTATGGGGCAGACCTTAAGGGCTATAGCGTAGCCTGGCTTTCATCCTGAACTCTCTCTGCATCCTTGTTGGTACCAAGTAAAAATGAACCATTGCATGCTCAGTGACTATAAACCAAGATGCTTTAGCCACCATGCTTTCTCCACATAAATGTATTATGTTCTTTCTGAACTGTGAGTCAAACTAAGTTCTTCCTCCCTTAAATTGCTTCTGTTTGTTACTTAGCCCACATCAACATGAGAATAACTAAAACAACATGCCTCCTACCCAATTTATTAGTAGGAGATTAATAGCAATAAATAATAATGAAATACAAAAATATACTGTAACAGAAAATGTGTAAACATTTTAGCAATTGAATTTCCCATTTAATATTTTCAGTTAAGGGCAGGTAAGGGAAACCATGGACAGAAAAACTAAAGGTAAGAGGGATACTGTAGTTCCATAAAGGAAACTACAAACCAGAAAGGGTGCACGCAGGCCTCAAAACCAATGTGTGCACCTATTTTCTCTTGTTTACTATTAGCTCCAATTCTGTTCATTCCTTGGCTTCAAATTCCATTCCAGTTCCAGTGAGATCTATTCTCCTAGTTACAAAGCCCAAAGATCCACCTTGTACCTGACAGGCACTTCAGAGTCAACAGATCTAAGATGGAGCTTACCATCCTTCCCTCCAACTTTGCCTCTCTCCCCATCTTAGTTACTAAGTGACATAGCCAACTACTCTGTTTTTTCAGTCAGCACCCATCTGAGCACCACCCTTGCTTTCTGTACCTTCACCATCTACATTAACCTGACAACCATGTTTGATGGCTTACCATGGCTAACTCCCACCCACTTCAGGCCACCCTCACTGACCTTGTCTTCTCTTAGACTTCAACTCTTGCCTTCTTGTTTCTCCTACTTCCAGTCTCACTTCCCCGTAATCCAGAATGACCTTTCTAAAACCCAAAAAAGATTATGCCACTTACCATTTTAGGTAGAAGACATGCTGTTGAGGATAAAATCTGAACTCTTCGGTTGGATTTATAAATTTTGTTCTTGTGTGATTTGATTTGAAGATACCAAATGCTCTCCCACCACCCTCCACATTTCTCTCACAAGCCCTGCCACTATAATGTCCACTTTATTCATGTTTCCAGTTAAGATTGCTAAGGCTCTTGCTAATTACAAATGTTATCTAAGAGAAGTCAACCCAATTAACATCTTGTCAGTCATTAACTCTTTTCCTTGGCAACATTCATCATAGCATCTTTGTGGCTATTTGATTCTTTGGGGATGAGTCATAGGAGATAATTTTTGAAGGAGGATGCATTTATCACTGTCTGGAGCCATTCCTAATGCATGGCAATCAGAGTAATTTATAGACAAATGTGAAATAGGCAAATGTGTGGAGAGAATTCATATTTTGAAACTCCTTGCTCCGATTTTGTCATCATTAATGGGGTCAGAAAACTAATGATATCAGTCAAAATGAATAAATAAAGGAAGTGCCCAGTGGGTAGAACAGTTAAAACTAAAAGTCAGAATTATCTGATCATCTTCACTTGATAGGCTCAGATAGCTAAGAAACTAATTAAATCTTCACCCCAAAAAATTAATTCGCTGGATAACATAATAAATAAACTGATAGTGGTGATTTGCACGGCCACCATAGGCTCATATGCTTGAATCCCTGGTCCTCAGTTGGTGGAACTGTTTGGGAAGGATTAGGAGGTGTGATCTTGTTGAAAGAGATCCATCACCGGGTAAACGTTGATATTTAAAAAGACTCCTGCCATTTCCAATGTGTCTTTCTGCCTCCAGCTTGTAGACCAAGATGTGAGCTTTCAACTGTTCCTGCCATCATGGACTCTAACCATCTGAGACCATAAGTTCAATCAAAGGTGTTCTTTTATAAGTTGTCTTGGTCATAGTGTTTTGCCTCACCAATAGCAACATAACTAAGACACAGTAAATAGAACAGTTTAAGCCAAAATGTCAAAAATTATCTTACCACCTTCATTTGATAAGATCAGATAGCAGGGAAAACAACCAAATGTCCTCCCCAAAAAATAAATTCCGAGGAATGACATAAATGAATTGATCACAGATAAATCTGCAATTCCCATCATCTCTAGAAATGAAGGAGTCATCAGGCAAGACTTGAAGACTATCTCTATTTATAGCTCAGCTTCTCCGATGTGATATTATTTATCACTGTGACAGGATTTGACCTTTAATGGAACTTAACATTTGAAACTCAAGTTCTCTGTCTATGTCTCGTCTGTCTTCCACTCGTTTCTTCAAGTTTCTATAATGTTGCCTAGTAGTTAGGCACTGACAGGTGGGTAGGACCATCAGAAAACCTATACCTCAGCCTGTGCCTGTGCTACTAGCTATAGAAGCTTCTTGATAACATCTTTTGCTAACATGCCTGCAACATTTTCCATTTTTCTTTCCTAGAAGTTTTGTATACCCTTACATTTTAACTCTCAAGTTTCTAGTGCTTGTATAGGTCACATACTTACAAAACCTAGACTTGGTGATGATAATTACTGAAAATTTTCATCACTTTGATATTATGCTCTCTGGAACTATGATCCCCAAAATGTTACTATGAGTCTAGGTACTCTTTTACAGGATAGGAAACTGAGGCTTCAAGTCAAACAATTTGTGAAAGCTTCATAATTAACTGCTATTTTTGAAGATCTCATGCACAGTCAGAAAATTAAGTTGATTGGGACCAATCAGTCATAATTACCTTACACACTAATAATATACTGTCGAATAAAACAATATGATGCTGAAGCTCGGCTTCAAAAACAATGCAGTGAAGAAATGAACAGCCTGTAGGCATAACGAGAGAACCCAAGGACTGGTGTCTGCTGTAAGGTAGAGATGGGTACCTGAATATTGACTAGATTATTCATCGTACCTCTATAATATGTCCAAAACTTCCAACATAAAAACCATGTTAGTGTCATCTTTTTGTTCAGTCACAAACAAGGCAAGCCTACTGATGAGCACTGCTAATCAGCATTTGGAGATCATTCTGAGAAGGTTTCATTATTCATCCGGGTTTATGCACGCATGACACGGGAAGGACAGACCTTCCAGCTTTAAATACAAAGGTCTCACTTTTGTCACCCACGTGTATTTTTTTCTAACATCGCACACTTATCTTTGTGGGAGAAACAATTACCTAGGCACTGTATTCCACTGTACGGTGTTATCTTTTAATTAACCCGTGTAGCCTCTCTCACTTAACCTAGTTTGAGAAGTGACAGCCACTTGAGCTTTCTAAATAATGCATGCCACTGCTCTTTTATTGGGTTTATTCAGTCAAGAACAATAGTTTGTGCTGTGAGGTGCAGCCCTCCAGAGATGGTTATACTTTGGATCAAGTTATGATACTTGTTGTGACCATTGATGCTGCGGCTAACTGTTCCTCCATGACCAGAGCACTTAGCATTGTTTCCCTGTATAAAACACAGACTTCGCCACCACATGCTCTTTTCGGGATGTTTCTGGGTGAAAGCCATTTTGTATTTGCATTGTAAAACCTCCCATCAGCTTACAACATTCAGGGGGTTGCAACATGGAGAATAGTTGAATGCTTACATCTCTGCCGAAGGTTGAAATGTGTCACACTCGACTTAGAATTTTATCAGGATGCAATCAAAGCTCTATAAACACGCATGTCCCGGGGTCTGGCAGTGCCAGATCTCAGAATTCATCATAAGGGCATGAATGAAAAGACATACAAAAGCATTTTATATAGTATGCAAGGATATTCAAGGCAGTGGGATTTAAAAATACTCTTTGGTAGTTGCAGCCTAACTTCATATGATACTAGCTCAACAAAATCATCAGACACTGAAAGTATTGATGTAAATGTAGCTATGGTTACAGAGAATAGCATGTTAATATTAAGTCCCATTTATAAACATCAAGTTACCAAGAACTATGTATATTATGACTGTAGGATTTTATATATGTACACATATAAATAGTTTAGCATGAGAAGTACATCCATGGTTGTGAAATTTTTATGTGTATGTTTGAGGAGGTATTAGGGAAGAGTGCACAGCCTAAATCTAAGTTGATAACTACTATGACTGCTTTGAAGTGATTTCTCCCTCTCTGCATTTATATATATATATATATATATATATATATATATATATATACATATACATATATATATGCATTATATATATGCATACACACATATATATATATAATAAAATACCACTGCATACAGTAGCCACATAAAGATTCTTAAAAGAAAATAACACATAAAACCTACTTTGTCTAAATGTGTTTCAATGGTTCAGAGAAAAGGCAAGGGAAATAACCTTTGAGGGAACACTATTCCAATAAAGAAAAGCCTTTCAGTATTAATTATTGAGCAGAAAGAATGGAGAAGGTATCAGGGAAAGAAGTAGAAGAAAGAGCATAGAGTTATTCTGCCAGTGTCTGCAATAGCCCGTCTGGAGTCTGGGAATGATGTGTGAGATGGTCCCACAAACCAGGGAAAGGTGATTTGTCTCTCCTCTTTTCATTGTGTCCGCTACTTGAGCTACATGTGTCAGGTATTATGTACCCTTCAAGTTGATCTTACTGTGCAGTAACCTTGGGGAGTTCAATGTCGTGCCAGAGTCACACGGCTGGCAGCCCATGAGATACCTGTTAGCACTGGCTTTAGTGATTCTCCATCACAAAGAGGGACCTAGAAAGCTAAAAAAAAAAAAAAAAAAAAAAAAAAGAGGTAGCGTTGCTTCTGTGTTACTGACGAAAGAGAGACCTTAGCAGTGTCTGGGTAAAGTTGTTGGAAGGAGGGGGTAAAGCCGCACAGGCAACAGCGAGAGGACATTTTTACGAAGCCTAAAGCTTTTGTGATAGTGAATGGTTCAGGTTAGATGTTTATAATGAGCAATTTAGCTTCAGGACAATATTAACTTCCGTTCCTACTGCTATCAGATTAATTGCACTTTGTTGCTTTTTCTGAATAGACTTCAAATCAGGAAACCTGCAGTTCAGCGGTCAGTCATTAAAGTAAGCCCTGGATCTGCAACTGAGTTGTCTGAAGCTCATCTTCCAAATGAAATAAAAGCCTAGCGCCTCCTTTATCTGTATAATAAAGAGAGCATTAGTAATAAGCAACCAGGATATTGTTTTAAGGCAAAAAAAAGTGTCTATATTGAAAATTTCAAATAAATTAAGGCAAAGAGACAAAAATGATTTCAAGAACTTAGATAAATGTGCATTTTAAATAATGCACTTATAGAATGATGGTAAATACAGACGCTTTTATGGTTTTATTTAAAGAGAGGTCAGAATTAAAGGAAAGGAATTAAAGGAATTATGTTATCTGATACACTTAAAATGCTGAGATGCTAAAAGGTCATATTTTCCATGCCCCGATGTACCATAGAGGCCCTGTATGAATGTGAGTACGTGTGTCTATTCTATGCTTTCCATTGTTCCCTGTGACCTCACACCATTACATGCAGCTAATATCAAATATGGTTTCACAGCTAATCAATAAAACACAGTTTACATCAAATGACCAGAGAGTTGTCAATTTTTAAAAATCCCAGCCTCTCTTGTGGCTTGCTGACTTCAAAGACATGCATTAAGATTATTAAGCAAGTAATGATTGATTTATTACATAACATTAAGAAATGTTTTCTTTGAAGCTCAAATTAAAAGGTCACGCACGCCCAGATTTTTCTTCAGGTTGATAGTTAAAAACATAGAATAGCTAATACTTGCTGGCTGTGAAGGACACATAAAGGGGATTTGAAGTGATACGCCTTCCTGGGCTATATTTTAATGAAATGTTTAATATTCTGGTGTGAATTAATAAGGCAGTTCACTCTTTTCAAACAATGGGTGAACAATTAAGAGCCAATCCTGAGAACAAATTAGTGTTGACGGCATTTCAAATGACCATTGCTATAACAGGGAGACCGTATTTAACAGGATTGAAAATAACCATTTACATCAAGCAATTTAATGCTGCAGACACACTCAGGGGGAGGGGGCAATGTGGCAGCTGCTATTCCTAGAGATAAAGCTGACATTTTATGACGAAAGCCAACGGGACCAGCTGTAACCAGAATGTGCTTCACGCAGTGTCAAGAAGTCACCCAAAACACACAGCAGAATAGTCCCCATAAAGCCAGTAAGCAGTGTGTTTTCTCGGGCCACTTTCAAAACACGGCAGAAGAAATGGGTACGTTGTTTTTAAAAAGTCCGAGTGGGATGGAAGGAATTAATTAGCCTCATGAAGGTGAGAAAAAAAAAAAAAAGACGTGCATCAAGCATCTGGACACCAGTCTCCATTTGGAGGTTAACTGGGGGAAAACCAATCTTCCAACCAGCTTAAAGTCCAATCCAATGCTGCCCAAACACCTGTGTGCCCTAAATGATCAGGGCCTCTATTGTCCACTAAGCTGGCAGAACAAACAGAGTAATAAATTGTCTCAAAAGTTCCTGTGCCAAAATGCAAATGTAAGTAACTACAAGCGACCAATGGGAATATACTTTATTTCAGACCGGAGAGTCATAGAACGTGAAGACCATTCTCTTCTATGTTGTGAATTTTCTGTTTATCTCAATGCCTTCTCAGAGAACATTGCTTTTAATCCAGTGTCTTAGTTAGGATTATAATTGCCGTGATGAAACACTATGACCAAAAGCAATCTGGGGAGGAAAGGGTTTATTTGGCCTCCATATCCTGAAGTACAGTCCTCTGAAGAAAGCCGAACCAGGAACTGATGCAGAGAACACGGAGCATGCTTCTTACCGGCTTGCTCATCAAGGCTTGCTCCGCCTGCTTTCTTTTAGAACCTAGGACCTGTAGCCCAGGGATGCCCCATTCACAATAGGCTGGGCCCTCCCCCATCAATCACTAATTAAGAAAATGCCCTACAGCCCGATCTTACGGGGGCATTTTCTTAATTGAGATTCCCTCCTCTCAGATGACTTTAGCTTGTGTCAAGTTGACATAAAACTAGAGAGCATGGCCAGCTTCTCTGTGCTCTCATCTTTCCTTCCCGGGTTGCAAAGTTTGTTTTTGCTTGCTATTTGAAAAACTTCTGTAATTTAATCCTCCGCCTTCCAGCTCCCCCATAGCACAGTCTATATGGCCAAATTGATGTGATGAAATGATAGGTTCAAAGAATAATTCATTATACTATCAAGATCTTGGCATGCCAATTGCTGAAAAGACTATTTTGAGCTGTCAGTTCTAAAGCACATATTTTTTCATTGACGGACATGCCAAGCACTTGATGGAATAATGAATTGTTCCCATTGACATCACTGTCGCACACAACCCTTGGGCTCGGGGCAGCATTTTTCAGGCATGATGAATAACAGTGCAGCTCTTTCCTCTGTGAGCGACGGATAAAGTGGGTCTCAGGGAGTTGAAGGAGACAATGGGGGTGGGAAGAGAAGAATGGGAAGTGACACCAGGACCAACCAAGGTCAGACTCAACTGTGTTACACTGAATATGTTACATGTCATCGTTTATAATATCCAGGTACATATTTAGACGTGACTGTCCAAAACAGTTCTATCCAAGCGTTCTGCTTTCTTGCTTGGAAATGTGGTGGGTTTGAGTGTTTTGTTTGCTTGCTTGATTCCTTGCTTGCTTGCTTGTTTGGGGGAGGGGTAGTTGGTAGTTTTCGCTTTGTTTCTCTGACTTGGAAGATATTTGTTATACCTGTATTCAACTTAGGAGCCCAAGTGTCCTGGCTCAGAGAAAAAAAGGAGCCACCCAAACCACAGCCTCAGGAGCACTCTTCTCACAAGACTGCATCCAAGCTGCACTCTGTTCCCAAGACATCACCATCATCCATGCATCCCTGGCAAAGTCCATCTCTATCACACCAGGCTAGGCAATGGCCTGTGAGGACTTGATGTCCCATAAAGCATCAGGACCATCAGTAACATCCAGTGCAATGACCTAAGTCCACAGAGGCAGGCACTGATGCCCAAGGGAACCCACTATTTGGATGAAGAACATTCCCCTTGTGTTTCTACCCTAGACTGTCATGAAGATGGGTTACCTGGTTCTGCTTAAGGCAGCAGTTTTTAATCTGTGGGCTGTGATCCCTTTGGGGTCCCATATCAGATATCCTGCATATCAGATATTTACAATCCATAACAGTAGCAAAATTATAGTTAGGAAGTAACAAGGAAATAGTTTTATGCTTGGGGAGGGGTCATCATAACATTCAGAACTACATTAAAGGGTTAGAACCACTGCACTTAAGGGCTTTCTCTGCCCATGTACCTGAGTCATTAGTACCACAGAATTAATACCCCAGCAAGCTGTTTCAGAAGGTCTCCCTATTATCTCTATTTACTTCTGTTTACCAAAAGGGAAAAAAATGGAAAACAACATCAGCAACAATAATTAGGCTGTGGGATTTAAAAATACTCTTTGGTAGTTGCAACCTAACTTCACACCAAAGGCACTGCCTGGTGTCCTCTTCCCCAGAAGGAGGTCATGTCACCTGTCCAAGGGGATCCTCACAGCATTACATTCATGCACCTTAAAAAAATGATCACACGATGTACAATGTATAATACATCTTCCCGCTTACAATTATAACAACCTTTGGCCTTCTCTTTCCTCTCTTTGATGGTCATTCCTGCTTGTAGTGGATTCTGCTAGGATTCCATTATGTCTCACCTCACCTCTAAACATTCCAGTTGATCAGTGATCACTTCATTGGCCCCAAGATTAAGAGTCTATGTCTGCATCTACGTCTATATCTATGCCTGTGTCTATGTGGGTAGAGAGATGGCTCAGTGGTTAAGAACATTTGCAGAGGACCCAAGTTTGCTTCCGGGCGCTCACATGACAGTTCACAACCATTTGTAACTCTAGTTCCAGGGATCTGATGTCCTCTTCTGGCCTCCAAGGGCTGCTTCTCGATGCTCAAAACTCAAGCAAGTACATAAACAAACATATAAAAATAAATAATTTTTAAAAATGTATACATCTTATTTAAAGATTTTGGGATATTTCTCAGAAAAAAAAAAACAATCCTCCCATCAGGGCCACCTGTTGACTATTTTATATAACTGGACTGTGAATTTACATATATGTGGATTCTTTGCATACATTTACTACTTATTTCTTAATCATAAGCTCCATAAGCCTAAGTATAATATAAATACCTGTTTCTACTCTTTACTTTTCTTTGGTTGGTTGGTTGGCTGGCTGGCTGGCTGCTTGCTTGCTTGCTTGCTTGCTTGCTTGCTTACTTGCTTGCTTGCTTGAGACTTGCACGCAGTACAAGCTAGCCTTGAAGTCTTGATTTAATATCCATGACTTTAGCTCCCAAATGCTGGCATTCACTGTCTCAGTGTTCTATCCCCTACTCTAGAGTACTTTGCATGGTCATTTTGGTTTCCTTCTTCCACAGCCCTGGACTATTTAATATTTCCATATCCTCACTTTTAGGACTATCTAATGTCTGTCTTCCCTATTCATTCACTCACCATTGTCTTCCAAACAAAATGGCACACATAGAGAATGACCCAACACATCCTGACAGCAACCCTGTAAGGTGCCTCTCTTCACAGCACCCATGCCCAGGTGAGAGCTTGAGGACCTATGAGCCTTCAGGGTTTTATGGTGGGATCAGCTATAAGAAGCAGCACTGAGCTGAATCTTGCACTGCCCCAGTATTCTGTGGCTCCCCAAGCTCTAGCAAGATCCTCAGATTTCTTTTTTTTTTTTTTCCCAAGACAGGGATTCCCTGTGTAGCCCTGGCTGTCCTGGAACTCACTCTGTAGACCAGGCTGATCTTGAACTCAGAAATCCGCCTGCCTCTGCCTCCCAAGTGCTGGGATTAAAGGCGTATGTCACCACTGCCCGGCAATCCTTAGATTTCTACTAAGTGTCACCATGTGTCATCACTGTACAGGATACCCTGGGTAGATGTTGAGACACCTCAGTGAGTAGAAGAGGCATTAGCCACAGGCTAATTTGGATTCTCTGAACTAAAATCTAAAGTCTAAAATCTACTCCCATTTTTAGTAGTGAAGGAACACAGAGACAGCTCCATGCTGTCACCCCTGGCAGCCCGAGGAGTTCTGTTTAGAGACCTGGACTCAGGTAAACCCAGGATTCATAACATTGACACAGAAAAAGATTTCAGTTCTAACTCATATGAAAAAAGTTGGGTCTCAATGCCTTTTATTGTGTCCTTCACACACCAGTGTTAAAGACAAAGGGATTCAGGAAGATAAGATATTCCGACTGTGAGTTTCCACAAGAAAATCATAAATAAATGTCTTTGGTATTAGCCATCACTAGTTTGGTGGCTTTAAAGTTACATATCCCCAAAGTTTCCATGAACCCCCCCTCTTTTGTTTTCCTTTTAACATGTGACTCTAGAGAAGCTGTGGATGAAATTATAATCCAATAAAGTAAAACCAGGAGCCACTAGCATTGTGATGAAGATATGATAGACACTGGAAAGACAGTTTGGGCATAATGACTCTGGCCAGAATTGTGAAATGTCCTTGGTTCTGTCCTGGCTAGTGGCCATGAATCCCAGCCAGGAGCTCTGAGTTCTTCTATCTCCTCTCTTAAAGGAGCACAGCTGCCCGGACTCTGTATTTGAGGCTGTGCCTGTAACTCCAGTCCAGACATTAATCCCTTCTGGTGAGCAGCTTTGGAATTCCATCTCTGGATTTTCATGGCGGAAGTGTATCTAATCCCAACGGTCCATCTCCTAAATTACTTTTTTTTTGGGGGGGGGGGGGGGGTTGTCTCTTGAATGGGAAATTATTCAGTAGTTTTGGAGGCCACTGAGGATAAATATCAGGGGTCTCTTGAGGTCCATTAAGGGAAATCAATTTCTTCCTGCTCAAAAGTATGGAATCTACCTCTGACACTGGGTGGACACATAATGACTTTAAGGGCAGATGCTTATGGAGTCTACCTAGGACCATGCTCAAAAGGCATGTTAGCTTTTTTTCTCACATTTCCTGTCTCGCCATCACTTCCCACAGTCAGTACCTTTTTGTGGGATTCCTGGGTGACAGGATTTGTTTAGTTCCACCAACAAACCTTTGCACCATGGTAGGTAGCAGGAGGAGGAGGAGAGAGAGGCAGAGTACTGTCTCTTTCACAGCTGAGGAAGGTGGAAACCTCTTCCTGGGGTTATCTTATTCCTTTGCCCTCCAGATTTATTATGTGCACCAAAAAGCACCCACTATAAAACTTTTCTTTCCGATACTCTGTTATTTGAATTGCAAAAAAATCAAGGCAATCCCAGACCATAGCGTCAAGTAAACAGTAAATATGATAGGGTTACAAAGTGACTTCTGCCAGGAATTGATTTGCAAAGAGAAGCCTGACAGGACAGAGCAAAGATCAGAGGCGCTCCATCATCACGTCTTCTAGCCTTACAGGAAAGCAAATGTCATGACATCCTCATAAACAGGAGGAGGACACGCTCTACCCTGCTTCCAGGAGCCCATCCATAAACACTTCTCAAAGTGCCTAGAGTCAATTCCTTCCCTGAAGGCTGTAGACTATTGCATGGAGTTTTGAAAAATGATACGTAGACGAAGATATTTTTCCAGGACATTTACATTTTTCTATCGTTGTGGAAGTGCTCTAACTGTGAATTAGAACTGGCTCTCTGTTTTCAGCCATTTCCCACCTGCCTCACCAGTTTGCAGGTTTTTCAGGGGTGGAGCAGGGATTTCTCATCTTCCCTTTTCCTCCCCGGCTGCTTTTCAAATGCTAATGCCGGCCTTTGGCTGCCTTGCCTTGGGTCTGTTCAATGCAGCCCTTGTCCGCTCTCATTCCAGTCTGTCATCTGCCTTATTTACATGTCTATACCACTTTAACTTTGGGTTTGCTTCTGAGACTCGCAAGAGTCACCTTTAACTTCATCTCCTACAAACTGATTGTCTTCCAGTGGACAGTCATCAAACCGGCCTAATTTCACTGGCTAACACTGCACACAGCTTAGATCTCTGCCCCAAACTGTGCACGATTCAAATTCTTTTCAGCGCCCTTGCAATTTAGTTTGCAGATTTCTCAAGATGCTACAATTTCCTTTTGCCCGTACTTGTCCTGCAATACGTGATGTCACTACAACTATATCAATCAGGATGACACTAAATGTGAAGTGAGACAGCCCAGGTCCTGCACCCTCGGTTTCACTGCGAATGGTTTGGCATTAACACTCCAGGGCTAGTGATGCTGTTATCAGTGCTGTTGTTCTTGTGTGTGTGTTTGTTTGTCTGTTTGTTTGGACTGCCCAGTGTATAATCTGAACATACAAATGGCCTCCCTCGTGGTACTTGACAAGTGGCTTAAAATTGACCCCCATACAAGAAGGGTGCATAGACTTTGCAAAAAAGACTTTGGCAAGCTCTTTATCAAGTGAAAAACACACCCAGCAGAAGCCACATATTACATCCTACAGCCTCCATATTAGCCATGTCTTGGCCCCACTATATATTTTCACTCCATCAATAGGGACCTGATAACACAACTGAGTTAGTTCAACCAACAACATGCAGCAGAGAGTTGGGTGATAGCTCAGTCCATAAAATATTTGCCTTGTAAGCACGAAGACCAGCGTTTGATCCTTCGAATCCACTTAAAAGCTGAACAAACATGATGGTACACTTCTAATCCCTGCATTGGAAAGATGGAAACAAGTAAGTGCCTGGGGGCTCACTGACCATCCAGCCTCACCTAATTGATACGATCCAGGTTTAGTGAGATACTTTGTCTCAAAGGGAGTGGGAGGTAGCCAAGGAACAACATCTGAAGTGATCTCTGGCTTTCACATACATGCATGCATGTTCACACCCCCCCACACACACACATACATAAATACATGCACACACACATACAAACACGCATATGCATATACTAAGATACAACTGACTAGAGCAACCTCACACCAAAGGCACTTCCTGGTGTCCTCTTCCCCAAAAGGAGGTTGTGTCACCTGTCCAAGGGGATCCTCACAGCACCATATTCATGCACCTTAAAAAAATGACCACACGATGTACAGTGTATAATACATCTTCCCGCTTACAATTCGACATACAACTAGTACATCAAAGGTGCAGAGAAGCCCGAGATGAAGTCTATTTAATTTGACTTGGGGGTAACATTTTTCAGGCAACCCACTGGTTAACGTATCATCCTATTGAAACCCAGTGGAAGGTACCTTGGCATAGGCTGGCTTGTCCTCCCTCACAGACTGTTGTCAGGGGACTGTCAATACCTCCTAAGCCAGCAGCCCCATGTCACTCTAAATGAGAACCACCTGGGGACATTTAACAACCAACACAGCTAGACTGTGCCCTAGACATTTTGCTTGGGTAGGCCTGGGAAGAGGCCCTGAGTACAGAACTGAAATGGTCTGCAGGTGCTATGCTTCTAAATAACAATAAATCCATGCGTCCGAGCGTAATAATAGCAGTTGCTGAGTGATGCTGTGTAGCAGTAACAAACAAGCATGGATTTATTTCCTTTTTACTTCCTTAAATCCACCCTCCCTAATATAGATCATCACTAGTTTATAAGGAAGGAAAGTAAGGCTCCAGGGATAACTGGAGGCAGCTCAGTGGTTAGGAACATGTATACTGCTCTTGGGGAGAATCCCGGTTTCCCAGACCTACAGTCATTTGTAACTCCAGCTCCAGGAGATCTGATGCCCTCTTCTGGCCTCCACAGGCACTGCATTCATACGAACTCCTTTCCCACCCCAACTGTCAACTGTCAATTTGATTCTGTCCTGTGTCATCTAAGGGAATCACAAATGTGGGGTTTGTCCAGATTGGATCATCCTATGGTCATGTCTGTAAGAAATTTTTCTGGATTAATGATTGATATGAAGGGCCATTGTGGGCAGCACCAATTAACGTAGGTAGGCCTGGGCTGTGTAAGAAAGCTGGTCAAGCATGAGCCAGAGAGTGAGCAGCAAGTACAGTTCCTCCATGATTCATGGCTCTGAGTTCCTGTCAAAAGTTTCTGCCTTGATTAATCTGGGGAATCCTGCAGAAGAGCAGGAGGAAGGGTTGTAGGAGCCAGAAGAGTCAAGGATACCACAAGAAAACCTGCAGAATCAAGTAACCTGGGCCAATAGGGGCTCACAGAGACTGGCCCACAAACCAGGGAGCTTGCATGGGACAGACCTAGGCCCTCTGCACATATGCTACAGTGGAGTAGCTTGATCTTCATGTAGGACTCCTAACATCAGGAGTAGGGACTGTCTCTGACTCTGTAGCCTGCCTATGGGACCCTTTCCTCCTACTGGGTTGCTTAGTCCAGCCTCAATAAGAGAAGTGTGTCTAGTCTTGACATGCCATGGCTGGTTGATGTCCAGGGGAGGCTTCCCCTTCTCTGAAAAGAAAGGGAGGATGAGTGGATGCAGAGAAGAAGTTCTGAGCTGTGCCTCTCTCAGGAAAGTGAAGATCGGTGAAGATGTGAGACCCACAAGTGCTGCAGCACAGCTGTCTGTACCAACAAACCAACCTCTGTCTTTGTCACCTGGTGGAGTCCTATTTATGCCCTCCAAACATTGCATGTCCTCCACATGCCTTGCCTCAGCACAGGTCTTCCCTCATCACATGTATCCAGTCAGTCCGAGAGCTTGGAAGTGGCAAGAAACTGCAGTACACCAGAAGTTTTTTTTGTTTTGTTTTGTTTTGTTTTTGTGCATTTCTCTCTATGGAGCCCTGACAAATGCAGTTCAACTATGCATATAAGGCAGACCAATACATGTGTGCCATTAGAAAAAAAAAAACAGAAGTATTATAATATGTTTTTGTTTTAATCTCAGGTGTAGGATATGGGGCTGCTTTCAATTGTCCACAGAAGTTGACTATAATCTGCCTTGTGCGCTAACAGGGGCATGATTTTGCCAGCTGTAGATAGTTTCTGCAAGTGTATGACATTTGGAATTTTAGAGACACTTGAAAGGGCATATAAATGCTAGATCAGTCCCTCTCAGGACAGCTGCTTGCGGTGGCAGTGCTGGCTGCTGGCTACTGCCTGCTGTTGTTGTGGTTTGTTGCAGTTTGTCAAATGATCAGGTACAAAGAGAAGAAGAAATTGGATATCTGAAATTGGATATTCTGAGAGCAAAGATCAAACCTGCCCCAAGCAACTCTATGTCCCTGATCAGCAGGAAGTAGTTTAAAGATATCGATGTCTCCTTTTCCCTCCAGCCTTCTTTCTATCCTACCTCGTGTTAGGGGCTTGAAAGAGTGAAATAGGGTTGGAGAAGTGTAGAAGAAAAAGGAACCCACAAAGTAGCCAAAAGAGGTGGTTACAGTATATTTCCTTCCCACTGGGGGCAGCAGCTACCTCATGCTCCTTCCTAGGTACATTTCACCACAGTCGGGAAAGTGAAATGTACCTCAGACTGTCATGCAAAACAGTCCCATTATTTCTTAATTGTTTGTTTGTTTGTTCAGTTGGTTGGTTGGTTTGGTTTGGTTTCCCCCCAAAAATAGTCTTTATTGGCCTTGGTTACTTGAGGGGGATGAATCAGGAGGAGTGGGTGGCACCAATACAAGGACGGCCATGCTTCACGGGCTTGCAAGTGATGAAGAACTCGCCCAAGCAGTGGCCAATCATCTCTGGTTTGATCTCCACCTGGTTGAAGGTCTTGCCGTTGTACACACCCACCATGCTGCCGACCGTCTCAGGCAGCATGATCATGTCTCTCAGATGTGTCTTCACCACCTCGGGCTTCTCCATGGGTGGCGCCTCCTTCTTGGCCTTTCTCAGGCGCATGAGCAGTGAGTGCTGCTTCTGCTGCAGGCCGTGGTTCAGGCGCCACCTCTGGCAGGCGCTGTATAACTGCATCAGCTGCTCATAGGACTCGTCCAGCCGCTGGTGGAGATCCATGCCACGGTAGGTGAACTTGCAGGAGGTCCACTCCTTCTTTCCCTCCACCTCAGCCATCTTGGTGGCTGCTTGGAAAAAGAAGTATCTCTTAATTTGTTTTTGTCAGGAATCTTATCACAGCATTGAGACAAAACAACTAACATACACCTGAAAGGAACAACACCAGGTCATACCCACATTGACTCAACCTTAGCGTGACACCTACACTAACTGGTGTTCCTTAATGTTCTGGAATTCTTAGGTTTGTTTCCATCAGTGAACTCATCCACTTAGAGTTCTGTTCAGATACAATAATAGCAGTGAGGCCAATGACAACCTCTAAGACCAACATAAGGAAAAATTTAGCTTCTAAGTAGGACTAAAGTGTTAATATGCTACATATAGTATTTCAGCAGAGCTCAGATGCCAGACAAACCCCCAAGCTCTCCAGAATGCATCCCCCCCCAATAGTTTCTGAGGTTAGAATTATCTTTGAGGGCACCATGCACTTGCCCCGTCACAAGATAAGGTGATAGTACAAGGCATGCACTTGCTGGCAGCCGCAGAGGTACATCCCCAGTCATCCTGAAAGCTCCTCAAGTTCCCTCACTTGAGGCTTGAAATCTTTTCCAACAATGGGAGCCTGGCCCTTTTCCCAGACTCAGAAGCCTAAAGTGTAGGATAGTCTCTCAGCCTTCACAGGCCCCAGACGCTGTTTGGAAGGGCTTGACTGCCACCTTGTGGCCAGTAGGTACACATGCCCACAGTGAGCAAGAACAAACAGCAAATAATTCAATTCAATTCAGCAATTCAGCTTCCCCCCCCCCCCCCCCCCCCCCCAAGGATGATGACCTCATCTTTTGACATGCCTAGAGGGAAGTGGCCCTTGAGTGTTCTGGCAACATCCCATGCTTGAGGGAGGTTGGAAAGTTTTGTTGTTACTGGTGGTTTTTGAGATAGAGTCTCATGTAGCTCAGACTGGCCTCAAAGTCAGTATCTGAAGCTGACGTAAACTTGAGCATCTTGAGCACAAGGTCTGAGCATTTGAATTATAGGTATGTGTCACTGCACCTAAGAAAAAATCTTTACCAACAAACTTACATCCCTAACCTAACCTCAGGAAGTTGTTTTAAATGATTAGCTTCACTCCAGGACAGTTGTGATGGTTCGCCATCATCAGCATGTCTGGAATCAGAATAATGATAGAAACCCCTGCGGTTGCGTCTCTGAAGGTGTTTCTAGGCAGGTTTAACTGAGCTAAAATCATCAAGCCTGAAAGTGGGCAGCACCCACTTTGGGCCCTTGGCTGAGTAAAGAGAAGAGAGCAAGCTGAGTGGCAGTCTTCATCCTGTGGGCTTTCAAACTGTGGACACAGTATAACAGCTGCCTCAGACGCCTACTGCCACGCAGGGAATGATTAGCTCATGCATGGTCTCAGGTGTGGTTTCTTGAATCTTGTTGAGATGTTGTGATTCCCACGGCTCCAAGGAAATTGGAGCGCAAGCATCTTGACTGAGTTCACTCTGCACCACACAGCACTGGGCAGGTGCTAGAGGGCCCCACCAAGCAGGGGGAGTCTCACTCAGTCTGAAGTTCCTCCAGGGCACAGAGCTCTTGGATTGGGGATCCCCGGGCCAGGAGGCAGCCAGGGACCAACTAGTCTCAAGCCCTTGGGCTCTCAGATGCCTTTGAGAGGCCACAGAAAGACTGGGGGCATGTGGGCACACACAGCCAAGAGAAACAAGGGGTGGGGAAGAAAGAAAGAGGCCCCAGCAGCTCCCCAGGAGAGACTCGGTTACCTTACTCACTTAGCAGACTGGGGCAGCCCAGTTAGCTTGCTTGAAGAGGTGGGTAAAACACCATGGTAAAACACAGGGAGGTCCTCAGGGAAGCTCAGCGACTGCGGCTACAGAGGCTCATTAAAGGTCTTCTCTGCGTTTCCCCACAGCAGGGCCCCAAAAGACACGAGGAAGTCCATGGTTTTCACAGGCTTTATTTTCATGGCAGATGGTAGCTGGATCTGGATGCACCCCCGTGAAACTCAGGGCAGACCTGAGTTAAATAGGGAGAAAGAAGGGGAGAGGGTCTAGGGAAGAATGCTTAATTGGCTATGCCCTCTGGCCTTCAGGTATCTCATTAGTATGTAAATCTCTTGAGGCTGAGGCCTGTAGTCACGCCCTCTACCTGTGCTCTTTGGGAAGGGCTGCATTGCCCTACATGACTGAATGGTGCAGGTTAATGAAGACCTTCACCATGTTTCAGGAGCCTGGATTCTGGGAGCGCAGCAGAATAGATGCCCGTCCCTCACAGGCAATGGACATCTGTTGGGTCTCCAGGCTAATTCCAGCCAGCGCTTCTACCAAAACCCAAGCTATCCTATCACGGTCCCACACTGCCATGACTCTTCAGCCATGGTGGACTGTATCTTTGAACTCTGGGCCAAAACAAATCTTTGCTGTTTCCTTCCTTAAGTTGCCTTTGTAGGGTGTTTTGACACAGTAGTGAGGAAAGTGACTGATGCAGCAATCTCACCTGTGTAAGGAGTGATATTTAGAAAATGGTGTCCAGTCCGGCTTGTTCCCAGGTAGCCACCAAGTTTTCACTGCTCCTCCACTCTGACTGGGGCTCCGGCTAGCTAGATGCACAGGCCCTGGCACCCATGAGATGCCACCGTTGGGGATGGCTCTGCCAATCCCCTACACTGTATCCACAAAGCTCGGCTGAATCCCAGACAATATCTGCCATCCTCTCAGTACCTAGTAGAAATGAGATTCTTAAAGCTTAATGATTATCTAAAAGATTTATATATTTAGAAATGCTCAATCAACAAGATGCCCACACAATTAGAGTTGTTACCCAATATCTAACCTTTTGATAGAAATTGCTACCCAGGCCAGCTTTTGACCCATCCGTGGTTCTCCATGACTGATAGCCTCCTCCTTCTCCTTCTCTTCCTCTATTTCTCTCCTCCCCTTCCTCTCTTGTCTCCCAGCTCCACCTCCTCTTCTACTGCCTAATCACAAAGCTCCACTACGAATACAATGTAGCAGAATAAGTATCCTACCACATACCTGAGCTCATTTGCAGGCTTCCAGTTGAAAAACATTTTTCTTTTTCTATTTCTATTTTTTTCTATTTTCCCTGTGTTCAAAGAAAACTACTTGGTAATTGTAAGAAACCTACTCTCCATAGTATCTTTCCCTATGCTCTATGGTCTCCATTAATTTTCCCTTCCCTCCTTCCTTTACTACATGTAAGCATCCCTGGTAAAATCTCTTCACAAAGAAACCCCTCCACCCACATCTCTGTGGCTGACTGAGTGGCTTAGGGTACATTTCTTACCCTCTCTACTCTCTGTTTAAACTTATAGGAGAATTATCTTTTCAACTAGAAAGATTGTAGGAATGGGGAGTTAACTGATAATAGTCAACAGAACCCAAGTGTGACCACCACCCCCAACACTTCAAATAATTACCCTCTAAAATAAGAGCTGTCCTTACCCTTAACAATCTATAGTTTGAAGTTTATGGTGTTATCTATAAGTGTTTCCTTTTAAAAAATAAATAAATAAATAAATAATCTGCACGTAATTCATTTAAAGTCTTAAGACTTTAAAATCAAACTTCCAGTTGGCCAAGGCTAATGGGAGAAGAGAACCAGCCCACGAACTGCCCTCCCCTGGCTGTGGAGATCATGCACTGTGTCTTGCCTTCTCCCTGCAGACGGGCTCTCAGCAGGTTGGGGGTTGGGGGATGCTGGTGGATTCTAGCAGCATGTTCTTCTGAAAACTGCCCCCATCTGGAGAGAATTGCCCTGGTCAAGGTTCCCTATTCTTCCCTTCTATGGCTCCAACATGGATGGTCACAACTCCCATATCCATTGGGACTTCTCTGAAAGATCCTATGTACCACAATGCTCCTAAAGACGTCCCTCTACTAAACTCCAGGAGATGCTTTTCTCTGCCCAGATCCTAGCCTTTTGTGGACCTCATACTTCTTGACCTATACTGATGATGAGAATCCTTCCACAATAAACCATGAGCTTGCAACCCTTCACTCCAGAGTCTATTATCCAGAGAACTCGACCTAAGACGTCTATCTGTCTGCTACCTGCTCTCAGTATAACAGCATGAGTTACACTGTCCAAGGGAAAGCCAGGTCTTTACTCCTCTGTATAGATCCATTCAGTGATCTATGCTTCATCAGAATGAAAAGACAAGAGTCTTGCTATCTATATGTGGCGTTATCCTTTAAGTAACTTCTAACTCTCCTCTCTCACACCAACTACACTGACTGGTCCTCAAACTCAACACATAAGCTTCTGCCTCAAGACTTTTGTATTTGCCCTTCTGTAGTTTTGGTATGTTCTCTGTCTGATCATCTTCCTACCTCTATCCCTCACCCCCTCCTAGTCTTCTAGACTCGATTGTCACCTCCTCGATGAGAACGCTATACTTAAGCCTGCAAGTCTCCACATACATCTAGACACCACACCCCTTTCTTACTTTGGCTTTCTCCATGACAGTACCAGGGTCTGGAACACTGTGCTTTCCTATATCAATGTTGCTCAATGCCCGTCTTCACTACCAAAACCTAAGTTCCTCGTAACTAAGCTGACTTCCCAGAGGTCACTGAGAGTACCTGGTACACAGCAGTGGGGCTGGCTCAGCATTGACTGCATGAGCAATCAAAGAAGTGGTGTTGAATGGCAAGGCCTGGAACCTTCAGGGCATCACTTAATAGCATCTCATTTACATTTTAAAAATGATTTCTTTTTAAGGCAGCATTTTTCTGTGCAGTCCTGGAACTCACTCTGTACACCAGGCTGGCCTCAAACTCATAGTGAGTTTCCTGCTTCTGCCTCCTGAGTGCTGAGATTAAAGGCATGTACCGCCACTACCCTTCCAATGATTTATTTTTGTTGTATGTGCATTAGTGTTTCTCTTGCATGTATGTCTGTGTGAGGATGTTGGATCCCCTAGAATTGGAATTACAGACAGTTGTGAGCTGCTATGTAGGTGCTTGGAATTGAACCTGGGTCTTCTGGAAGACCACCCTGTGCTTTTAACCACTGAGTCATCTCTCCAGCTTCTGATTTGCTCTTGAAAGCAGAAGCCATTGTCCTTCTATTATTTTGGTGAGGACTGTGCAGTGCCACATTTGTGGAAGCATCAGATAATACAACTGCTAAATAAATGTAAAGTATAATTTTTGATTACACCGAATCCTTCATCAGTGAGCTAATTATTTTTTTAATCATGTGCAAGCCACCAGATTATTTTTAAAGCAAGAATGTGACATTCAGACACACAAAATCCTGAAGACGTTCAGATATTTAAATGAAATATAGAAAACTTTATTCCAAAGCTATGCCCAGAATGTACAATGAAATGCACCTCCTTACAGACTTAATAAAAAAGGGCCATATCTACATATCTTTAAATTTTACAACAAGATCTTCTGCTGATCACAGAAAGTCTGATTAAAAAGTTAATCCCATTAATTAAAATTTTAAATGACTGTCTTTATATAAAGTATATTCTAAATGCAAAATATTCAAATACAGTTTCGGTATGAAGCTGTTCTCAGTTTCTGGAATCCTCGGTAGTCTATGAAAGCATAGGTGCTGCTTGAAATGAGGTAAAAGGATGAAAAATTTCCAGAAGCAGTCTTCGGATGTTGATCCTCAATGACCTGGGCAACACAATCCTTCCACTCCCCTTCCTGTGGAACACCCCCCCCCCCCCCCCCCCCCCCCCCCCCCCCCCCACTACCTAGTATTCTTCACCTGAAACAGATAACCATTTAATAATTCCTAATGTTACAATTTTTTTTCCAAACAATTTTATGACCCAAAGAGAAGTCTTGCCTATAGAGGGTCACCATTTCCTTGAAAGGTATTTTAATAAATAAAGTCTTTTAACAAGTCCTGAAAGGGAAAGGCAGCAACCCTCTGAGGAGGCGTTAGTTACCAATATTTTATTTTGTGGGTCGCCTCTCTAAAATTTAAAAATGAAGTCCTTGGCTGCGATTTGCTAAGTGCACCGTAAAAACTAAAAGTAGCTTCTAAGTGAGACACCTCAAATGTTAATAAGACGCAAGCGTCACACTGTACAATAGAACAAGCCCATGGTTTCTGACCGCTGAGCTGTATGCTCTACAGTAAGAAATAAAGTCAGTCCAGGAGAAGCCTGCTGTCAGGCATCCTGTTTACTCAGTACCACTTTCTTGGGGCTTTTGTTTTGATTGGATAATTCACAGGTCTACTGTGTTTTTAATGGTTTTACTTAAAATATTAATAAAAAGACCAGGGAAAGTGTCTTCTCTTCATGTGGCTACTTGGCAGTTTTTACAAAGACTAGGGTTACTTCCATCCTGCCAGTGGTGGATACACACAGCTGTGTGTGCTTACAAACGCTGACCTGATGGAAACTAAGACTTCATGCCAAGTCAGCATGAGTGTTCTCCATGGCTGAAGGGGCAGTGGAGATGGTACTGCAAAATGTTCTGATGGGTTCTTATCGACACTGCATTACATCTGGGGAGAACATGATTGAAACGAGATATAGAAGCACAAATTAATAAATACAACAGCATAATTTTCAGGCTCTTGATGCATGTAACCTGAAGTTGACTAAACACTGGACTGTAATACACTCCTATATAGGTTGGTCCTGAGAATCACAGACTTAGACGTGTGTGTGTGTGTGTGTGTGTGTGTGTGTGTGTGTGTGTGTGTGTTTGTGTGTTTTGCTTAGGGATTAAACCCAGAGACCCATATATACAAGGCCAGCATTCTGCATTAAGCCATATCCCCAGACCCTATAACCATATTTATGAACACACAACGGCAAATAACAACAGTTCTGAGTTTATCCAAGTAGATAAACAACAAGCTATGACACTCTGGAATTATGATCACATTACAGTTAACAAACACACTTATCAATTCTGAAGCCAAGTTGACAACTTTGGTATCCCAACAGGAAAGCTCTGCTGCGCCGATGGGCACCTGCCCAACTCTGAACTATAAAAGTAACATTTTTCAGTGCAAAAAAAAAAAAAAATACTTTCGATAAATAGCAAGGACACAATAAACACGTGGAAGACTTAAAGTATCCTGAAGATGTGTTTTCATATACAAAAAGTAATTCTGTAGACAGGCATGGTGGGGCACACCTGTAGGCTGAGCACTCGGCTGGCTGAGGCAAGAGGAACATTAGTTCAAGGCCAGCCTGAGCTATATTCAGAAGTAAACAATCACGTTTCATCTTACAGTAGGATATGACAGGGTGCTTTGCTCCTCTGATTGCGAATCTGGATGTCAGAGCATTTCAACACTCTTGTAAACAGCCTCAACATTTCTATAGTTCATCGTGTTTCTTCTTAAACGGCCACTGCGGGTGCTGCAGTACATGTTCTGCAGCCTGAAGGACAAGGTACATGAATTCTTCTACATCAAAAGAGTAGTTGGTAAACTTCGGGTGTTCCCCCAGAGTCGGATGGTGCCCCTGAGGAAACAGACCAGAACAAAATCCCAAAGTCACCAAGGGTGTGTCTTTTCTATAGACATAGACTCACTTTACTTTGGCTAAAGCAACTATTTCAACTTATGCTGTACAACATGGGCTGGCAAGCTTTTTCCACAGAGGTCCCAATGATAGTTTCAGCTCTGCCAACCATCTGCTCTCCGTCACAGATACTCTGCCAAGGAAATGCATAAGCAAGCCCAGACAATATGCAGGCAAATGTGGCGGTTCCCAATAAAACTTTATTTACAACAACAATTGGTGGGCCAGATTTGTACCACCAGAGTTACTGTTTGCTGATGGCTGCTATATATAAACTGATGTGAGCTGCTTTAACAACGTTGAGGTTTTCTCTAATTTGCAAGTATAAAATACACCTTGGTATTGAAGAGATGAACAGAGAAGAACATCTTGGAGGCTCAGCAATGGCTTGCATTTTAATAACTGGACTCAAAACCATTTGACTGAATGTTACCTTATCTTGAGGAAACACCTTGCTGGGCTTCCGCCAGGTGATGTAGTGGACGCCTCTGAGCCTGGCCAAGTCTAGGTAACAGCGCTCATCCTCACAGTTGTATCTAAGGACACAAGGGTGTCACACACAACATGAGGCTTTTGTCCAGAAAGTTGCCTAGTGTGTAACATTCTATGGGGAGAAATCCACTCCCCAAATATGGTCTTACTAAAGGTTTTGTAAATAACACACAGGAGAGAGATAATTTTACACACATTCTCAGGGTTGAGAGACAGCGTGCTGTGGTAGTACTGGCCTTCCATGCATAAGGCCCTGGGTACGAGAACAATTAAAAAATGAGTTTAAGTTAATACTCTCAATACCTTGCGTTAATTTTTAAAGACCAGAGTAAGACTGAGGAGTGGGTACCTTATTCAATAGGTCCTACTGCTTGTGAATCAGAGACTGTCTTATATGATAATATCTTTACATACATGGAAAATGTATGTAAAGTTAGGCAGCTGGTAAAGGAGGAAGCAAAACTCCCACCCCAGGTCTGTTGGGCTCTCCTATATCACCACCTCCCAGCCTTTTCTCCTTTCTTCCATCCTCCCCTCTCTAGGACAAATGAATTAAGACAGAATTCACAATTACCTTCTACCTCATGAACAGCTTGAAAATGTTGTGCCAAGTATCAGAAGTTTGTAACAACCTTTCCTTTTATAGTCTCCTTACGGATTCATCCCCCCCTCCCCCATCTCTGCCTCAGACGTGCTGGGTAAGCAATCCTTTAGAGATGGGGTCTCTGCTATCCCTGCCAGCACCACCCTGCTCTCTTTCAGCACAGGAATTATACTGACTGCAGGGAGGGAGATGCTCACAGTTGAGAGGCGGTGGTGAACCACAGAATCACATCCTGCAGCACTGAGGCTGTAAGGATGGAGGAGGGAGCCTCTGCTTCTTAAGGGCGCTGGTAGACCTCAGACCTTTTAACTCAAGGTTGCTTTTCTTTCCAGATACCACCATGATGTAGCTTGATGGTAGTTTATTAGGCTTTCCAATGCCCAGGCTGAACCTCTTAGCTCAGAACCTGGCTCCTGATCTCTCCGTGGAAAGCTGCCACCCATACTCACAGCTCGAATACAGCAGCCCAGTCCGGAAGGAAAAGTAAGTGGGTAAGGCCAGCTCCGTGCATGCCAATAAATATGTCCGTGTTGTGCGTGATCCTGAGCTGATCTAAAAACCCGAGTTCTCTGCAATATGGGGACAACACAAGAAAGGTGGGACGAGGGGAGTTAGTCCATGATCCCCAGAGACAGTATTTATACACTTGTGTCACGCTCCACATCTTCACCGATGTGACAACTTCAAGGTAATAAAGTATCTAATAATTCATTCCTTGATAATGTAACAACCTAAGCACAAACTATTATTTCTGTTTTTCAAGGTGACATATAATAAGAAAAATCATGACCCATGATAGCGACACAATTACAAAAATAGATAAAATCCAAATAAAAGTGCCATTCAAATACAGGCAGATAATACTGCAGGGCAAAGCTCTTAGCAGCAGGCCCCACCCTCCTACTTCCTGGAAAAGGGAAATGAGCAAATGCTAACAAGATATTAGCATATTCCAAGCTGATAACTACTTCCTCCTCCTGTACCAGTGGAAGAAGCCACCACAGCACAGCATACTGTGTAAAACAGGAACTTAAGGTGAGAGGAAGCCAGTGGAGCATAACAGCAGGTCCTAACATGCAGTGGCTGCTCTCAGCTTCGCATTTCTCCATCCTCAGCACAAGAGGCACACAGTCCACTGTGCCGGGATTCCAGCCACGAAGCCCATTGGCCCGTTCATGATCACATCCTTATGGATGGATTCATCCCGTTAGGAACTAGGGGCTGATGATGAATGAGCGGCAGGCAGAGGACCGAGCAGGGTGTACATCTATGGCAGGTACCCCTCTGCAGTGCGTGCGTGCGTGCGTGCATTTGTGTGTGTATGTGTAATATGGGGAAAAAAACTATCAACAGTCACAAATTGGATCATAGGTGAATGAAGGATAGAGAGAAAATTTCACTTTTTCTTTGTGCTATTTTGTGGGAGCTTTCTTTTTGAATTTTTAGAATTAGATTTCTTCACTTTATTTGATGTACATGTTTGGCCTGCATGTATGTATTTGTACCATACGTAGGTTTGGTGTCCCCAGAGGTCAGAAAAGGGCATCAGAGCCTTTGGAAGTGTAATAAACAGCTGCTTCACCACCAAGTGGATGCTGGGAACCAAGCATGGGTGCGCTGCAAGAGCAACAAGTGCTCTTAACCACTGACCGTCTCTCCAGCCCACTCTGCTCTTATGTTGCTAAACGTTTTCTACATGGAGTATCTACGTCTACACAGAGCCATTGCAGTGTGACTGTTCTCAAACCACTGACTAGATATCAGTGAGAGGCATATTCTTCTTTCCTTCCTTCCTCCCTTCCTTCCTTCTTTCCTTCCTTTTCTTTCCTTCCTTCCTTCTTTCTTTTCTTCCTTTCTCTCTTTCTTTCTTTCTTTTATTTTTTTCTGCTTAGAGACAGAGTTTAACTGTATAACCTAGGCTGCCCTGAAACTTGCTCTGTAGGCCAGGCTGAGCTTGAACCCCCAGATACCTGCCTCCTGAGTGCTGGGATTGAAGGGATGCACCACCACTGCCTGGCAACATGTTCTCTTTCCATGAGAATTTAAAAAGAAATGTAAATATTTTGTAAGTTTTTTTCCTTTTTTTAAATCCATGACTTTCAAAGCTGAAACCCATTAGCTAACAGGGTAAATTAGGCCATATATATTTCTTCTGTAAATATATATATATATATATATATATATATATATATATATATGTATCTACTTGTATATGAGGATATATGTGAACATACACATTAAAATTTAATACTAGCTGCAAACTTTTAAAAATTCAGAAATTTCAAACAAAAATCTAGATTCATTATTTCTCCAGAATAATTAGATTGTACCAGAACAGGAGACCACAGAAAGCTCAGCAACTCCCCGGAACTTGAGGCCTCTGTCATCCCTGTTTTATTTAATGATTGCCTGAGTGTCACTTCTTGGTCTCTAAGGATCAGCGTGCCCAATACCCAGCAGTGAGTGCTCCAGTCTAGGGAGGAGAGCGTCTGCCCGGACCCCGGCTTACCTGTACTTGTAATCAACCACCCGGACTTCAAATGTGGATACTGTTTTCAGCGCATTTACCAGCTGGAGAAAAAAAAAGAAGAAGATACAGAATGAGTCTTCCTTCTTTTCTGCTTCTTTTTTTTTGGGGGGGGGGGAATCCTAAAGTTCATTTTTTTTAAATTAAATTAAAATTTGTTTTGTTTATATGTGTGTGTTCATAGAGTGCTCACCTGTACAGGGGACAACTTCACATGTTGCTTTTCGAAAAATCTTTCCATGTCACTTGTCCTGGAGTCAGCCACACCTGCCCAGTGTGTGTGTGTGTGTGTGTGTGTGTGTGTGTTGTATAAGTGTGTTGTACATGTCAGTGTGACTGTGTAAACATATGCCTTCAGGTGTGCATATATTTGGAGACCCAAGGTCAACACCAGGTGTCTTTCCTTCATGGTTCTTAACCTATATTTTCTAAGACAAAGCTTCTCCCTGAACCAGAAGCTCCAATTTACTTAGACTGGTTGGTCAGTGAGCCTGGAGATTCTCCCTTCTCTGTTGCCCTCCCCACCTCCTAGTCCCCACAGTGGAGATAGCCACCACCCTTGGCTTTGTACGTGGGTTCTGGGGACCCAGACTCAGGTCCTCATGCCTGCACAGCAGGTACTTTGTCAATTGAGCCATTTTTCTAGTCCCTTCTTTTTAATATTCTGAGACAGACTCTCTCACTAAACCTGGAGCTCACTGTTTTGGGTAGACTGCCTGACCAGTGAGCTCCTAGGATCTGCATGTTGCTGATCCCCAGTACTGGGGTTATACACACATGAGGCATGCCTGGCTTCTAAGTCAATGCTGGAGATTTGAACTTAGAGCCTCTTGCTTTCACAACAAGCCTCCTTACCCACTGAGCCATCTTCCCAACTCCTAACATTTTAAAAATTTTTGCAGATAACAATTTGTATTCATTATATATCATTTATGTCTATCATTTTACCTTATTTAAATTCAAATGCTGACTGAGTGTATCTCTTGAATTCCCCACTCTATTTCTTATCATTTCAGAGCACCTGGTGCTTTGAGGATGAGGGGACACAGTGGCCCTGGCGCTATGCTGACACGATTCTTTCCATCCATTGTCTCATTTCAAACAAATGACTAGGACATTGGGCTCTATCTTTGAAAATATTAAAGTTTTAACAGAAAAAAATTCTATTTCTATGTAATTTCTAAAACAATTTTTGGCTCTTATTCTGACAGCCAGAAAGTAACCGATCATGAGCAACGTGGTGTCAAAGCGGCACCATGATTCTGAAAGTCCCTGACGATGATGGTTTGCATGTCTACCAGGCGACAGCACAACAACAGCAACATCAATGTTTACAGCATGCCTTGATCTAGGCTTGGTTTAATCCCTGGCAAAGGAAGAGAGAGCAGGAGAGAGGAAGGGAGGGAGAGAACCAGCCCTGTGCTCCTGACCACACAATCCCCAGCCTTAAACAGTGGGTCTGGATCATTGAATGCAGTGTAATTGCTGACCCCGGTTTACCCACATGTATGCAAAACTGCACAACACATGCACAATCACAAGACGGAAGTGTTTCTCTACAGCCACTTTTCCCCCAAGAGAGAACTAATTAGGTAGCATGACCTTTCTTCATTTATGAAGTAGACTCACATCAAAGAAATCACATGTGCCTGCAAGTCCCAGCATGTGTCCTTTCTCTAATTTCCAGCCACACAGCAGTATCTTGGCAAACCTTGTACTGGGCTAAGTTTGCAGTAACCATCATTTAACCAGACCACCTGGGAGCCAGGCCATATTCCTAGCAACTCATGAGGCTGAGGCAGTAGGACTGAAAGTTTAAAACCAGCCAGGCCCACATAATGAGTTCAAAGTGAGCCTGTGCTATATACATACCTGAGTCTTATTTTCTGTTCACTAGTCAAAATGTAGTTAGTCTAAGTACCATTGTCCTTGTTGTGCCCAAATCCCGTCTTAAAGGACAGGCAGCACGCTCTTGGACTTGCAATTGGGAGCAGTGTTTGTATAGTCTGCCCATGGATTCTGAAAGTATCAAACCTGCACCATAGCAGGCACTGGTGCTGGGCCTTTCCCTGAACTATCTTCCCACTGGTTTGATGCTATTCCGTAGCCTGCCCTTTCCTGATAGCCTGGGCTCACAGGCACACTCAATCTCCTCTTGCATCTATCTGCTGTGAGAGGGCTAACAGTGAAGAAGAGTCTCATTGTCTAGGCTCCCGTTTTTATCTGTCCAGTATGAGGCTGGGTGCACTGTATGATTTTGTGCTGGTGAAATGAACTGAATGCCCAGGAGCAATTTCTGAGACATTCACCCAGTCAAGCGGATGGAACCCCTTTCGATTGTATGTGTTACCGGATGCTACGGAAATACCAAGTAACACCAATCATCTCTCAAAAGGCAGGCTTGCATGTAGCTACTAGTTTGCCTAGAGGGAGAATGCTCACCCTTCTGTTGCAGTCCAGACAAGACTCACAGTCTTGTTTGACTTTGGTTTTGCCCATATTCTGTCTAGAGCTGGTGTAGGCAAACATTTACAATAAAGCAGATCTGGATGGGGTGGGAGTTTGAAGAACCTAAAAGCCAGAAGTTTCAGTAGGCTCAGGCCATTATGTATCTCTAGAAACAAATAGTTTCAAATAAAAACCTCTACTGCAATATGAAACACACATACAGAGAGAGAGACAGAGAGAGAGAGAGAGAAAGAGAGAGAGAGAGAGAGAGAGAGAGAGAGAGAGAGAGAGTACATTAGCCAAGGAAGGCAAAGTCACTATTAAAAATTTGTACCAAAACGCTAACCTCATTTTGGTTCAGGATTTTCCGATATTCTGTGCTGCGTGCAAGAATGGTAACTCGAACTTTCCCATCCTGTGATTAAAATGAAAAGTTGGAATAATACTAGATATACTCAGACCAAAAAAAAAAAAAAAAAAAAGACAACCCAAATCTCAAAGGCAATTTCCCAGAGAAGTGAAACTCACTAAGGAGACATGGAGAATTTTAGCCTGTCTCCTTAACCATTTTCCATTATCTCAGGAAATATATATGAACTTTACAAGAAAATACATCTATACAATGAGTTATTACTCAACTATACACAGGGACAAAACATGTCATATTATAGTACAAAGAGAAATGGAAGGCATTATGTTAACATAAGTCAGGCACGTGTTCTCCCTCAGATGCAGAAGCTAAAGGAGCTGATCTCATCGGTGTACACAAGAAAATACTGGGAAATACGATACACTAGTAGATGGTGGATGCTGGGAAGGAAAGAGACGAGACGGGCGGCCACTAGACACACATTGCAGATACAGGAGAATTGAGGCTTGCTGTCAAAATCACTGCAGTGTTAATAGGCTTGACGATAATATACTAGTTCTAACAAAGCTAAGAGAAAAGATTTAGAATGCTCCCCCAGCAAAGGCATGATTGACGCTTGAGGTAACATAAGGGCTTGGGTAATTACACTGTGTTAGGAGTCAAACTATAACACCCTAGAAATGTGCATGCACGCTTATTGTATATTGATTATGAATACATGTAAGTGTAATAATACACTTTAGCCATGGAAGACAAAAGCCTGTTCATTAATTACACTACTACTTCTTTGTCGGTTGGTGGGGTAGATGGTTTTTAGCAGGGATTACATGAATTAAACGGGAGAAGATAGGGAGATACGGGTAAAGAAATACACAACGAACCAAAAAAATAAAGGGTATTCTTATAATACCCTTGAGCTTATCTGCGGTGGCTACTGGCTGCTGAGGATTACAGATTGGGCAACGTTATCACAGTAAACACTGCTTTCTGCTTATTTGTTTTCCAACAAAGATGGCATTGGAGGTGAAAACTCAAGCCTACCTCAGAACCCATAACATATCCATTACCTTGGGTCCCTCTTGACTGATGTTCAGCCTATGCAGTACGTGCTGGGAGAAGGCCCTGAACAATCCAGTATTCTGACAGCCAGAGATCTAAAACAAAAGCACCAGTTCACATGACAGCAAACACTCCTGCACGGGGATCTCTAGAAACATAAGAATATCTTAGATGCTTACCAGAGGCGTGTTATAGAACAGCCCGTACCGCATGCGGGGCAACAAGGAAAACACGGCTTCTTTAAAACACACCTAAGAAGGAAGACAGTTTACAGGATACCACAGTAAGGTGAGCGCCCCTCACAGGACACCATAGCAAGGTATGCAACCCTTCACAGGACGCCACTGGAAGGTATGCACCCTTCATAGAACAGACAGCACAGTAAGGTGTGTGCCCTTCATAGATAGACGGCACCACAGTAAGGTGTGCATCCCTCATAGAACACCACAATAAAGTGAGCACCATTCATAAAACAGACAGCACAATAAGGTAAGCACCCATTTTAGGACACCACAGTAAGGTGTGTGCCTTCGTGTCAAAGCAGCAGTCCTCATTTTACAAAGTAAACCTTTAGAAAGTTTTAAGCTTTATTTACAAGAATTCTGCTACAAAACAAACAAACAACAACAAAACACCAAGAAGTCAGAACCAATGGTAACAGCCAAGAGAAACTCAAATTAAATATTTACTATATGAGTTAGTGACTTGTACTTGACAGTCACTTAAAGACATCTCACTAGGTTTCCAGTACCTTTTTGGAATCATAGGTTTTCAAATGTATGACATCGTAGTCAGTAAATGCTTTCCAGGTATCGGAGAAGAGGTCACCGTATCCATAAGAGCTCTGAAGGTAGAAACACCAAGTTAGTGCCACAAGAGGATGCTTAAGAGCACTCATGCATATGACACCATTTGTACAATAATATGACCACGGAGCAAAGTTCATCACAGTGAGTAGATTGCATTTGGAAGGAAATTTAAAAGTGAGAAAATGGCTTGAAAGCTTAAACATTAAATGAATATACTCGCCCCCACATTGAATAATAAATCATGTGACAAAACCCCATTCCAGTTAATAATGTCACTAGTAACATTATAACATCACATTATACAACAATATCTAACAATATCTGGGATGCTTCCAGTCCCAGGCATTGTTCTAAGCACTGTAGATTATTAATTCATCAAACAACCCCACAGTTTTAATGAGCTAGCTGATATCCTTATCCTCAATTTATACACAAGGAAACTGTATATAAACTCAAATAGTTTGTCTGAATTGTAGAACTAATGAGTCACAGGACTGGGGTCAAGCTGTGTCTGTGGTCTCAGACTCCATGACAGCTGCTTCTCAGTGGGAGCCTGTCCTAGTTAGTGTATTTATCAAATTCATCTCCTCCCTGGAAGGTAGAAGGAAATTATGAACTCTGCCAGGTAAAGGGAGAGGCTTGGTCCATTTTTTAAATGGTGTGACTTAGACTGAAGAATTCAGCCCAGAGACAGAAGAAACACAAGTCATAGGGATACATTCAAAAAATCTGCAATTTCTTGTCCATTATGATTGTGAATTTTTTCTTTCTCTTTTTTTTTTTTAGGTTTTGAAATTTTTAGCCTTCTATTGCAGATATTTCAAAGGTCTGGAGAATTGTTCGATATGATGACACAAAAAGGCTTTGTTTTATTGTTGCTCCAGCAACGGTACAATAAAGACCCTCAACACCATCTACAGTGAAATTGTCCTGTTGCACAATAATAAATAAAGAGTAATTAAAAGAAGTGATTTTAGACAATTTCTTGAGATAAAATACTCTAGGTAATATAAGGTGCCTCCGAAAGGAAATTTTAATGATAAACTAGCAAGATTCTGACTGAACCCTTCCCAGGAAACTTGTGAATTATTCAACAATAGCCCCTTCTAGAAACTTCATCTCTACATCCTCCCAGTTCAAATTATCCAGCAGTGGAAGAAGGAGCGAACAACTTCCCACCTCACACTGAAGAATCCTTGGGTATTCTTCAAGGTGACAAACAAACAAACAAACAAACACGCTCCTCCTGTGCAGGTCTCAAATTTGAACACACCCAGAGCTTCAGACACACAAACACCACTTGTAGGACTGGGCCTACAGGAGTAATGAAGTAAGGTTGTGGAAAGAAGAACATGGCCAACCCTCTGGACCTGAGGGTTCACTCATACTGATAGAAAATATTCAGAAGTGGCTGTGTCTTTATTGAATGAATACAGACCTTTTCTCTGCAACACTATAGTATAACAACTGTTTGCATGTACTGGGGTATGTGAGTAACCCAGTGGAGATTTCAGAGCATCTAGCAGGATGTGCATGGCCACATGCAATTCTAAGTAACTTAACACAGAGGACTTGAACATCCATAGATTCGGGTGTCCAGAGTGGATCTTGTTCTAGTCTCCTATAGACCCAGGGAGAGCACTGCATATAGAAAAGATGCTGATAGCATCCAGTACATAGCTCAGAAAGAACTGAAATGTGGGATAAAAGGAGAGAAACATGGGGATGGAAGGGAGAGGAACATGGGGGGTGAGGTGAAGGGACAAGAACACATGTGGGAAATCCAACAGATGGAAAAATGCTGGCACCATTCAAAAACAGACATGGAAAGATGCCCTTGTACTCAGAGAGCATATTTTATATAATGAGATAAATAAATCTTTATACAATGATATGCATAGAGAGCCTTATACAAACCCTTATAAAACTTTGTATAAGGTTGTATTTCCATTTATTCCCTTGGGGAGAGAGAAGAAGAGACTTAAAGGAAAAAGAACTTTCACACTTCTGCATTGTTGACCTCATGAAAATTAGTCATTAGCTCTATAATTAAAAAGGAATAGCAAAGGCCTGCAGAGATGGCTCGGTGGTTAAGAGCACTGACTGCTCTTCCTGTGGTCCTGAGTTCAAATCCCAGCAACCACATGGTGGCTCACAACCATTGATAATGGGATCTGGTACCCTCTTCTGGCCTGCGAATGTATATGCACCAGAACACTCATACATTAAATAAATAAAATTAATAAACAAAACAAAAGAATATTTTAAAAAATATAGTAAAGATGTTTCAAATCCTCAACACCAGAAAAGAAGTGCTCTTCTATGACTTAGGAGGCTGCTGGCTTTGTGGAGGTGCTCAGTACTTAAAGGGGAGAGTCATAGACAGCATTGAGCTTGTGAAATAGTCTCTAAAAAGCCTATGTCTAACTGTGGTGATGGCTCTCAATGCTGCAAACCGTTAATACTGTTCCTCGTGTTGTGGTGACCCCATCCATAAAACTATTTTCATCGAAACTTCATAACTGTAATTCTGCTACTGATATATCTGTTTTCCGATTGTTTTAGGTGACTCCTCTTGATCATCCAAGAGGGTCTTGACTCATAGGTTGAAAACCAGCAACTTAAGGCTTTGCTAATGGAAATTCAACTGTGGACAAGACAATCACACAGTACCGTTCCCAGGCAACCTATAGACTTTTAAGCACTGAATTCTGGAGCAACTGGGCATTGCTGTTTATATAAGAACTTGATTGGGAAGTTAGCAAGGACATCTCTGACCAGGAGGAAAGGTTATAAGAGAGGAGTCAGAGGACCAGCATAGAACATCGGTAACACCAGGGGCAGCCAAGCACACTGCTCAACTACATGAATGCTGCTTATCCGTACCAGAATGACAGTCAGACTACCTGAAAGTCATGTGTCCAGTTGACAGGGACCTTCATGGTGGCCCTGTACCCTAGTCTTCCTCAGCGGGCACACAACAAACAGGCAAGACAAATAGAATCTAACTTGCTTTAACTCAGCCCACTCAAGGACGATGTAAACAGGCATACAAGATGGTATGAAGAAGCTTCTAGAAAGCACTTGATCAGTGTCTCTCTACAAGTTCTTCAGAGGACTATATAGAGAGTACCTTCCGAGCCCAGAGAGAATCCTTGACCCCACCCCTCAGTGTGTTACCTTAGAACACTCACCTGCTGTTTCCTGTTTGTAAAACACACTGATAAGAGTCCTGATCCCAACTCCCCATCGAGAGAATGTGATTTTAGTAATGGCTTAAAAAAAAAAAAATGTCTTGCAGAATTGCTGAGAGGTGTTTTGCTGAGAGATGTGGCCCGCTTAAGCAAAAAAGAAGAAACAAGACCGACATTGTCCCCTTTCCTCATAGAAACACGGCCAAAATATGAAACTGAACTAACAGTAAAAATGGAGTCAGAATGGAAGTGGAAGCACATGTAGAGCCCGAGATAAAGAAAGCAAGAGCATGCCAAGAACGCAGAGGACTTTAACTCATGCCAGAGTTCCTGGAGATGGTTGTGGTGACAACTGTCCACAGAGTTGTACTATGAGCTAACTGTCTATGAAGTATGGACCGCAAATGCTTTCTCCTTGTCTGTAAAACTGTCTATGAATTAGCTGGTGTGCTGTGCTAGGGGGGTAGGAGGGATGCAGACAGTACATGCTAGCCGTTTCCAGACAGCGTTGCTTCCCATTTAGATACGTGTGTAAGATTTACCCTAGATAGTGAGCTTAAAAAAGCAGACCACTTAGCAGGAAGCAGGCTGTAACCGGAAAGCTGAAAGAACTGGGGCTGGGGGTAGCTCTGAGGTGGAATGCTTAGAATCCATAAAGCTCTGAGTTGTACTTCAGGGGTGAGAGCAGTAAATCCAAAGGGCAAAGTAAACTGAATCACTACCACCTTGCATCACAGAGGCCTCCTGTCTCAGAGGAGCACTGAGGCAGACCCTGGAGCTCTGTGTTTGGGAACGCAATCTGTCCCCAAGGGGAGAAAATCCACTATTTCATTCCAAAGTTCAAAGCACATAAGATCACACTTGTCTATGGGAAGGGACGTGGCTCAGTTGGTAGGGTGTTTGCTTAGCATGCACGAAGCCCTGGGTTTAATCTCTAGCACCATACTCATAACCTGAGCAACCTAGAGAGGATGCAAGAGGAGCAGAGGGTCATCCTCAGCTACATGGTCAATTCAGGTCAGCCTGGGCTACATGAGCTATTGCCTAAACAAAATCAAAACCAAGACAAAATAAAGATCATACATCCATATATACCTGACAGGGTGCATGTATATATGTTAGGGGGCCCAAAGAAACACATTTGAACACATGTATACATGTGTGAGTCTGGTGTGGTTAGGCATATATTTAAACATTCATCTTGGAAAATTCTGTTTCACAAAGCCAGAGGCACACAGTGGAAGAGCATGAAAGAATTGTCGCAAAAGGAGAGAGTGGGTGCTTACTTACGGTGTCCCACATCACGATGTACACGTCTGTGCTGAAAGAATTGTTAACATGCTGAGTGAGGTAGAGATTCAGGAAGTCACAGAAGTGGTGGTACATGTTAATACCTGGTGTTGGGAAAGAGAGAACATGTTAAACAAGGGAAGACACACACCGAATGTTTTTTGTTTGTTTGTTTGTTTGTTTTTCTGTTTTTCAAGACAGGGTTTCTCTGTGTAGCCCTGGCTGTCCTGGAACTCACTCTGTAGACCAGGCTGGCCTCAAATTCAGAAATCCACCTGCCTCTGCCTCCCAAGTGCTGGGATTAAAGGCATGCACTACCACCGCCCAGCCCGAATGCTTTTTTGATTCCATCCTACCTGCATACAGTTAGTTGGATTTCTAGTTATAATCAACGAGAAAACACATTTCTCCTAAATATGGACTAGGCATGGGTAATTATCAACTTGAAGAAGTATTGAGTTTAAAATCTTACTGTTAAACTGGTTATTTTGAAATTAGGAATGCATTATTTTCTCCCACACATCGAGACATAAGAGAGCATTAAGTTCTGGCATGTAGGTGCATTCAATGGAGCATGGGGAACTTTTGGGCCTTGATGGCTAGTCATTCCTTCTGATTATTCATTTTGTTTGTTTGTTTGTCTGTCTGTTTGTTTGTTTAAATCAACCAAATGACACCTGTGCACAGAGGCACTGGCAACAATCACAACTACTAACATTGTGGTAGTTTTAAATTCTTGTCTCTTTTTGCCCTATTTAATCATTCCTTATATTCTTCTTCTTAAAAGTTTTCTGTGTATGGATGTTTTGCCTGCTGAGTTCAAAGCCAGCCTAGTCTATGGAGTGAGTTCTAGGACATCCAAGGCTACAGAGAAACCCTGTCTCAAAAAAACAAAAGGAAGGAAGGAAGGAAGGAAGGAAGGAAGGAAGGAAGGAAGGAAGGAAGGGAGGAAGGAAGGAAGGAAAAAGAGGGAGAGAAGGAAGGAGAGAGGGAGGAAGGGAGGAAGGGAGGAAGGGAGGAAGGGAGGAAGAAAAAAGAGGGAGAGAGGGAGGGAGGGAGGGAAGGAGGAAGATAAAGAGGATATTGCACATTGATCCTCACACATTAATAGTGAGAGACTTCCATCCATTTGCCTAAGAATTTCATGAATTCATTGTTTTTAATAGTTCAGTAATAATCCATTGTGTAAATGTACCACATTTTCTGAGTTGTTTCCAGCCTCTGGCTATTATAAATAATGCTGTTATAAATATAGTAGAGCATGTGTCCTTGTTATATGTTGGAGCATCTTCTAGGTATATGCCCAGGAGTGGTATAGCTGGGTCTTCAGGTCGCACTATTTCCAATTTTCTGAGGAACCACCA
This sequence comes from Rhabdomys pumilio, assembly GCA_030674055.1. Taxonomy (NCBI): domain Eukaryota; kingdom Metazoa; phylum Chordata; class Mammalia; order Rodentia; family Muridae; genus Rhabdomys; species Rhabdomys pumilio. The sequence goes on from JANHMN010000008.1 coordinate 33,645,286, forward strand.
GATTGATTTCCAAAGTGGCTGTACCAGCTTACAATCCCACCACAATAAGGAAATACATGGTATATACCCACTGATAAGTGGATATTAGCCCCAAAGCTCAGAACTCCCATGATACAACTCACAGACCATATGAAGCTTAACAAGAAGAAAGGCCAAAGTGCGGGTGCATCAATCCCACTTAGAAGGGGGAAGAAAATAATCATGGGAGGCAAAGGGAGGGAGGGACCTGGCTGGGGAGGAAAGGGAGAGGGAAAGGGGGGCACAGGATCAAGTATGGGAAGCAACAGGAGAAAGAGAAGTCCAGAGGGCAAGGAGAATGAATAGAAATACACAGTTGGGGGACAGGAGGGGGAACCACTAGAAAGTCCCAGACACAAGGGATGTGAGAGGCTCCCAGGCAAAGAGGATGACATTAGCCAAAATACCCAACAACAGGTAGATAGAACCTGAAGAGACCACCTCCAGTAGATAAGCATGGCCCCCAGTTGAGGGATAGGGCCACTCACCCATCTCAAACTCTTTAACCCAGAATTGGTCCTGTCTAAAGGAAACACAGGGACAAAAAAAATGGAGCAGAGACTGAAGGAAAGGCCAAGCAGAGACTGTCCCACTTTGGGATTCATCCCATCTGCAGACACCAAACCCCGACACTATTGCTGATGCCTAGAAGTGCTTGCAGACAGGAGCCTGGCATAGATGCCCTCTGAGAGGCTCTGCCAACACTTAAGACAGATGCAGATGCTCACAGCCAACCATTGGACTGAGCCCGGGGATCCCAATGGAAGACTTAGGGGAAGGACTGAAGGAGCTGAAGAGGATTGCAACCCCATAGGAAGAACAACAGCATCAACTAATCGGACCTCTCAGAGCTCCCAGGGACTAAACCACCAACCAAAGAGTACACACATGAGTCCGTCCACGGCTCCCGATACTTATGTAGCAGAGGACTGCCTTGTCTGGCATCAATGAGAGAGGAGATGCCTGGTCCTGTGGAGGCTTGTTCTCCCATCGAAGGAGGATGCTAGAGGGGTGAGGTGGGAGTGGGTGGGTGTGAGAGCTTGGAGGCAAAGGGGAGGGGTTACGGGGCTTGCAGATGAGAGACCCGGAAGGAGGAACAACATTTGGAATGTAAATAAATAAAATAATTTTTTAAAAATATGGAAGTTGTAACCAGTTCATCTACCTTAAAAGAGGAAGCAAAAAAGACATATCACACCGCTTTCAACACATTCACAGAAAACTACTGCAATCATGTAAAGAAATAGACTTGGGGCTGAGGAGACAGCTCAGTGGCTGAGAGCACTGCCTGTTCTTGTTGAGGACCTGGGTCAGTTCATGTAAAGGTAGCTCACGACTATTGGAAACTGTGGTTCCGGAGGATCCAACGCCCTCTTCTGGCCTCCACGGGCACTGCATGAATGTGGAGCACAGCCGTACATGCAGACAAAATGTGCACACACAAAAAGTAAAAACAAAAAGAATCTTTAAAAACATAGATACATCAATCAATACACAAGTAAAATACAAAGTCAGTTCTCACCTGCATCTAATTTCATGAAATATGTTGGTTTTTCAACAACGATGTCACATTTAGCATCTTCTATAGGCCTGAAATTGAGCTGAGTGTAGCCTTGTAGCTCAGCAAACCTGGAATTGGGAATTGTGAGATAATTTAAAGGTGATTCTTTTAAATGTTCTGCTGTAACACCATAACCTGGGACCTGCTCATAAAGTGGATTTTATTTCTAGTACAAGGCGGTCCCACGGAGAACCTTCCTTAGTTTGCTAAAATTATTGACTCTAAATCCCAGTTTAATGTTGAGACAGGAACAAAACTGATTTCAAATTTCAGGCTAACATGTCAGATCAGACAGTTCAATTGGAAAATCATCACAAAATGAAAAACAGAAACAAAAAAAACCCTGATGTATTAACTGAAATTCAACAAGGTGTCCTGTCATTTGGGGGCTTAAAGGAAAAGATGGATGGGCCATAGGAACTTGCCCAGTAGACTTCTTGGATTCTGAGAAAGATCATATTCCAAAATGACCTAGAGCCTCAGAAAGACAGAAGACAGAAAAGCTTCCCTGAGACTGGAACACATCTGTGGAGGCAGACAAATGACAGACACCAGTGAAGAGAAACACCTACGGCTGTGAGTAAAGATCACCGCGGCCCTCCGTGAGATCACCGTGTGAAATGTATTAAACAGAATCGCTCAGAGCACATTGTAAAAACACCATGGCAGTCTGAAAAACACATTCCTGAGTCGTTCCCTCCTCCCTCCCTCCTTCTCTTCACCCCTCCTTCCTTCCCTCCCTCTGTCCTCTCTTGTATACAAATGAGCTCTCCTTGCATCACACAGACGCCAGAGCTTAGTGCTAGGATGTCTTCTTCAATCACTCTCTACCTTGTTGTTTTTAGACAGGATCTGTCTCCGAACCTGGACCTTGCTGGCTCAGCCAGAGTGACTGGACAGTGAACTATCAGGGTGACAGATGTGTATCACTGTGCCAGGATTATTTTATGTGGATATTGAGGATTAGAACTCAGGTCCTCAAGCTTCAGGAACAAATACTTAACCCACTGAGCCATCACCTCAGCTACGTAAGTTCTTCAGTAAGTTCCTCAAAAGGTAAGTGAGATAAATATAATATCACATATCTGTAATCCCAGCAGTCCGGAAGCTGAGGCAGGAGGATCATAAGTTCTTGGTTATCCTGGGATTATATAGCAAGATCTTGTTTCAAAAATACAAAAACAAAAACCTTTTTGTTAGAAGAAGAAAGAAAAAAAAGGAGAAAAGAAGTAGAAATTAATGCCTCCCTCCTGCCTGAATATGGTCATAACTCAATGGCTTACTTCTAATCAACAGGATGCAGTAGCATGTCACTGCTGAAGTCAGGTTACACAATGCTGCAGCATTGTGTGTGTGTGTGTGTGTGTGTGTGTGTGTGTGTGTGTGTGTGTATACATATGAGAATATATATATATATATATATATCTCCTCATGTTCTTGAGGAAGCCAGGGCTACCATGCTGTGTGTGAGTAGCACTAGCAAGAGACCCATATGGTGAAAACCACATTTTCTGGTCCATAGTCAGACAGAAATCAAGGCTCAGAGATCAGCCCTGGTGAGCTCAGAAGTCAAGTTCTAAGGCCAAGCTTGGCCTAGAGATGGTGATAGCCCCACCCAGCCCAACAGCCTGACTGCAGCTTCGTGAGGCCCTGCTGAGCTGCTCTCACTCTGACATCACAACAGGCTGAGCTACTAAATGTCATTTGCTTTACTTCAGAATAATTTGTAACAGGGATAAATAATAAATATAACTATGCCCTAGGGTATATTCTAAGATAATATGTTACCCAGCGATAAATAATACAATTATGCCCTGAGGGGCTATAATATAGAATCAGATACCAACATGAACTAGGAATAAAAGTGCCTTGTAGAATAGAAGACACATCTCTCTGTAACAGTCAGCTAGGTCCCCAGATAAACCGCATAACAAATTGACCACTACCACATAAGGGAGGGTTAGGTTATTATTTCTAATATTTTGTTCAGCATGAAGGACATGAGAAATTAACTTTATGTAAGAGTAGCCCATATAATTATAATGAAAGTGCATGAGCTTCCATGGATTTTGCATCCTAAATAGGGTGGTGATCACATGTCCCTAGACATGGGATATACATTTTCCAAAGTACAGATTTGGAAAAAAATAAGTGCATATATAAGCATGGGAGAAACCCACATATGTGCGGTTAATAAGACTCTAATAATGACAGTTTCCTGGCTTTGGTAACAGCGCTATGGTTAAATGAAACATTTATCATCCCAGGAAGCTGGAGCAACGAATGGTCCAATGGAAAGTCTTACATGTTGCTTAAATTTCCCATGAGCCTCAAACGGTTTTACAATAAAGTTTTAAAGTTCAAAATCTCATCAATGATGGAAAGAGTTGGGGTAGCATCTGGTTTCAGAGAGAAGAAGGTGGGGTAAGGCCAGTGGGGGTGCCTAGGGTTTTAGCAATGCTCTGAACAAAAGTTACATGGGTGGGCTCCCTTCCTCATTAACCAAACTCCATACCTGAGGAGGGGCAGCACATTTACAAAATGTGCTTCCCAAAGCACATAGGGAAATTGTGAGTTGCTAATACATCGTGTCAAATACTTTCTCTTTCATTTACAAACAGAAAATTCTAATACCCACTTTTTAAAATTTCATAGACTTTCATTTTAATTTCCAACTAAACTTGAGTGCTCCTGGCACTCCTCAGAAGCTTATGCCTGTACAAATCAGGTAACTTTATTCATTTCAGAGTCCCATCCAAAACCGAGGAGCATGGAGGCTGGAGAGATGGCTTGGCTGTTAAGAGCACTGACTGCTCTTTCAGAGGTCCTGAGTTCAATTCCCAGCAACCACATGGTGGCTCATAACCATCTGTAATGGGATCTGATGGCCTCTTCCAATGTGTCTGAATACAGCTATGGTGTGTTCATATATATAAAATAAATCCTCAAAATAAAATAAAATAAAATCTACAAGTGTCAAACAAACACAAATACTTTAGAGACATATTTTTTTAGGAAACAAAATCATGTTACCAAGACTGCAGAGGGCTTTTGCGCTGACCTTCAGACACCAGTGCGTGACTGTCAAGTTTACAGTATCCTCCAATTTCACCACCCTGAAGAAAATCTTCCTTGAATCTAGTGAATTAAAATAAATAAATAAATAAATAAATAAATAAATAATAAATATTGAGCTGGAAATTTTTTTCATGACTCAAGTTGCTGGGTTGAAATTAATTTCCTAACAAAATTTTCAACAGATTTTTTTTAAAGGATCTACTTATTTACTTATTTTCTTTTCATGTGTATAGGTGTTTTGCCTCCATATATGTCTGTCTGTGTTCCATGGGCATTCATGCCTGGTGCCCCTGAAGACCAGAAGAGGACATCATATGCCCTATGAACTGGAGTCACAGATAGTTGTTAACTGTCACATAGGAGCTGGAAACCAAACCCAGATTTTCTGCAAGAGCACCTAAGTACTCTTAATGGCTGAGCCATCTCTCTAGCCACTGGATTTATTTTATTTCATTTTGTTTTATTTTGAGTCAGGGTCTCATGGAACTCAGGGTAATCTTAAACTCTCTCTGTAGCAAAAGAGGACCATGAACTTCTTTATCCTCCTGCCTCCACCTTCTGAATGCTAGGACTGTAAGCATGTATCACCCACCATGCCTGGTTTATACCAGACAAGCACACTACAATAGAACCACACCTCCAAAGCCCCTCTTTGGAATTTAACTTACAAGCATGTGCTCCATAACATACCTTAAAAATATCTTATAAGGAACCCAATATGTCCATGACCCAAATCAACAGCGTGATCATCAGGTAAAGGACCTGGGTCACCCACACCTCACCCACTCCCAAACCTTTCAGCTATTTTACTACAAAACAAATCCAAGACATAGCGCTGCCCCTGGGCCCATTTCAGAGTGCCATCAGCTTTAACAGGGACCACACAGAAGTACCTGTCATGGTTTCTCTTGATGTTTCTTAAGTCCAGGTATAGACCAGTGGCTCTACAATACTGAAGGTAACGAGAGCAAACCAGACTTGAGTCGCTCTGAAATACAATTGAGGGGAGAACAGTCAGCTGGGAACAAGACTGCACTGAGGCCTCACTGTGCTGGCCATGCTGACAGCACTGGTGTGACCCCAGGCAGAGCAAGGTTTCCACTGCTCCTGTGCTGTTTTCTCGTTTGCAACAGTCTGTCAAGAGTCCTTCTGTATGTCTCCATACATCTAGCTTACTAAGAAGATTTCCCAAATACTCTAATTTATCACTTAAAATATACATATTTACACACATACACAAACATACACACGTAAATATTTGAGGCTAGCCTGAGCTACATAGTGAGACCCTATCTTTAATATAATATATATATATATAGCCACATTCAGGTTTGTTTGTTTGCTTGCTTGCTTGTTTGTTGCATGTATACTGGGAATTATAGTTCAGGTCCTCAGCCACGTCCTGTGCTGAGAATCTTTATATACAGAACCACACGCTGCAAAGTTAGCACGCATGGCTTTAAGGCTGAAGAATGAGACTTCTGTTACAGGCTGAAGACCTTATCCAAGAATCAGGATCAGAACTCTGTAGTCAAAGACCTACTTCTTAAAAACTACTCCCTGGCAGTGTATATGTCTTACCTACTGGAATGTGACATGGTTTATTAAAATGTACATACACACACACACACACACACACACACACACACACACACACACCACGCACATGTGCACACGCACGCATGCCTTTCAATTCTAAGTATTGTATAATTCACGAGATGGCTGTGTAGCCTTGGGAAAGTCGGTTACTTCTTCTGAGGGCCCAATTTTTCATTCTTGAAAAGTGTATCAATCTGTCTGCCCTGCTTGTACTAACCACACCACTCAACCTGAACTGCACACAAGAGTAAACAAATTCAGATCAGTAATGGTGCAGGCACAGCACCTGTCCCAAATGAACTGACAAAGACTCTGTCAAGATGCGATTCCTCTTCTTTGCCATGTGTTGGGTGGAGGTCTAAATCCAAAAATATTTTAAGTGCCTCAGAACATCTCTGTCTGATACATGTGTGAAGAGGAGGGTGGGCCTTTCGGAGGAAACGAAATGACCTATATGGGAACAATGAACACAGCTCCTCAGTGCTGTGACCATCCTGTCAGGAATGAAGCAGTCCATTCTCCTCTGCGCCTCTCAGATTATTGAAACAATAGTCCCCAAGGAACTGGCATTTCCTCAGGAATTTCATGTCTAAAGAAGGAAAGGGCTAAAGCCAGGTGCCAATCCATGGATGGGGGGATGGAGTGGGGTGTGGGGGTGAAGTGGGATGGGGGGATGGGGTGGGATGAAGTGAGGGGGGTGGAATGGGGAATGGGGGTAGAGATGGGTAGATAGAGTGAGATGGAGGGATGGGGTGGAGACGGGCGATATACTGGGATGGGGGGATGGAGTAAAGTTGTGTGTAGTAACTTCTCCTAGGAAGACATTTCCCATAGTTTTTACAACCTGTCAGACCACCCTGCAGGAAAGTCTGAGGCCAACACAAGGACGGGTGAATGACCACACAGGACCACACCCGACCAGGACTTCGTGTGACACATACTTATCGCCCTCTACCTAAACCTCAAGCTCACAGAGCACCCTGAAGACAGGCTGTGTATAGTGTTTGGGGGGTGGATTAGGGGAGTGTTCTTGAGGGAGTCGCTAAATTACTTTATTCTCCCTTCCTTTCCCAATGTGACCACACAGAATAACCCTTCTTTCTCTAATTTTTTTTTTTTTTTTTTTTGCTAGTACTTGTCTGTTTTAATAACTCTTCCTTCTCTAGGTTTTTTTTTGCTAGTACTTGTCTGTTTTAATAACTCTTCCTTCTCTAGGTTGTTTTTGCTAGTACTTGTCTGTTTTCATTCCGTAGATGGTAAATGGGACACGCCTAGCTCGTTAGAGCTGTTCCGGCCCATGCTCTGACTGTAGCAACTCCATTTATAATCTCCACCTGTAGGTCCAGTACCAAAGATGAGGAAACAGAAAGACTATGGGGTCATACTGGGCTACAGAGAGATTCTGCATTATTGAGCCACCTTGTCTTTATATTACAAGATAAACAATAAAACAAACAATAAACAGAAAAACTAAGCAAGCTTATTCAAGCGGCTGGACACTCACTGATCTCTCCGGCTGGCAGAACGTTCGTATCTCCTCCAGCCTTTCTCGGGCGTATCCAAAGTCAGCTTGTTTCCAGAACATGTCCTGGGCTGACTCCAGAGTGTCTGTCCTATTTGCAAAGAAAGAGATTTTATATTTTTTTCCTTTTCTTTTAAGTTTATTTTACGTATATTAGCATTCTGCCTGCATGTATGTATATGCCGTCATTAAATGCCTGGTGCCTACAGACATCAGAAGGTATCAGATCCCCTGGAACTGGAGTTATTGATGTCTGTAAACCACCATGTAGGAGCTGGGAACTGAACCCAGGACCTCTACAAAGAGCAATAAATGCTCTTAACTGTCAAGCCATCTTTCCACTCCACCCCGGCCTCACCTACTTTCTCTTTTTCTGGCCTTGGATTTTCTATTGATTTAATCACTAGAAATCTATTGTTAATCTACTTTTTAAAGTGTGCCATTATGGTCCCCAATCCCCCACCCTCCCCCAGAGTATCACTATGCACATAAAGCTATCAGACAAGCTATCCACATACTATTCCTTTATAATGAAAAGGCACAACAAAAATCTATGGAGTTAGAGTCATCTGGCCCTAAAGAGTAAATAATAAAGCATTATATACTCTGTTTTCTTTACCCAACTAACCATCTATGTGCTAGAATAGTTGATGTTCGTTCCTTGAGCATGGATGGCTATTCTTTCAGAATCTAGAGGAAACTACCAATAACTATTATCTTCTTAGCATACATCTTCTTAGCATATATGAGGGGGGGGTTCTATATTCGATGATATTTCTCCCCCAGACAGAAGAAATAACAGATATTCCTCTCATTGTGAGATGGGTTGAATTTATGACCTGGATAAGCAAGTTAGCATCTGCAGGGCTTACTGTCTACTGAGAGTCTAGCTGGGAACTAGGGCACAGTCGAGATGCATTTCCAAGAACTCAGAAGTGAGAGGAGATTCCATAAGGAGACTTACCATCCCAAGTCGACATAGCTGCAAACAGGGGAACCAAATCTAAGCTCTGGTACGCAGGAATTCTCATAACCCCAGCAGTAGTTTAGATTTTCTAAGTGTTTCTAGAACATGAAATGTGTATATTTAGAACAGACTCATTTCTTCTGATTGTTACAGGAGACCCTCTGAATGTTCATGACAGAACTTTCACATGTATGTTTAACAGTATATATCTAACAGTATATATTCATATATTATAATATTCTGAGAGGGACAGACTCAAGAGTCTCCATAATAGTCTTTATTCACTCCTTCATGTCTGCTCTATAACCAAAGTCCAGGCTTCAGCTGGACTGCCAAAGACAACCTGAATTAGGATTTCCTGAGGTATCTTAAGGTACTTCATCTGTCATTCTCAGAAAGCAAACTGATTCTATAATCAGTAACTAGAAGAAAAAAAAAACAAAAACCATATCCTTTGGAATGTCTGTTACTAAAAGAATTCCATGTTAAGGATGGCCGGGTGACTTCAGTCATCAATCAGCAGAAACAGCACAAGGTCAGAGCTCTCCAGCCCTGGAGGCCAGAGCCCTTTTGCTAAGCCTAGGAGCCATGCTGGTCAGATTCCATATGCTTCCGGTGCCAGCACCATGGGAAAGGAAGCGTCTTACAATGGCTGGCTTTGATCTCTAAGGCCTCCGGAGACATCTTAATGGGCTCTGTTTGAGGCCTTTCCAAGCTCACAGTCTCACTCAATTAGGGCCAAGGCTGAGGTGTGATTACTGAAAGGAAAGGCTAAGACTCCAGAAGTGCAGAAAGGAGAGGTGTGATAGTCTTTACTTTGGGAAAATGTTCTTTCCCTCCTGAAGTCTCATACACTTTGGGTTTTTCAGAATCCACAGATTGCTTAAGCTGACCAGTTAATTTTCTCAGTGGTTTCAATGTTAGGTTTCCTTCCTGTACGTGGGCTATGGTTTTAAGTCAGTTTTCGTCCCTTCAGAATATTATACAAAATGAAAACAGTGATAGACTCCTGGTGAAGGAAGAAGTCCAGCTTTAGCTGTGGCCTATGAAGTAGAATAACAAACCAGCTGCACCTCTGAATGAATGAGAGATTAAGACAAAGCCATCATGAAGCATGTATGAATGAGAGAACATACACATGACAATGCCATGTTGTCTTTGTATGCTAACCTCAAAAATCAACTTTAAAAATATAAGGATGCAAATAATAAACTAAAAAATAACATGCTGAACACTAGAAAATGAGTGTGAATAAAAAAAGACCTACCTTATATGGACAGTGGGCATCCTCCCTGCACATAGAGGCAACATGCCCGTTGTTATGCAAGAAGAAGGGAATGTGCTCCTCTGGGAGGCGGAGGCTGGAGTAGTCATACAGGGCTTTGCCAGGCTCATTGTCAGCCTCAGAATGAGCCTTGTCCTGGCCACTTAGTGGGACTTCATGAAGCAATACTCCAAAGACAAGCAGCATTAACATAGCAACCCGCAGACCTAGAGATCCAATTGAGAACATCTTCATTAAGAATGCCTCTTTTAAACTAGGCGGTGGCACATGCTTTTAATGCCAGCACTCAGGAGGCAGAAGCAAGAAACTCACTCTGTGAGTTTGAGGACAGCCTGGTCTAAGAATGAATTGCAGGACAGCCAAAGCTACACAGAGAGACCCTGTCTTGAGTAAAAGAAAGCCTCCTTTAGACAGGAGTGGTGGCAAAGATCTAATCCCAGCACTTGGGCAGAGGCAGAAGGATCTCTGTGAGTTCAAAGCCATCCAGGTCTACATCTCCCTTTAGGACATGGAATTTGAAGGTTGTTGGGAGTGAATATATTTGAAATCTGATGTATCATGAAATTCACAAAGAATAAATTTAAAACAGTAGCTTGTTTAAAATTTCTCTCTCTTTTTTTTTTTTTTGTTTTTTTTTTTTTTTTTGGTTTTTTGAGACAGGGTTTCTCTGTGTAGCCCTGGCTGTCCTGGAACTCACTCTGTAGACCAGGCTGGCCTCGAACTCAGAAATCCGCCTGCCTCTGCCTCCCAAGTGCTGGGATTAAAGGCGTGCGCCACCACCGCCCAGCTTGTTTAAAATTTTTAAAGCCCCCTTTAGGGTTGGGCATGTAGCCCAGTGGTAGCTGCTTGCCTAGCATGCATGAGGCCCTGTGCTCAGATCCCAGTATGGTGTAGTAAATAAATAAACCCCCTTTTAAAAGCTAGATTGCTAAGTATGATTACTAAATATTCTGCTATGTCATCAAATCATGTTCCTTTGATCACCAAATATTTATTGAGCACTTGCTATGTGCCAAGCACTGTGCTAGTAGCAAGGTATACAAGTGTGAGAAATAGACTCCACTCCAACTTTCCATATTTCAGAGTTGATTATTCAGAGAGACCAAAGAACTTTTCAGGTCCAGGGATGTCCCCAAAATGCTGTTGTCTTATAAAATTGAACAAAGGAAAAGGAAAGAAAGAAGAAAGGAAGGAAGACATTTGCATCTGTGATCATTAATAAACAGTAGATGTAGCCATGGGTCTCTCTATCTCATGTCATCCCTTTGTGTGCTCAAGAAAGAGGACCACAGATGTCTGTGTCCTTGTAGATAGCAAGACAACTCCAGGTAGCAGCACACAGACTCTGGTGTCAGCCCTCCCTAGCCTGAACCATCTCCCACTCCACGGGGGGCCCAGGCAGCTATCAAAGCTGTTCACAAGGCTAAGCTACACTGTGCCCCTTAGGGCCTCACATTTATTAGGCACACGGTAAGGTTTATATGTTTTGTTTTGTTTCCTGTCAACTGCTTCTTGTCAGTCTCTCTCACAAGGTAGCATCATCAGAGCTTCAGAAGGAAAGAATTCATTTAAGATTTCCCTGAACACAGGACTGAACAGAACATTAACATTATGAGAAATGACAGTGGTCAAAAATTTACTGGATTTCTGCTCACACACACACCCCGGTCCCACCCCCCCTCCCCCCAGGAACAGATAAATTTCTTGGGTCAGTTTCTCCTATACATCCCCTGACCAACTCACACCATTCTGCCCCCTTTACTGACAAGGCTTGCTTTCCCTCTCTTCTAAAAGACCACTGGACACACCCTGAGCATTCATTCCATAGTAAAGTCCAGCCTTTATAAGGCTGTGAGGACCATACAACTTTCAAAACCAGCCTTCATTGATGTTGACAAATAGAATGATCTGTTCAAGTTCCAGGCCTATGGGGTCATGAGGTTAAATCAGTGACACTCACAGGAATAAGTTCTTTTGCCGACTAACTAAGTAAAGAGGTTCCTTGCTTTGGAGGCCCTGAAGGCTATGTTGCTATCCCTTGTAAATCCAGGGGACCTTGATCAAACGGTGAATTACTAGCAATTTTACAAAATTCAAAACTCCATATTGAGTGCCAGGCAGTGGTGAGTTCTAGGACAGCCAGAAAGATACACAGAGAAACCCTGTCTCTGGGGGGGGGAAATGCATATTGATAAAAACAATAACTACTTAATAATGAAAATATGGACTTCTTTAATCCTCAGAATCACCCAGAAGCTGCTGATGTTTGGATAGCTTAAACCCTGAGAAAAATAAAGTACATTACCTTAAAAGCGTGCCACAAGAGACCAGCTGCTATTTTTAATATAAAGGAACTACTAAGAGAGAAAATAACTTAACCAGAAAATCCACAGCCAGAGGCCCAGGCTCAGGATGCTTGATTCTCCTTAGTGAATGAATACTAAATCTCTCAAAGCAAAGTTAGAGTGCAGGGGCCCCTGGACACAGTAACTCTCCGAGCACACACTAGTGGTGAGCAGGAAGAAGGTAGCCTACTTCACACCACATCACTCAAACCAGAACAGCAGGATAATTAGCAGAGAAAACATTCCTAGGACCAAAGCCTGTCCCCGGTTCTCATTGCAGTAATACTGCTCTCTGATTCCCAGGGCTGCCTGGGCCAGTGCCAACCTCAGGATCACAGCAGGCCACCCACCCCTAGGACTCACCCTCTAAGTCACAGCTAGGAGCACTAAGTCCTGAACTTCGGGTATTCAAATCCACGGCTCTGCAATGCGTTCTGCCGATTAATAAAACTTGACCATTCATGGAAAAAAGTAACCCTTGGCCACTGGAAAAATCTAAAGAAGCAGATCAGACAGTTGGCTTTTGCAAGGAAGGGCACGTACCCACTTGCATACGCTGGGTGATGGTTCCCTGTGGTGCATGAAAGTACAACTTCGGGGCCTGGCAGAAAGCCTTCCTGGAGTTTGAGTTCTCTGGCAAGACTTGGCAGGGATGAAAGCTTTAGTAGGTTAGGCTACCTCGTCTTTTTGCACAAAACGGCCAAGCGCGCTCCTCTCGTGTATGGCTTGATTGGATTTCCACAGGCCTAAAAGGAGAAGAGGAAAAAAGGTAAAAATCTGAACGCCGTAAACTATGAGACCAGGGGTTACTAAGGACTACCACATGAATGGCTTAGGGCACTGCTCTGCAACAGAGCCGGCAGTGGGCAGATGAAAAGTGCTTCTGGGACTTAAAGACTATAAAGTCCCAAGGTAGGCAAGCAGACAGAGCTCAGACAGGGCTTGGCTGCCAGAGGCGCCGAAGTGTCGATCCTGCTGTGGCAATCCTCCGGCTGTCTGTGGAACGTCAACCCCTCCCCTGTGTGGCCGGATCAGCCCCTCACGCCCTGCAGCAGCCAACCCTGCCCGGGCTGCTTGGGAAAGCAGCTGTCCTAGGAGGCGCTCGGGTCCCAGGTGTGCCGGGAAAGGTCTGGAGAAGCGACTCCGCCCCAGCATGGGGATCAAGGCAACAGGGCAGGCCCGGCTGGGCATCGCTGTTGCCTACGGCCACTGATCGGCTCCTGGTAACCAGCTGAAGGCCGCGGGCCCAGATCAGGGTCCCTGCATCCCGCTGCGGGCCCACAGTGGTGCAGTCGCGGGCTGGGAGCAGGCAGAGACAGCGCGGGGCCCACCTGCAGGTTGACTAGGGAGCGGCGGCGGCAGCGGCTTGGGAGCAATGAGACGTCACCGCTGGCGGCCGCGAACCGGAAACCTCCGGCGCCCAAGTCGGGCCAGGGGGCGCCCGGGAGCAGCCGCCGCACCTTGGTCCTTAGCTCAAGGGCGGACCCGAATGCGCCGACCACACCCGGCGACCAGAGTGTCTGGAGGGTACTGTTGGACACTCATCAGCAGAGATTACCAACAGCCTGGGACCCGCCGCCTGATCCATCGGGGACACCCGCTTACATTCCCTCTGGGACGCGGGACACCGGGCTGCAAGTCCCTGGCTGCTCCTCGAGGCGCTTGGCAGGCCTCCAACATCGGAGAGTAGGCAGGCAGACCACCGAGCTGTTACACATCACCCAGGGTTGTGATTTTATTGCTTTTTCACTCTGAGCAGTTGATGTCCTGATTTTCAAGAGACTGAATGGAGTGGGACACTCTCTGGTGGTAGTAAAAGTACTGTAAATTACAGGGAAATTTACCTGCCCATAAACTGTCCAAGTTCAATGGCTACTCTTGTTTATGTTTTTGCTATTTCATGATTATTTCTATTCTGCTTGTTTAGGTGCTCATGATTACGCGTACGCGCATCTCCCATTCTTTTCCATTCTTGGCACCTAGCCATTCCAGTATGCCTTCTGGAGCAACATTAAATTCTGATTCAAGAGCTGACAACATGGCTCAGAGTTTTCAAAGCGCTTGCTGAAGCAAGCCTGCTGACCTAAGTTGGATCCCAGGAACCCACCACGGAAGGAGAGAACCACTCACTAACCTTGTTCTCTGACCTCCTGGATGCTCTTATACCTTCCTATACAATATTAATAAATGAAAAAAAGCTCCAACTTATATTAATGGTGCCAAAATAAACATGTTCAGATGCATATAGTTCACATGGCTTGCATGTCTTACACACTTTAAGAAGCTATTATGAGAACTGAAACCAGAACTGGTGGTTCGGGCCTGCAGTTCCAGCTACTCCACAGCCTGAGGCAGGAGAAAGAAGTTCAAGACACCAGTTTAGTGACCACGGAGATCAATGCTCACCTATCATGTGCAAGACTCCAAGCTCATTCCCCAATAACATACAACATACACATGGGGCAGGCATGTTAGGGAAGGCAAGGGCAGGTGGATCTCTGTAAGTTAGGAGACACTGTGTTGTGTGTGTGTGCGTGTGTGTAAAATTTGTATTTAATATATATGTGTATAAATAAAAGTACAATTTGTTTAATATGTATGTTTTATATACTGTTCAGTATGTATTAATGTGTTAGCATGTTGTTTACATGTGCCAAACATACGTTAAAGAACATTAAAGTTTTTTAAATGAATTTTAAAATTTTTATATATGGGGTATTTTGCACACACGCGCGCACTCTCATATACACACACACACACGACCAGATGAGGGCATCAGATCTCTGGAACTGGAGTCAGTTATTAGATGCTATGTGTGTACTAGGACTTGAACTCAGTCTCTGAAAGAGGACCAGTGCTGTTAACTCACCTGCTAACCATACTAATAAGCACTAGCAAGCATAGCAGAGGCAGTGTATGGGCCCTTGTGTGATGGGAACACAGCAGCAACTTTAGGACTTTTTCAGCCTATTTGGTACTGTCCTGGTTTTGTTGTTTTTCAGGAAATATAGCTTTCCCATTACTGCAAAACACATAACTATGATTATTTTAAATCAACTTTAAAAGGAGCTTGAGGTGTAATGATATACAGTTAAAAATAAATACATGAAATAGGTGAAACGTTTGCTAAACACAGACTAGCCTAGTTTATATTGTAAAGATAAACTAATCACACTGGCATGCTATCTACATGGGGCTCTTCCAGATACTAACATATTAAGGAGTCTCTGTGATTCATAGGAAGTAAGATATGGAATTTTAAAATGAGAATGAGTTCTGTATTATTATAATAGCTATTTCCAATTTCCTCAAAATGTATCATTATAAAAATTTAAATTTGACTCTTCAAAATAATCTTTTGAGATAAAACTTCTCTGTGTAGTCCTGGCTGTCCTGGAACTCACTCTGTAGACCAAGAAGGCCTCAAGCTCAAAGGTCTGCCTGCTGGGATTAAAGGCAAGCACGGCTACCACCCGGCATAAACTGATATTCAAAATAAACTCAAATGACACCAACAGAAAATTAAGTGAATAAAATAAGCTAACTCGCTCTGTTAACCTTTGAGTTTCTGTAACAAGCCCCTGAAATAATTACATTATAAGTGATTTTAACTTTTTCAGCTCAGTTCAAAACTGTTAGTTCATGGACTACAAAGATGACTGCGTGGACTTGCTACATGGAAAGAACCAACCAAATGTTGAACTTTGCACATACAAAAAGTAATTGATGATGTCTTTGTACACTGCACATTACTGAGTGGAAAATGGTACTATTACTTACCTGAGGGGTACACACCACCTACACACACACACACACAGGCACACACAGGCACAAATATACACACTGAACACAGACACAGACATATACACACACACACACTAAACACACACAGTCACAACATACACCTTCCAAACAAGACACCACACACATATCACATCACATCTACATACACTACACAGATAAAATAGTTATTTAAAATCTTTACTAAAAGGAAGGACTATTGGTGTAAGAGGAAAAGGGGTCTTGAACGATGTAGACAGTTACACTATAAAAAAAATTTTCTTAAATATGCAGCAATCCTTGAAAGCTGAAATGGACCTAAATGTTCTCTAGCTGCTGTATGTAACACAAAGGAACTACTCAAACAAGTTTAAAACACATTTTGTGTCTCCTTAGCAGGAGCTACCTTCAAAGACAGGGAGAATTAAAAAACAACCTAGGCTATTCTCCACAACTGGACAGTGAGTGACAATTCTGGCATTGTGTGACAAGCCAAAGTGAAGTAGCTAGGATGGAATAGTGACGCCGTGAGGGCAGATTCAGGAAGAAGTCATGTGGACATTGTGCAGTTCTGGATTTTCTTGGAAGTCTCGACATCTCTCTTGCATATACCACCACATAGGGAGTGTACAAAGGAGCACTTCTGTGAGTTACAGCAAAATAAACTATATAAGCAGACTTAGAAATCTTTATTTAAATCAGATCCATGCTTATTTACATTATCTTTCATTTGGAATTAAAATACCAATCTGTAGTTTAAATCATACTTTTAGCCCTTTACAAAATATGTAGCTATTTTGTTTTTTTAGTTTAAAACTGACCAAGGATAAGAAAACTTGGACCAGCTTTTTTGTAATGAGATGAGAAACAATCCCTAGAGCATAGACGTCTATAATACTAAACAGCAGTAAATAAGACATTTTGCACCCATTTCTTCTTAATTTGGGAACTTTTTTTAAAATACTACAAATTGTGTGAATCTAAAACATTTTTAACTTTATATGTATGGATGCTTTGTCTGCATCTAGGCCTGTGCACCACTGTGTGCCTGGTGTCTGAGGACACCAGAAGAGGGTGTTGGATCTCCTGGGATTGGAGATACAGATGGTTGTGAGCCACCACATGGGTGCTGGGAATTGAACCCAGGCCCTCCGGAAGATCAGCAGGTACTCTCTAGAAAAAAAGCATGTGCTTTTTAATAAGCATTCTAATAAAACTTTCAATTAATGAAATAACGGATGGGAAATATACTTCCCAAATATTCTTTACATTTACTTAACTACAAAAAACCCAAATTCTTCTACGTCAGAAATCATCCACACTTAGAATATTTTGAATTGTACTGCCATGTATTTGGTCCATTCCACATGCTAATGCTATAGTGTTCTAGAGAGGCCCAGCAGCAGCAGTCTCCACTTGGCCTCCCCGGGAGGAACAAGGGTATGACACTGTCAAACACATGTGCCTCTTAATTCCAAGTATGTGAAGCTTTTCTCTCCCAAGAATGGAAGCATCTAATTGCAAACTATTTTATGCATTAGAATATTCTACTAGCATATGGATAGATAATTTTCAATGATATATAACAAAGAAAATAATTAAAGGTCAACCAATGTTTAATAAGTCTTCTGCCACTTACTGGGTTATTTACAAGAAATTTATTCAACTTGCCCCTATCAACTTGAAATGTACTAAAAGGTCTAAGTATATTCTAACC
The DNA here is from genome assembly GCA_030674055.1 of Rhabdomys pumilio. Taxonomy (NCBI): domain Eukaryota; kingdom Metazoa; phylum Chordata; class Mammalia; order Rodentia; family Muridae; genus Rhabdomys; species Rhabdomys pumilio. Next base: position 33,663,158 of record JANHMN010000008.1, read on the forward strand.
AACATAAAAGCAGTGTGAACACCAGCTATTAATTTATAGATGAAGCAGATAGAAATGGCTGCATGTCATTTTATAAATAAATAAGTTGAAAACATTTTAAGATTTTAAGTGTGCTGATTTTATTAATGTTATTAAGGACCAAGAAAAATATTTAATGTTGGTATTATAACATTTAGAATTTAATAAGGAAATCTTAATTTCAAATTCTTTTCTCTGCCACATTTCCAAATTATCAGTTCAAAAGGTATTTTACATTTCCCAAACTACTGGTTTCAAATGCTTGCCAAGAATTTTGAAATTTGAATTTTGAATTCAGGTTTCCTGTCTCTTCTAACTCTATATATTTATTGCGATCAGACTTATCATTCTGCCCCTGAATATTAAAACATTTTAAAGCTAGCAAAAAGTTATGAGGCTGCTTTCTACCACTAAAATACAGAAACTTAACTTCATGACTGTTACTTTCACCCAAAGAACATTTATTCACGCTAAAGAACTGAGCTCGCCGCCGGGCGGTGGTGGCGCACGCCTTTTAATTCCAGCACTTGGGAGGCAGAGGCAGGCGGATTCCTGAGTTCGAGGCCAGCCTGGTCTACAGAGTGAGTTCCAGGACAGCCAGGACTCCACAGGGAAACCCTGTCTCGAAAAACCAAAAAAAAAAAAAAAAAAAAAAAAAAGAACTGAGCTTGCACAGAAGAAACAAATGAACAGGAAATAAAAACAAGGTCACTTGAATTATCCTTCAATATTCTCCATTCTTCAAGACGGCTATTCACAGCTGTGTGTGTTCTCAAGTATAGTTTAAAATGTAAATAAAATTTACAATAAAATTTTTACTTGAAATCCTACCTTCTCATTGGGGGGAAGACAGTTTTAAGACCCTCAGTGGATGCCTGAAACAGTAGAAGCTACCAACTTCCAGCAAGATAGCCAGTGTTGATGTTCATCTTTCCATTAATGGAGCACTTCTGGCTAATCTTTGGCTTCTTCACTTTGGGGCCATTAAAGAACAAAGGGATTACCTGAACACAAGCACGTCCATACTATTACAGCAGACCCAACAGCTGAGGTGGTTCAGTGACTGACAATGGGTGTGAATATACTGGACAAATGGAGTCAAACAGTGGGATTCCAGCAGGCTACTCTGACAGCATACACTTTAACATTTATTAACTCTATTTCTGGAATTTCCATGTATTTTTGGATTATTATTTTTTTTACCTTAGTTAGAACAACAAAAAGCAAAAGAACAGATAAAGAGGGACCATGATAAAAGCAAATAAATAATTTTAGGTAATAAAATCTATCAAAATATATTACAGGTCTAAACCACAACCTGATTAACAAAGTAACATTTGGAAAAGGGAAAAACTACATTCTAAAGTTATTCTACACTACTCTTTGCTATTTGTTTGTTGAAGGTTCAAGGAAAAACTGTTAAACTACACAAAATTATAAAATCCCCAATTTAAATGTACTCCTATTACTTTCCTGTTTTGCTATGGAGATTGTTTTAAAACATTCATTTTTAATGTTCCAAAATATAATTGTATGAAAATAAACAAGTAATTTTTAAAGAGTAAATTGACTAATTTTAAAAGTAAATTTTGTTAATGACTTTATTATGTTAGATTCATTTAACAGTGTAGTAAAATACTTCAGAAGTCCCTGTTGCTGGTGCTATCTATCACAATTTACTACACGCAGCATTTCCCATCACCCAATTATGCCTCGTTAATATTGAGTATCTGTAGCTTCCTTTGGATAAGTAACAAAAAGCATCCACATTCGCTCATACTTCATTGTGGAAGATACATGAAATAAATTTTCAACACAGAAATATTTTTAAGTTTAAATTACTCTTTAAACTCTAGACATGTCAGTGTGACTTCTACTTTTAAAGGAAAACCTTAGTTTATAATTTAGTAGTCACAGGCTTAATAACCTTTTTACTCAGATGTTTAAAACACTTTTAAGAAATATGCTGAAGATTTCAGTGTGAAAGATTTCAAAATTTCAATGTTAACATTACTCTGTAAATCTCTCAATATGTACAAACACATACAAATTAGATACAATACAATTAATTATATATCCACAATAAGATGAAAACACCAGTCTCCTTTCCTGTGGATAAAGTAATAAATCTCTGTGCTGCTCAAGGCACTGGGAAAAAAAAAGCTTTAAAAAATAAAATTATAAAGAATAATTTCAAAAATAAAATTCAAATATTACATAAAATAATTTAACTGTAAATATTACTACATACTAGAAAAGAATTGTTTAAAAAGTTTTTTACAATCTACAGCAAATCCCAGTTTCTAATTCTGTAAAAGAATTTATTGGAAGTCTGCATTTATATATTAAGTGTTTACATTTAGCTTGATGGGAATACACACTTTACAAGTTAACTGAGCCTTTGTCTTAGAAGTTCATCTATTTGAGTTTTATACATATTTTTTACATCTTCAAGATCTAGGCGAAGTTCCTCTGCTTCTTCTGCTTTTTCTCCATACATCTGCAGAATAGTGTTGTATCTTTGATCCAAATCCTAAAAAATATGTTTATATTTTTTAATGATCATACAAACATCTACAAGTCACTAGAAAAAATATCACAAGTTGAACAAAAATATAAACTCATCTCTTTTAAAAGTTAAACTCATAGCCAGTCTATCTAGAGATACAGAGCAAAACAGAAGAAGTGCCTTTAAAGGCTAGATGGAGGACAGGGGAGATGGCTCAGTGAGGAGGAGCACTTGCTGAGCCAGCATGAGGACTTTGCTTCCAACCCCCAACACTGACAGAGAGAGCCATGTGGTCTGTAACCCCAGCACTGGGAGGAGGCTCACTGGAGCTGCAGCCTGTCAGCCAGCCTACCCACAAAGCATCAAGCTCCGGGCTCAGGGAGACTCTGATGGGAGTAACAGAGGGGAGAGTGATGGAGGAGGACAGCCACTACTCTTCCTGCCTCCTAGCGTGTATCACAGCACACATGTACACAATGCACACAGACATAACATACATACACCCCAACCATATTTCTCCCCATTAAATGTATAATTCTCTCCAACTAGACTTAGTCACTCCCTTTCCCATTAATTTAAGTATCCTCCATGAGATTTTTGTCTTCATGACTAACTTGGTTTTAAGTATTAATTGGCATTTATCCCACAGGACAAGTCTGCCCTAATATTCAATTATGTCACAGTGATGTGATGAAACAAACATCAAGTCAAATACTATAAAGACATACATAAAATCTTGTTCTTTTCTTTGATTAGAACTAAACATTTTTATCTAAACAGTTTAGGATAGACAGTAACACAGGCAATAGATTCATCTTTAACGTTTACTCAACTACTGACTCCTTAATTTTCAACAAAATCATCAAGTCATCCATATGCATTTTCTGTAAACTAAAACCTGGTCATTTAATAACTGGATAAAAACACCGCAGCCCAATCCCTAAGTGGAGAATACTTACTCGCAGCTGAACTCGGAGCTTGGGAATCTCTTTCACTTTCTCCTCAAGTTCATCATTCTGATTTGTTAATTTAACTAGCTCTTCAGACATTATGGATCGAGTTTTTTCTAGGTTACTAATTTCTAGCTGAGAAACATAATCACAAAATGGTTTCAATAAAAATATACCTTGCTTAAATGCTCTTATTAACATAAAAATATTTAGTGTGCCATTTTTTGAAGACAAACATATGTCAATGTATAATCCTGAAGCAGTGGAAAAAGTGGGGCCCCAGCTGTCTTTATAAGTTTACTAATTAGAGGGTTCACTAAGCAAGAAAGAAGAAAACCCAATGATCCGTTACAAAAGTGCAACCTGATTCTTCTCTAACAATGCACATTCCCATTATTCTATGTTACCAGAAAAAGTCATAGGAATGAGAACATACGTCAATGCCATCCCTCCCAACTGTGTGGGTTGTATCGCTAAAAGCTTTCACCACTATCTGAATCTAAGCAGCACTCTCAAGCACAGCATCCTGGGCAATGTCCATCAATCCATATTAAGATTGTACAAATGAGAATGGGAAGAGCTATTCATTGCCCGTACATACAGTTTATCATCATAAGCTAGCAACGCTTTCTAACTCTCACTCCATAAGCAGTACAGTCCCTGCCTCTCTGCGTTGTGTCTTCTAAGTGCAGGTCTCTCTCATGTTAGTCAGTCCTTGCAGTGGGCAAGTCAGAGAAGCTGCTTCTGTGGTGTGCATAGGAACAAGGAAGTAAGTATGCTGTTTCAGCACTTCCTTTTTCTTGTTGAGAAGAGACACTGGGAAGGAAGGGGCCACTCCTGCTCTTAGATACCCTAAGTCCTCTCTGTGGAAGGCCATGGTACAGGCTCCCAGCTTGTCCTAGGACAGAGCAGATACATCTACGTAATTCTGACAGTCAGTTGGTTAGGAGAATCAATCATTTGACTCGAGCTTTTATTATTAATACGTGCATTACACATTGGGTTTTACATGTCAGCAATTCAATGTTATTTTCCAATGTGCTTAAAATTCAGATGAAATGAAGGCTACCACTTTCTGGGACCCATTATTTCATGGGCTTCTACAGCATACTTAATTTGTTTTCAATACCTGTAAATGACTAATTTCTCCCTCCCTCAGCTTTAGCTGAGACTGCAGATTTTCAATAATGCTTGACCCAGCTCCCATCCTTACAGCTTCATAAAGATTGCTTCCACTGGCTGACGTAGACATTGGCCCAAATGAAAGATCATGAGACTCATCCTATTTAATTAAAGAACACACACAGACAATTAACATACATTATATTCTATCATCAAGTTCAAACAAAGACCCTGTTAATTCTGGCTTTGAAATGTCTATTAGTTTTCTCAAAAGGAGAAAATCATGTGTATTTCTTCACTTCGATTAGCACCACATTCCCCAACAAGGTCATGGTGACAGCCAATCTGGTGACTGCACGTTCCCTCTAGCACTACTCAAGGAAAGAACTAAACACATATAAGAACTGTATGCCATACCTGAGACAGGAAGGATGCTTGCAGCCCTGCAGCATCTACTCCACTTATAGAGCTGGAGCGTGACATGGTGGGAGTGCTAGAAACAGAAAACGGCTTGTGGTCCTTAGGAGGGAAAAAAACTCTGTAAGACTGAGAAGCAAAAAATAAAGGGAGCAAGAAAATTTCTAGAATTAATGAAAACAAAGGCATTATATTCTCCATAACAACCGATCATAGACCAATGCACTCCAATGACTTCAAACCTGTTCTCATGGAGCACGGACAATGCTACCATATTCAGTCCAGTCGTTTTAGAAAAACTTAAGACATCAGGACAACCAAACCACAGCCCAATCCACAGTCACCCACAACAGCTTAGCTATACATATTAGCACAAAGCAACACAATTCAGTACCTTTTCTTTTAGTGTTTCTTGAGTGAAAATGGTTTTCTTCCTTTCTTGTTCAACTTTCATTCTTTCTATTTCTAACTGACTGCTCAAAAGTGTCTAAAGGAGAAAGCACAGCGAGATCATTTTGAGATACTAGCCCACAGCACCTGCAAGATTCAACTGCAAATCTCAGAGTGTCAAGTACAAGCTGCCCCTCAGCACTGAAGACAAGGTTCCAGCTCACCCAGCTCAGCTCTGCAGCAGTTTGCTGCCGTCCCCATCCATCTCTAATGCAAGCCCTGGGGGGAGCGAACACTAAGAAATACCTTTTCTTTCCTTGTCTCTTCAAGCGTTCTTACATATTCATCTTTTAGGTTTTCTAATTCAACCTGGTACCTAGTAAACCAGAGGGAATTAAACAAAACAAAAAGGTGACAGGACAGACTATTAAAACCTCTCCACTTGTTAAGCCCCAGTTACACAGTCAGCAGTCATTTTGTCACCAGCTCAGCATCGAAGACTTTCCAGCTGACTGTTCCAAATCACTGAGACTCAAAAGTTCTACTCCACCCCCATTTTTAAAACCAGTGCTCAGAGATTTAAAACAAGACATTTAAACAGTAATTTTTAAGTGCCACCATTCCAAGCTCAAACGTGGCAAAAAAAAAAAAAAAGGGAAAGAGAAAGAAAGAAAAGAAAAAGCAAGGTCAAGGGTAAAAGAGTATCCATTATGACTTTATGTAATCTCAGATAGATGATTTTACAGGCCATGGCTTTAGGAGAATCCAAATTCTTATTTAGAAAAAACTGGAAGACTGCATAGCTACCACTCTCTCTTCCTTCTTCCCCGCCACGCCCCTACTTTTGTAGGTGGCATTAGCCTTTTTAAAAAACTACACTGATAGGACCTGGAAAAACACAATACTTGTAGCCTGAACATAGCATGGAGCCTCACAAGACCTACAGTGGATCCTTCCCTAGCTTGACGCACGTCACTAATGACCCTAACTTTAAATACTGCAGGGTGTTCAGTTCTCCATGCAATGAAGCTAAGAGCCAAGAAAAATACTTTGCAAAAGTGCTTTAAGATGTCAAGAACCACAGAAAACATCACATAAGTATACTCACCGACTATTTTCATCCTCTAGTTTTCTCAGTTTATTTTTCTCTGACTCTAGCTGGGCCTGGAGTCTACTGTTCTCCTGTCGTAATAGCGCATTCTGTGACTCCACTGAAGACATCTGGGTTTTGTTGGCCAGGAGTTCTTCTGTAGCTGCGCGTTCTCTTTCAACTGCTGCAGCCAACAAGGTCTGCGATTCACCTGAGTATAGAGGAGGAAAGTCACACACATGCACCAGGGAAAGATCAAACACTAGGTTGGTTCTAACCACAAATTTCTAGTGACTCAGGTTTCCAGACTAAGACAAGAAGCCAGTACTGCTCAATGCCCAAGTTAGCATTCTCTCCTCATCCTATCTACTTGAAAGCACTGTTATTCAATAACAGGGGAGTGAGTCATCACATAGCACTGGAGCAACCAAATATCCATGGACAAAAGTAGACTAGTGAAAGACAAACAGAATAAAAGAAAGATAGAGCAATAAAATGGAGTCCTTCAAACGAGCTTCTGCAGCAGGTGAAGAGGAGGAAAAGACAAGCGGGCTAAGGCTGGAGCTCCACTGGCTGTTTACTTGTATAGCATGCATGAGGCCACGGTTTCATGCCCAGCACTGCATAAGCCAAGGTTGGTGGTGTACATCTATAATCCCATGACTTGGAAAAAGAAGCAGGGAGATTAGGAGTTCAAGGACATCCTTGGCTATCTAGAGAGTTGAGGTCAGTTTGATATCAGTTTGAGGTCAATTTGGTTATATGAAACCCTGTCTTATTTATTTGTTTGTTTACAATATAAAAAAGACAAGCTACAAACTGGAAAAAATAAATGCAAGACACATGTGTAGGTTTAGTGTTTCAAGTACAGAGAGAACTCTCCGAAGTGAAACTGTAGACAGTTTACTTAAAAAATGAGCAAAAGCTATGAACAGGGAGTTCATCTGCAGTGTGGATAAAGCTATGAACAGGCAGTTCATCTACAGTGTGGATAAAGCTATGTACAGGCAGTTCATCTACAGTGTGGATAAAGCTATGAACAGGCAGTTCATCTACAGTGTGGATAAAGCTATGAACAGGCAGTTCATCTACAGTGTGGATAAAGCTATGAACAGGCAGTTCATCTGCAGTGTGGATAAAGCTATGAACAAGGAGTTCATCTGCAGTGTGGATAAAGCTATGAACAGGCAGTTCATCTACAGTGTGGATAAAGCTATGAACAAGCAGTTCATCTGCAGTGTGGATTAAGCTATGAACAGGGAGTTCATCTACAGTGTGGATAAAGCTATGTACAGGCAGTTCATCTACAGTGTGGATAAAGCTATGTACAGGCAGTTCATCTGCAGTGTGGATAAAGCTATGAACAGGGAGTTCATCTACAGTGTGGATAAAGCTATGAACAGGCAGTTCATCCTGCAGTGTGGATAAAGCTATGAACAGGCAGTTCATCTACAGTGTGGATAAAGCTATGAACAGGGAGTTCATCCTGCAGTGTGGATAAAGCTATGAACAGGGAGTTCATCCTGCAGTGTGGATAACGCTATGTACAGGGAGTTCATCTACAGTGTGGATAAAGCTATGAACAGGCAGTTCATCTACAGTGTGGATAAAGCTATGTACAGGGAGTTCATCTACAGTGTGGATAAAGCTATGAACAAGCAGTTCATCTACAGTGTGGATAAAGCTATGAACAGGGAGTTCATCCTGCAGTGTGGACAAGTAGAAAGCAAGCACATGAAACAAGGCTCAGCAACAGCTCTCACTAGGGAAAAGAAAATTAAGATGATGAGATAAACGAATGATAAATTAAAACAAAACACAACAAAAACAAAGAACTAAAAATGCTACCAAGGTTGTAAACAAACTGGATTACTCCCACACTACAAGCACTGTGAAACAGTTCAGCATTTTTTTCTGAAAACTAAACACGAATGCCCACATGGTCAAGCAACTGCATATTTGGTCCTTTATCCACAGCCATGAAACTTTTTACACCCACATTCACTCCTGAACACAGACATTTGCAGCAGCTTTTCCACAATAGTCCAAATCTGGAACCAGACCAGATATTCTTCCCCAAGTAAATGGAGAGATAAACTACAGAACAAACATTTCAAGCTAACACTCAACAATCAAAGGACTACACTACTGACATGGTTATAACTTGTTAAAATTGTATTTGTTTGTGTTGGCTAGAAGTATATGAATAGAGTAATACTCTCTATTCAGTAATTTCCCTTCACCAATTTCAATGTCCCAAAGTTTAATTAACAGAACAGGGAAGTTGCCCTGAACTGAACTCAACACTTTGGAGTGGTAATTTCTATGTGCATTTCAGCAAATAACACTGAGACAACAGTATCTGAGCTGGGAGTCCCAGCACTCAGACAAAAGGCAAGTACAGTGGTATATGCCTGTAATCCCACAGCTAGGCAGGCAGAGACAGGAGGATGCTCATGGCTTGCTAGTAAGCCATTCTACGCAAATCAGTCAGCTCCAGGTTCAGGGAGACTCTGTCTCAAAAAGTAAGGTAGAGAAGCAATTAAGGAAGATACCAGATAGCAACCTCTGGCCTCCGCACACATGCATATACATATGGGCACATGAATTTTCACACATACTTGCACATACAAACAAGCATGCCACGCCCACACAAACACAACAAATGAAATGGCAGGCAGTAAAGTATGTGACACACTGTGTAAGAAAAAATGCTTTAAAAGAGTCCTAACTGAGGTATCCATGAAAAGGGGAAAGACATATCTATACATTAGACACAAATGTCACCTCGAGATCAAGTGAATTTCAATGTCATACCACTATTCTATTTCTATACACAAGACAGAAAGTCTCCTGCATCGAACATAATATACTAAAGAAGTTACCAAGCCTATCAGAAAGATTCTTCTCTAGCGTCTCCCATGATGATGTCTGGGATCCTAGAGTTGCTTGTAAATTTTCTATCTGTCGAAGCAATGGTCTTGTTGTTGATGAAACACTTTGACTCAGCTCTTGGTTTCGATTCTCTGCTTCTTGGAGTCTCTGAATCAAAAAGTTCTCACTTTATTACCATTGATAGATGAAAAAGAAACACTAAAATCAACAGCAAACCTAAACATGAAATTTTTCCAAGAAAAATTATTAGCTATCTTACTTTTAAAAAAAAATATTGAATACACAGCAAGTCTATCATGATAAAATTACTTCCTTTAAAACAAAATTAGGTATTTTCCTATTTTTTTTTCCAGGGGATTTCTTGTACTTGGCTCACATAAGCTACAAAAGCACATCCACTGGTAGTAATGCTTTCAATCCAGGAATATTAGCTTCGGGAGTGGTCATGTTACTTCAAGAGACACACTTTTGACCTTGTGCCTGGGAAAGCATGACAATACCTGCTGAAGTTCACTGATCTCGTGGCGTAAGTAGTCCTCTTTTCTGGCAGCTGCCTGCTCTGCCCGTTGCAGCGCTAGCCTCAGGTCCCCCACCTGCAGGATCAACAGTACTCTGTCAGAACATTAGCTGTAACTTCCTGCTGACATTCGTGTTGACTTTTTATGTCTGACACTCCATGCTAAACAATGAGCACACATCCTGCTCCTTAAGCAATGCCAAGGCTATAAACATATTCACTACCTAACCAAAAGAAAGCACTCTGTTAGCCTAGAAAAGTATGTAAATATGTATAGCCCTGCCATACAATAAGAGAGAGGGGAGATCAGACTAACAAATAAACAAACAAACCAACAAACCCTAGGTACTGAACTAGGGGTTGTGGCACACATCTGTGAGGTCAGTACGAGCATTTCCATTTCCAGGACAGCCTAGGCTGTCCAGATAGCTCTGTGCTACATAGTAGGCCCTATCGAAACAATAAAACAAAACTAAAGAGAAAGTGTGATGCTGTATGCTTGCAGTCACAGCTATCTGAGGTATGAAACAAGGCTTGAAGGCCGCTTGCACAACACTGTTTCAGTACAAGAACAAGGAACAAAGTGCTGCTCACACACAGCTACACACTGTATAACTGCCATAACTTTTGAATATTGTGGCATATTTAAATAATCAGAAAACAGGGTTGGCATCTATCCGGCTATTGCAGTACTGTGATTTAGACTGTGGCTCACAGCCATTAGCAAGCCTGGTAACAACAAGGTGAACATAGAGCTGTAAGCAGTATCAGTGCTGTGATTTGTTTTCAAATGCTGACACACAAGCATTAAACATTACAATCAAGGCATAAAGTAGTATTCATCCTACATGAAAAGATATTGTGTCTACAATTATCAATTATATATATAAAAAAAAAAAAAAACCTAGAGGGAGATAATGTTAACAAAGTAACATACAAAATTAGCAACCCCTATATACCATGATGATTTTAAGAATGACAATCCAGGCTGGAGAGATGGCTCAGTAGTTAAGAAAGAGCACAGGATGCTCTTTCAGAGCTCCCAAGTTCCAATCCCAGCAACCACATGGCGGCTCCCAACCACCTATAAAGGGATCAGATGTCCTCTTCTGTTAAGCAGGCATACAAACTTACAGAGCACTTATATATTACATATATAAGTAAATCTTAAAAAATTAAAAAAAAATTTTAAAAAGAGTGTCAGTCCCATACCCTATTCCTTACTCCCTCAATTTTTCTTTATTATTATAATGTATTTTTAATCTGAAAGAATTTTTAAGTATTAAAAGATTAGGGTATTCATGTGTATGTGTGTTATGCATGTGTACAACATGTGTGTACAAGTGCACAAGAAGGTCAGAAAAGGACACTGGACCACCCGGAACCGAGTTATGGGCAGTTATTAAATGGCCAGGTTAAGATCTGTGAAGCAAACCTGGGTTTGCAAGAGCAGTAAGTGCTCCTGACTGCTGAGTCATCTCTCTATCCCATTAATTTAAAGTAGTAATATTTTGTATATTCAGATTTCCTTATGAGAGGTATCCTCTTGAAAGTGACAGGGTGGCAGAAACACATGGATATGTGGAACACAGCATAATTTCCAACACAAAATATTGAAAGCAATCCAAACTCATCAAAAATATGCCTGAAAATTACATAGCCAAAAGGTTATAAAACTAAAACTCTAAGTTTTACTGTTATACAACTAGCAGAGTATCCTGGGGATGGCTCAACCATTAAAGGTTAGATGCAAAATGTAACAAGAGTCTAGTAGGAACACACAGCAAGTCACAAAGCAGTGATCTTTCCTGTAAGAACAGTGACGGAAATACAAGTGTGGCTGACTATCAGAAGGCAGACATCTGTACCTGCATTTATGAGAGAAATACTGAAAAGGTGAGGCCCATGCTGAGAAAGCGAGGTGCTTAGACCAGGAGGTGCAACAGGGAGGAGAGACAATAGAAGCCAAGCTTTCCTTGGTAAGTCATTTATCCACCAAATATGTGAAACAAAATCAAAAGTTAATTGAGGCTGCTGAGAATAGTTCTGCATGCTTTCAACAGTGCTTGGAAAACTAGATGTCTGTGTACATTAAGACCCACTGTGCAATGAAGCTGTAGTTTAGTAGGGCAGTACACTTCCCTAGTACACAAAAGGCCCTGGGTTAGACCCCTGCACTAAAGAAGTCAAATAAAGCAAAGTGTAATGAGTATTTACACCAGCATTATTAATGTTAGCTAAATGATATATCTCAAATGTTCAATATCTAATATTATGTTTATACAAATAATAAATTTCCTCTTCTTCTTTTTTTTTTTTTTTTTGAGACAGGGTTTCTCCGTATAGCCCTGGCTGTCCTGGAACTCGTTCTGTAGACCAGGCTGATCTCAAACTCATCTTCCTCTGACTCCCAAGTTCTGAGATTAATGGTGTGCACCACCACTGCCTAACAGTTGACAATTTTGTAACCACGGAATGCCAACTCTCTTTCTTCCTACATTAGGTTTATGACCTGGCAGAAATGTTACAAATATGTTCAAGAGTCAATTATATAATACAGTCCCCTGAAACTGTATGTTTTAATTATATGTACATATATTACTCTGGCAACAGGATACCTAGTTTTATAAAACTTTCTTTCCTCTGGCAGTGAGCGTTCGGCTCTATCACTGAACTACATCTCACAACACCATATACTCATCAACATGGATGAAACTCACAGAAAGCCAAGCAATAACAGCACGGTGTGAGCATCACACTAAGAATACTTTAAAACACACATAAGTGAGTTTGTACAATCCAGCACTCTAAAAACGCCAGTAACATAGTCATGGAAGTCTCCTAGATGCACCTCATATAAGAACAGATTCATATTTGTTAGTAAACTGTTTCACTTTACAGAAATATACAAATACATAAAAGTTAGCTTTAACGATCATTGCCTACCTGAAGCGCTAATGCCTCTTGCTGCTGACGGGCTTCTTCCTGGGCCTTCTCCAGTGCCCCAGAAAGTTCTTCTTTAGCCTTCATCTCACGCCTCAGAGCAGCTTCTTGTACCTCACTATCCTTAGCAGCATTGGCTTTGTGAAGATCGGTAAGTTCTCTTTAAAAAGTAGATTGATACTTTTGATTTATTAGTAAAACGCAAACATGAACACATACCTAAACTAATGCAATTTCTCTGTACCACAGAAATCTCAAAATAACAGCAAGCACACCTGTCCAATAACTCTAGTCATTATAAGGCTCTTATAATTGGACTTGCTTTGTCTAACAACAAATGTAGTCATAGAAAAATCTATAAATGTTGCTAGTGTCCAGATAACAGAAAAAAGACAAGCTGGAAAGATTGCTCAGTGTTAGGACAGTCTCTTCTGTCCTCCTTGGGCATATGGTACACAGATACGCACGCAGGTAAGATACCAATGCACATAAAAATAAAAAAAATAAAAATAAAAGAGACTTCTTCACCCTCCCACTGTGATAACAGATTCTAAACACGCTGCACATCTCGTACCTGTATGCACTATCTAGGGCCGCCTGAGTACTTCGGCTCTTCTCTTCAAGTTCATCCATGTCTACCTGAAGTCGGCCAAGGTCTTTCTCCTGGCGTTCCACCACAGAATTTAGTTTTTTAATATTTTCTCTATGTTGTTTCTCAACCTCCTCTTTGCCATCAAGGACCTATGTTATCAAAACAGAAAAGATCACGTTTCAATAAATGATGCCATGGTACATAACAAATTCCAGGACATCTCTCAACACTGGTTATAGCTTGAATAGAAAATGTGGCCCACTGGCACATGTGTCTGAACATGGCTCTACTCATGGATGGAGGAAACGGAAGAACAGGCCTTAAGGGTTTGCCCAGCCCTGCTTCTCTACTTCCTTGATGGCACCAAGTAACAAAGACTTGCCACACACTTGCACCACCACATACCACGCCTCTGTCATACCTTCCCCACTGTGATGGAATCTCTTCCTCTGGAATCTTGAGTCCAAGAAAACATCTTCTTCAACTTGTTCATGTCAAGTATTTGACCACAGTGATATAAGATAACATATTAGCTATTCATTTACTTATAAACTAAAATCTTGCCTGACATCCCATTAAATCATTCTGAATGCTGCACACACCACGGCCAATTACAGGAATTAAGATTAATGCATGTTCAAAGACCAATGACAGCTGGTCACCTGTCTTAAATGCTGTAACTCCTCTTCTAACTCCTTAGCTTTTCTGTTCAGCTTTGCAATAACATTTTCATTGTCTTTATCTTTAGCTCTTAATTTCTTAATGATGTTGGAATTATGCAGCTGCTGCTTTGAAAGTTTTTCTCCTGGTGATTGTAAAAAAAAACAAACAACAACAAACAGTGAGTGTCTAAGAACCTGCATAGAAAGCTTTATCTAACAAATAGCATACAATGAGTTTTTAATATCACAAAGACTTTAATCTCCAGTGTTAAACTCATTTGAACAGGAATTATCAATAAATATTAAAACTATTATGTGACAGGATTCTAGGTAACAAGATATTAACAGTCTTCATTTGCTCTTCAGCCTCAAACTCAGGATCCTCCTACCACCACAGCCTCCCAAATGCTGGGATTACAGGTGTGTACCACCACAGCCAGCTTATAGCTGCATTTTAGAATTACTTATGTATGTCTATTTCCTGCTTATAAAAATAGGTTCCTAAAAGACAGGGAAGTATATCATATCTAGTATTGTACCTCAGTATAATACTAATATAATCACTGTTTAAACGAATTCATATGTAAGTAAAACAATGGGTAAAAGTTAATTTCAAATTAAGTGATTGCTTCCAATTGTCCTCAAATTCTATACCTGCTCTAAAACATATTTACATTGAATGACTTAAGAAATGTTCACCCCACATTTGTAAAATAAACATTTTAAAAATAAAAGATCTAACATTAACTATCATTAAAATAACTGCAATACTGCCATACAATGAACTTTATACAGTCATCAGTAATAATATATAAAATATTTAATACTACAGTGACATGTAAGAAGGCTGCACATGAAATATACAATATTAACTATGCTTGAAGATGCAAAGATACACTGAAGAAAAACTAGACCTCCAAGATTAAAAAAAAAAAGCCAAAATACAAATATAGTAAAAGTCATCAAATGTTAAAAACTCATCGTACTCAGACCAGGAACTCCGAGCCCTCACAGACCTACAGACACAGCCTTCAGATGTATTTCGTTAGTGATGGGCTCTTATATGACATGTTACAAACTTGTAAAGGGCAGCACAAATTTCTGCCCAGTTTTTGGAAATTTTAAACAACAACAACAAAAAAAAAAATCTTCCCAGGGCAAAAAGCTACATATTTTTTTTTTTCAAGACATCTCACCCCCATTCTTCCACAAACCATCCCAGCCACTTCTGTGGTGTAAGTCCACCCTCCTAGCTTTCACTCCCACTCTCTTTTCCTTCCCTTCCTGCTCCTCCTGCTCCATTGCACTTTTCCCTCTTCTTTTCCTTACTTTCTTTTCATTTTGTGTGGGGGAAGAATGGGGGGCTGTTGTTGTGTTACTCAAGTTCATCTTCATCCCCTGGGCTCAACAGACCCTCCGGCTTCAGTGATGCTAGGACTACAGGTGTGACCCACCATACCCAGCTCAATGTTTGTTATTAGGAAGCATGTTCTACCTGTTACATAGTAAGTATTCTTCCTTTTCTTAGAGTATTTTTAATAATCAACAAAATACCCACCTTCTTCCATTAAACCTTGAATCTGTTCATCTTTTTCCTTCAAAAGGTCTGCAGTTTGACTACAATTTAATCTAGTGGCAAGTTCTTCCTTTATGGTTTTCATTTCCTAATTTAAAAAAGCTGTGGTTATCATAAAGCATTATTTTCATCCTGTCTCTATTTTTCCAGCCTTCTTTTGTTTGAAGAAGCTACCCACCCATAATTTCATTCCAATAATAAAATCTGTCAGTTTAGTCAATCTACTTGCATAGTTAATACAAGAAAACAGCTGTAAATACCACATAAAAATCCATACTCATCATTTTTATAAGCAAGTTTTAATATAGAAATATGAGTGAAAATTACTTCCTATACTGTCATCCTTCAGTTATCTCTACACATGTAATCTATAGGTTAGGCTTTGCATTTGGAACAATAAAGCAATATAGGACAGCAAGAAGTTTGTTGGTTAAGTATCTCAAGTTATTGCCATTGTCTAAAATGAGCTAGCTAATTAAAGCAACCAAGCATGAGACTTCATGTAAGAGTTCGCATAGAAAAACAATAAATTTCCATTAACCAAGTATATGGTTATTATGGTTACATACTTTAAAGTACCAATAACAATGGCAATCAAATTACCATTAGACAAAAAGCAGGAAAGGGATTCTGTGAAATGGCTTGGCAGTTAAAAGCACTTGCCACCAAGCTGATGACCTGTATTTGATGTACAGGATCCACATGGTGGAAAGAGAGAACCATCTACTGCAAACTCCCCTAATCTTCGTATGTGAGCTATGGTGTGGCAAGTGGGTGCACATGCACATTCCCATGCACACGTGCACGCGCACACACACACACACAAAGTGTGCACATGCACACAGGCCCACACAGAGAAATTAAAATGTAAGAGATTAATAATAATAAAGTGGGAAAGCAGCCTAATCTCAAAAAGTTAAATGCAAACAGCAAGTTATTAGTAAAAGCTAGGACTCGAATGATAATTAATAACCATAGCTTTTAAAAACTGAAGTGTGTAAGTGCTCCTGAGTGGGAGCACAGCAACAACGGCTCCTTAAGAGGCACGGCTTTGCTCCCAAAGGGCATATGGCAATGCTTACAACTAAGCAGAGAAGGCATGACTGCAATGCCATGGAGAGGCGGAGGCTGCTGCTAAGCATCTAACAGCAGAGTGAGTAGTCTTTATAACAAAATTAGCCTCCTAAATGCCAACAGTATCAGAGATGAGGAGTGCAGCAGAAGTCAGTATTGCATACACCAAAAGGGCGTCATTAGCCACTATAACTATAACTACTCGTTTCATTTACACTTAAGAAAGTGTACATGTTTGAAGTGGTAGGAAAATAACCCAGAGGACTAATGAGTACTTTCAAAAGTGTACATAGTACCACTTTGGTTTAAGTGTTGCTTATTCTGATGGAATTATCATTCTTGGTTACCTTAATGGTCTTTGCAAGGACTCATATATATATTACATAAATACCTGTTTTAGAGAAAATGTATGTATGCATGTACACATCAGTGTGCACAACAGTGGAGGATATAGCAGCCTTCAGGGAACTTCTCTGATTACTGGTCCACATTGAGACATGGTCTGAACACAAAGCTCATGAATTTGGAAAGGCTGGCTGACAAATAGCTTTTAAAAGAGCCACCTATCTTTGAGCCCCTTCCCCTAACACTGGGGTTACTGACACTTGCCATTATGTTTGGCTTTAACACGGGTTCTGGAGATCCAAACTCTAGTCCTCATGCTTGCCCAATAGGTGTTTCAAAGCCTGCTAAGCCAACTCTCCAATCTCTAGATTTCTCTAAAGTATCAAAATCTACCAACTTTAATATACCCAAAATCTAAAATTTACCTGTTAATATGCTACATGTGTTTTTAATATTTACTCTTTTCTAATAATGAAATATGAGCTCATTCATAGAACACCATAGTGTTTAATTTTAATTACCTTCTTAGCAGCATCTCTCTCTTTGCAGGCTAGTTGAACTTTCTTTTCTGCTTCTGCAATTCTCTGGGTAAATTCATCTTTCAGAGAAGAAATGCTACTACTTTCTTCTTTTACTCTGAACATTTCACTAGATTCAAAATATATGAGAATGAAGATACTGTTTAACAGTCTAGAGGTAATGAAGTCAGTTTCCAAAATGCAGACAGCATTTTTCCAATACATACCACATTAAAATAGAACTCGGTGAAGTCTAGTAACTTTTATTCTGCTTTGTTTGTAAGACAAGGTCCTACAACACAGCACAAGTGTCCTCTCTAAACTCATCCTCCTACCTGTTTCTCTGCTGGGATGATACAATGGCATGTGTGCCATCATGCCTGTCCAAACAGTTACTTCATCAAAGAAAAATTACTTGTAAAATTAACTTCATACATTTATTAGTGTTGCTCAGGACTGAACCAGGGGCATGCATGCGAGGAAAACACTTGACCACAAACCTCTATCCTCAGCCCTACTAAACTAATTTTAAAAAACCTCAAATAAAATCCACTCGTGAAAATGTCACCAATATTAGACATGCAAATCTAAGACAAAAGTAAATGTTTCAATTCTAAATCTTTCATGTCACACTTCCTCAATCATCTCAAAGTAAATTAATTCAGTGTTAACTATAGGATTTCAATTTTCACTAAACACATTTTAAATCTCTAATACTAAAAGAATAAGAAGATATATGTGTATATTACATATACATATATTACATATACACATATGAATGTATTTTTATAAAACATTGAAAATGTCAACAATAATATGGTACAGATAATATGAGAAGAAAAACAAACTTTAAATATGTTTATAACTGAAACACTATATAATTTTCAGTGGCTATAGACAAGTTCAACTGCAAAACATTTTGTAAGTTTGTAAGTTTGTACATACATGCATATATATATATATATATATATATATATATATATATACATATATATATGTATATATATATATATATGACAAGCCTGGTACCCTTGGAGTTATGTGGGTGCTGGAAACCAAACACAGGTCCTCTGCAAAAGCAGCAAGTGTTCTTAACCACTAAGCCACCTCGCCGGGTATAAATTGTGAAATGTTTCAATTTTAAAGTATCCAAGTACAATGGTCTGCACATACTTTGTGACATCACTTGTGTGCTCTGAATACTTACTCCTTCAGATTATCATAAGCTTCCTCTAGAAGTGCCTTTTCTTTACTAAGGGACAATAACTGAGTTTCCCTCTTTTCTAGTTTCTCATTCAGAAATTCAACTGTCTGGAAAGAGAGAACAAACACAAGTCAATCATTTGTGATGCAGGTAAAAAGCTGTAAGAGTAAGCTGTTCACAACTCAAAAACCAATGCTGAGGACACAGGAGACACAGATGAACTCTAACCAATGGTTAGGAGAGCACAAACCCGAGCAAGCATGTAACTGGTAGGATTCCACACTGATGAATTAGTCTGGGAGAACAATTATGTAGTATCAACTTGATCGGCCACCTGAGGATGTAGAAAATTCCACTTCTATGTGGTGAATATACTAGGTGATATGTATAAGAACATTTAAAGCAGTTTATTTCTAACAGAAAAAAACTAGGATAATTTATTTGTATAGTCACTAAAGAAAGAAGATATATAAAATAAAGTAAGAGTTCCAAACTTCTGGTAACGTTTCACATCTTAATTTAGTTGTAGCTAGATATCCCACTAATATTTTTATTATTCTTTAACCCAAATGTAATTAGTTTTTACTATTATCCACTATACTTAAAAAAAAAAAAAAAAAAAAACCTTAAGCATGTAATTTGAATTTTCTAGGGTGTACAAAGCTAACAGAAGTAATTGTCTGAATATCTCATGTCTTGTCTAAGTCTTGCTAAAGCAATGATAAACTTATCTGTAAAGGGAGAGAGCGGGCTGGAGAGATGACTCAGTAGTTAAGAGCATTGACTGGTCTTCCAGAGGTCCTGAGTTCAATTCCCAGCAACCACATGGTGGCTCACAACCATCTTTGTAATGGGATCTAATGCCCTGCTCTGATGTGTCCGAAGACAGCTACAGTGTACTCATATGCATAAAATAAATAAATCTTTAAAAAGGGGGGGGGGGAGGGTTGCCTTTCCAGCTTCAAAAAAGTCTTGTCTGAGTCAGAACAGCCTAAAAATCACTTATCTTCCTAAAGAGTCTGAAAACAGGAACAGTAACTAGTGCTACCTTTGGGGGATTCAAAATACCAGCATATACTCTATGGTTGCTGCTACTCATTCAAATATATAGCATGGCATTTTGTTCCTGAATAATATTAAACCTGCAGGGAACAGAACCTGCTGCTTTCAAAAATGTTAACTAAGGCAAAACTGAGCGTTCACAGCACATTTCTCCATGTTATACACTCCAGAAGCCTATCAAAGATGCTAGCTCCTGTTCAATGTCTAAGACTCAGGAAAAACCAAAGCTGTGGTTTAACATTAAAGAATTGACACCATTTTCTCTTGTATGGATTACGGAGAAGCCACTGGTTAGTCTCAGGTTTGACTTTTGCTCCTTGGGCATTTCATTTTCTTATTCATGTAGGCTAGCTATTAAAAACAGATAGCAAAAATAACATAAGGAAAAACCAAGCCAAAACACTGTAAGAAGGTTATATCAATGAAACACCAACATTAGAATATTAATCATAGGCTGGAGAGATGGCTCAGCAGTTAAGAGCACTGACTGCTCTTTCATAGGTTCTGAGTTCAATTCCCAGCAACCACATGGTGGCTCACAACCATCTATAATGGGGTCTGATGCTCTCTTCTGGTGTTGCTGAAGACAGCTACAGTGTACACATAAATATAAAAATAAATAAATAAATTTTTAAAAAAGATATAAAGTCTTTGTATTAAAAACAAAGAATATTAATCATAGGAAACATCAACATTATTCATATAAAACCAGAAAGATAAAATCTAAAATTTCCCATAAATAAAATATGCATGCAAAACACTTTGATATAAAAGTAGTAATATTCAGGTTGATATTCCATGTCTATCTTCAGGAGAATACATTGTGACATAAAGCCTTTTGCAGACTGGAAGGAGGATGAGCAGAGCATGAAAGCATGTTAAAGTGATAAGGATGCAATAATAAAGACGGAAAATGGAAACATTAAGCTCTTTTTTATAATATTTACTTAGTCTACCATAGTTGCGCTGCAAGAATTTCAAATAATTTAACATAATTATTCACTTTAAGGTCCTTAACTGCTACAATCAAATGATCAAACATCTACTTTTTTAAATCACCACTCGTCCACAAAAATATCTGCAACTCTGAAAGATACCCCAAAGCCCTCTTCTACTCTGTAGTTACCTTGCAAACATCTTCTTTCTCCGGTGGTGCTTTCAGCTGGTTTTCAGCAGCTTCACACTGCTCAGCAGCTGGTCCAGAGGCAGAGTCCCCGCCATTTACTGGTGTAGGAGAAGCCAATGTATCTGGCTGTTCACAGTTAACTGGAGTAGCACTTCGGCCACTTTCCTCTAATTCTGTTTCCTCAGAAGGTGCAATTAATGTCTCGTTTCCTTCCTCTTCTTCAGCATTCTCTTCAGTAGATTCTACTACTTTAGTCTTTGGGGCTGAAGGACTCACTACTATAGGTACTAAAGCATAGCCTTTGCCTGGCAGTTCGTCGTCTGAGTTGATCTCACTTACACTCCGGCTATCCAGAGACTGCACACTAAACGAGTCTATTCTTTCAAAAGCGTCCGATGAGCAGCAGCTCTCATTGAGCTTTTGAAAGTCATCTAAGCGGCTATACTCAGGACAAGCAGATGCAGAGAGAAGCTGAAACGATGTCTGCATGAGGTGAAGACTTGACTTTGCATCTGAAGTCTCTTGCCTTGAACTAGCTGAGCTCTCACTTATTACGCTTTCGTGATCTAAAACTTCAATGTCACTAGTGGTGGAAGTACCCGACGAGAAGGAGCTAGCAGGAGGAGAAGGTGTGTTGCTCTGTCTGTCTTCGTGCTTTTGCTCTTTAGGTTCCAAAGCCATATCCTTAGTTTCTGCTGTAAGAGACTGAGTGGCTGTGGTAGATACATCTTCTGTTGGGTTTGCGTTAACTACATTCTCAGACACCTTCAATCCCACAGCGGGCACCTTCACCTCAGACTCTTCACTGGCAGTTTCTTCATGCTTGTCTTCAGCTACAGGTGAGGGAGTGCCCACGGCTGGAGTCTCTCCTGAAACACACACAGAATCTCTCACTTCAGACTCAGCTGTCTCAGAAGCTCTAGACTGGCCAGGAGATGACGATTCTTGTAAACTGCTTTTCACTTCTTCTTCTGGCCGCTGTGATTTAGCTGGAGGTTTTGATACCACTGGACTCTTCTGAATGGTCTGGACATCCGATGGAGAGAGAAAGGCACTGAAGAAATTTTCAGATTCATCTACTACAGTCCTTCGAACTGGCTTTGTGATTGCTTGAGAGGCTGTTGGTGGACTCTGAGGCTCGGTGCTTGAGTTCAATCCCCAGGTTGAAGTATCCCATCCTCCACTCACGGGGGGACTTATTCCTTTGACAAAAATAAATTAGCTCATTAAATAAAGAATATTAGCACTGACATTTCAATCATCATCAGAGGTATCAACTGGGAGAAAAGAGAGTTTATGAAATGCATCCTGTAACTTGGAAAAGTTAGACTCTTTCCTCACATTCTCACTAATTAGTTTCCAGGTTAACTTTGGGTGTAAAA
This sequence comes from Rhabdomys pumilio, assembly GCA_030674055.1. Classification (NCBI taxonomy): domain Eukaryota; kingdom Metazoa; phylum Chordata; class Mammalia; order Rodentia; family Muridae; genus Rhabdomys; species Rhabdomys pumilio. Next base: position 33,685,550 of record JANHMN010000008.1, read on the forward strand.
GAATAAAACCAGTGTGAGCCAACCTAAGAGGGTCTAACAAAAAAGTACAAGCCCAGACTTGGTTTTGCCTAGCCAAAGCCAAGTATGCTATCCCTCCGAGTACATACTTAAAGTAGTGATAAAGATTGTAAACTGGTGTGAAATCCCAGGTACATAGCTCATCTCACAGAAACAGTCCAAATCTAACAGGCACATGTAGTCACAGCACTATCCAGCTACACCATCATTTTATTCTCGTAACATTAAATAATAAAAATTATAAGCTAAACAGACAGCAACGTTCAAAACTTAACCTAAGATAGTAGACAGTCTTTTTCGAAAATCACAATTAAACTGATGTGAACAGTGGGTTCTAGTGAATAAAATTCACTTTTATGTACTTAATGACCAGTCTGCAAGTTCTTCTCTCTTAAAACCCAAAATATTTTTTATACATTTTTTAAGATAGCAAAATCACCAAAACTCTGCAATAAAAAACTGGTGGAAAGGGTACACAATAACTGGGGACTTCCAGAAGAAGAAGAAAGAAGAAAGAAGAAGAAAGAAGAAGAAAAAGAAGAAGAAGAAGAAGAAGAAGAAGAAGAAGAAGAAGAAGAAGAAGAAGAAGAGGAAGAGGAAGAAGAAGAGGAAGAGGAGGAGGAAGAGGAGGAAGAGGAGGAGGAGGAAGAGGAGAAAGGAGGAGGAAGAGGAGAAAGAAGAGAAAGAGGAGGAGGAGAAAGAAAAGAAGAAGAAGAGGAGGAGGAGGAGGAGGAGGAGGAGGAGAAGGAGAAGGAGGAGGAGGAAGAGGAGAAAGAGGAGGAAGAGGAGAAAGAAGAGAAAGAGGAGGAGGAGAAAGAAAAGAAGAAGAAGAGGAGGAGGAGGAGGAGGAGGAAAAAGAAGAAGAAGAAGAAGAGAAGGAGGAGGAGGAGGAGGAGGAGGAGGAGAAGGAGAAGGAGGAGGAGGAGGAGGAAAAAGAAGAAGAAGAAGAAGAGAAGGAGGAGGAGAAGGAGAAAGAGGAGGAGGAAGAGGAGAAAGAAGAGAAAGAGGAGGAGGAGAAAGAAAAGAAGAAGAAGAAGAGGAGGAGGAGGAGGAGGAGGAGGAGGAGGAGGAGGAAAAAGAAGAAGAAGAAGAAGAAGAACAACAACAACAACAACCACAACCACCACCACCACCACCACCACCACCAAGAAGCCCTTTAACAAAAACCTGCCCTTTAATAAAGCTACAGGGAATAAAAAGTGTCAGGGAAGCTGAGCTGGGGACAGAATTTTACATTTATTTGTTCAGTGTGTGAAAATTAGAAAACAAAGCTTAAAGCAAGATTAGGTCTTCAAGGTGACTAATTAGCATCCTCAAGGATACCAGGGTTTAAGTTTGCCTCTTGAAAAATGTGATACGAAATTACAGTAACCCCACATCCACTTAAACTATCCCCATTCTTCAGACCCATTGTTTTGTAATCTACAACACAACAGGTGATCAATGAAAATAGCATTCAAGAAAGCATATTCCATTCCAGACAACCTGCCCTTAAAAATAAATTATACAGCACTATTCATGTCTCAGATTTCGTGCGGGGCGGGGGATAATGAGTATCTTTATATTTGAAACTTATTTGATCTCAAGTTTAGTAACTCCAACTCTGGGGTCCAACCACAAAAGGGCGAGCTACTCAATAGCAAGGTAGCACATGGAATGAAATAAGATCACGACATACCTACAATCATACATAAACTAAGATATCAATGATTCAACTTAGGTCTCAAGTTTTCAACAACGTACAACTAAAACCAGAAACCAGAGAGTGGTCAACTACTCTTTTCATCCAAAGGTTTGCACTGTGTCCGTTGCTACACACGTAAAAATGCTCAAAAATCCCTCAGACTTAAAGACACAAGTAACCGAAGATTCTGGAAAGAGTTATTTCAGCCAATCTGAAAGACCTAGTTCTGCAAAAAAAGAGGCTACAGTTGGGAACTCCCGGAGCACAAATATTCTTGGTACTATGCCCAGTACAGTCTGTGCCTCACCTGGAGAAAGTTACTTATGCATTCTGAGTTTCGGTTAGCTCTTCTGTAGAACACGGGTACTACTATCCCTGACTCGGGTTGTTTTGAAGACGAGGAAGCTTTTTGTAAAGTCTCTGTATTCAATAAACGCTCCCTGACTGGGGATTTAGTTTGGACCTAGGACGCAAAGGCGGAAGATGCGTAGCAATTAGGGAGCTGGCTCTGTAGGAAGGGCCTGGGGCCACGACCAGAGCTCGAGCTGACACCTGAGGTCAGCAGGACCTGCACCGAGGCCGAGACATGCGGGACTAGGGTCCGAAGGCAGGCAGGCGCGACACCCCGGGACCCGCTTACCCGGTTCGCCGTACGGGATGGCTTCGGCCCAGGCGCTCGGCTCCTCCTCCTGGATGTCCAGGACCCTGTCGATGGACTTCTGGGCCTGGGACAGGGCCTGCTTGGCGAAGCTGGACAACTGCGAGGCATTGAACCAGCTCATGGCCCCTCCTCAGCGCCGGCTCAGGCCGGCTCCGGCGGCCTCAGCGGTGGCCTCGGCCCACCGCCTCCCGCGGCCGCGCGGCGCTCAGAGCCTTCCGCACAGCTGAGCCGGACCCTGCCGCGCATGCGTCGCCCTTCCACGTACACAACCACCAGATCCGGGAGCTGAGTTCCGCCCAAACGGAAGGACGGAGGCGGTAGCGTGAAGCCACATCCGGGAGCGGACGGTCGCCCTTAGTTACCAGCAGGCTCTAGGTTTCTTGGCCGCTCTCAGCCGACGGACGGAGTCTGCGCCGAGGCTCAGACCTCCGGGAACGACCGGAGCCGTATGTGCCTCGCTGTAAACACGGCGGCTAGGCCTCACATTTATTTTCTATTGGCACTCAAAATAGTTGGCCAATTCTCTCCTGGCCTGGATGTCTTTGCCTGACTTTATGGGCATCGTCCCCAGGTCCTGGAACATTTACAGATGAAACAACCTTCCTCTACCGAGTTCTGTCATCTGAATGACGTTCGGTACATAAGAGGTGGGGCTTTTAAGAACTTACTAGGTCACGAGATGACACCCACGGGGAACAGGCGAATGCCCTATTAAGAGGTCTCAGAGTGCCTCCACCCTCTCAAGCATAACATACCAAGGTCATGCCAGCCATGAACCAGAAATAGGTGCCCTCATCAGCTGTGTTCATCTTGGACCTCCCAGTCTCAAGAACTGTAAAAATCAAGTTTCTGTAGCCTGTGAGCCAGCCACTTTATGGCTGTAAAAAAGTTTGTAACAGCAGTTTGGATGGACCAAGCCACTTGGTAACCAATAAACTATTAACCCATCAGTACATACTGTGCCCACTGCCTAAAAGATATAGCTTGTATGTTCTTTTCCACACTTGGTCATGGGAGGAATTTAAAGTCGATGGCCTTCCTTGTCCAGTCAGCAGCTGTTTGGTCCTAATAATGCTAAAGAAAAAAATTCTATCAACATTTAAAGGCTAAATTTAATTCAAACATGTAGAGTTTCATCAGCCCCTTGTGAAGAGAATTCCAACCCTACACAAAGAACCACAGGTACTTAAGGAATGCTAAAGCTAGGAATGGGAGAGTCTTTCCCAGGGAAGATCTTACCAATTGATTACACACTACCAAATGGTCAGCCCTGAAAACATAGACTGATAGGGTTGTACTAATGTACTTGAGAATACATATGTATACACATTTATATAGTTAACAGTTAATAAGAGACTATTAATTTGAAAGAACGCAATAGAGATCTATGAAAAGGTTTAGAGGGAGGAAAGGAAAAGGGGAAATGATGTAATTTTATCCCCCAATTTTATTCCCTAGAACTACCATAACTACTAACAGGGTAGATTAAAATGACAGAAATGCTTTCAGTTTGGAGCCAGAAGTATGAAGTTGTTCACTGGAGCTGTCCTCCCTCTGAAAGCTTTATGAAGAATGCACCCTGCTTCTCCTAGCTTCATGTCAGCAGGCAATCTTTTTATTCCCTGGTTACAGATACACCACTTTGTTTTCTGATCTCCCTCCCTATGTCTCTCTCACTTCTTCTAATAGGGATGCCTACCATCAGATTGGTGACCCTGTATTTGAGAATGGCCACATCCTATTTAATTATATCTGCAATGACCCTATTCTCGAAAGAGAGAAGGAAGGAAGGAAGGAAGGAAGGAAGGAAGGAAGGAAGGAAGGAAGGAAGAGAGGGAGAGAAGGAGGGAGGGAGGGAGGGAGGGAGGGAGGGAGGGAGGGAGGGAGGGAGGGAGGGACAGACAGACAAAAGTTACATCCTTAAGGGCTTAAGAGTCTCATTTTGGTTCAGGACTGGCATTGGCCTTAATACATTCTGCTTTAAAGGACAACGGCACCCTTAGACCCCTTAATAGGGCATTAATTCTTTTTCCATGGGTGTCACCTAGTGTCAAATGACTGAACTAAAATTTCCTTTTGACAATTATTTTCACACATTACAACTTCCCATATATCTGACAACTCATTCTAAGAACTCTGCTTATACTGCAAGGAGCTAAGCTATAAGGAGACTTTTTCTTAAAAAAAAAAAAAAAAAATCAGCAGCGGCAAGTTATGATCTTCCAGTAATTTTATCCCACTGTATTGCATTTTTGAGCAAGTTAACAGGCTAGCGGCCAGAGGATGTTTCTGCTGAACCCAGGTCCTAGCTCTTTGAAGACCTATGTGTACCAAAAAGCAGGGGGGATGGGTGGTGGCTTGACATAGAAAATTACAGAGAAGAAGGAAAGCCAGAAGACAAAGCTGAGCCCAAGGGTGAAGCGAAGTCAGGCAAACAGGAAAAGCCAGATCATGAAGCACAAAAGTTGAGGAGCCAGAGAACAGTAAAGGCCACAAGAGGAAGGCACACCAGAACCCTAGCAAGCTAGAGTGCCTTATGCCAAGGTCATAGGCTGAGGAGGGACAAGGAGGAGGTGGTTTTCATAAAATGAAATGTATAGAATGTGTTGCCACAGGTGGCAAAGATGGTAGTGAAGGGGTTGCAGGTGGTGCCGAAGGGTCTTAAGTCCCGTAACTTTAATGCATTTGTCCTTCAACTCTGACTTCTCTGATCAGAGTATCGTAGGCCTTGCCTGCCTTGGTAGATTTGTGCCGGCCCTGTGTTTTAACCTTAATTTTGCTCATCAGTATCGTTATCCTTATCGGGATAAGGTCCAAACACTGTGTCAGCACAGGTTTCAACTCATGTGCATGTACATTAAAGTAAGCAAATCCACAGGAAAAATATCTTTGCATGTTATACTAATACTTGGTAATTATACAAGTTGTATAAATGTACTAAATAGTCCAATTCCTTTCAAATAGCTTAGCTGAGTATGTAAAAAGAGTTGAGTCCTATAAGAATTCTTGTCCCAATATTTCTAAATGCACAGCAGTAGGCAAACGACATGAACCTTCCAGAGTTACTTTCCAAGTTCTATGATGAAAATATTATTGCCTTTTTATGATGGTTATTACAGCATCTTTATGAAGGAGGCACTCAGTGTTAATAATCTTCACCTTTAAAAAGCTCAGCTCTTGGAAGGCAAATGCAGGCACATCTCTCTGAGTTTCGGCAAGCCTTGTCTACATAGTACGTTCCAGGATAACCAGAGCTACACAGTAAGACCCTGTCTTGAAAAAATAAGGACATGGGGGCAGGAAGGTGTATTGCTTTGCAACATATTATTATAATCCAGTACAAAAAGAGGCAGGGGAAGAGTGTCACAAGTTAAAACTAGCTTAGACTACAAAATGAGACCTTATCTTGGGAGGGAGAGAGGGAGAGAGGGAGGGAGGGAGGGAGGGAGGGAGGGAGGGAGGGAGGGAGGGAGGGAAAGGAAAGGAAAAGAGGCTTATTGGAGATACAGCTTAGTAATGGAATATTGACCTAGTACAAGGCCCTAAATCTCATACTAGAAAGAATCATAAAGAAATAAATTGTATTAACTCTGTAGCACTCTGGGTAAAGCATATAAATGTACCCTGTGTGGTTTTATAATGAACTAAATTTGTCAATAGGGAGCTAGAAACTGGGGTATAGCTCCATGGTGGAGCACTTGACTAACATGGGAGGTCCTACTTATATCCCTGCAGCATTCCCACACCAGAAAGAAGACCGATTCCACCCACTAACATTCTAAATAAAAAACTGCAACTAAATAAAAAAACAAAAAATGAAAATCAGGTACTATCTGTTCCCACATTCAAACACTACAACTGCATTTCTTTAGTATTTGTGCTCCACTTTGATTTTAGCGTTTTTGAAGAGCAAAGGGCATGTTAGATAGAGACTTTACTATATAAATTAAGTCATTCCATTTCATTTACCAGTTAGGATGAATCAACCTAGTCTGCACTATGGAAATCACTATAGTAAAATTTTAAAAATTTAACTCAGGTGCAATAAAAGTCTGGTAACAACAATTGTTAAACATTTAAAAATTATTGCTATATCACTATAAAATTATTTGCTGTTATTGATAAACTAAATTTTTCAATAAAAAGTAGACAATGTACAATTTTATTAATAAATAGTGCAAAAGCATCAATGATAACTGTTTAAACATTAATTTTCTTTGAACAGCCATGTCTTGGTTTAAATTTGTGCATACTGGTCTCTGTGGCATTGCAAACACATACATGAAAATATTTTGTATTTTCATGCACAGGTATGAATCTATAATACTGTTTACAAATTATCATGGACAAGTAAAATTCTGCAATAATTAATACACACATGGATAGTCACAATTATATGAGTAGTAATGAAGAAACTGCCTATGTTTGATATACTCTAGATGTCAGGTTGTAAATATTTAATGTTCTTAAGACATAATTCCTCATTTCCATACAAGGATACATTTCTATACACGTGGATGCTCAAATGCACGCTGAGGAATATACTCTTTGACCATAACAAACTCACACAAAAGACAGTGTTTGTCCTGCTTTAAAGAAGCAATACATTTGTTCATAATCTTTCCTGGAGGCATAGTTTTCCATATTACTAAAATGAAAATGCTTACTAGCCCAAACCCAAAGTTCAGTCTTCAAGAGAAACTTATAAAGTTAAAAAAAGTCATTCATTTTTTTATATATATGTATATATGTGTATATATATAAAAGTCAAATTCTAGCCACACTAATGCTAAAATGACATCAATTAAACTTCCATTTTTGGGTGCTTCCCTTTGCCTCATCTTCCCGGCTCTTCAATTCCATACCATTTATAAAGTATATTATTTGTATGAATTTTCTATTATGTGCAGTTTTATTTTCCTTAAGTAAAATGAAGTTTGAATAGTACAGTCTGTGGTGTAGTGACGTCAGCAACAGCTAGTTCTTGTCCATCAACTAGTCCCAGTTCTAAAATAGAAAAGAGTGTCATTAGACCAAGCAAAATAAATACCTCAACAAAAAGAGTAACACATACATAATACACATAATATAAAGCTTTATAGTTCAGTTATGTCTTAAACTTTGATGTCTTGTTATTTTAATTTTTTTTCTATTAAAAGAGCCATCAATTCTATTATTTTTAGATCTATAAATAATTACAATTTGGTCATATTTAATTACGAGTAAGTCAAAGTTCAAAGCCAGCCTGGGCTACAATAAGTTGAAGGCTAGCTAAAGCCACACAAGGGCATCCTATCTCCAATCACTAAGGGACAAAGAGACAGTTGGCACAGGGATAAGGCACCTGCCAGCCAACAAGGGTTGCCTGATTATGATCCCTGGTACTAGGGAAAGACAGACGCCCCCCCCCCCCCCCCCCCAACACCCCCCCCCACACACAGAAGAGGAGGGGGGGAGGGAGGGAGGGAGGGAGGGAGGGAGGAAGGGTGGGGTAGCAGACGTTTACTAAGAAAGAAAACTACTAGTGTACACATTTACTTAAAATACCTTTTAATGTTTTGGAAAGATTAGGCCTTGTTCGTTCTTCAATAGACGTTACTGACTGGAGAACAACATTATTTTAATGTATAGCACAATAAGAAAAAAATACTACAATTTTCTTTAAAAAATTAAAAATTAATACTACTTACCTGTAAGTAAAGTGTCCTGTTTTTCCCCTCTAATGTGGCTGTGATAGCTGGAGACTTCATTTGCCTAAAAATAAAGTAGCAAACACCATCATATTTAAAGAAATAGTTCTTGCTTTTTTATTGAAAGTTTAAAAAAATGACTTTTACAATATAAACACTGGACACTTACAGAGAAGCACTATTGGTTAGATAGTCTAAGACCTCTTGTAGTTTAGCTGATGGGGAAAACTGAATGTTTTGAGGAAGTTGGCTACACGCAGGACAGTTTTCCTACAACATAAAAGAATAATTTAGAGGTACACAAACAAAATCAAGTTTTATAGTTCATGCGTATTTCCTATGAAAATATTTTTTGCTTTAAAGTCTGTTTTTGTAATTTGCTCCAAATTATTATGCTTTACAGTATTTATTTAAGCTATCCAACAAAAAAAATACATATTAGCTTTAGTAACTCATAGCATACTTATCTTCTAATTCCAAATAATATATAAAAACAAAGGCTATATAGTGAAAAATATTTCTATTACTTTAATGCTACTAACCTTTCTCTCTGCTTCAAATGTGTAAGTGTACAGTCCATCTACATCATTGAATACCAAGTAATTATTAAGGGGAATGTATGCACTGTAATGAAAACAAAAGTTTGTTTTATCTGACTGAGCAAGGTTATAACATGGATTTATACACATATTAAAAACAAAACTCATTACCTTGTAGCTATCTTGAAAACCTCAGTGGCACATACAGCTAGAGAGAAAATAAAGACATTTTCAGTAAAAATTACATACTTTGAAAGTCGGTGATAAATCAGATAAAATTGGTAGTTTCTATACAAAAATGGATTTTAAAATACATAATTTTTAAAACATAGGAAGGAACAAGTTTTATATTTGTTTTATATACTCCAAACAATACAACTTTTCCTTCATCTCTCTATGAATAAAAAGACATGCTAAAAATATTCCTTTACTGTGAGCACTTTGTCTAAAAGAAATATAAGGTCCTGTATGACATAATGAAACAAGAAATACAGAGGAAACAAGAACATATGTGGTTTGGGTAACTCACCCAAGAAGATATCAAATTCCTAGAATGCAAGCAACTACAGAAATGTCAATTTAGATATTAAGTCAAAATCAAAGCAAAAAGTAAAACTGAAGGTCTTTTTTCCCTTACCTGCAATGACTGCATTTGTAGAAGCTACTGCAGGAATGATTCGTTTTACTACCCCTGAAAAAAAATTGCCAAATAAAATATGGTCAGTTCTTTCATTTTTTTTTCCCCAAGATTTTCAATTAGGTGTAGGGGAACACCTGTGTGTGTGTGTGTGTGTGTGTGTGTGTGTGTGTGTGTGTGTGTGTG
>JANHMN010000008.1:33694974-33712155 GCA_030674055.1 Rhabdomys pumilio
GTGTGTGTGTGTGTGTGTGTGTGTGTGTGTGTGTGTGTGTGTGTGTGCATACCTGCATATGCAGGTATGGGTACATGTGAGTGTAGGTGCCCTCAGAGTCCAGAAGTTTGCTTGATTCCCTGGAGCTGGAGTTAGAGGTAGTTGTAAATAATAAGCACTATTAACAGCTAAGCCATCTCTCCAGCTCTATTAAAAAGAAAAGAAAAGAAAAGAAAAGAAAAGAAAAGAAAAGAAAAGAAAGGCACCTTAAGTTAAGAACATGTAATTAAATCATTAAAAGACCTTGATTGCAAAATAACATTTTCTGAAACTTGATTTTTCAGGCTTTCAAATCAAAAAAAAAATAAAACTGGGCATAGCCAGGCATGGTGGTGGGAAGCTGACAAAGACACTATTTTTAAAAAAAAAAAAAGCAGAGAAGTTTAAACATGAACTATCTTTCATTCTCAACAATTTGTAGTGTTGAAATCTTAAGCAACAGTATTGTCTTTGTAGTTTTCCATCATGACAAAGCAGAAACATAACAACAACAGTGTTTCCTCATACTCCAGGTATAGTGTGAATACTAAATATTATTTAACGTTCCTGACATGGTGATGCTAGTCACACTACCCTTGTTCTGAAAAGAAGGGAAGCAAGGCTGAGAAATTAAATATCATATCCACAACATTACCCCTAGCAAGTACAGAAATAGGCTGTGCACACACATGCCACATAGTCTTATATATAATACTAGGCTCTGAAATGTCTAAATAAATATAAAGTTTCCTAAAGATTCTTGATATAGTTAATTCAAGTCATTCCATTCACAAAATGTCACAATGGACAAACTAAAGCAATCTTATAAAAGTTATCTTTCTTTTATACTATGGTCATGACCACAGAAAACAAAGCACAACTGTCTAGTTTGACTGATTTTAACTTTTCACTTATGTATTCATGTAAGCAACAAACAAACCATCTCCCATGGTACAAAAAGAAGACTCAAGTCTTCAAACTGCACTTGAATTGCTCACTCTAGAGAAACCAAATGAACCTGGAGGGTGAGGCAACACTACAAGATGTGTTCCCAGGCAAAGGAGCACAAAGCAGCCTCGGGTAGTCCAAGGTGAGGAAACAGGAAGCAGGCATGAACAAAATTTAAGGGATAATACCAGACAGAGTAAAGAAAATAGTCACAGAAAAGAAGTAACACATTTGCAAATCTCGAGACTACAGCAAAACTCTGAAAGGGATGAACTGTAACAGGACTGGAAGACTGGTCACCAAGGCTGAGCAGGACTGCTCACTGTGAGCCTGGGCTAGAGGAGGCATGTTCAGTGACTGTGACTGTGATTGTGACTGTGATTGTGACTGACCCAGCAACCAGGAAACGGAAAACAGACCAACCAGGCTTTGGGAGAGCATCTGGAACGGTCTTTCGTGGCATCTTTGTAAAGACAGTAAAGAAGTCTGATAGACTCAAGAAGATCTGATAACAGACTGAGACCAATCTAAAAAGGCTGCTAAGGCCCTGGGTTTGATTTCCAGGACCAATACAAAAATTTAATAAACAATTTCCATAATATTACTTCTGTGAGAAAGGGGAGATGAGGAGGGAGAAAGGGGGAAAGGAAGGCCTAGCCACTGGACTGATGAAAAGGTAAGCAAATTTTAGTAAGTAGCAACATCAATGAATGGGAACAGAGTATTAAATGTAATAAATGAGTGATGAGACATCAGCTCTCCTTTAAGACTGTTCCCAGTATCAAGAGGTATGGCTAACCCTAGAATACTATGGCCTAGGAGATCCCAGAAGGATGGATAATTCAAGCACACCAAGACTTGAAGCCTTGTGACCTACCAAAGGACTGAGAAATCAGGAAGATTTAGAATGGTAAAATATTAAAATGTGGAAAGAATGTGACCACTATGCTCAATAGATAGAAACTACTATTTAAAGGGGAATTGGGAGCTGGAGAGATGGCTCCTAGTTAAGAGCACTCACTACTCTGCCAGAAGACCCTGGCATTCAGTTCCCAACACCTACATGCAGCTCACGTCTTTCAATAACTCCAGCTCCAGGGGATGCAATGCCTTCTCCTGCACTCTGCAGGCACTAGGCATGCACGAAATGCACATGCACACATGCAAACAAGACACTCACATCAAAATTTTAAAAGAAAAGAAAAAGCAATTAGGTTATGTAAGATACTGGCCAAAACTCAAACTAAACAAGACACAGTTAAGAGTAATTATCTGACAGTCTTTTGACAGCTCCCAAGAGAGGATAAATTCCTCTTCAGTGAAAGATGAAGTGAACAGTTAGACTTTTGAAGATAAGGGCTCTTTCAAATGTACACAAATACAAATGTACAATTATATATAAACATGAAACAGTGGCTCTCCACTAGCTGAGTACTATGTATTCTACCGAGCATACTCGCTACAACCTTGGAGTAACTAGAAACACATTGTGATGAATGCTGATCTCTTAATTACATATCAAGCATTCTTGCCATAGAGCAGTGGTTCTCACCTTTCCTAATCCTGCAACCCTTTAATACAGTTCTTCATGTTGTGGTAAACCCCAATCATAAAGTTATTTTGTTGCTATTTCACTAGCTGTAATTTTGCTATTGTTATAAATCATAATGTAAATATCTGATACAAACATAGTCCTAAGAACAAGGTTGAGAGTCACTGTCACAGAGTATTTCCCACAATTATGACAGTTCACTAACTCACCTTGAGTGAGTCTGTAGGTAACACCTCTAATATTATATTGCGATGCTCTCTCTACGGACTTTTGGAAAATCCACTGGATATGTTCAGGGTCATCTCCATCTAACGGAACCCCATCTGTTGTGCAGGAGACAAACATATGTAACCATAAGGTAATTTTTAAATGAAATTTCAAAATGAGAACTATATAAAATACTCTTTAAGTCTGGATTGTTAAATTACCTCCAAAAGGTTGTTCTTTAGGCCACTGCAACATCCTTACATATTCGATACAGTGTTCTGGGAGCCTGGGCATAGATGCAATGGTACACATAGGGAAATTGACCTAAAACCACAAAATTTGTCTTTCTTAGTAAAATGTAAATGATGAGCTATTTTAAAATCCAACTTCTAGTTCTTGTTTAGTTCATAGAATTCATCTCAGCTCTTGACTTGCATAAGCAAAACACTGTAAAGCATTAAGACTTGTATACTAATAGGAGCATCAGAGTCTCTCAGGGCTGAGCTGCCTACAAAGAAAAACACATTTCTCCTACATTTTTAGAGCATATACACTCAAGTTCTATTGACAATGAAAAGAAAAGTACTAAATACGTTCTAAAATGTAAGTGATTTAGTTTTATCTGTATTTGATGTAAAGGTATAATGCAAATCAACACAAAAGCACAGAATTAAATCAATTGTAAGTTAATATTCATAGAGCTGCTAACATTTATAAATCAAAATTGCAACTATCCTTTAAAATAAGTATAAAGGCTAAAGAGCTCCATCTTTGAAAAGATCACTCTTAATCCTATTTTTAAATTCTTTCTTACATTATTATGTGCCTGTGAGCACATGCTAGAGTGTACATATAACAGTCACAAAAAACACTTTTAGCCCCACCATTGGTGTTCCAAGGATTAAACTCAGGGTCTTTATCTGCTAAGCCATCCCACCAACCTTTTCCCTAGTAGTGGTGTTCTCTGCAATAATTACAGTAGGCTTTCCTTATTCATAAAAGAAATGTCCTAAGATTCCAACAAACATCTGAACCCTATGTCTATGCACTTTACCTTAAGTTTAACATTAAGAGAAAGTATACGAAGAAAAGAGACAGAATATAACTTATCCCAACATATAACATTGTAATTTCTCTTAAATTAAAAAAAGAAAGGAGCTGGAAAGATGGCTCACTGGTTTAAGAGCACACACTTTTCTTTTAGAAGAACTTGGCTCTCAGCCCCCATGTCGGGCAGTTCATACCAGGCTGTGACTCTAGCTACAGAGGAATCTGTCACCTCTGGTGTCCAGGACCACTGTACTCATATACCTACACACATACACATATACACATAATTAAAAGAAAATCACACCTAACAAAACACTAATAAAAAGAAAAAATAAGTACTAATACAAAACTATAAAAGCAGATCTGATATATATAGTATCTTCTCTCAAAAACAGAAGACTATTATACTTTATTATTCTAAACAGATTTTGTTTTAAATTTTGCTTTTGTTTCCAGGCTGAAGTACACAAGTCTGACGCTATGCCCTCATTTTGGTCAATACTAACTTACACCCTTAACATATATTTAAATCTGTTTATCCCCAATTACAAACCCTAGATATTGACTAGATGTAATAACCAACACTAATTATCACCCAAGATACTAAGAAAACGATGTAGGAACTTTTCTGATTACCTGTGGTGGGTAAAGTTCCAGAGTGCACTCAATACAAGCAGTCATTCCAGGCAAAATTACTCGGGCATTTCCTTTAAAGCCTTCTGTCCCCCCGTCTATCAAAGGTACAATGGAGCTTGGATCCAACACACCATCTTCATAATTTAGAAGAGATATCTAGGAAAATGTTTTAAAGGGCTTAAAAAAAGAATAGGACATGGAGAAAAAAAGAAAGCAGCAGCATATTTCCAGCAAATTCAAGAAGTCAGTTTGGGACTCGGTAGCACTATCAGAATGAAGGAATTACATTCCTAACGAGAAACACGTTCCATTGAAAATCAATGAAAGCAGGAACAATGTGTGCACCTACTTAACTTACAATTAAACAATTCTGATTTGAAGTATGTCAAAAGCAATAGCAAAGACCTTCATAGAACCCCAGCACTGAAGTGTTTACCAGCATTCCATTGATCCATCTTCTGGCTATGATAGAGTCCAGGCCACATACAATAATATGAAATTCTACAAGAAAAAAAAACACGGTTAGTTTTTGATATAGTCTATGTAGTCTAGGCAAGTCTCAAACTCTCGATCCTCTTACTTCAGCTGCCAGAGTGCTGGCCCCACCCCGCCCACTAGGTCACTGGTGATTCCAAGCACACTACTTAACCAATGCTCTTGCAGGAGCTCATGGACTGTATCAATCTATCACTGCCTGTGGACCACTGCTAGGAAGGAAGGTTTGCAGAGGAAATTTAGTAGTCATTGTATCTGGTATAAACATCAGAATGAAGCAATTGTTTTTAGATGTTCTTGGGCTTCAAAGAAATCACTGTGATAGGTAGTGACTGTTTTCTGTGAGTTGTCTTACTGAAGGAGCTTCACAGCCTCTACATGATCTTAGTCACAAGACATTCTTAGCAAACCACAAGTCTTACACTACTGAGCACTGCAAACAGTGCACGGGACTGCAGAGGTGATGATATATTCCTTCAAGAAACACACACATTACATCAGGGGCTCTGGTATGAGGAACTTGCCTCACTCTAAAAAGATAACAGACAATAAATATGCTTCTGAAAGGCTGCTTGGGGTTCAGTCCATTGAGGCTGATGCCCCTGCTTTCTCAAGGCTTCATTGTATCTGAATGCCTCTCATCATCCCACATAACTCACATTACCAACAAGGACTGTCTGTGTAACGGAACAGAAAACGCTACTTTTCCACCTACCTTTGCTGTGACTCTAAAAACTGCTTTGAACACAGTTTACCAATTTAAATAAAGGCAGTTATGCAAAGCTAATTTACTTTGTTTAAAAAATGAAAGGAAGCTCCCCCACCCTCCTAATTCTTCAGTAATTTTTAATTCAAGCAAGCACTAGTGGTATCTACTAAGAATCAGCGTTGTGGTGTTTCAAGTACCGAGGACAGGTGAAAACAAAACAACAAACTGGAAGAATTAGCAAGAGCTTAATATCAAGTGAAGAACTTACGTCGGTAGAAAGTGTCGTTAAAATCTTGAATCTTGTTGAAATGTCTGAATTCAAGTAAAGGAACCTAATATGCTAAGGTCTAAACTTCTGAAGTGATTTTAACAATGCTATGAGGAATAAACTGTGTTTACTTATCCACACTGATAAGTAGTCAATGAGGAATTCAGGAAGTCTGACTAAATGGGTTTCTCTCTATTTTCTGACCAAAAAAAAAAAAAAAACCCAGTAGGTTATTTTCCTTATTTTATGCCTGTGGGTATGTGCACAAATGGAGGCAGGTCTGTCTGTCGCTCTCTCACACCCACACACTAAATAAATGTGTAAAAAAATTAAAGAGTTATGATATTTTTTGTGAACTTTGTGTTTCATTTTGCTTTATTCTGACATTTTTCGCATTTTTGGTCTTTTGTTTAACTTGTGTTTCAGTGAGGGGTTCTATTTGTTTCTTGGGTTTGGTTTCTTTTTTTAAAGAAAAAAAAAGAAATATAAAATTGGGTGGGTAGGGAAGTGGCAAGGATCTGGGAGTTGAGAGAGGAAAAAAAAAAAACATGGTCAAAATATATGGTATGGTATGAAAAGAATTCTTTACAGCAAGAAACAGACTACCAAAGCATGTCAAGAGTTTATATATACATATAAATGTATATATGTATATGTAAGCCTTATATAAAATCAATCCAGAGGATTTCAACAGCTTTTTCAGTTGCTAGTACAATTGGATTTACATAAGTATTGGGTTTACATAAGACTCTAGCCCTTGCCAGGCAGTGGTGGCGCATGCCTTTAATCCCAGCACTTGGGAGGCAGAGGCAGGCGGATTTCTGAGTTCGAGGCCAGCCTGGTCTACAGAGTGAGTTCCAGGACAGCCAGGGCTACACAGAGAAACCCTGTCTCGGGGAAAAAAAAAAAAAAAAAGACTCTAGCCCTCGATGTAAATTATGCACTTTTTCTACCTCTGGTAAAAATCAGCTGAAGGTCTCTTTTTTACCCAGTCAGCAACTTTTGTTCATCACTCTGTACTTGCAGGCCACATGGACGCCCATTCTGTTAGCTGTGAGAATGAATCAGTCAAAAGCACAAGTACTACACATGTTTAATCTCAGCACTTGGGAGCCTGGTCTACATGAGAAATTCTCCAACAGCCAGGGCTACATAGAGAGACCATTTCTCAAAAACAAAAAAACAAACAAACAAAAAAAACAAAAACAAAAAAAAAAGTACAACTATTTACAAAACATGTTTAATTTTTCTAGTAAAGACAATTTTAATACAAATGATACTACTCTAACAATGCACTGTTTTCAACAGCAACACAAAGAGGGACAATACACAATCTGCTTATCTCAACTCCTACCTACAAATGAAAGTATTAAAAAAAAACAACTCATGTCTAACCTCACCCATTTAGAACTCTATTTCCTTTGAACACAGCAACCAGCAACCTAAGGCACACTGAGAACTAGGTTGAAAAAGAAACAAAGGAAGCAGTGGAGGAGCCCCAACAGGGAAACTAGGAGGCAGCCCAAGATATTCTCTCTTGGGTGGATATCTATAAAACAACTTTCCCAGGTCTCAACAATAGGGCTAGATGGAACAAGAATATCCTCCCTTTTCATTGTTTCCTTACAAAGAGGCCTGCATTTCTATTTTTAAGCACATTTACTTCAAATCAACATATATTCCCCAAAAGCCATAAAAACAGTACAGAGAAGCTGTACTTTGAACGCTCACCATTTATAGAAGTGCACTAGATCAACCCATAAAAAAGGCAACACTGGCATAATACACAACTATCTACAACACTTCGGCTTTTTTTGAATTTCTGTATGGAGGGAGTATGCCATGGTATACTTTGGAGGTCAGAAGACAACTTAGGGGAATCATTCTCTTCCTCTACCATAGAGGTCTTGGGAATCAGGCCACCAGACTTGACAGGAAGAGCCTTCAACCACTACCTTGCAAGCCCCATTTCTTTTGAGAGTCTCACTATATAACCTGAGTAGCCTGGAACTTATATGGAGATCAGGCTGATCTTCAATTTGTAGCAATTCTCAAACTATATGCCACAGCATGTGGCTAAAATCTCTCAGTGTACGTCTATAATTATTCCAACTCCCAACTTACACCTATACTTTGGTGATTTCTAATCTGTTCTCCATATTCCTAAGTGTTTCATTTTAAGAATAGGATATAGATGGAATCCTGTGTATATGACCTCTCAAGGCTGGATATTTACTCAAATGCCCATGAGCTCCATCCCAGGTGGTACCTGTTTCTTTAGTTTTTCCTTTTACTGCTTCGGAGTGCTCAACGGCACAGGTGAACACAGTTCACCAACTAAAGCAGGACCTGGTTATTTCCAGTTTGAGGCTTCTACAAATAAAGCTGGCGTGAGCAACTGTATACTGATTTTTTCTGAGAACACATGTATTAATATCACTAAACTGTCCCAAAGTGAATCAACTAGGTGATAAAGTTAAGTGTATACTTAGATTTATTTTTAAATGGTCAAACTATTTTCCAGATGATTACATAACTTTACTTTCTATCACTTAATAAGTAACCACATTTTTCTGTTATTTCTGCCAGCCCCTAGATACTATTACTCCTCCTTTAATTTCAAGGTTATATAACATCTTATTGAAGATTTTTTTCTTGGTATTGGATTGAATTAGGGCCCCATGGAGGCTAGGCAAGTACTCTACAACTGAGCTACATCCCAGCCCTTTTAATTTCATTTTGACACTGGATCCACTAGTTGTCCAGGCTGGCCTTAAACTCCCTCAGCAGTAGGGGTCACTGCTGTCTTCCTGGATGACGAACACCTTTTGTAAGATTTTTGTCATCTGTCTCTTCAGTGTCTCTTCAGTGAACTATCCCTTTGCAATGTTCATTCACTTTTTAAATAAATGGGGTTTTTTTTTCTGCTAAGTTTTAAAAATTCTTTAATAAACACTCAAGCTTCCATATTTGAAGGTGTTTCATGCATAGATTCAACAAACTCTGGGTTAAAAATATATGACAAAAGAAAAACTGTCAGTAGTGACTATAAACCAACTTTATCTTTTCACCATTCCCCAAATAACACAGTACTATAACTATAGCATTTAACCACAGTAGATATTATAAATAATTAAAAGATATTTTAGGACATCAGATATAAATAAATATCCAGATGTGCTGTGATGGTTTGTATATGCTTGACCCAGGAGTGGGTGTAGGAGTAGGTGTGTCACTGTGGGCATGGGCTTTAAGATCCCCATCCTAGCTGCCTGGAAGTCAGTATTCTGCTAGCAGCCTTCAGATGGAAGATATAGAATTCTCAGCTCCTCCTGTATCATGCCTGCCTGGATACTGCCATGTTCCCACCTTGATGATAATGGAATGAACCTCTGAACCTGTAAGGCAGCCCCAATTAAATGTTGTCTTTGTAAAAGTTGCCTTGGTCACGGTGTCTGTTCACAGCAGTAAAACCCTACCTAAGATATGTGATAGCACAAATATGAAAACAGTATATATTTTAAGTATTCATTTGACAGTACTAGGGGTTGAAACTAGGGCTTCACGCATGCCAGACAAGTGAGCTACCAGTGAGCTCCATCTCTAGCATGCTACCTTTTTGCATGTAGACCTGAGGATCAGTAGATCTGGACTTCTTGAAAGGGTCTGGGAAGCAATCCACCACAGCTACCCAGGAAAACCTGAACTCTGGATGGGTTCTCTGTCAGCTGCATTGTAAGTGTTCTCTCCAGTGTCTAGCCTGACTTCTTAGCCCTGTAACAGTCTTCCTCAGAGCACAGCTGGCAATTTCAATGTGGTCTATGTGCTCTCCATCAGGCCTCAGAACCCAAAGATGATCTGTACTATTCCCTGATTTTACAGCTATACAAACTACATCTGTGATCCACTGAGTACATTCTTGCCCAAGATATAAGGCATAGGTAAAGATGCATCTAGTGTAGATGTTTAGTTAATACTAAAACTACAATATAGGCAGATAATGACATCACCTATACAAATAATTTAAAAGTCAGGCCAAAAACATGAGCATAACCATAAAGGGAAAACTGGGCTGTAAAGCAAATGATCAGCATCTCCTCCGTAGAAAGGGCACATTGTGGACAGACCTTCTCATCAGCTGTATTCTCTACTATGGCATCTTTTATAATAAGTGAGGAGCTTTAGAAAAATACTCCTTCTTTTGAAAGGATACGGGACCACGTTGCAGTTAGGAACTCTGTCATTTAGGAATTCTGCAGCAACTTCAGCCTTGGGTCTTCCAACATCTTTAGGCCTACAGAAAACATTGTATTAAGTTGTCATCCATAATACGAATTTAGATGGTCTACATAATTAGGTTCCAAATGAAAAAATAATCAGTTTATTTATAACATACTCTGAAAAAATATCAACTATAATTTTTCTATTACTCTTAAAATTTGTGTGTGTTTGTGTGTGTGTATGTACATGTGAGTGAAGATGCCTGGAGACTAGAGTCATCAGACTCCTTTCAGTTAGAATTATGGGCAAGTGTAAGTCACCTGGTATTGAACCTGAATCTGCTGCAAAAAAGAATCTGTGCTCTTAGCTGAAGAGCCAACTCTCCATCAGCTCCCTCAATATTTTTATATCAGTAATAAATTAAATACATAGCTACTAAACCCTTGCTGACACTTTAAATAAATATGACAAGTCGAATTGTATTTTTTAACTGAAAATATGAACTATAAACAGTAGGGTCTCCATCCCCCAGGGTTAAGTATAACAACAGCATGTTTAGTGACTACTTCCAACCATAAAAATATCCTAGACATAGAGCCTTCCAAATACACAGCTTGAATCCCAGAACATCAAACTGCTGTTGGTTGTTTGAGACAGGATCTTACTCTACAGTTCAGCCTGGTCTTGAGCTAATTATATAGCCCAGCATGGCGTCTAGAATTTTAAACAATCCTCCTGCTTCAGCAACTCAAATGCTGATGTTATAGGTGGTAACCACCATGGCTGCTTCGCTGTGTTTATATCCTGGTCTTAGTAAACTATGTTACGCTGTTTGTTTTGAGACAAGTATTACAACATAGCCTAAGCTCATCTAGATCCTCCTGTCTCAGCTTCCTTCATGCTGAGATTACAAGAATGCACCTTTAGCCTCCAGCTTCCTTAACCACATTTTAAAAGACAGAATAAATTTCAAAGACAGCAATATTTTCAAGAAACTAAAAGTAAAGTCTGGAAACATCCCTCTTGATATTAACCAGACGTTAAGCACAAAAGTGTCTCTTCAAGCATGTGAATATTTTCTACTATCTCCTCACAGTTCTCATGGAAATGAGTCACTCTTCCATGTAAGAAGTGCTTCACTGTAACTTCCTGGAACACACATACTCTAGACATTGACCCTTTATTCTTTGTATCCTTCATACAAAGACAGTATAAGTCTTTTTTTTTTTAAGTAAAAAAATAACAAATACAAATTTTATTTAAAATTAGAACTTCAAAGAAAACATTTAATCAATGAGATCAATTTTTCTCTTCACTAATAAAGAATTTATTCTTTCCCTATTTAAATTGCTAAGAATTGTACTCTTTGTCCTTACTTGCATAGAGAAGTACTATTTAATAGAAACATTGATTTGAATCCTACTTTCACGCACTCTGCACAGACAGCTCTTCACATACAGAAGAGGAAACAGTGAAGTGCCATGATTCCTCTAAATGTAGTTTTGTGCTTTTGAGTCTCACATAAAAGAACAGCACAGTTTTAGTGAAGACTGTTACATTAATTTACAGGATCAAGGACGCAATTGCTGCAACTAAGACAATATCATAAATAAAATGGCAAGTCACCCCTCTGGCAACATGCCCATGTTAGTTAGCTCTGTGAGTATCATTATTATTTTAACCATGTTAGTTACAAATTAAAAGGTGTGGCTTGTTATCAATAATCAATCATCAATCTATTTCAAAGCTGTAACACATTAAAAACTTGTCAGAAAGAAAAGGCACACAAAATGCATATATGTGCTTATAAAACAACTATTACCCGAATACCCAAATATGTATTCCAATTTCTAAAGTATAAAAGTAGCACTTCTGGAGAGATGACTTGGTGGTTAAAAAAAATGCCTGCTCTTCCAGAGGACCTAGGTTTAATTTAATAAGAACCCACATGGCAACTCACATCTGTCTGTAACTCCAGTTACAAGGTTTCTAACACCCTCACACAGACAGACATAAATGCAGACAAAACACCAATGAACATAAAAAAAAAAGCAGCTCTTCTTGTTTTTGTATAATCCATGTTAGACCCTCAGTAATTATTAAATTTCAAAGAACATAAATTCAAATGTTTATCAGAATTTTCAAAATATCAAACTTACCTAAATAAAAATTGCCTATTTAAATTGGAAACATCTATAGTGTCCATGTCTATAACATGAATCTGTCTAAAACCAGACAATGCCTGTGGAAAGAGAAGCAATCTAATTAGCCAACAATTTCCTTTCTTTTAAAATATAATATAGATTTTGAAAATCTTAGTCCTAAATCCATATATTTTCAGTAATAAATTCTACATAATTATACTCTTTGGCTTAAAAAAAAAAAAGTCTGTTCAAAGCATAAAAAAAATTAAAGAATTTTCGTTTTTTTTCTTTTGGTTTTTCAAGACAGGGTTTCTCTGTGTAGCCCTGGCTGTCCTGGAACTCACTCTGTAGACCAGGCTGGCCTCGAACTCAGAAATCTGCCTGCCTCTGCCTCCCAAGTGCTGGGATTAAAGGCATGCGCCACCACTGCCTGGCTAAGAATTTTGTTAAAGAACAAAAATGCACAAGCACTCAGGTTTAAGTCCTCTATAACCAAGAGAAAACTCACAACCTCTACTGTTTTGTATCTACTGACCCCTCTGTCTAGAACCTTTCCTTCTCAATATTCTTCTAGGACACTACTCACCCCTTATGAAAACAGCACCTTTGAAAACCCTGTCCTCACCACCAGGCTGCCTACCCTCAGGCCTTCCTTTTTTCACCCATTTATTACTATCTGACATTCCATATACCCTCCTTCTCTCTCTCTCTCTCTCTCTTTTTTCCCCTAAAGAAAATCTGAGTTCCATAAACAAACACCTGTTTATATTGTTCCATTCTGAGTCTTTATCACCAAAAATTGTGCATGGCATTTACAAAGAGAAATTCAACAAACACTGGTGATATTAATGTGATTATTTCTTCTTTTTGTTTTAGAGTGGGCTTTTAGGGGCTTATAGTCAGTGAAAGGGAAGTAAAAAAAATGCATGTCTTCTATGCTTACATCTAAAACAAGCAAAATAATACATGATACAGTGAAAGACCTATATTCTGTGTTTGTGTCTAAAGGGAATGTAGTGTAATTGTTCCCAACCTGCGGGTCATGACACTGTCACAGGGTGTCACAGGGGTCCCCCAAGACCATCTTGCATATCAAATGTTTACATTACCATTCTTAACCATAGCAATTTCACAGTTATAAAGTAGTAACAAAAATAATTTTATTCTCGGGATCATCACAACATAAGGAACTGAACTAAAGGGCTGCAGCATTAGGAAGGCTGAGAACCACTGGTGTAATAAATAATCTTCAGATCTAATCTGAGTATACTGATATTGCAGTGTACACTGAAATAGTAAATCATGGCTTCAAAATGAAAAAAGTTAAGCTTTAAAGAACGTGTACATGCCTAACGGAAAAAACAAACAGCAACAGAAAAAAATGCCCTAACTCTGTAAACCCTTCCCTTTGGCAAGTTTTACATTTTCACACTCCAGTAAGTCTGAGAGGGAGCTATCATTTTGGAACACCATACTGTTCCATACACACTACTATTGATTTCATTAAGATTTGTCTCACCAAACTTAAAATTCACTGCAGACAGAGACCATGGCGACTTATAATCCCCACAGAACTAACATAGCACTAAACAGAGTGAGTGTATTTCATTTAAAACTTCAGTAGGAGCAACACTAGTGTTTCCTAGCAAGCCAGTAAGTGTTTCCTAGCAAGACTGTGTTGATATCTAAATTTTTAATTGCCAGATTGAAGAGATGGCTCAGCAGTTAAGAACATTCACTGCTCCTACAGAGGACCTGGGTTTAGTTCTCAGAATCCATATGGCAGTTCACTAAGTCTCTATAAGGCCCGTTTCAGTCTGACAGCCTCTTGTAACCTCCCTGGGTAGCAGGCAACCTTGTGGTATACATATAGGCAGGCAAAAGACTCATAGACATAAAATAAAAATAAACCTTGATGAAAATAAATGTAACTCTTGGCAGGTTACTGGTGTCTTCCATATGGCTATCATCTGCTTACTATTTTCTATTTTCCTACCCAGTGAGAAGCCAGGTATACAGCAGCTCTACATTAATTCTCTCCCTTCTAAATCTGTTACATTGACAGAAACTTATGCAAAGCTATCTCATGGTTATAAGGACTCAATGAAAGCAATTACATCACAACTATGTATTTCTAAATAGAACAAAGAAATAGTTTTACTAAAGGCTCAGGTGTCCCAAAGCATAGACATGTATTATCATATGGGCATCAAAAACAAACATCTTAGTTCATGCAGGGCTTCTGTAAAAAACAGCACTTTATACAAAGAACTGATAACTTGGGTTAGAGTCTAGGAACCTCACTATACGTCAGGAAAAATGAGGGAGTCTTTTAATTTTGCTGCACCGCAATGTATCATTTTGAATAAAGTGATTTAAAAAACAACCTAATTGGGTTATTTGGAGAAGCAAAAGAAAGAATTATTTAAAATTACACATTAAAAGATAAACTATTCTGCTATTTAGCTCAATACAATGATATTAGCACTAGGCAAAAGGAAGCAAAAAAAAAAAAAAAAAAAAGACTTAATCTTAAGACTTTTAGAGTTCCAAAATAATATATTTTTATTACTATCTAGAATTTTACCTGCTAAATTTATCCAACAAATGTTCAAGAGTAAAAAATTAATAATCATGAAATGAAGACATTCTTTATATGACAGAAAGCAAAAGAACTTACTTATCTCTAAGAGAACAGAATTATATATTACCAGATTTTTCAGAAGCTCACATCCTAAGCCACCAGCTCCAATGACTAGAACTTTACATGTATCTAACAAGAACTGGAGTGACTGTAACGAATAGAAAGACATATTAAAATCCAGGTGATCACCACAAGAACCATGAATAAGGCAATAAACCACACAATAGTTGTTGGTACAGACACCAAAAAAAGTCAATTAACAATAAGAAACACACCTGGTATGTTATGAAAGAGATGTAATTACAAATCTTAAAATACTAATAATTTCAGAGTTTCAATTTTAACACTTTAAATTTACTTTTATTATATGAACTTAAAAGCCTATTTCTAACAGAAAAACTACCCCTAGGGCTGGATAACTCAGCAGATAAGGACTTGTTGCTCTTGCAGAGGACCCAGGTTTGATTCTCAGCACACATGTTGGCTCACAAACATCAATAACCATGTTCTAGAGAAAAGGACACCCTCTTCTGACCTTTGTGGGCATTTGGCACATGCGGTACACATATAGACATGAAGGCAAAACACTCGTAAAATAAAAATAAATCTAAAAATAAGTCTTAAAAACTATCCCTAGTTATATCTTTTTGTCAAGCGTTGGTACATCATTTCATAGGTAATACAGCAACTTTACTATAGTATTCTCTCCTTTCCTTCTCCCATTCTTTATACTTTTTCTTTAATTTTAAAAATTTGTGTTTGAGGGTCTAACATAAACTAGATAAGAGCAATTAACACCTTTCTTTGAACAATGAGTGGAGCTTTCAAAACTTGAGAAATCAGCAAATTCCAGATCAGCAGAAATAAAACTTGGAAACACTGCTTAACAGAAGTGACCACCTTAAGCTATTGTGTAGAAACTCTTTAAAAGTACAAGAAAATATGATGTAATTATCCAAAGAAAGAATTACCACTATGCATTGTGCTGACCACTAAAGGAGGAAAAAAGATTTATTCGCACAAGCTACTGAACCAAACTCAAGAGTTTCACAACAACTTTATGAGTAGCGTTTCTATTTCAAAATCTCTTCATGGGCACAAAAGGTCATAAAACACATGACAGTGATTATTTTGTTCCTACTTTGTAATAAGAAATTTTATCTAATAAAATATTTGCTTCAAGTCAGACACAGTTCAAAATATATATCATATTGCAAGCACATTTTTAACATTCATTAATTATAGTCAATACTAAGTAATGATTTCCAACTAAATTTTAATACCTAAGTAAGCATATCTTATAGTCTTATTAGAATTAATTTACCACTTCAGGGCTACAAACGGGGAAATGTGTCTAAACAGGGAAATCATTCTAAATTAGAATTTTAAACACATCAGAATATGATGTTATCAACTTATTCTACTCTAGAAAATGTTTAAACTTCTATAAAAAAAATATAAAAATGCATCTCTAGTCATTTACATAAAATCAGTTGTAAAAATTTAACTCAATACTCATAAATTAATTTCACAAAACAATTTTATTATCTGTATTATAAGAGCAAATCTAAAAGGAAGCATCTTATTCTTTTTGAAATGTAAGACTATTAGAGCAGTTCTTTAAAAATAAATGTTTCTCACTTCAGTGCTTGGTTCGAAATCAGGGTGTGTGAAGGGTCCAGACCGCTCGAGGAACTTCTTTACATGGTTCCAGCGACCTTCCCAGTCTCCAGTGTCCCCACACCCACCATCAACAGCCATTCTGCACAGAACACAGTAAATTCAGCTGCAAAGATGAGTATGAAAAAGCCATGCCCATAACTATTAGGTCTCCCCAAATGTAAAGGTAACCACACACCAGACCTGCTCAAATAAAAAGGAAAACTGGGTTGTGGTTACAGTTTTCCAGTTTTGGCTTGTCTGTTATGGGAAAGCACTCTTCACCTACTTGATCAACTAAATCAGCCTGTGTCCCTAGCTTCCTCAGCACCCAAAGATCAAAGTCGGAACACTAATGATTCAGTGAGAAAAAGACTTCCCTCTGTTTGGTACTTACAGTCACTCTAAATTTCCCTCATGTTCCTTCAGTAGAAATAACAAATGTATAGAGTGAAGGGGTCTTTAAGAACTATGGTGCTTCAATCTAATATCTATGGCTCCTCTCAAGTTGGAAAGATGAGATCCACTGAGCATTTTGGCTGAAAGCAACATTCATACATCTCATTCCTCAGAAGGGTCCCAGTGTTTTTTTTTTTAAAAAAAAAAAAAAAAAAAAAAAAAAAAAAAAAA
>JANHMN010000008.1:33712555-33733343 GCA_030674055.1 Rhabdomys pumilio
AAAAAAAAAAAAAAAAAAAAAAAAAAAAAAAAAAGACTTAATCTTAAGACTTTTAGAGTTCCAAAATAATATATTTTTATTACTATCTAGAATTTTACCTGCTAAATTTATCCAACAAATGTTCAAGAGTAAAAAATTAATAATCATGAAATGAAGACATTCTTTATATGACAGAAAGCAAAAGAACTTACTTATCTCTAAGAGAACAGAATTATATATTACCAGATTTTTCAGAAGCTCACATCCTAAGCCACCAGCTCCAATGACTAGAACTTTACATGTATCTAACAAGAACTGGAGTGACTGTAACGAATAGAAAGACATATTAAAATCCAGGTGATCACCACAAGAACCATGAATAAGGCAATAAACCACACAATAGTTGTTGGTACAGACACCAAAAAAAGTCAATTAACAATAAGAAACACACCTGGTATGTTATGAAAGAGATGTAATTACAAATCTTAAAATACTAATAATTTCAGAGTTTCAATTTTAACACTTTAAATTTACTTTTATTATATGAACTTAAAAGCCTATTTCTAACAGAAAAACTACCCCTAGGGCTGGATAACTCAGCAGATAAGGACTTGTTGCTCTTGCAGAGGACCCAGGTTTGATTCTCAGCACACATGTTGGCTCACAAACATCAATAACCATGTTCTAGAGAAAAGGACACCCTCTTCTGACCTTTGTGGGCATTTGGCACATGCGGTACACATATAGACATGAAGGCAAAACACTCGTAAAATAAAAATAAATCTAAAAATAAGTCTTAAAAACTATCCCTAGTTATATCTTTTTGTCAAGCGTTGGTACATCATTTCATAGGTAATACAGCAACTTTACTATAGTATTCTCTCCTTTCCTTCTCCCATTCTTTATACTTTTTCTTTAATTTTAAAAATTTGTGTTTGAGGGTCTAACATAAACTAGATAAGAGCAATTAACACCTTTCTTTGAACAATGAGTGGAGCTTTCAAAACTTGAGAAATCAGCAAATTCCAGATCAGCAGAAATAAAACTTGGAAACACTGCTTAACAGAAGTGACCACCTTAAGCTATTGTGTAGAAACTCTTTAAAAGTACAAGAAAATATGATGTAATTATCCAAAGAAAGAATTACCACTATGCATTGTGCTGACCACTAAAGGAGGAAAAAAGATTTATTCGCACAAGCTACTGAACCAAACTCAAGAGTTTCACAACAACTTTATGAGTAGCGTTTCTATTTCAAAATCTCTTCATGGGCACAAAAGGTCATAAAACACATGACAGTGATTATTTTGTTCCTACTTTGTAATAAGAAATTTTATCTAATAAAATATTTGCTTCAAGTCAGACACAGTTCAAAATATATATCATATTGCAAGCACATTTTTAACATTCATTAATTATAGTCAATACTAAGTAATGATTTCCAACTAAATTTTAATACCTAAGTAAGCATATCTTATAGTCTTATTAGAATTAATTTACCACTTCAGGGCTACAAACGGGGAAATGTGTCTAAACAGGGAAATCATTCTAAATTAGAATTTTAAACACATCAGAATATGATGTTATCAACTTATTCTACTCTAGAAAATGTTTAAACTTCTATAAAAAAAATATAAAAATGCATCTCTAGTCATTTACATAAAATCAGTTGTAAAAATTTAACTCAATACTCATAAATTAATTTCACAAAACAATTTTATTATCTGTATTATAAGAGCAAATCTAAAAGGAAGCATCTTATTCTTTTTGAAATGTAAGACTATTAGAGCAGTTCTTTAAAAATAAATGTTTCTCACTTCAGTGCTTGGTTCGAAATCAGGGTGTGTGAAGGGTCCAGACCGCTCGAGGAACTTCTTTACATGGTTCCAGCGACCTTCCCAGTCTCCAGTGTCCCCACACCCACCATCAACAGCCATTCTGCACAGAACACAGTAAATTCAGCTGCAAAGATGAGTATGAAAAAGCCATGCCCATAACTATTAGGTCTCCCCAAATGTAAAGGTAACCACACACCAGACCTGCTCAAATAAAAAGGAAAACTGGGTTGTGGTTATAGTTTTCCAGTTTTGGCTTGTCTGTTATGGGAAAGCACTCTTCACCTACTTGATCAACTAAATCAGCCTGTGTCCCTAGCTTCCTCAGCACCCAAAGATCAAAGTCGGAACACTAATGATTCAGTGAGAAAAGGACTTCCCTCTGTTTGGTACTTACAGTCACTCTAAATTTCCCTCATGTTCCTTCAGTAGAAATAACAA
This sequence comes from Rhabdomys pumilio, assembly GCA_030674055.1. Lineage (NCBI taxonomy): Eukaryota > Metazoa > Chordata > Mammalia > Rodentia > Muridae > Rhabdomys > Rhabdomys pumilio. The sequence continues at coordinate 33,714,811 of JANHMN010000008.1, forward strand.
ATGTATAGAGTGAAGGGGTCTTTAAGAACTATGGTGCTTCAATCTAATATCTATGGCTCCTCTTAAGTTGGAAAGATGATATCCACTGAGCATTTTGGCTGAAAGCAACATTCATACATCTCATTCCTCAGAAGGGTCCCAGTGTTTTTTTTTTTAAAAAAAAAAAAAAAAAAAAAAAAAAAAAAAAAAAAAAAAAAAAAAAAAAAAACATCTCTCTTAATACTGAAAGCCACTTGTCACAAAACACATACACACAAAAATGTTTAGATTACAATTATGCCACAGATAGGCACTACCATTAAGAAATCTTTGAGAACATGCAACTAATAAAGTGGGACTCCTCTTAAAAAAAAAAAAAAAAAAAACCTCAAATACACTTTATAATCAACGATTCGTTCATGTTTGGTTGTGATAACTTTCCAGTAACTCCACAGTTTCTACCTTCAAATATATTAGTGATATCAATTTTTTACAAAAGGGACCAACACACATTGCATAGCGGATGCTCTGATACACTGCTGGGTTTCACCCCACAACCAAGCACAATCTAACTTTGGGAAGATTCCTTAACTGTCAGAAACCTCAACTGTAGATTGCGCCTACTTGTAATGATCATGAGGTAAGAAGACAATCAGGCTCTGAACTTAGGGACGGCTCTTGGCCTACAGCAAGCATTCAAACTTCGTCATTTCGTGCAAAAAAAAAAAAAAAGTAGGGAATTAAAAGGTGGGAAAGGAATGTGAACCCTTGCATTTGAAATTCAACCATAGGGAGGGGCATGGTAAAGACCAAAGTACTACTGAGAGCTGACACAGAAATTATGAATTCACCACACCCACTACAAGAGTAGTAGTTTTCCTCTTCCCACGGAATCACGTAGGATTGGCCATATGAAAATCATTTTTAAATTTGTGGCATCAAAAAAACTAAGTATTTGATACAGGTTGTGTGGTAAATTGAGAGAGCAAGTGAGGTGCCGTCTCCTTTTAAGACCTTGCAAAAATGACTAGTTTTAACACAATTTCTGATTCACCGAGTGTTCATAAAAAGTTTCTAATGTGTACTATTGTCTCAGTGTTTACCAAGGACCCAAAACAGGCCTCGTGTCCATTTAGATTTAGATTGGATTCACTTGCCACAAGGTCACAGCTCTGACAATTTGGGTTGGAGGAAGAGGGGGGTACCGGGTGGCTTTTGCAGGAGCATAGCCAGGGAGCAGCCGGCCGGTGACTCTGGCTGGGGACGGGGTCAAGGGTTAAGACGCGCGGCCTGCTCCAGGTGCCCCCCTCCCAGCCCCCCGGACCCGCTGCGGCTGGTCCCCTAGGCCTGGGATTAGGGGGAGGCGGGGGTCTCCGGAGAGGACCCCGGCCTCCCAGCAGCACTAACTTCTCAGCCAGCAGCTCCTCTATTCTCCTTCTTTTCTTCTCCCTAAAAGAAAGAGAGAATAAAAGAAGGGTCAGCATCAAGCTCCAAAGTGGGCGCCGCAAGGGTATAGGGGGCGAGGGGACGGGGCAAGAGGCTGGGGGACCCCCGGGTGGCAGCGGTGACCGCCCACCGCCGCGCTCTCTCACAACCCAGCCCAACTCGGCGCTCCAGCAAAACCCCGACACTTACGGCTCCTCGCCATCCGCCATATTGTTCCCCGCCTCTTCCCAGAGGCCCTCGCGGCGAGCGGGTCCGCCCGGGAGGGGCGGAACTGCAGGTGAATGGAAGGAGGGAGTGCGGAGCCAGGGCGGAGGGGAGGGGCTTCAGGTAAGAGAGTGAGGGGGCGCGATGGGGCGGAGCTTCAAGGGGAGAGGCGGAGCTGGAGTTTGGGAACGAGGCTTTGAGGAGGGAAAAGCTGAGCAGGCGCGGAGGGGCGGGGGACCAGCGCGTTGAGTCTGGGCTATTAGAAAGAGAGGAGCGGAGTCAGTACTAGAGGCGTGGCTTCAGGGGACGAGAGGGAGGGGCGGGAGTGTCTGGGAAAGCTAGCTGAACAGCGGGAAGCCATGCGTAAATTGGCTGCTTAGGCTCCCTTAGGCTTTGCAAGCATTTCACAGTGTAATTAAAATCTTTGGTTAATTGTGCCTGCTTGAATAATGTTATACCATCTATAATGTTGCTATGCCGCGCGAACTTAGATATGTTACTTATTTATACACGTATATGTTACAAATAATTGCATAAAATGTTCATATATTCTATTTAAAAACTGAAATAACCACGCCAATATGTCAGTGCTCTCCTCTGGGAAAAAAATGGTGACAGGCATTTCTGTTCTCCGTATTTCAAGAAGATCAAAATCCTTGTCTTTATGGGCATGAAGTTTAAAACATTAAATAAACATAGAGTCTATTTCTGTGTGAAAATTCGTATTAATACTTTAGTGTGACACCATTCTGTTAGAAAACTATTCTGTTATACATAAATACACATATATATTCGATATATAAATGAATAATAAATAAGATAGATGATTAGGAAAATATAGAGATTTATTGTATAACCCATTAACAATATGAACCCATAAATGAAGTTTTTACTCTGTTCTTCAGTCATATATTGTATGCAACTGAGTGGTTCTGGTAGACAAGAGAGGAAAGAATAATTGTGTTCATATATTTCAAATATGTATTTACACAAACATATCTCTTTTACTAAGGTGAGATAAAAAATTTTAGTATGTATTTAAACCCTTACCACCCAACTATTAACTATGAGACCTTGGGTATTTACAGGTCCTCATTTGTAAAGTGAGAATAACAACATTCACGGTTTTAAGATTAAAAATTAAATGAATTCTTGAGTGGTTCTCAAATATAGCCTTTGATTGGAATCACTTGAAGGTTACAAATGCCAGGTTTGAGTTTTACCACAATAGGTAGTTTGAGGATGTACTGTTTGAAAACCAACGAAGTGCAGGAAATAAAGCTTCCAGGGTGCTCATTAAAGGGGGTGGGGGGCAGCTACTCACTTGTGACATTTAATCTATTCTTTGTCCTATTCTCTATTAAACCTTAAGGAAGGCTCGTCTGTTATGATCACCCACCTATGTTCATCAATAGCACACATTGAGCTAAAAATTCAGTCAGAGCCAAAGAGTGAAAGGAGGAAACTGAGTCATAGAAATAGGACAGAAATAGCAGAAGAGAAAGAGGAGAAGGAGGAAGAGGAAGAAAAGGGAGAAGAGGAAAAGGAAAAAGAAGATAAGGAAGAGGAGGAGGAAGGAGAGGAAGAAAAAAGAAGAAAAAAGTCTGGAGAACTAGCTCAGCAGTTAAGAGCACATACTGCAGCTCTTCCAGGGGACCCAGGTTCAATTCCCAGCACCCACACACAGTGCCTCACAATAGCCTGCAACTTCCTGGTACCCAGCACACAAGTGGTACAAATGTACACGCAGACAAAACACCCAAAAGAAGTTCACAAAGATTTCTGTCCCCCATCTATGTGTCACCATGACTCACCATTTTGACAGCTGACACCAGACATCATTAGGTCTACCTGATTAGAAATAGCCATCTCTATTTGTTAGTGATAGTGGCAAGTGACCAAAATCCTCAGTAGATTTATTCTATTTACAATGGGGCACATCATAAACTCTTAGACATCTGCTATATAGTCTATGGCCAGACAGAGGAATAATCAGGATGGTGTTTACTAAAAACCTTAAGTCCCTCTGGAAAAGCCTCAAGAGAGTGCTTTTAACATTTTTTGATTTATGTATATGTATGGTGTGTGTGTGTGTGTGTGTGTGTGTGTGTGTGTGTGTGTTCCCACAGAGGCCAGAAAGAAAGTGTCAGCCCCCTTGGAACTGGAGGTACAGGTAGTTGTGAGCCATCTGATGCGGGTGCTGGGAATTGATATCTAGTCCTCTGGAAGAGCAGCAAGCACTCTGAACCACTGAGCCATTGGTTGTAAGAGACTAATGCCGAGTATCCTTACTCCTAAAATTAGTGACATAGCTGCTAATAATAAATAGCTTTTAAACAGAGACTGGGGTAAAGTTGATTCACTGTGTGCTCATTCGCATTTAAAATAGTTGGATGACAAGACATAAAATATGGAGAAAAACAAAACAAACAAACAGACAAAAACCCTATAAAACAAAAACCCCATCAAACAAAAACCCACCATTGTCCAACCAGAGACAGGAGCATACTCAACATTTTCAGAGAGTTAAGGGGACTCATCCTATGAACAGAAAAAACCAAAACAACAACAACAAAGGCAGACCTCTTTAGATTCTCTTTCTTTTTTATTTGCAGTAATGAGGGCTGAACCTAGGGCTCTGTACATGCTAGAAAACCTCTATCCTGGAGCTATATCTATATTGGGTTTTCTTTTTGTTTTGAAACAACAGAGTCTCACTAAATTATCCAAACAAGGTTGAATTTGTAATCCTCCTGCCTCAATCTTCCAAGGAGCTGGGGATAAATAAAAATATATAAATAAACAAACAAACAAAATATAGCCAAGTAATACGTGTTGACTGTGGGTTGCCTTTGATGGAAATAAGCATGTTACTAATACATTTTTGACAGAACTGTAGTTCTGAGCAGTTGGAAGAAGAAAATTCTTCTTTGTAGTTGCCAATGCTCACAGATTTTTCTAACAGGTGCTGAACTCTGTGTTCCCTCCCTGCCACTGGACCAAGATCATTTACTCAGTTTGCCCACACGGATGCCTTTTAAAATTCTTATGCTCCGGGAATTCCTCCACACCCTCTGGTTTCCTGTAATTGAATAGAGGCCTGGCATGGCTCCTTTTAGCAATCTCCTCACTGTCTCCCAGTTGAGTGTTTCCAGCACTGCAGGCCCTCAGAAGGCAGAGCAAAGCAAACGCTTACCCTTTCTGACTCCCCATAGTGCCTCACAGAGGTTGGAACCTAGAATGCCTGCTGGCGTGGTAATTAGCAGTCTCAACAATTTTTCTCCCATTTCAGCTATTCAGAAGCAACCACAATGATCAATGGCAACAAGAGGAGAAAAGTCAGCAGGTGTTTATTATAAAAGTTATTATTAAAAAGAAAACAGGTTTAAAACACTCTAAACATCAACCAGGTAAATTAAGGACTCTGCTGGCTCTTTGTTTTGTTTGTTTGTGTTGTTTGTTGTTGTTGGAATAATGGGGTCTGCACACAGGACCAATGTTGCTCCATGCTACGCAAGTGTTGATCACTGAACTATATATTTCTAGCATCTTACTTTTTATGTTGAGTCACAATCTTACCAACTTGCTCCAGCTGGCCTTGAATTCACTTTATAGTCCCTACAAGCCTTGAACTTGAAATTCTGTCTTGGCCTCTGAAGTAGCTGAGCCTCCAGGTCTGCCTCATCATGCCAGTTTGTACTATTACTGATAACAGTAAAATCTGTGAATGCTACATATGCTAAACACTTCCCAAACATCCCTTAGTTAGCCTCTGTGGCAGATTTTCTACTAACCTTACTTTACGTATGAAGAAAGTAAGGCTGGGGGAAGTTAAAACATTTCTCCATTGGCCAGAAGAGATGACTTAGTGGTTAAGAGCATTTGCTGTTCTTCCAGAGGAACCAGATTCAAGTCCCAGTTCCCACATGGCAGCTTAGAATCATCTCTAACTCCAGCTCCAAGACCTCTGACACCCTCTTCTGACCTCAGCAGGCACAAAGAATGAGGGTGGGGCACATACAGAATGCAAGCGAAACATTCATTCACAATAAAAAAGTTGGGTTTTTGTTTTGTTTTGTTTTGTTTTGTTTTGTTTTTTAAGGAACCGCTTTTCTCCAAAGTAAGTTGCTGCATTGATTGCCAAGCTACCCTAAACACCAGTGGCTGCAGGGAGTTTCGTAAAGCCACCATAATTTCCCCCACTGCCTTTCTAATCAGCAAGGACAACTAAATTTGACAAGTATGTCTTATTAGCCTTTGTTTCAGGGGAAGTTGGTGGTCTTAGTAGAGCACTGTGAGTTTGCTTAAAAATGAACAGTTGCAAATTTAGAAACACTGTTACCTTAGGCACTGCCATCTTAGAAGCCTCCTTTCATAGTAGGAATTAAAGGGATCCGGGACACCACAAGAGCAGGGCTCATAGGAGCTCATAGAAACTGAAGCGGCTAGCACAGGGCCTGCATGGGTCTGTGCTAGGTCCTTTGTGTATATATTATGGTTGTATAGCTTGGTGTTCTTGTAGAAGTCCTAGCTGTGGGAGGGTTTTTTTGTTTTGTTTTGTTTTTTTGTTTTTTTGTGGGGGTTTTTTTGTTTTGTTTTGTTTTGGTTTGGTTTGTTTTTTTTTTTTTTTTTCTACGAAGTTTTTTTAGGGAAATGTTATTGGTTTAATATTGGAATAAAACTGAGAAACTTTTCTGGCCTGGGAATCCATGTTTCTGCCCAGAAATACAGACTGCCTCCAGCAGTTGTTTGCTTTGAAGCTGCTAAGAGCTCACTCAGGAAGAAGTGAAGCCATCCAGAGCCTATCTGATCATCTATCTATAACGATGGCACAGCGGTTCAGTAATTTTGCCACAGGACAGCAGAAATGGAGAGTGAATAAAAAAGTGAGCTGACAAGCTAGCGGTTCTTTTCAGTCAAACCCTCCCTCCCATTTTTTCCAGTCTGATTTCACACAAAGTGACTCATGAAATATTGCATGCATATGTGGTGAGATTAGCAATTACTGGACTTCCAGGACACTGAGGTCGTCTTCCAGTCCATTGCACTTAGACTGACAACTGAACAGCTGCCTCCAAGGCAGAGTACACACACAAACTGTGTTTAAAAAGAGACGGTTTGTATTTTAAGCTGCCAGAGAGAACTGATACCACCTTTAGTTTACGCAGGGGGACTTCCGCTAGTTACTTTTTGTCTGTACTCTGCTTTACATTTGGTAAAGCCCACTGTTTTCCGTCACTAACCACTTCCAGCCAATCACAGACAGACCAATATACCCGCCCGCAGTCAATTTCCTGGGCCCTGTGGTGCTCTAACCACAGAGCCAATCCGAAGGAGACTGTCATCTTTCATCTAGCTGGTTGCCGCCGCCGCCGTCTCCAGATTCCGAAGGCGAAGCTCGCGAAGCAGAGGAACATGGACGTGAACCTCGCCCCGCTCCGTGCCTGGGATGATTTCTTCCCGGGCTCTGATCGTTTCGCCCGGCCGGACTTCAGGGACATTTCCAAATGGAACAACCGTGTAGTGAGCAATCTGCTCTATTACCAGACCAACTACCTGGTGGTGGCTGCCATGATGATTTCGGTCGTTGGGTAAGTGGCGTCTTCTGCCTGGCGCACCTGTCCAGAGTCAGGACATAGGGACCCCGGACAAGATTGCGAGATGCAAGACTAGGTCCACACGGGGCACCTGACCTGAGGTCTCGTGGAGTGGACAACCCAGTGGAAACTTGTTCTCAGGGCGAGGCCGCAGCTATCTGAGGTTCCCTTTCTTTCTCTTTTTGCTCTAAAGACTGAGACTTTGACGAGGACCCTGTGAGGGAAAAGGTGAGGAAAACGCTGAGAACTTGGGACAATGAGAACTAACCCTCCCACGGCCCCGTGCTGTGGTCAATCGCCTGTCAGATGTTTGTAGCACAGTGGGTGTTTTAAAAATAAGAAAAAAAAAAAACCGTGGTGTTGTAACCTTGCCCTGGGGCGGTCTAGAAAAGCCTGGAGTGACAGGGTGTGGACCTAGGGCTGTGTTTAAGTGACCTCTCTGCCTAATGTCTGTCAATACAGTACATGGAGCTGAGCTTCAGCTCAAGAGGGTGCGAGTCTCCTGGTGGCGTATCTTCCTCTTGTGAGGTGACTCTGGAAATGAGGCCCCCTGACTTTTTTTTTTTTTTTTTTTTTTTTTTTCCAGAAGTTGCCAGACAGGGTCGCTTTAGCTTTGCTCCTTAGCCTGGGGTCTTAAAACATATCTGAAGACCTTTTCAATGCTAGTTAAGAAGTTCCCTGTGATAAGTCAGGTTTTACATGAACATTCTGGACATATACATACACATTTCTGCACCTGTTTCCTGAGAAGCTGCATTTCCTTGTAGGTTACCCTTTAAAAATGCTTCTCCCACCTTTTAACAAAATAAGTGGTTATATTCGCCATTTTATTATCTCTTATATGAATTTAAGTAGAAGGCTTTATGAAGGACCCCCTTGCCCTAAAAGAAGTCCTTTTGTAAGGTTTCTTTTTGAGAACAAACCCAAAGAGAAAGAGAAGCTGCTGGGAGGGTGGGGGGACTAAAAGGAGGGAGGAGAGATTCACACTCAGGGTGCTTAGGAAGGGATGAGTGATAAGGCACTGTCTTAAATTGCCCTGAGGTTAGCTGGCTTATTTACTTAGCTACCTCAGGGCACCAGACCCCATGCCAAGCTCTGAGTACACCAAGATGAATCAGACTTGAATTCTGGCCCAGGGACACATGGCATTTGCTGAGCCTCAAAAGGAGCAAACTCACAGCACAGAGGAGACTGGCAAGCTTCCTCATTTCCGGGCGTGGTTCGGAGTGGGCACCAGTTCTCAAATGCAGGCTCCATGTGAAATCTTAACTGTGTGTGGCTGAAGCAACTGCCAACTCTGGGGATGGCCTAGTGTGCAGAGGACACAGGCTCTAGTGGACTCTGACTAAACTGGCAGCTGAGGAACCATTAGTCAGGGGAAGAAAGCCAGAGGTGGTTGTCCCTGAACCTGCCCCCAAAGCTATGCTTCTTCCCAGAGAAAAACTTCACAAAGTTTCTTCTTTAAAATAAAATAATTAGCTGGGCATTGGTAGTACAGGCCTTCAATCCCAGCACTTGGGCAGCAGAGGCAGTCGGGTCTCTGTGAGTTCAAGGCCAGTTTGGTCTACAGAGCAAGTTTGAGTATAGCCAGGCTTACACAGAGAAACCCTATCTTGAAAACACAACCCAACAAAACAAAACAAAACAAAACAAAACAAAAGAACTCTAATAATGCATTTACATCTCTTGTAAACTTTCATTTTCTTTTCTTCCTCTTTGGTGGTTACTAGTCATGGGGTGGATTATCTTATCCTAAATAGAAAGGTTTGACCCAGACCAATCAAATATACAAGGAAAAAATAAAATCCCCCTCCCCTCTCAAAGCATTATGTGTCCAGACTCCAGCACAACCCTGGTCACCTTGTGGCTTTCATAGAACCCATTTTTCACAGTCAGCTCTTAACTAAATATAGCTCCCTCATTATGTTCTTAGGCCACTGAACCAGGCAGTCTGGAGTCTTCACCTTTTCTCATTTCCATTCATTGTTAGCGATGTCTTTGAAAATACAGAGAAAAGTACCTGTCGTTATATATTTGCAAAGAGTCAGGCAAGACATGGTAGCTCATGCTTATAAAAGCAGTACTCAAGAGGCTGAGGCAGGAGGACTGCATGAGTACCAGACCAGCCAGAAATAATGAAATTTTCTTTATACTCCAGGATAAGTTGGGCCTGAAAGCTTTGGGGTTTTTTTCTATGCATCTCTAAGCACTTGCTAGCTTTCCCCACAAATTCTTCCTTTCTTTCTTTATAATAAATGCTAATAAACTTTTACAGAGGGCTCTGTGTGCTAAGTACTTTGCTAAGTACTGTGTGCTAAGTATTTTACTGCATTGTGTTATACAGTTCCACAACTAAACTATTATTATTTTCATTATTAAACCTGATACTCAGAGAAGTTGAATGACATACTTACAGCCACAGACCCGGGCTTGTCCCCTTAACTACTGTGGCATCTTCCTGGGAGTCAGGAGGTTTAGAATTATAGTGCCTGAAAGGTGGAAGAAACCCAATACCTTTGGGATCTGAGAACGTGGCTGATTCTGGAACATTCCCCATTCTAAACAGAACTGTCCTCTTTGGAGGCTGCAGACGATGAGTGGGTCTGGGCACTTCTGGGAGCAGCTTACCTGGATCCTCTGCTAGTGGGTAATAGTTTCTCGTGATGAAATGTTCAGTGATTCCATCTCTGTGGCCAGGTGGCCCCTTGAGGACATTGGTTGGCTCTTGAGGTCCTCTATTTTTTCAGATTGCCTTGGCTGAGGATAGACGGGGCTGTTTTTTTTCCAGATCCCAGCATGAGGGAAGGAAGACTCAGGAGTATATGACATAGCTCCAGAAGCACTAGGAAACACTAGACTGAGATAAAGATTAAAAGGGGTTAAGATAGAGATAAAATGTCTATAGTGGGTCCTGATCAGGAAGGGCTTGGGGGGGTCCGAAGTTAGGTCTTCAAGCAAAGTGTGGCAATGCATGTTTGCAATAGGGAGGACAAGGCAGGAGGGTAGTGAGTTTGACACCAGCCTGAGTTACATAGTGAGTTTCATGCTGTGTAACAAGACTTCATCGGAAAAAGAAGAGGAAGTTTGGGCTTCGTCCTAAATTCAGGGTTTTATTCAGTACATGACTTTCATGTAGTAAGTACACTGTTCGTCTCAGATTCTGTGAACTCCTGCTGATCCTTTCCTCCTCTTCCTCCTCCTCTTCCTCCTCCTCTTCCTCCTCCTCTTCCTCCTCCTCTTCTTCCCCCTCCTCTTCCCCCTCCTTTTCCTTCTCTTACTCCTCATTCACCTTCTCTTTTTCTTCCTCTTCCTCCTTTTCTTTCTCTTTCTCTCTCCCTCCTCTTCTTTCATCACCCTCCTTCTCTCATACTCTACTTCTCTCTTCTACCATCTCTGTTTTTGTTTTAAAGATGGGGGTCTTGCTCTTGACTGGCTTGGAACTCAAGGTCCCCCAGCTTCACTCTCCTAAGACTACGATGACAGGTGTGCATCGCTTAGCCTCCTAGCCCCTCTTACAGACGTTTTTATTTTCGTCTGTCTTTTTAAGTAGTATAAGTTAATAGTCATGAGCCGGATTAAGTGTGTCATAATCCCAGCTGCCAGGCACCATCTGTGTGAGCACACCGCCTCATCTTCACAGCAGCACCCACCTCACAGGCTGCCGGAAGACCAACCAGCATCCCATAGATGGCGCTCTTACAAGAGCCTCCTCATTTTTTCCGGCATAAAATGTTACTTATTTCTTATCACTGTTAGTGTTGCCAACTAGATAGCTCAGAAACACAGCTTCTTTTGCCAGTGACCTCCACCACCAGAGTCCAGCCTAGGTCTGTTTTCCTACTTCTGCAAGACTCCACTTTGGTATCACCTCATGGCAAAAAACATTGTCCCAATGTCTGTCATTGCCAGTGTTAATGTGTACTTGTCACTTTCCTGTTACCCCCAAAGTCTTTGTGTATATGTATATACAAGAAAAGAAAGATGTCTACGATCAGAGACCAGAAACTATCTTCCCAACCATGACAAGAGTCATCCATACATTAAGATGTTTATATCACACATGTCAACAGAAGTTGTCTTAGTCATTGTTCTATTGCTGTGAAGAGACGCCATGACCACAGCAACTCTTATAAAAGAAAATATTTAATTGGGGCTTGCTTACACTTTCATAGGTTCAGTTCATTATCATTATGGCAGGAAGCATGGTGGCACACATGATACTGAAGCAGTCACTGAGAGGTATATCCTGATCCACAGACCAGGGGGGCACAGACAGAGGCTGAGCCTGGCATGGCTTTTGACACCTCAAAGCTCACCCCCAGTAGCACTTCCTCCAACAAAGTCACACCTCCTAATCCTTCTAATCCTTTCAAAGATGTCCGATCCCTAACTGAACATTCTAATACAGGAGAACATTCCAATATTGGAACCTCTAGCATTCAAACCACCACCTCAGTCTTTGCCATTGTTTTTGTTTTGTTTTGTTTTCCCAAAATAAAAAACACAGGCAACAGTTAATTACACTTCAAACCTTAGTACTAAGCCTGCTATACACTCTAGCTCTGGGTGAGGATATCCGAGTGCTGGATGGAATGCCTACAGATGAACTGGAAAAATCTATTCAAAGACTGAGCCAAGGAGCGATAGCACTTCACACCCTGGAGTTTATCAGAAATGAAAACTCTCTGGCTCATTTCTGACCTCTTGGCTTTATATTTTAACAAGGGTCTTGGAGGATTTATCCTTCCTCACTTTAAAATTTGGTCTACTCTGGCTCAACAGAGACACTGACATTGAATTAATAGCATAATTAAATGGCACAGTGACTTATGGCAATACTACTTTTACAAATTCTAATTGTATTATTTTGTTGCTAGGTTCAGGAATCTGTTGATTTTACCCCTTCTGACTCGCCATGTGACTGTGATATGTATACCCCAAATCTGAATGAGAGCTAGGAATCCTGCTAAGTAACCATACTTTTGGAAACATGACGGTTTGAGGTCATGCAGCCAATTGGAACCCGAATCTGCTTATAGTAGCCGAGGTGACTGTTAGCAGGTGAAATAACTTTTCAATCAAACCATATAGTGAATTTGCTAAAAGTTCTTGCTTAATTAGGTTTAACTATTTGAAAATTACATCATTTTACGGCTATGCTAACTTATCTTACTCCTTCCTGACGAAAGCTCAGGTTCTGGTGTGGCCTCACATCACTAACCACATACCGTATTTGCAACTTGTAGTTGCTTCTCCTTGCCTACAAAGACAGGCACACATTGCCCCTCCCCCCCCAACACAGATGGGGGGTCACTGTTGGATGAATGAGCCCAGGTTTTCTTGGCAGGGATCACTCTCTGTCCTGATCATTTGGCCCATGAAAGTGTTAAAGGGGTGGGATCAACAGCTGCTACTTTATGCTTCTGGCTTTTCAAGATGGTAAGAAGTTTCTAGAAGGCTAGTAATTATAGACTCGGGGGGAAAAAGTATTAAGGTAATTCTTTTCAAAAGAAGTGTGGTTCTGTACACGCCCAAGGCATATGGCTGTCAGTATCTGGTATTGAGAATGCTCACACTGTGCTTTTAAATGCTACAAGGAGAAGGAACTGGTTGCCAGTTGGTGAGGAAAGAAAGAGCTAAGAAAGTCCTGGGTGCCCTCATGGGGATATATTTAAACATTTGTGGGAAGAAAAGGCTTGACATCTGTGTCCTCTCCTGCTGGCCTCTAAATAGCCTTTGAGGTTGCTCGCTTGTAGCTACTGCCCTTTGCCCTGGCTTTGATCAGGTAAACCAGATCATTTGTTTGTTTCTTTTGTTTTGTTTTGTTTTCAATAGTGAAAAATAGACAGTAAGACAAAAGATGTTTGGAATGTTTTTTGTAGACTGTCTATTGCACAGTCAGTCAGTGAACCCTCCATTCCTGTGTTACCCAGTGCCTGTATACTGACCGTGTTTGTAAGTTTATGCTGGTAGCTTTGCTTGCTTACAGATTTGTTTGTGGTTTTTTTTTTTTTTTTTTTTAACTCTTTTTATTCTGCTAGTGTAATGAACGGTAAAAAATGGTAAAAAATGGAAATTACTAACAATTATTTTCATGGTTGTTTGAAAATCGAATAAATTGCAGTCTGCTTATGCTTTAAGATTAGTGAGTGTCAGCCGGGCAGTGGTGGCACACGCCTTTAATCCCAGCACTTGGAAGGCAGAGGCAAGTGGATTTCTGAGTTCGAGGCCAGCCTGGTCTACAGAATGAGTTCCAGGATCGCCAAGGCTATACAGGGAAACCCTGTCTCAAAACAAAGAAACAACAAAAAAAAGATTAGTGAGTGTCAGCGGTTTTTTTCAATGGATTCTTATTTGTGTCCCTTCCTTTATTCACTCAAGGGGAGTGGGAAGCATTAGCAACCTTTCAGATACTGGTGGGAAGAAGTGGAGAATAGTACATCATGATTCCTTTATCAAGATTAAGGTTCAGAGGGGTAGTAAGGCAATGTCAAAAAGGTCAGAATTAATTTTTATACACATCAACCAAGCCTACAAAAATATATAACTACAGCCAAGCGGTGGTGGTGCATGCCTTCAATTCCAGCACTCAGGAGACAAAAGCAGGCAGATTTCTGAGTTTGAGGTCAAGCTTGTGTACAGAGAGAGTTCCAGGACAGCTAAGGCTGGCTACACAGAGAAACCGTATCTGGAAAAACCAAAGAGAGAGAGAGAGAGAGAGAGAGAGAGAGAGAGAGAGAGAGAGAGAGAGAGAGAGAGAGAATTACATAGGTACATGTCTTAATTCCACTTAGAAAATTCTCCAGTGTTGGGAAGAAAGACTGTTATGTGGATAGGTGAGAGGGTTATTACATTTTCTTTCTTTCTTTCTTTCTTTTTTTTTTTTGGATATTTTATTTACATTTCAGATGCCATCCCCTTTCTCCATTTCCTCTCCCTAGAAAACCCCTATCCCGTGCCCCCTTTTCCATTTTGCTTTTATACAATTTTTTAAATGTTAATCAAAGGCTTTATAAGTATGGTAATGCTCAATCAGAAGTGTAACCTAATACCCAACCTAGATATAGAAACTATCTTTGACTGGTGGAGACACGTGAACTTCTGCCTCCATGCCCCCTCTCTCTTTCTCTCTCTTTCTCTCTCTCATCACCTAGCTTCTCATCTACTTCATCTTCTCCTCTCCTTACTCCATTACATTTTCATAATATAACATTTCAATCACAACTCACATCACTTCTCAGTTGAACAAATATTAAACTGGGTACCTAGCCAGAGCCTTAAGGATAAACACCTCACCTTCCCAATCGTCACAGTTTTCATCTCCATCTGCCCCATCCTGCTTCTTTAAATAGACTTCATTCAGGGAAGGTACGGTACAGGTAGATGTCTTCTTCTGGTGGGTCTTGAGTTTTTTCTGACTGCAGACCTTTAAGAGATCTGTCAACGCTCAGGTATTTAATCTAAAGATCTTTCGTGTGAGCTGAGGATGTGACTCAAAGGGAGAGCGAGCTTTGCATGCACAAGGCCCTGTGTTCTATCCCTTGTAGGCAAAATTACCTCTTGTAAAATATCCTTGGTGTCATGCATGTCTCTTGTTCTTCCTGGCTTCTCTCTGTCACCATCTCTTTTTTGTGAAAAGAATTAGTTTCCCACCCTGCCTGGGTCAACTAGTTGGCGTTTCTGTTTCTTTTCACTAGGAAAAGATTTACAGTGTTTCTAGGTAAAGTGAAATGAGTGTATATAGTCTGGATTCTGGCCCTTCTCTCTCCTTCCTTCCTTCCTTCCTTCCTTCCTTCCTTCCTTCCTTCCTTCATCCCTTCCTTCCTTCCTTCCTTCCTTCCTTCCTTCCTTCCTTCCTTCTTTCCTTACCTGCATGTATGTCTGTGTGAGGGTGTCAAACCCCTGGAACTGGAGCTACAGGCAGTTGTGAGCTGACACGTGGGTACTAAGAATTAAACCAGAATCCCCTGAGAGAGCAGTCAATACTCTTAACCATTGAGCTATATCTCCACTGCCCTCCCCTCTTAGAAGTTGGAATTTTAAATCAATTTAGGGCTACAGAACTTTGGACAATGTTGGGATTCTATCATTTTATAGTATGTTGTATTATCTTATTTTCCCCAGGACCAGTGAATTTTATCCTTTAACACTCATCTTTAGAAGACTTACCCTTGACGCAGCTTATGTTCAGGGAAGGCTTTTGCAGGGAATGCTGAGAGATAATAGCTGCAGTTTGGCTCCCATTCAACAGCTGTTTACCACAAATAGATAGGATTTCAGGGGCTTGCCACGAATAGGCACATGTCTCGGTCTTTCCTTCCATTCACTGACAGGCAGAAAGGTCATTTAATATAGAAAATGGCATTTTTTTCATTGCTACTTTTGCTGTCCAGATTACTTGGCCACCAATGTGATGTATAGGTTGGAGGTTAGTGTGAGGTAAATAAGATACTCTTTTTTTTTTTCCCTCAAGACAGTGTTTCTCTATGCAACACTCTGGCTATCCTGGAACTCACAAAGATTCTCCTGCCTCTGCCGGACACTCGATGGAAGGGAACTTAGTATCACCAATATCATTAGCATGTGTCCAATCCAACTTTCCTCTCTTGCCACGTGACAATTATTCTCAGGTTTTCCTTCATGGACAGCACACTGCTAAAAGCATTCAGGAGGACCAGTTTGTCAATAAACAAGTGTCTTCTATCACTTCCAAAAGGTCCCTGGCTGTGGGAAGGAGTTTGAGCCTAGGCAGTGAGGGGCATATGAACATCATTCTTCCGTTCTCTCCAACGTTGTAGGTGAGGAAGGCACCCCATCATAGAAAGTTTAAGTAGAGTTCTGACCCTGTGGGAAGGATTAGTTATGGTTACTAACTCAGGTCCTACTGATTGCTTATCAAAGGTAAACTTTTACCAGTGCTGGGTGTGGAGAAGTGAAGTGATTGCTGAGGAAACATGAGGAGCTGAGTTTGAACTCCTAGCATCTACATAAAAAGAGCAGCCTGGGGACACTGAGACAGGATAATCCCTAGGACTCCCTGGCTGGCCAGACTGGTCAGGGAGATATCTCGTTTCAAAAAATAGAAGAGAGAATGGAGGAAGGCACTTGATGTCAACCTTTGACCTCCACGTATGCATATGTGTGCACACAAGTACGCATATACATAAATAATAAGTACATTAATAAATAAGCAGGTAGCTTAGTAAATGTCAGACAAAACACAAGAGGTTAGCATAGTATGCTTTGCTAGAAATACACCAACTGAGTTGAGACACCAACTGCATGAACTGTGGGGGGTGAGGAAGGGGGAGTACTTAGTTAGCATACAGGATACCGTGAATTCTGTGGGCCTTGTTAATTCAACCATGTAGAGAAATCCCGAGGTTATGTTACTTGGACCTTCTGTGAAAAGAGAGACATGCTCTTTTCCCACCTAAACTTTTATTTGTCCTTCTTGAAGTCACCTTTACCCTGGTGATCCTTAGGTTCAGGAGATGATGGTCACATATGCTGAAGACTAATTTATGTCTAAAGCACCTAGTTACTGTTTACAGTCAGATATAGTTCTTCCAAGCTGGCTCAATTGCTCAGTGGTAATGACACTTGTCAAGAAACTTAATTGCCTAAGTTTGATATCTGGGTGGGAGGAGAGAACTTACTCCTGAACGTTGTCCTCTTGACCTCTATATCAGCACTGTGGTGGTGAGTACACATACTAAATAAATAAATGTAATTTTAAAAGACTAAGAATAAAAAAGAAAAAACAAAAAAACAGAAATAGTCCTCGCCAGGACAGAAGTTGTGTTAGGAAAGCAAGACAGCCGCTGAACACTTAGGGTGATGGTGAGAAACAGAAAGGACCCTCAAGAGACAGTTCGGCAGCACATTGATCTCCCTTCTTTGTCCCTGATGTTCAGCCTATGCTGGTCACACAGTTGGCCAAGGCATCTCCAGAAAGCCCAGAAGGCCTTGTGTCCTCCCCCAGTAGTCTCATCCCATAGTCTCATCATATAGAAGCAATCTGCACCCCTCCTCCTACCCCCATGGTGCTTTTCTTACTTGTCCCTTTAACAAGCAATGTGAAGAAGCAAAGGCTGGAACCATTTCCCTGTCCTACTTAGTATACAAAGGGAGTAAGTGTGGTTCATCTGTGATAAGTCTCATGCTTCTTAATGGATGGCCACAGTAATATGCTGAATTTAGTGAAATGGTACAAAAACATTTTAGTCTCTTACTTTTTCCCCCTTTCATTGAGACATTTATCAAATGTACTGTGCTAAGTGCTAGGGCCAAAAATGGGACATCTCTGTTCCTTATGGAGCTTTCTATCTAGGAGGGGCTAGAGATGTGTTCAGTACTCACCCACGTAGATGTAAAGCTGCCGCTGTGGTAAGGGCTGCGGGAAAGAGGCATATGGTGTTCAGAGAGGCTGAGAAAAGGCTGCTGAACTGAGCCTTAAAGAAGGTGGGAGTGAATCAGGCAGAGAAAACAGCTCCTGCACAGGCCAATGGCTGCCCCGGAAAAGCAGAGTGAGCTCTAACAACCTCCTGATGTCTGGGCAGAAGTGCAGAATCAAGACATGGATGGTGTCAGGAAGCTGGCAGGGAGGGCTACTGCATGTCAGGTACCAAAAGGGCCTCTTAGTAGATGTAGACTAAGCCAAATACTGAGGTTGGTGAATAGAGAGAGCATGGACCTTACCCTGCAGCCAAGCTCCCTGTCCCAGGGACCCACCTGAGGTACAGCAGTGTGCAGTAGTCTGGGCAGGCCTTGTAGAAGGTAGAAAGTGCTGTTTTTATAAAGGCAAGAGAGTGCCTGGGTGTGTTCATAATTGCTGTGAGCCCCAGGCTGGGTAAAGACCACAGGAAAACCTCACCTTCTCAGAGAAGCGCCCTGTGAGTAAACAGACCTTCTGCTCCCCTTCTGTGTGAGTCAGGCTTCTCCAGAATCACAGCGGCTGGGTTAGAAGTCAGTGCGAGGCTGCTTCTGCTTAGGAAACACTTCTGGGCCTTGTGGGTTCTGCTTGGTGTGACAGAATTTACCAAATGTTCTCAAAACCCTCTGCTTTCTTTAATTGTACTGGCAGCTCTGCAGTTGGTGGCCTTGGGCAAGGTTATGGACTTCCTTAGCTCACTTCCTTGTGAACTGAGGGGCTTTCCAAGATGCTCCTAGCTCTAGAACGCAGTAGTTGGGTGGGATTTTCCTCCCTCGGCAGTATATACTGAATCTGTACATCTGGTCAGCAGCATCATGAACCTTCAGGAGGTCTCTCTCTCTCTCTCTCTCTCTCTCTCTCTCTCTCTCTCT
>JANHMN010000008.1:33747930-33760323 GCA_030674055.1 Rhabdomys pumilio
AGTTTCAGGACAGCTAAGGCTGTACAGAGAAATCCTATCTCAAAAAAAAAACCAAACAAACAAAAAGACTAAAAACCCCAGAAAGTCACTAAAACTTGATTTCCTAATTCCTGTATTCTCATTACTTAAAAAAAAATGCACTACTTCAGACATTTATTACAGTATTCTGTGTATCTCCTAACTATAATTCATAACTAAGAACTGCAGAAACTTGGAAGGAGGCAAGGAAAGGGCTTGGAACTCTTGGGAGTGTTTCTGCGGAGGGGACAGAACCTACCATGTGGTTGGGAGATTGGACAGGACCTTCATAGATGGTGAGATGTCTTGGGTTTGTCTATGAAAAACTCAAAGGGGACAGACACACTGGGTGTATAGGAGGCTGTTCTATCAGGAGCAACGTAAGACTTTCAAGGGAAGAGAATGGATTGGTTCACCAGGGCCAGGTGACAGAGTACCCTGAAGCAGAGGGATGAGGTGTTTAATTCTGTAGATATGCTTTCTTTAGAGGGGTTTTGAAGAGACTCAAATTAAGCATGCACACATGTGCTTGCGTGTTCGTGTGCACGTGCGTGTGTGTGCGTGTGTGTGTGTGTGTGTGTGTGTGTGTGTGTGTGTAAAATCTTTGCCAATTACTGTATTATTTATAATTATTTATTTATTACAGTTTTTGTCTGTAAAACAGCATGTTGTCTGTAGCTGTCCCTAAGTTTGAAATCACAGCAGGGTATTTGTATGTATGAAGGGTTTGCTTTTCTCCTGACTCTTTCTGGTCACACTTTGTTTTCCCCACAGTCTGTTGCTTGCATGCTTTGCTCCTAACAGACACCTGTACCAGAAGAATACTTCAAGACATCAGGGAGTCAGCAAGGAGATGCTGAACAGAGTTCAGTATTTCTAATCTTCACTGATAGCTTATCTAGATTTAGAATCACTTAGGACACCCACCTGTGGGCACATCTTGGGGAGCTTTCCAGAGAGGCTGAACTGAGGAGAGAAGACTAACCCTGAATGTGGATGGAAGCATCCCTGACCTGGGGTCCTAGACTGAACTTCACAAGAGGATGCCACTGATTCCATCTCCCTCTGCCTCCTGTGACAGATGTGACCAGCTGCCTCAGGCTCCTGCTGCCATGCCTTGCCTGGGACTCCATGATAAACTACATCCCCAAACCATGAGCCACAGTCAATCCTTCCTTCCTTGAGCTGCTTTGGTCGGGTGTTTTGTTACGGCAGTGAGACCAGTAAGGAGCAGAGTAAGAGAAGGAATTGTCACCGGGAAACTAACAAAGAGTCCTTTATTCCAAAAGGCTGCAGAAAACCTGCCAGGCACTCACTTCACATGATTTACTCCCTTTCGGATGCCATGCAGTGATGCCGGGAGGAGATGGGAGGAGGATAAAAAAGGGAGTGGGTGAAGAGTCGACAGCCAACACTTTCATCATATTTATTGTTATTCACTAGAAGAAAAGAATAGTAGAATGTTTACCAAAAGAAATTAGCTTCTTCTTCTAGAAGCACCACGCTACAATTTCACTCAAGGTAGTCAAACTCTGAGAAGAAGAACTTGTTGCCTGTGAACATCCATACTCTGTATTCTTCCCTTTCCTCTTTGGCCTGTGCTTTCTCACAGCCCAAACCATCCCCAGTTGGTTGGAGCCACATCCCAGTTCTGTCCCCCACATTGTTAGTGGAACGGCATCCAGCTCTGAGCTTGCTGTTCTAGATGATTCTTCTGCCTCTTATGCCAGCTCCTTTGGCAGTTGCACCTGTGGTTTGAGCATTTGAAGAAGAAGAGGAAAAAAATGAATCCTGGAAATGTAAGAGCCGTAAAACAAAAATCATAAAACTTACATGTCTTGGTGGAAGCAGAAGGCGTTAGAAATTGTGGCTACAGAGCTCTCCAAATCACCACAGAGGCAAACGAGCCAAAACCACTGTTACTGGGGCATTTACCAACCCAGGGCTCGTTCGAAAGTCCATGAGCTTGTAGGGAAACACCACAGAAACAAGGCAAGCTCAAAGCCCGGTGCCAAGAGTTTACTAGCTGCTTGGTGGGTGCTAAGTATCACTTTTCCTCCTCTATAAAATGACAGTAAGAGTTTCCAGTCCATAGTGTAAAAGATCAAGTTATATAACGGGAGTGAAAAATAATTGGGGACAATTACTTAAAAAAAAAAAAACAACAAATTCTTACATTGTGTTTGTGCTATACCAGCCTTTGAAGAAGAATGAGGAGGATGAGGAGAAAGAGAAAGAGGAAGAAGAAGAGGAGGAGGAGGAGGAAGAGGAAGAAGAGAGGAGGAGGAAGGAGAGGAGGGGGAGGAGGGCTCTGAGCAGACATGACTTCCCTGAGGTCACAAGGCTAGAATTGCTGGAAAGATGGCTCCGCTGTTAAAAACAGCGCTTATACACACATAGCCACACATAAGCATCTACAAATAGTTAACATTTATGTATGTTCTAGGGGCTGAGAGACAGCTTTGTTAGTAAAGTACTTGAGTGGCAAATGAGTTAGATCTCCCCAAACAACATTTAAAAAGCCAGGAGTGACGACACCTGCTCACGGTCTCAGCATTTGAGAGATAGACATGGTGACCCAGGAGGCTCACTGGCTAGTCTCCCATGCCTGCTTACCAAGCTTATCAGGCCATCGAGAGGCCCTGTTTCATAAAACAAGGCAAATAGCTCTCAAAGAATAATGCTTGAGACTGACCTCTGACGTGAAAATGTGCTCTCTCTCTCTCTCTCTCTCTCTCTCTCTCTCTCTCTCTGTGTGTGTGTGTGTCTCTGTGTGTGTGTGTGTGAGAGAGAGAGAGAGAGAGAGAGAGAATAAGTTTATCCTTGAAGCACATTTCTAATATTTCAGTAACATTTAAAAATAGAGTATATTTTTCAAAAAATAAAAATAAAACTATATCTAGAGAAACTTCACAAGGACAAAATAACTACAGAAGAGTCACATCTGTCCAACTCTAAAAATCTACATTCAGCTTTGGTTGTATATCAACAGCTTCAAGGGTTCTTAAAGGGGTTTAAGTGGAACTCTGCCTTAGGAGGTGACTCGTCCATCATGTGTGCATTTTTCAGAAGATGCTGACAGTGCTAAGATGCTCCGAGTTTGTTAACAGCTGGGCATATTTTCCTATTCCCTGCCCATGTGCACCTGTCAGAGTGATGAGCCCTTGTGGGATCTGCTTGCAGTCAGTTCTTTGTCCATGTTCTCTGGAGAGGAATGTTTCACAGTGCTCTGCCCTCCAGAGGGGACATTCGATATCCTCTTCAGGCCAAGGGAAGTCCCCATATGCCTCTAATCCTCTGCATTTCTGGTGTCAGACTTCAAGAGGAAGGGGGTAGCTGTGTCTGGATAGGGTTTACCCATGAAAACCACTAATAATCAAGAGCAATGGGATTCTAATTTTAGGAGTTGTTGTTAAGTTTCTATTGCTATGATAAATATCATGACCCAAAGCTGCTTGGGGAGGAAAGAGTTTATTTTACTTTACAACTTATGACTGCATCACTGAGAGAAACCAGGGCAGGAGCTGGGGTAGAAGCCGTGGAGAAGGGCTACTTTACTGCCTTGCTCTCTCCACAGTTTATTCAGTCTGCTTTTTTATACAACCCAGAACCACCTGCTCGGGGATGGTGCTGCCCACAGTGGACTCAGTCCTCCCACACCAATCTAATCATTAATCAAGAAAATGGCACACAGCCTTGCCCACAGGCCAGTCTCATGGGGGTGCATTTTCTCAGTTGAGGTTGCCTCTTCTCAAATGACTCTAGCTTGTGTCAAGTGGACATAAACATCAACCAGGACAGGGCTTAAACACACACACACACACACACACACACACACACACACACACACACATACACACACACACACACACAGAGGTATCAAAATTGTGCATTAATTTTTACCTCATTTTTGCACCTGTAGTTCAAATCCACAATACCTTCCATTCTTCCTCTATAAAGTAAACCTGGTTAGGTTTCATTTGACTGACCAAAGACATCCCTTTGTGCTGGCAGTCATGACAGTGCCATTGCTAGTGTTTATGGCAGTTCACTGAGTCTAAGATGTAGCTTCGTGAAGCTTCAGCTCCTCTCGAATGAGAAAGCACCTTGCAGCTGAAGGTGTTTACAGCAGCTGGCCACGGGTAAGTGCATACTACCATTACCTCCAATGAGCCACGTGCCTTGGGCTCACTCCTGGGCATTGCATTTTAAAGAATGACAGCAAATGGGGAGAAGGTGATGGGCAGAGGTGAGAAGCCTGTGGTGGTTCTGAGAGTCTGTCCATCTAATATTATTTCAAAAGGCAAGCTAAAAAATTTGAAACACTTTGAACAAATTGCTCTCTGGTCTGGCTTTAAAAAAGACATTTATCCTATGGGAAGAAGACACAGAGAAGTGGGAGCAATTGGACGTTAGTGAAGCTGGTCCAGCAGCTGAGTGATGTGTTTTCACGCTGTCCTCATAGAGTACTTTATAGGGTAGAACAGCAGAAGTCACGGGGCATAGCCGAGAGAGATACATGCAAAAAGACAGACGTTGCAGCCTATGCCAGGCAACTGAAGGCAAGAGGAGCCGTCAGCAATCGGAAGGTGCAAAGCCATTCCAAAGCACATGTCAGTAAGCGAGGCTCCCATTCTAAAAGGTTTTTCCTTTGTCGCTTATTGTTATTGTTATCTTAAAGAATGGCACTAGGGGGCTGGCTGGGAGAGAAAAGTGCTGACTGTATAAGTATGAGGACCTGAGTTCAGATCCCCAGGGCCCACATAGAATGAATGCTGGGTGTGGTGGTGTATTGCCTGTAGCCTCAGTGGTCATTCCTTCCAGAGGCAGGAAGTTTGCTTAGATGGTCACTTGAGCTCCTCTCCCTTTAACATGGATTTTAAAAACTCCCGTTGCTTTTAGTATATTATTTTCTGACTAAGACAGCTTGACTATTGTCCACCCATGATTTGAAAGTGACGGTTTTTACAGACAGCACCCTTACCCACTCCAGCAGAGGTCTGGCTTGGTCCTGTCCAAAGGCAGGTAGAGGACCTCTGCCTGACCTCATGTGACTTCTAGCATTCTACAGTGACACCTGTCTTAGGACCAATCCAGCTCTCTCCGAATCACAGATGAAAAACATCTCTGATGCAGGAAATAGGACAATGACAAATACATTTCTAGGAGATGGGAATTCAAGACATCCCTATCACATATGTGAATACCAGCAGTTACCTTAAGATTAGATAGCTCAGGAAAGCTGGGGGAAAAAATCACAGACTCATATGGGTATTTGTTTCCCATATCCTGAAAAAATGGGAATCTCTATGATGAAATAATATATTGACTGTATTGTCAATGCTATCTTAGCTCAAATATATATTTAATATATTTACACATTTGTATAATTATATATTTTATATTTAATAGAATATAGTATACTATATAATGCATATCATATAACATAATATATATTTAATGGCAGTCAAGTATCAATCAACATGGCCTATGGATATTGATCCTTCAGCCTGTATAACTATCACTGTAATAATGATCACAAAAAAATCATTTCTGCAGCCTAAGCTGAGGTAGTAAAGCCAGCTCCCTAGTAAGCTTTTATCACAGACTTTTATAGGGACACTATAAATATTAAAACTGAAATAATAGTTAGATATTTTAAACTCCATTGGCTCAGGAAGATAGTAACCTGAGCTTTGCCATTTGGCTGGCTGCCTAAAAGGCAAACAGAAATGCATTTGCAGGTGATCTAGCATCATGTGCAGACGAAGAACCCAGTCCCTGGAGCCTTTATTCCAGATATGTACAAATGTGCTTAATTTTTCCCCCTCACTTGCTCCTTCAAGGAGGCTCAAGGGGTCTCAAAATCTCAGCTGTATGTGCCTAGAATGGTCTGGTTTTACATATGCACATTAGGGATTCAAAATATCGTGCTAAGTCAAAGTTTGACACCTCAAAACTGAGTTTTAACATCAGTGCTACCACTTCCTAGTGGTGTCTGCTAGACATGCTATTAGCTTCCCAAAGCATACGTCTCTCCTTCACAAAATGGGCAGAAGAACTGTGCCAACCTTCTAGAATTCCGATGCTCATATGAGCCAGCTCAGTTAGCTTATCCATGTACTCAATAGAACTTAGCTACAAGTATTACTGTCGCGGGGCAGATATGGGTCAGTCTTTAAAAGTAACTAGTAATTTAACTGTATTGGTGTTACACCTCTGCTTCCAACAATCAGACCCCACGACGTTAAACTAATGGGGTTGGGGCAGGGCATATAGCTCATTTGGTAGTGGCCTTGCCTAGCATGCACAAAGTCCTGGGCTCAGTCCCCACATAAACCAGGCATGGTGGGGTACATCATCTTCGGCTACCTAGCAAGTTCGAGGTCAGCCTGAAAGACATGAGAGCCTGTCTCAAAAATAAAATATAACATAGACGGGGGGGGGGGGGGGGGGGGGGGGGGGGGGGGGGGGGGAGTGGGAAGTGTTCATTTCTCCCTCCTGTTACTTACAGGTTTAAGGTAGGCAACATTGCTGTGTCGGATGTCATTCAAGAGCTGGTCTCTGGGAGTGATTTCCACCAGCGGAGGCGGCCTATTTCTCGGCACTGGCTTGAGCGTTTTGATTACATCTTTGAGGTTGGTTTTCTCCTGTGCCTCTCTGGCTTCTGGCATTCGAGATTTGCGCTGAATTCTCTTCAGCTTCACTACCCTGAAGGAGTCAGGGTCTGTCTTGCACTGTGGCGGTTGGGGCAGATTTTTGATCATTTCTTTTCTTGCACCAAAGGGGACTTCCTGAGCATCAAGGGGCCGCCCAGATGAAGGCTGGAAGAACTCCTGCATTCTGGGATCCGGCATGGGTCCTCCCAACCTCTCCCACATCCCAGGAGGCAGCCCCAACCCATTCTCCAACATAGCTATCAGCTTTCTCTGCTCTTTAAGTTGCTGCTGCTGCTGTTCCTCCTGTCTTTTCTGCCTCCGTTTATCCTGGTTCCTGGTAAGCAGATTCGTTACCACCATTCTGGGACCCGGAAGCTCGAAATGGTAGCCCATCTTCAACAGAGTGTTGTTGGCCTTCAGAAGTCTTGATATCTCCATTTCGGCGTGGTGGCCCAGCATATGCCTCTGGTTGTGAAACCGAAGTTCAGTCAGAGTTTCATTGAACTGGAGGCACCTCATGATGGCCACGATGCCCTTCCCGGTGATAAAGTTGGACTCAATATTGAGAGTGGTGATGCTCCTGTTTTCCCGCAGCATGTTGGCCAAGGCGAATGCGACACTCTCATCTGCACCGACGTTGGCTAAACTGAAGGTTTTGATGTGTTTGTTTTTCTTCATTGCATTGACAAAGTCCAGCAACATTTCTTTAGGGATATTTTCAATGTTGTTCAGGTTGAGTTCCTTCATGTCAGGGTCGTTCTGTCTCACTCGTCTCAAGCTTCCATCCAGGTCTGTCTGGTTCCCTGAAGGCCTTGCACTTACCTTCAGAAAACTGGTATCTAGAGCTAACTTCTTAGGGTCTAATTTGGCTATTTTCTTCTCACTTTTCTCTTTGGTCTCTGGTGTGTCTTTTTGCTCTTCTGCGGCTTTAGTAATGGGTTGCTGCCTGGTGCCTGTATTGTTGTAGACTTGTTCCTTTGATTCATTTTTTCCACTGTTGGCTTGTTCATCATTTTCTTCCTCTTCCTCTTCTTCCTCTTCATCATCATCTTCATTATCCTCTTCCTCTTCCTCCTCCTCCTCTTCCTCTTCCTCGTCATCTTCTGTTTCTTGTACATTGTTGCTCCCGTTTGATTCTCTTTTCTTTGCAAGGATTTCACTATTGAGCTTTTCTTTTAAAAACTGGGGCATGTTTTTAATGCCTCTGTCTCTTACTTCATGCTCTTTTTGAGTGTTTTCCTAAAAGATAGATTTACAACAATTACAATCCATAGCACTGAAGAAATACAAAATCCAGCAATGGCTACCGGAGTTTAAAATATTTTTTAGGGGGCTGGAAAGATGGCTCAGCAGTTAAGAAATGTTTGCTGCCTTTCCAGAGGACCTGAGTTTGTTTTCCTGCACCCATGTCTGACTGCTTATAGCTGCTTGCAACTCCAGCTCCGGGGATCTGATGCCCTCTTCTGGCCTCCCTAGGCACTGTATTCAAATACACTAAGGCTAATCTTACACACACACACACAGGAATGCACATGTTTAAAAAAAAAAGGAATGCACATGTGTACACACACGCACACACACATTAAACATATAAAAGCCTTTCAGAAATATTTTTGGGGCTGGGGAAATGGTTCCGTGGGTAAAGTACTGGCTGCACAAGCATAACAATCTGAGGACCCAAGTTCAAACTTCCAGCACACGCATAAAGTAAAACGAAAGATGGGAGACAGAGACAGAAGAATCTCTGAAGGCTTGGGGCCAGTTAAGCCTAATATACACAGTGGTGATTAAGAGACCCTGACTCAATCAGGTGAATGCTATGACTGATGCCTGAGGTTGTTCTCTCTCTCTCTCTCTCTCTCTCTCTCTCTCTCTCTCTCTCTCTCTCTCCTCTCTCTGACACACATGCACACTCACTCATACACTCACACACATACTCTCATACACAGAAACACACACACATAGATTTTGTAAAAACTTAAACAAAGCCAGGTATAGTGGCACCTGCCTTTAACTTCACAACTCTAGAGGCAGAGACAGGCAGATCTCTGGGTTCTGGGCCAGCACATGGTCTAAATAATGTGTCTCTTCTACTCAGACCTACATAGAGAGACCCTGTCTCAAAACCAAACCAAACCAAACCAAACCAAACCAAACCAAACCAAACCAAACCAAACCTTAAATGAAACCATTTCAAGTGAAATAATTTAATCTAATAATCTTTATGTGTAACATTATAAATAAATAAATAAATAAATAATTTTTTTTTTTAGTGTTTTCAGTTCATAATTCATTGAATTCAAGGATGGAGTCCCTGAGGATACACAAGACCAAGTGCATTAAAATAAAAGCTAGTTAATTTTATTCTATTAGGGTTACGGTTAGGTTCTACACTTTTAAAGATGATTGTCAAAACATATTTGGAAATAATACAGATTTTTAAATCCTTGTATCAAAACCTTTATTTCATGTGTAGTTGGAAGGGAGTGTTTGTACTCCCCAGGTCTGTTTTAGAAAATAGCTTCCTGCTGGGCTCTGGTGGTACACACCTTTAATAACAGCACTCAGGAGTCAGAGGCAGGTGGATCTCTGTGAGTTTGAAGCCAGACTCATCTACAGAGTGAGTTCCAAGACAGCCAGGGCTACAGAGAGAAATCCTGTCTCAAAAAAAAAATATTCCTTATACCCTGCCTAAAGTATCCGTGACTCTCATAGACATGCACGACATTGCATTTCCTGAGACTATGAGACTGTGACTTGGTGCAGGGAAACTAGAGAACTCTGATAATCTGGAGTATGTTTTTTAAAACCTTGGTTTGGATCCTGGCTCTGGGAAAACCACCTTTATTACTCACTAGTCTCTTAAGCAAAGTGCCTTGAGGGAAGAGCCAGTCTTAAAATGGAACAGGATTAGGGTGAGATTTACAACTCTGCTGTGTCTGGGGAGGGAAAGGCAGAGACTGTTCACCAGTTTCTCCTTCGACCATTACTCCACTTTGTGTACATCTGAGCATCTTGCAGGTGTGATTCCCAAAGCTAGTGGAGAAGACTGACACACAGTATTCGGAGCAAGAACTTAATGCTCACGGCAGCTTGGACCTGACAGTTGACAACATTGTCCTTAACTACCTTCTAGAACATCGCCTGCCTCATCTGTCCCAGCAGGGGGAGCCAATCATCAAACTGTTCAAGGCACACCAAGGAAAGAAACAAAAGCATTGGTTCTGTAGTCCTCTAAAAACCTGGTCTTTGTGTGGAATTGTCTTCGAACTCACGGACATGCGATTGTAAGAGGTCTGCAAAGGACATGGTAACTCTGGTCTGACAAAGCCTGAGATTTATTTCCTGGATGTCAGTTCCTGCTTAGTGTTCACTACTGCCTTCTATCACACCAATGTGACAAGATAACACCTGTATCTAGCAGGTGGGCTAGAACAAACCAGACTTAGGAAATCTGTCTTTTTTTCTAAGTTATTTTTAAGTGCAACATTACAATTTGCCCTTAAGAACCATCAAGATGGCTTCTCAGGTAAAAGTATCTGCCACCACCTCTGACCTACACACACACACACACACACACACACAAAACCAATAATAAAATGTAATTACAATTTTAACTGTGCTTTATACATAGTAGGTTTGCAAAGCTCATGCCAGCTCTAGTTTTTAGATAAAAGTGTCTCAAGAGAGGACCATCTTGAAGGCACATTCTTAGACATCAATTTTCAGATGTCATCACTGATACCCAATGTACAATGGGTTACAGTCCGAGATAGAACTTAGTATTATGATTTAATTTAGATGTAGCAAAATCCACAACAGAGCCACACACTGTAGCCGTGAGAAATCACAATTGCAAAACAGTCCCTGCCAGCCCAATCCCAGCAGCCATTTGTGCCCCCACACAGATCCCTGGTTACCTCAGACTGCACAAAACTGACAGGAACTCGTTCATCTTCCAGCATGCGTCTAGATGCCTTTTGCAAATACATGTAATCGACGAGAGACTTATGGTCAAAATTTCCTGTAGGAGCCTTGTCAGTTTGATCTTTTTGGATCATCCCCACAGGAAGGTGGGGGTCAGGGGCCATGACTTCCATCTCTGACTGCAGCTCCCTCAGCTCTTCAGGGGATAAATTGGCCAAGATTTCGTCTTCATCAAGCTCTTCGCTAAGGGTGTCTTCTTGCTCTGAATTCCTGCTGTCCTCTGACATCCTTACTTTTTCTATCTGTTTCTAGATCACCAGAAAAGAAGAAACAATCCAATATGTTTTTGTTTTTTTTCAAAAAAGGAATCAGTATGCAAAAACCTCAATGTCTTCTCATTAACAAATATCTTAGGCCAACCCACCCTTGCGAGATTTTCTCACTCAGTGGTGTTGTTTGAGCTGCTGGGAGTGACTGTAGCTCAGCTCATGTGGGATCTATATTAAGCAAGGTTTTCTGGGCAGAGTCAAGTTGTGGAACTACTACATGACTCCCTTTTTGGCAACTTGAGTCATCTGTACAAATCCACCTGACATTTCAGTACAGCTGCTCTGCCGGACAGCAAGTAGCCGGTCTACGGAATCCCTGCAGGAATAAAATGCATTCTTTTCTAAAGCCCTCCCACCCCAGGGTCCAGTTCCATGCAGCCCACATTTAAACAACTCACAAAACATCAGAATGAAAATCCAGCCAGCAAATGCCGTTTCTCCTGGAACAGAAACGTCCCTTGAAGGTGGAAGGTGAGCTGGGTTTTGCCTGTTCTCTCCAGCAGGCTCTGGAAGCTGTGCCACCGTGCCACCAAAGGGAACAGCTCAGGTCTTGCTGTGGCGTTCACCCCTGCGTAAGTGAAACGGGTGCAAGCTGCTCTTATCTGCATCTAGATCCTGTGACCTGACAGATGGGGATAACGAGGCCCTGACTTTCCATGTAAGGGGGAGGGGCCATGTAAGGGGTTTTAAACCAGTAATGTCTTTAGTAAGTGTTTATCAAACCTAGTTAAATTAAGATGGATTTGAAGAGAATTTTGTTTTTAAATCATACTGTTGAAATACTGGGCAAAAAGGGCTATGCAAAGAATTTTTTTTTTGTAACCTGTGGTGGGGGGACATTAATTTTTTTCAAATTACTAATATATATTTATGTTAACCCAGCAACTCTACTTTTTGAGGTATATCCCTCAGATACACTCCCACAAAGATGAAAGCACAATTGAATACATTAATTGCCTACAGAAAGCTCTAAAGCAGTGAGCATGACAGGTTATTTTTGAGACAATAAGTTAAATGAATGTATGTAAATAAAAATAAGAGCTGAGCCAGGTTCTGCATGCCTTTATTCTCAGTGCTCAGGAGGCAGAGACAGGCAGATCTCTGAGTTCAAGGTCAGCCTGGTCTATATAGCAAGTTCCAGGACAGTGAGGGCTACGTAGACAGACTCTATTTCAAACACAACCCACCCCCCAAGTAGATAAATATAAAAACATCAGTGAGGTAGATTATTTAAAAATAAATAAGAAACCAAACATTTCAATTGCTTTTAGGGAGGGGCATGGGTGTCTGAAGGGCTGGGCTGGGGAAAGGCTTCAACATTATATTTTTATATATTTTAGATATATTTTTATATTTTTTTCCAGAGACAGAGTCTTTCTGTGTAGTCCTGGCTGTCCTGGAACTCACTCTGTAGACCAGGCTGGACTTGAACTCAAGAGATCTGTCTGCCTCTGCCTCCT
>JANHMN010000008.1:33763806-33784201 GCA_030674055.1 Rhabdomys pumilio
CTGCTACAGCTGCTACAGCTGCTACAGCTGCTACAGCTGCTACAGCTACTGTTTCTATCGATACCATTATTGCCATTATTGTAAAAATTCTGCTGCTTGGACTGCTATTAGTCTTGCTGCTATTCTGCTAAACTTTATTGAGTACTTACCACTCCTAAGCATGTAACAGGCACTTTTTAGACATGTCAAGTTTTCCTAGACCACCCTGAAAGGATTAGAAAGAACCACAACATTTGTCAGACTGACACAAATACTAGAGATAAAAACAAAACAACTCATTCTTTATCTGGGAATGCCCTTTAGCCTGTAATCCTCCAGTCTCAGCCTTTGGAGCGCTAGATTATAGGTTTGTGTCTGAAGTCATAGCTCCTAGTCTTCTGTTGCCTCCTATAATTTGTCCAGTACAAATGCATTTCATCCAGGGCTGAAGTCACACAGCATCAAAGATGATTATTCAGTTATTGTATGTGCAAGTGTGTGTGTGTGCATGTGTTTGCCCATGTGTGAAGAGGGCAGAAGTCAAACTCTGGTGTCACGCCTCAGATGCCATCTATCTTGGGTGTTTTGTTTTGTTTTGTGGCAGGGTTTCTTATTGGCCTAAAGCTTACCATGTAGGCTAGGCTGGCAGTCCAGTGAGCCCCAGCCACCCTCCTCAGCAAGTACATCACCATGCCTGTTTTTTGTTTGTTTGTTTTGTGTGTGTTTTGTTGTTTTGCTTTTTGTTTGTTTTGTGTTGTTTTTCAGGGTGAGGTAGGGGGTTTCTAGGGATTGCAAGGTGATTCTCATGCCTACATATAACACTAGCACTTAACTGAGCCATTGCCCCAGCTCGAGTTTGTTATTTCATGGAAATCATTACACACCTGTTGAGGATGTCAGGACACTGGCTACAAATTACACACACACACACACACACACACACACACACACACACACATTCTTGAGGTAGGTGACTGTGTTTCATGCCTTTTGGGAGGCAGAGGCAGATCTCTCTGAGTTCAAAGCCAGTCTGGTCTACAGAGCAGGTTACAGGACAGCCAGGGCTACACAGAGAAACCCTGTCTGGAAAAAGAAAAATCTTGGATCACAGTTGTCTGGAAAGAGACATACATGAAGGCAAAACTCTCATACACATAATGAGAGAGAGACAGAGAGAGACAGAGAGAAGCATTATTGGAAATGTATAGAGAGAAGCATTATTGGAAATGTATGATGACCCAGATGCTATCAAAGATAGTATCATTTAAGATGAAGACTGTCCGACCAGTCTTGCATGCCAGTCTTGCCTCTGGCAATTATCCAAAAGAACTGAAAGCAGGGTTACAAAGATGTGTACCCAAGTTTATAGATCATTATTCACAAGAGCCAAGCAGGACTTCTGTCAGCAAATAAATGGGTGAGCAGTACATGCCATCTACATGTGAACATGTAAGAACTCGATTCCACCCCTAAAAGGAAGGAATCCAGCCACAGATAACAGCACAGGTGAGCCTTGACATAAAACAGTCACAGAAGAGCAAAAGATTCCATGTCTGTCAGCTGGAGTTGACAGTCCATAGAAGCAGACAGTGCTGTCGTGGTTGGCAGGACTGAGGGACATGCAGAGTCATTTAACCAGTACTGAGGTCAGCCCTGTAGGTGAGAAAGTTCTACCGACTGCACTTATTTTTTCTGTGATGGCAAATTTAGTATTATACATTTTATAGTTAAGAATATTAAAGTCAGCAGAGCAGATCTCTGTAAGTTAAAGGCTGGCTTGGTCTATATAGTGAATTCCAAGGCTATTTAAAGAGTCCCTGTTTCCAATATGTTTATCTCTGTGTGTGTGTGTGTGTGTGTGTGTGTGTGTGTGTGTGTGTGTGTGCATGCGCCGGCGCGTAATGAAAGTATTTGAAGCAGCTGATGTGGTTATAGCACTCAGTAATCCCTGTACTCAGCAGAGAGAGGCAGGTGGATCTCTGTAAGTTTGAGATCAGCTTGATCTACATGAATTCCAGATCAGCCAGAGTCTCATGGTGAGGCCTTGTTCTTTTAAAAAACAAACAAACAAACAAACAAACAAACAAACAAACAAAAAACTCCAAACCCCAAAACCAAAAAACCAAACTAGGTGGTGGTGTACACCTTTAATCCCAGCATTCTGGAGACAGAGATGGGTGGATCTCTGTGAGTTTAAGGCCAGCCTGGTCTACAGAAGGAATTTCAGGACAGCCAGGCTTTCACAGAGAAACAAAATTAAAATCAACCAACCAACCAAATAACCAAATAACCAAACAATAGGAAGGAAGGAAGCAGGGTTGTCAGGTACAGCTTTGCTGCTCACTAAAGTTAGCTGGGAAACACTCTGTCTACCTGTGTTTACCGTGTGAACTTTCCTCGGGATCACTTCACAAAATAAACACCTATTAAAAATGCAGAAGTTAGGAAAATGGCTTAATGTGAAAAAGCACTTTTTAAGAAAATTAAAACAACTCATAGTGTTAAATCCACAACAGGGTGAAGGAGAATAGGGCAGAAAAGACTAATTATTAAATAATGGTTTATTGAATTTATTTAGTAATTTGCTCAAAGCACTGCCTGTAGTGTCTACTTGCCAAGCCTTACTTCACTTGCTGCCTGGTACAGAGTGACCTGAAAGAACAGCGGAAACACTGGGTCATTGCCCTTAAGAGCCTGCTGACTACCCTGCACCCTTCTGTAAAATCTCAATTGTTTGCCCTCCCCATCTTGTAGTTTTAGAGTATAAAATGAAAATATAAATCAGACCTGGCATAGAAACCTTTCAGGAGCTGTCCTCTCTCGGGTACAGTGGCATCTCCTCTCTTCCACTCTCACAGGTGTTAGAGAGATTATTCTAGAAAGACTCCAGCAGAAAGAATGAGGGATGCAGCTTTGTTGCTAGAGAGTTTTCCTAGCAGGCCAAAGTCTTAGGGGTCAAGCCCTAGCACCACTGAAACTGGACATGGCGCTACAGGCCTGCAATCTTAGCACTTGCAGAAAAGGAAACGAGAGAATTCCCAAGTTCAAGGTTGCCCTTGTCTATATCTGGAGTTTGAGACCAGCCTGGGAACCGTGAGACCCTACTTTGTTCTGTTTTTTTTAAAGTCTACCAGTAGAAACATGGATAAAGATACTCTACCCAAGGCACACAAAGACTTCTCAGTAACGCAAACAAACATCCAACGTTCACAGCAACACTCCATGTTTCAAGAACATCAAGTTGAATGGAAAAAGCCAGACAAGAAAAACACAAAGAGTTTGTTTTTATGAAGGTAAGTGCAAGGTCGCCTGGGGAGATTGAACAAAGAGTAGCTGCTTACAGAGGGTGAGATTGACTGGAAAGTGGGTGTCAGGAGTGTTCTGGGGTGACTGCTGTACTGGGGTGTTGGATAAATAAGTAAATGCATTTGCCAAAACTGGTCTGTGAGTGTACTTAAGATACAGATATTTTGTTCAGTGTGAATTATATATCAATATGTGAATGAAATTTTAAATAAAATATGAAGGTTAAAAAAAGCAGGCTAAGTGTACACCTACACAGGGTATGAGCACTTCAGCTAATTGAAATGCAAGGAGAATTTAGATCGCACAGGTCGTTACCCAAGAAGCAGCAGAGACATTGGAGAAAAGGGCAGAGCAACCAGAAACCTAGGCAGTGTAACCAGGAACTGCATGCAGTGTCTCAAGAATTTTTTTTTTAATCGAACTTTACTAAGGTACAGCAGGCTTCCCTCTTTGTCCTTTTCCAAAGATATGTTTGAAAAATATGGTCACTAGAAACAAGTCTGTTTGTTCTCTATCCTTAAAATAACCTCTTTCAAGTATAACCATATATATTTATTACAAAAAAAGCAGAAAATACAATTTGTAGACAGGAAACCCCCTGAAATAACAGATGATCTTGCTCAATGTGTGTGTGTGTGTGGGGGGGGGTTCCTTGGGCTCCCTTTTATTTATTTATTTTTTTTTAAGATTTATCTTATGAATATTCTATCTGCACGTACACCTGTTTGCCAGAAGAGGGCATCAGATTCCATTATAGGTGGTTGTGAGTCACCATGTGGTTGCTGGGAATTGATCTCAGGACCTGGGAAAGAGCAGTCAGTGTCCTTAACTGCTGAAGTCATCTCTCCAGCCTTGGGCTCCATTTTAAAGGCTGTTTGAGTGTTTTCCTTTAAAATAATTTCCTGTCCTTCCCCACCACGTGATTTATTCTCACTGTGTCGCAACTGTGGCTGTACTTGTTGGGAACAATCTAACTGTGATGATACAATTTATCATGCCTGCTCCTACCTCTATCCATAGTGTCTCCGGAACTCTGAAGACTTTCTCTCTCTTCATCTCTTCTTCTTTTCTCTTTTCTCTTCTCTTTTTACTTTCTGAGGTAGGGTCTCAGGATGTGGCCCTGACTGGTCTGGAAATGGCTATAAAGTATGTCAGATTTGCATAGCACCACCTACCCTAGCCTTCTGAGCACTTGATTTCAGACCTGTTCTACTAAGTATGTCAGGCTCCTTCCAAAACTGGATCAGTTGTTACCAAATGGGAAAAATGTCTTTCATAATTTTTATAACTTTTTAATGATTGAGAATGAGTTTTATAATTTTGAGGGAAAGTACTTGCACAGGAATGAGTTTTTATAAATTTACAAGGACAATTCCATAGACTTGTATGTGAAGTATACAGTTGAGTTGCAGGACAACACATTTTAAGTATACGTCAAGTATATAAACACTAACGAGTTTGTTCCCTTCTGCCCCTGCAGGAGGTCACTTAACTGGTAACTCTGCCTTTTGTCAAACAATTTTAGCAATGTCTTTTTGAGATTTACCTTTTTATCTTTATGTCATAAATTGCAAGATACACAAATTCAGAGGTACTGGCTGTCTCATCATCTTGTTATCTTTAGGACAGAGGGAAAGAAAGCTCAAAATAGTTCAATAAGTGAATGGATGAATAGATGGATGGATACATGGATAGATGAATGGATGAATGGATGGATGGATACATGTATGTGTATATGTATGTATACATGGATAGATGGATGAATACATGTATGTATATATGAATACATGAATACATGGATGAATGGATGGATGGATAGATACATGGATGGATAGATTGATAGATGCATGCATGCATGGATACATGGATGGATATATGAATGGATGATGGATGGATGAATGAATACACGGATGGATGAGTGAATGAATAGTAATACCTTTCTGTTTATGTGAGGCCAGTAGATTGCTGGAATAATTGGTAGTTTCCTGTGATAACTATTCACATCCCTCTTTCCAATGTCTTGCTGCTCTTTTCCAGGTATGTGAGTGGTGCTTGGAGGAAAGTCATGAATGAAGGTGGAGGTGATAAGAGGCAGAGTTGGAGGAGGGTAGAAAGAAGATACTACAAAACCTTGAAGGATATTTAGTCTAAATGCAACTGCTTTTCAAATGGCTTTAGGCTGAGGGTGTCATTCCGTTAGTAGAATGCCTGCCTGGCGTGCAGAAACACTGCGTTTGGTCCCAGTACCCCCAGTGCTTGCCTGTGACCCCAGCACTCGGGAAAGAGAAGCAGGGGATCAAAACTGAAGGTCATCCTGGGTTACACAGTGAGTTCAAGGCCAGCCTGGGCTATACCAGGCACTGTCTTTCATAGGCAAGAAATCTGGGGATCATCTTCAAAAAGTACAGTTTTTAATTCAAATTTCAGTGAGTGGGTCTGGCTGTCTATCCACAAAGGCGTCATCCAATGAGGGAAAGGATGGTACTTGGAGAATTGCAGGTTGTGTGTGTGTGTGTGTGTGTGTGTGTGTGTGTGTGTGCTATTGTTAGGGAAACAAGAGGTTGCAGATTAGAAAAAAATAAAAGGAAAGACAACAGTTAAACAGTTAAATTAGGTTGACTATTAACTAACAGAGGGCTTAGGTCATCTTTCAGGAAAAGCCTCTAATATATTCAAGTGGGCTGTTCAAGAATGGATGTGTGTGAAAGAAGCCTACTCCTTCAGCTGATGATGTTAGAAGCTACAACATCCAAGACCTCCTCTTAGAAGAAGCATGTGACCTCCAAAAAGCCTGCCCATCTATGCCTGCACAAAAGGACCCCACAGCCCCCTCGTGCCACTCAACCAGCAGGAGCAACTCTCTCCCTCTCTTTCTTCTTGCTACCCATTTCCGAGACCAAGCGACTGGAAAGCAGATGTGAGCTTGGAGAACTGGCCTCCTTGCCTGCTGACCACATACACTCAAGCCCTTTCTGCTTGTAAAAGTCTGGTGTCCTAATGTTGCTTTGTATGTGTGTTGGGCTGAAAATGTTCAGTGTCGTCCTTTTTTTCGTGCGTGCTAAGCTTACAGCCACATCATTGATCCTCTGCAGAAGAAAAGGTTTTATGGCAAATTAAGTGGTTGAACACATTAGGGCCATCTAATAAAATTACAGAGTAACACACAAGTAAAGAATAGTAATATTAGCACCCGTAATCCCAGAGCTTGGGAGGCAGAGGCAGGTTGATCTCTGTGAGTTTCAGACCGTCAAGGTTAGAGTGAGACCTCATTTCAAAACTAAACAACAACAAATAAATAATGCCTAATGTGTTCTCCCCAATTCAAGTTCAAGCTGCCCCTTGCCTTGCAATTCTAATAAGTTTGCAGCACTAAGGTGGAAGTCGCAGCTGAATGACAGAAATCACATTTTCTTCAGATTGCCTTGGAGCTACGGAGAGGCCAAATCTTTTAAATCCAGACTCCATTTTAGAGAACCTGACTTAAGTTTGAACTCAGGTAGACTAACAGGCTGGTACCTAGCATTAGTTTCCAAGTTATCCTCCCTAACAAAACCTGAACCTAGCTCCAGTCTCTAGGCTCACCCCAACAAGACCAGCGTCTCCAGGTTATTACCCTAACAGATCTGCACGCCCAGGTTACAAGCCCACCCCCTGCCTAACGACCACCAATGCAGAGGAAAATAAACATTAAATTTATGATTTGATTCCTTGCAGCAGTCAATTATGCTAAAGGCCTGAATAGCTTTCCAATTAGATGCTTAGACAATCTGCTGCTTTCTTTTTTTCTTAATTATTTTTTATTGGATATTTTATTTACATTTAAGATACTATCCCCTTTTCCCATTTTCCCCCCACACCCAGAAACTCCCTATCCCATCCCCCCTTGTCCTGCTTCTATGAGGATGTGTCACTACCCACTCACCCACTCCCATCTCCCCACACTG
The DNA here is from genome assembly GCA_030674055.1 of Rhabdomys pumilio. Classification (NCBI taxonomy): domain Eukaryota; kingdom Metazoa; phylum Chordata; class Mammalia; order Rodentia; family Muridae; genus Rhabdomys; species Rhabdomys pumilio. The sequence continues at coordinate 33,771,036 of JANHMN010000008.1, forward strand.
GGGCATCCAGCCTTCACAGGATCAAGGACTTCCTCACCCTCACAATGTCATCCTCTCCTACATATACAGCTGGAGCCATGGGTCCCTCTCTATGTGCTCCCAGGCTAGTGGTTTAGACCCTGGGAGCTCTGGTTGGTTGGTATTGTTGCTCTCCCCATAGGGCTGCAAACCCTTTGAGCTCCTTCAGTCTTCTTTCTAACTCCTCCATTAGGAACCCCATAATCAGTTCCATGGTTAGCTGTAAGCATCCGCCTCTGTATATGTCAGGCTCTGGCAGACCTCTAAGGAGACAGCTATGTCAGGCTCCTGTCAGCATGCACTTCCTGACATCCACATCAGTGTCTGCCTTTGGTGACTGCACAAGTGATGGATACCCAGGTGGAACAGTCTCCGGATGGCTCCTCCTTCAGTCTGGGGCCCGAGCTAGCTCAAACAGAATAAAGACCCTGCTGTGAATGGCATCAGATCCTCTCCTGTCTTTTGTTTTCTTGGGAGGTGGGGCTCACTCACACTTCCAGGCACTGCACTATCATTTTCATCTCATTCTCTGTTTCCTGCCTACTGTGGATGCACACTGGGGACGGCACCAGCCTTTTGAAACCTCAAGCCTGCCACCAGTGACACAACTCATTCAACAAGGTCACGTGTCCTAATCCTGCCCAGTCAGTTCCACCAACTGGGGACCAAGTATTCAAGTATATGAGCCTGTGGGGGCCATTCTCATTCAAACCATCGCAAAACCCAAACAACAATAAACTATGTTCTCCTGGGCAATCACAGCTCTTCAATTGTACTTCCCCAGATGTAGACTCATCCAAGGCTCACAAACTTAGATGCCATTGCTGGATCCAACTGAGAATGTGTGTGCAGGTGCCCAGAAGGTGAAACACTATTCAAATTGCTCATTAGCCTGCACTGTTTCAGGGTTAGGGATTCTGATTTCTTCCTGTGTCCTATAACATTGTCGTCCTAACCCCCTTGCTTTTGGATTGGACCACATTGTTTGTGTCCTGCAATACCAGATTCATTGTCAGTCCTTCTAAGAAGCTGCATCTTGTGTCCCTGCATCAAGTGTTTCCGCTGTGGCCTGTCAACAGCCTGTGCTACTTCTAATAGAGCAGAGTTTCATGTACTGCACGCACACACGGAATTCTCTCGACAGTTATATTTTGCCTGGTGCTAGTTCTGTTTTCTGAGTCTACTATCTTCTGCCATACGAATGCCATGCGAATGCCATTACCATTGGACACGGTAAGATGCTGGGGGCAGGGAGGGGTTGTGTGCACTCATTTTTTTGGTTTGTTTTGTGTGTATGTATATGTGTGCACTCAGTTTTACATGCAAAGTTAACCAAGAGTTTGTTGTGACTTCTAATTGCTTCTTTCTTGTTGTCTAACTACAGGGATTATGAGTAAGGGCTATGAAGGCTACTGGAGAGAATATGCAAGTAGTTTTTGAATGGTAGTTTTTCCTGTTTTTTTTTTTTTTTAAATAGCCCCCTTTTCACTGAGTAAAAAGGAGAGATGAAATTCAAATATCTAAAGGGTAACTTCGTAGAAGGTACACGGTTGTTATATTATTTATGTTAATGTGGCTGGGAAGTAGTGTAAGATATATATGGTAAAATCATTGAATGAATATGCAGAGTCATTAGAAACACCGAGAACGTCATAGCTCGTGCGTCTGCTCCTGCAGTGATCTGTGGAATTGGCCTTCTCGTTAGTTTCTACAGAGGAGTGGGTACACGGAGGTCATTCACCTCCCACTCGGTCACGACATGGATATCGTCACCTTGCAATTGTATGCAGCCACCAGCGTGTCAGCTTACACAGCAAGGCCATTGGAGGTTGTGTGACTTCTTTGGAACAACCTGAACCAAAAAATAACAAATCAAAGTCCAAAACAGCCAACCATACTGTAGCTGGTTCTTGCCCTGCAAAAGTCACATTTAATTTGCCTTGCGTGAGTTTACTAGTCTAGATAGAATTAAAGTCTGGGGTGAGAAAATGCTACAGCCACGCAGAAGTGAAGCAAATAGTTTTGCCCCTGGTTCTGAAGGTGTAGCCAATAAACAGGATTAACTCAGCTTTTAGGCAGGAAAGCTTCAACTGTCTTCAGAATTTCCTATTTGAAGACACCCCCTGCATACACACATACACTTAGAGTTTGGACATTTTTACCCACCCAGAAATGCAAAACAACCATTAAACTCCTAGGTAGCTTAGGACTAGAAATGTGTGCATTCTTAAGCCGCCATCACTGCTATTTTAAGTCACTGTCTGACCCTGTGACAAATGGGATTCCTTACGTACTTCGCATTCTCCCAGGTTCTATTTTTAAATGAATGAAGGTAATATATACTAAGTGCTTCCAAAAATTTTTACCCTGTTGGTTTTATTTCTAATATTTTATTTATTAAATCACTCAGTGATTGATTTAACCATTGATTACTGCAGTAGGTTGCCAGCATCTCTGGTCTTTGCTGACTAACATCATTTGAGAATAAAAAAAATACTTATAGGTATGATGGAGGGTTCTAAAATTAAATATATATATATATATATATATATATATATATATATATATATATATATCTTTGTCTAGATGTAGTCCACTGAAATGTAATCTGAAGGTTACAGAGAGTCCAGCCTGCAGCCAGAAGGGTATCTGTGAGAAGCCCTGTGTGTAGTTGATGCTTTGAAGGTGGTAGGCAAATTATTTCATTATTGTTTTTACTAAACAGTTCTTGAGGTTTTTTTCCATATATTGTGGCATTTGTAATCCCAGTGATCATGCTCTTCTGGTGCCTTTCAAACTAAGATGAAAACAGATGGCATCCCAAAGCTTCATGAAAAAACAAAATTAAGAAAATCACAAGCATACTTTGGTTTAATGTAAATCTAGCTCTTAAATTTATCCTGATAGATTTTTTTTTTTAATCTTTCTTGGCATCAAAATAAATGTAAAGGCTTACATTTCTTTTTAGGAGCTTGGACACATGCTTTTTAATTTGTTGATTTATTAATGCTTTAAATAAAAATACAAATTTTAATAGTGTAAAAGTAATTTTTGAACATTAGGTAAGATAAATAAATAGCAAAACTACTCTGTTGCTACTAAGGTACCCGAAGAGCCTGCCAAGGTCATGCCAGGGCATGACCCAGAAGAAAATGACAACTACTTCTGGGGCTTATGTTACAGATCCCGATGACGAACACCGTTCTCCTTTGTCGTGTGGATGGCAGACATCTCTAATCGATCCTGGATCTCTAACTTGAGGCAAATCCTCCACAGAGCCTCATACCAACCAGCCACTCTCAAACAAGCTGCTTTCTGAGATAAAAACCTGTGTTTAGCCACAAATTAAATAACTAATTTAAGGGGGTGTTCTCTTTCGAAATTACTCTCTGGGCTTTGGTATTCGTACTTTTCCCCTTACAATGCTCTGATACACAGGAGACATATGAAGGCATCAAGAACAAAAAAAGCAAAGTAAGATGTGAGTTTATTCTGCCGAATCTGTACCTTTTGAAACCTCTCTGATGGCAGAGGAAAGAGAGAGCAGGAGATGGAGGAGGGAGAAACAGGAGATGCACCGGATGAACCAGGCAAGTCAGGCCCCAAACAAAGCCTGCTGACTCTCCCTCTCCCTCTAACAAATATTAGCACATTTCTCCAATGCTGATCGCGGGGCACTTGATGTTACCATGTCATTCAGCCTCATCCCAAAATGCCTTTGAGAAAGCCTGATTAAAAAAACCAAATAAACAAACAAACAAACAAAAAAAAACCGTGAACATGTGTGCAGAGCTGGCGAAATGCCTCAGTCGGTTAGGGTTAGTGCAGTCTGTGCTTGATGACGTGGGTTTGATCCTTTGGACCCAAATGGTGGATGGAAAGAACTGACTCCTGCTGCTGTTTTTTGACCTTTACACTTGTGTCAGGTCTCACACTTGAGTTTGTGAGCACACATATTGATAATATAGGTTTTTTTTTTAAGACGAAAAATTAAAGATTTTGTGAGTGAGCAACAAATCAGAACCCCTACCACATCTTGGACTGAGGTGAGATATAAGGGAGAAACATGAGGTGGGACTAGGGAGGCTCCCACGCCTCTTCAGACCTGAGGTGCTAGAGTTGGTGTCAGTAGAGCCCAGAGACAGAACTGTTGCTTCAGGACAGGTCCGTGGGTTGGTTTGTGGTAAATCCTGCTGCGCGGCTCAGCTAGGCTGGAAGGGGTGAGGTGTGGAATATCTTCTCAAAATTTGTGCTCCCCCCCCAATTTCCTTGTAGCGTCTCCATGGACACAGGGCTCTGGCCCTTTGATGTGATCTGTAAAAGGCAGCCTGCTCTGGGTACAGGAGATGAGAACTTAGCACTGGGATACAAGGTAAAGGTGAAGTGATATGGCAGCAAGTGGCCAAAAAGAAAAGGAAAGAAGAGGAGGAAGAGGGGGTGGAGAAGGAGAACAGAGAGGAGGAGGGAGAAGAGGAGGATGGGGTGGAAGAGGAGGAGGGAGAGGAGGAGGAAGACAGAGAAGAGGAAGAGGAGAGGAGAGGGAGGGAGGGAAGGAGGGAAAGAGGGAGAGGGAAAGGGGAGACAGACAGAGAGAGAGAGAGAGAGAGAGAGAGAGAGAGAGAGAGAGAGAGAGAACCCAAGGACGAGCTAGAGCTGCTCAATAGAGGTGCCATTTGTGTGACACCTCCTCCAGAGTACTCAGAGTCAGAACTTGGACTTTGCCAACTGCCTTATATAGACCAGTTAAGCCAGCAAGTGAGAGTACTAAGCAGAGAAATGTGTTCAATGGGGCCACAATGGGAAGAGGAAGGAGAAAGATCAGCAACCCCTGAAGTCTGTCCTCAGTGTCGCTGAAGTGAGGTTTAGGTTTAAAGAAAAAGTAAGAGGTGTGCATGACTAAAGCCTTGGTCAAGAGGAAGTCCCAACACAGTCATAGCTGGCCCTCCACTGTTTCCTAGAAGGTGTTCTGAGAATATGTCAGCTGTGTGACAGCACTTTCTGAAAGATGAGACCCCTCTGGTTCCCTCTTTCCTTCTCCTAGCTGTGAAATCTCTATTTCTTGGGGTCCTTGGGTGCAAGTTTCTCTCTGAAATGGCTAGCTCCATTCTTGCCAAAGCAGTGACTCCAGGTCTTCACTCAGGGTACCAGCTTCACATGCCAGCAGGAAGAAGGGCAGGCAGAGAGCAATACCCAAGTTCCTGGTCTGTTGTTGCTTAATCAGGAAAACATCCATATGCCAAGGACACCTTTCTTTACATCATCCAGACTGTGTCTTAACCTTTCTGTGGAGGCAAATGGGGCTTGTGGATGAAGGAATATTAACTAAGCTGGGGTCAGGTCATAAACTTGACTTCCAGATAATCTATAGAAAATAAAATATACTTTTATTTTTAAAACGTAGTTAGGATTTATTTAAAATAAAATATAACAGGTTATCCTATATTTTTATTTCTAATTCTGGCAATTCTAACCTGGGTGTATTGCAATTCAAAGTCAAGAGTTTTTAGTGGAGAAGGAAGGAGACACAGACACTGAATACAGGACAAGCTACAGCTCTGACAGCATGCTGTGCTTTTTGCTATTCTATAGATTCAGAGGCTGGAGCTTAGAGAAAGAGAGAGATTTTACACTTTACACAGCTAATAAGAAACATGACATTGGTTTCCTGAAGGCTAAACTCTGACCAGTTCATTATTGCCCATGTGTCCTAAGAGGCTTCAGACACCAAAGAGTTTAACACAGTGCCTACCCCATGAATAAAAAGGCCAAAGGAGGTCAGACTGTCACCATGATGTCACATTGTCTCTGACTTGACTAGCAATGCTTCCCATTAGAAGAGTGGTTCTCTGCTTAAAAGGAGGTGCCCCTTCAGAAGACATAGGCAATAATGAGGTACATTTCTGGTTATCAAAAATGGAGAAGGTGTGTTGTTGATGTCCAGAGGTCGAGGCTAGAGATGGGGCTACGTATTCTGGAATATAGGTGATTACCCTTTCTAGCAAAGAAAAAGTTTCTAGAGGAAATGAGAAGGGCCAAGAATTTCCCAAGTAGGCACACCAGATACAAAGAGAGACTACGTCAGTCAGTCTGTCTGTCTCTGTCTCTCTGTCTGTCTCTGTCTTTCTGTCCCTCTGTCTCTCTCTGTCTGTCTGTGTCTGTCTGTCTGTGTCTGTCTGTCTGTCTGTTTCTCTCTCTCTCTGTCTCTCTCTCTCTGTCTCTCTCTCTCTCTCTCTCTCTCTCTCTGTGTGTGTGTGTGTGTGTGTGTGTGTGTAGGGACTCCCCTTACCACATAACGTAGAGTACAGCCCATCACATGATATTCTTCTTAGATTTACACACTGAACTTTTTCCTCAGCCAGGAGTGGAAGTGAAGCATGGCAGGAGAACGTGGTCAAGCACCACAGAGACCTGGGCCCTCACAGAGGACTTTAGTATTTGTACTTATGAAAGCCTTGCTTGTGGCAGAACCATTGTGGAACTATGGACTGAAGATGAATAGCACTATGCACCAAAGAACTTAATCGAATTTACCTGTCTGATAAACCCACATAGAAGCAATGCACTTAAAGCCACATTTGCTACAAAAGCCATGAAGATTTTCTATCTGAGTTACTTTGTATCAGCTACGTCATCCCTGTCCCCACCTCTGTTATATCAGGTATCATGTTTATAAGATTGAGATGCATATAACTGTGGCTTGCTTTGTTTGTTTGTTTGAGACAGGGCTTTTCTACGTAGCCTTGGCTATCTTGGAGCTTACTCTGTAGACCAGGATGACCCTGAACTTAGAGATCCCACTGCCTCTGCCTCCAGAGTGCTGCAATTAAAGGTGTGCACCGCTGTCCCCTATTGTCTTATTTTTAATTTGATTTTAATTTGAGTCCAGCCAGAGAATGCTTATTGGCTCATGTTTGAAATTAATATACTCATATAATAGTTTTCACAGATCATGTAAAAATAAGAAATAAGAGTTGCCCTGTCAGTGACTACATTACTAAAGAATGACTTATGGGAGAAGCTTGCTGGAAGCCATGGTTCTAGTGGTTAAAAATATATTGTTGATCAGAATCTGGAGCCTCCAAGTTTGAAGCTATTTTCTTTCTCTTCCAGAGTCTGATTACCTCGCTAGTCTCCTCCATGGTAACCTGTGATACTGCCCCAACAGAGACACCGGGCTAGGGATGTGCATATCCCTTGAGATTCCTGGTACACGTCCAACCCAAACCTTATTCCTCTGTTGAGACTATGCCAGACAGACCATAAATGTCACAGCTTCTGGGGAGCCCATTGGTTGACTACTGTGACAGTCTCCAAGTATCTAATTTATGCATCTAAACCTACAAATTACCACGTGGTTATCAAGTTGCTTGTATTAACTGGAACCAGAAATTTAAGTTTATTAGTGACATGAATTCCACGAAGCTCTTCCAAATGGGACTTTAGCCAAAGGATATTAGTTACTGAAGGGGGCTCATTAGTGACCGGGCTCATTTCTAAAGTGGCCCAGTGGCATTGTTCCCAAAGAAAAGGGCCAGTAAGCCCAGATCACTGTTCTGCTGGGGACTGTGCATTTACATATTCACTGTCTACCTTTTCACAGGGACAGATCTTTGTCCTCGTTCCCAGCTGAAAGATGACCTCAGGTGTGAAACCGGGTGAGTATCTGCAGAAGGGGAGTCATGAGGTCCCTACCCCACCACACGCTGTGAGGATGAAATGGAGTTGGCACGAGGCATCTAACTGCAGGCTTGCCTATTGCTGTTCTTACCATCATTGCGTCTACTAGTAAAATGACTCCCAAGTCACTCTACCACTCAGGGTAGCGACCTGCCAATCACAGGCACCACCATGTTATTAGTGAGCCACCGTAGGGATAGCTTCAGTGGACTGTGGCAGACATGTGGATCTTCTATTATCCAACTTTAACTCATTGTCTCATTTTAAGAACTCTCTTCCTTCAGCTCCCCCTCCAAATGAAGGAAAGGTAAACAAGCGATTTGGACAAACTCCCCCTCCACTTAAGACATTCTTTCCTTGGGATTTGAAGAAAATTATAATTATTTTAATGTGATACACTTGATAGCAGACAATAAAGGAGCCATTGGAGGAAGGACAGCCTACAACTATTGGCCCGGAGAGTAAACATTGCAATTGCCAAGGAGCCTACAATGTTAATGCCACAAAATACTCTCTGCTGACTGCTCTTGGACAGATACCACCAGTATTCCCTGATCCTTGGTGAAAGGAAGAGACTAACCACAGCAATATCTTTTTATTTATTTATTCAGGACAAAAGATTGAACCTCAGCTCTCACACACGCCAGAAAAACACAGTGTTTGGGTCTTTAACTCTGTTTTTACATTTTTATGTTGAGACAGTTTTTAAAAAAAATTAATGTATCACCTCCACCACCATCACCACCACCATCATCATTGCCGTGTGTGTGTGTGTGTGTGTGTGTGTGTGTGTGTGTGTGTGTGTGTGATGTGTTATAGGGGTCCATGCATACTTCAGCATGTGTGTGGAGGTCAGAGAACAGCTTCCAGGGCATCAGTTCTTATTCCATGTGGGATCCTGGGATCAAATGCAGGATGTCAGGTTTGCACTGGCCCTGCCACAGGTTTTAATAATTTACCCAGGAGTGCCTTGAACTCACTGTGTAGTAAGGCAGGCTGGGAACTTGGGATCTTTGTGCTTCAACCTCAAGCTAGGATCACTAGCTTATATATCTGCTTAAATACAACATTCTTTCTCTGAGAAGATGGAGGACTATTGAGTTTGCATGAAAATATACACAGAAGTTACTTCCTCCAGAAACTCTCCCTGGATTCTAATCTGACCTGCAGCTTTGGTGGCTGCCCACATCCAGTAGCCGGTTGCATTTATCAAGCCGGTTCTTATTGAGATGACAAAAGCGACTTGTGGAAGGGCTTATTTTGACTCACAGTTCAGGGACACAATCCATCTGGTAGAGAAAGTGTCTTAATTTTCTATTGTTGTAAAGAAGCACCCATGACCAAGGCAACTTACAAAAGAGATTATTTAATGAGAGACTTGCTTACAGTTGAATAAGTCCGTGACCATCCTGGGAGGGACCATGGCAACAGGCAAGTAGGCATGACACTGGGACTGTAGCTGAGTTTACTTCTTATTAGACAGTTGGAGGCAGAGAGAGCTAATTGGGAATGATGTGGGCTTTTGAAAGCTCAAAGCCACCCCCACCCCAGTGACATACCTCTTTCCACAAGGCCACACCTCCTGGACAAATCCAACCATTACAGACCAAGCACATATATTTCAAATATATGCACATATGTGGGCCATTCTCGTCCATACCACAGAAGGCCTAGAAGGAGAGTTGAGTCAGCTGGCCTTTGTGTTCACAGCCAGACACAGAGAGAGATGAATGCTGATGACCATTTCCCTTGCCGTATCCTGTCTTAGCTCGTAGAATGGCGCCATGCATATTTAGGCCTGATCTTCTCACCTCAGTTAATCCGATCAAGAAATTTCTCATAGACAATCCTAGACATTTGTCTTTAGGTAACTATAGATCCTGCCAAGTTGACAATCAGTGCTAATCATCACATGAATTAGGTCCAGGGCACATCACGTTTTATAGTTACCTGTCAACCTGGCCTAGTCCTAATACTGGACTGCAAACTCCTGTGGGGTAGACCCTGAGTGGGAGACTATTTCATTCCACTATCTAGCACATTATAGGTATTTTGTAATCATTTACTTATATTTTATGTGTTCAAGTGTTTTTCGGGCATGTATGTGCACCATGTATATGCAGTGTCTGAGGAGTCCAGAAGAGGGCAGGGCTGGGAACGGAAGCTGGGCCCTCTGAAAGTACAGCAAGTGCTCTGTCATCCTCAAGCTCCCTGATGGCTTACCTATTAATCTGTAGTACTTTCTCCTGTTTGTCAGAGATGCTGGTGTTGGAGCGTGAGCTAGGCACGCAGGATATTTGACCAGGTGTGGTGATGTGCTCCTTTAATTCTACCACTTAGGAAGAAGAATAAGACAGAGTCTGTGAATTTGAGGCCAGCACAAACCATAGAGTGTTCCAGGTAAGCCAGGAATACAAAGTAATACCCTGTGTCTCAAAAAAAAAAAAAAAAAAAAAAAACAGATATTTGAGAACCTTTAGCATTATAACATGCTCACATTTAATAGTAACACACAGAGAGAGAGAGAGAGAGAAAGAGAGAGAGAGAGAGAGAGAGAGAGAGAAGACAGAAAGAAAAGATAATAAAAACAAAAGGAACAAACAAAAACCCAAGCCTTTGCATTGTGCTGGCGCCTCTGTTACAGAGTTCTGTGAACTTCTTCGGGCTTAGAAATCTGAGGTCTGAGTGGGCACAAAACAAAGCCACACCTCCACTTCTTTTCCAGGACGTGACATCCAGATGTGACTCAGCTCTCTTTAGTATCATGAGTCAAGGGATTTTGAGTGAGAATTTACCTCACAAACCCCTTCCTTGCAGAGTGTATGTTAAGCTGCTGCCCCTGCTGTTTTAGAAACAGATGTTGTTAGGTTATAATTTTTAAAAACAAAACCAAACTAGAACAATACTTTATTGTTTCAGCATTTGGGAGACCAGAAGTCTGAAGTGCAAGATTTGGTAGAGTTGGTATTTTTCAGAAGCTCAGCGGAAATCCCTGCTTTGTGCCAGTCTCCTGGTTTCTGGTCACCTCCCATGATCCTTGGCATACAAGTCTCTGTGACTGGCATCCTTTCTTACATGGCTGCCGTCCCTCTTCATGTTTGCCTCTTTTGACTTACAGTTTTTATCTCATTTCAGAACCTCAGAAAGTTGACCTCTAGATTTGGATGATGTTTCTTCTTTGAAATGTGTCCCCAAGAAGAAAAGTTGTTGTCTTAAATTTTTTTGAGTCTAATTTTAATAACAGTTCTAAATGCTTTGACCTCCCTTCTAGCCCATTACCCACCAGAGGTACTGGAAACAAAAGGTTATTAGGATATGGGAATATAAGTGGATATGTTTAGAAATTGTTCTTTGGAGCAAATCTAATCTGCACAAACAGGAAATCAGCAGGTCAGTTCACAGGCAGCAGCAGCAGCAGCTCTGTTCACTCACAAACACTTCACGAATATACCAGCAGTCCAGTTTAGTAGTGTCGGGCTAGCAAACATGAATCAGCAGCAGTGGCACAATCTAGTAGAAACAGCCAGGCCTCTGCTGAATCTGCACAAATCAGCAGGAGTGACCAAGAACAGCAGGGATGCCAGGAGAAGTTCTCTGCCATACCTCTCTCAACAAAGCGAAGATTAACAAAGATGAAGACGCGAGACTAACGAAGCATTGCAAAGCATTGCAAGGAAGCCTCCATCACTCTAGCTTCCTTTTTATACTCCCTCCAAAAATCAAGTGTCCTCACACAGGTCTTGCCTCACCACATGAGTCTGTCTTAGCAAAACTCCATGTGAGTCTGTATCAGCTGACATCACTCTGCTGATTGGCCTGAGTTCAGGAAGTGGCAAGAAGTCACCAGAGCACCACCGGAAGTTTTTTGGTTCTCTTCTTTTTATGAAATCATGACAAGCAGAGCTCAGCAATGCAATGTAAGATGAACCAATACATGTGTGTCATTAGCGAAGGATTCTTCATCATGCATCCTTTCATGTGTCTGCTTTAGCAAAACATCCTGTCACCTGTGTCTGCTTCAGTGAAACATTCCTTCATGTGTCTGCCCCATCAAAACACCATCTGACACAACTGACTTTCCAAAGAAACCAGAAGTTTCCACTTCAAAAAGTTCTATTTTTGAACCCTACAATCTTAAGATGTGACCTCTTTTGGAGATTAAAACTTTAAAGATAAACGCTCATTACACTGAGATCCTTAGGGTGGGTCCTAGACTCATACTATTGGTCTTCATAAAAAGGGGAAGTTTGGCCACAGAGATTGACAGAATAAATGCCTGGAGAACATGGACACACAGGCCAGGGTGGGGCTTGCACAAAACCAGAGCCAAAAAAAAGACCTCTGTTGAAGATACCAGGCACTAGAGAAAGAAGTGTAGAACTGAGTTTCCTTCACAGCCTTCAGGAAGCATCAGCCAGGATGGAGCCTGCATTTTCGATGCTCAAGTTGCCAGGCAATAAGTTAGTGTTGCTTACATCACTCCATTACGTCACCTCTGCTTACAGACCCTCTAACAAATAATATGTGTCTCAATGAAGTTCTCATGCTTCCCAGCTCCAAGACTCCAAGAGTACTCGTGCATGCTATCATGCTTTGCTTGCTTTCTTCTTTCTTTCCTTCTTCCTTCCTCCCTCCCTTCCTTCCTTCCTTTCTTTCTTTTATATTATGGGTTCTGGAGATCCAACTCAGGTCTTCTTGCTTGCAAGGCAGGTACTTTACGTTGCTGGGTAATGGTGTAGCTTCAGAGTTCAAGTGAAGCATATATTGAAATAAAACATGATGGGGGTGGGGCCGGAGAGATGGTTTAGCAGTGAAGAGCACTGGCTGCTTTTCCAGAGGACCAGGGTTCAATTCCTAGCATACACATGACAACTCACAATTGTCTGTAACTCTAGTTCCAGGGGATCTGACACTCTCAAACAGACATACATGCAGGCAAAGCACCAATGTCTATAAAATAAGAATAAATAAATCATTTTTTAATAAAAGTGTGCCTGTGTGCGTGCGTGCGTGAGCATTGGTTGTTTTTCATTCCCCAGGTGCTACCCCCCTTTTTTTTTTTTTTTTTTTTTTTTTTTTTAGACAAGGTCTCTAACTGGCCTGAAACTCACCAAATGGGCTAGGCTGGTGAAATAGGCAAACCGTAGCCATTTTCACTTGTCTCTGAATCTTGCCACCAAGCCCAGGTGCTAGGGATCTAACTCAGGTCTTCTTGTGCTTGCTTGATAAACACTGCACTCATGGAACTCCCTCTTTACTTCCCAAACCCCTGCTTTAAGCCAAGGCCTTGCACTGCAGTATTCAGCCTTTGGAATAGCAGGATGACAGGTATGTATCATTACATCCAGTATGGTCCCTGAAACCTAAAAGTACACAAGTACACAGCCTAACGGAGGAAGAGACTGGTGAGGAATGGGTCTCTCTCTCTCTCTCTCTCTCTCTCTCTCTCTCTCTCTCTCTCTCTCTCTCTC
>JANHMN010000008.1:33786717-33877754 GCA_030674055.1 Rhabdomys pumilio
GTTAGGGTTAGGGTTAGGGTTAGGGTTAGGGTTAGGGTTAGGGTTAGGGTTAAGGTTAGGGTTAGGAGAAAAGTACTGAGAAATGTACTTTACTTTCTACCAATCTTTACTGTGGCCTTCAGTGACTATTAAATATTTAAGTCTTACATTATTAGTGTTTAAATTTAATGCTGTTAAATGTTACTAGCTCTCTTCCTTGTAGAGTCCCATTAGAAACAATAACAAGACCCAAGAACTGTGGCACACGCTATCAGGTCTTAAATGTTATCGAATCCTTACAATTCTCGACGCTTCTAAACCCAGAAACAACTTCCTCAAGAACACAGCGAGTAATCAGAAGTGTTGGGGATTAGAAATTAGAAACTGGGCTTTTGTTTGGCTTGTTTCCTTCCGCCTGTAGCCTACAGTACCTTGTTCATACAATATTGAAAACCCCAATCCAGGGCAGCTAGAATAGGAACTCTTGCCTGCAGTAAACCGGGACGGCCTCTAGGTGTCCTTCTTAACCAACCCAACGATCGGAGGAAACCTGGCCTAGTCTGGAAGGTTCTGTTCAGACGTTAAGCTCAAACATTAAGCTGGGCCACCTCTCCGTGCGTGGGAAAAGCAGGAGACTATCTGTGTGTGTCACCTTACTGCACAGACTACTCACTCGTGTATAGAACTGTCCCAGTTGCCCGTGGACGGAGGGTTTGCCTAGTGTTAGGTCTCAAAGAAACCCAGGACGTGTGGCAAACTGAGGTGCCTATTAACATATCAAAGGTGACTCTGCCTACCTCGCACCAAAACACTCAGTACCCGTGACCTCTCCCAGCACTTCTCACCCCTCCCCCATACAAACCTCTGTAGCCCTGGGGTTGGGCTTCCCTTTCCCCAGTCTCTGATCCGGTATAACTTTGGCTACATGCCTTCTTAGTCTCTTGTCTCTTGGTTCCTCTCTTGGATCATTTGCCACCCACTTTTCTTGCTCCTCGTCCCCGACCGTGGCCCAGTTTAGTCTGGACCCTTCCAGGATGCCTCTGGCTGTCCCCTCATATCTACAACAAACCTTCTCTCCTCAGCCATACCTAGGTCTAGTTCTCATTTTTCAGTTGCCTAGAATCCCAGGTCTATAGGACACTTCCCATACTGAATGGTTTTGTTCTTAGCTCTGCCTGAATTTTTCCCAGGATGCCTGAAAAATAAATTCTAAAAAAAAAAAAAAAAAAAAAATGGCACTTAGAACTCTTTTCCAAATTTAACTGGCCTCTTGCATTTTTTTTTTTGCTAAATCTTTTTGCTTGTTTGCTTTTTTATGTGTGCAGAAAAGGCAGGAACTTGTCTTTGAGCCAACAGCATGACCTGACCCAGCATGAGCTAGGGAGAGCCTGGGCATCTGATTTAAGGTGGTATTCTCTCTTGAATTCTCACAAGTATAATTTCCCCCTGGCTTTGCAGGACAGCTGAGGGAGAAGGAGGTGAAAACACCCATCCAGGTCTGTAGTGTAGCCTACCTGTCAGTGCACTCTGAGCGGAAGGAACTCAACTTCAAAAAGGCTGTCTCTTCTACTGCAGTAACTGAAAGCCATCCTTAAGTGCCTCTAACTGCACACTGGGCACAAGACTAACATCCAAGAGTTTTAGGTTGAGATTAATAGTGGGGGCCTTGCTGTGAGGATTTAATGGGGGAGGGGGAATTCTAGGAGCTGGGGACAGGAATCAACCCTCAGCTGTAATGCTTACTTCAATAATGTTATGTGAGTGGCTAAATTAATGAACCTCAGGTTTGGGGCTGGGGAGAGAATTCAGTTGGTTGAGCACTGCCCCCTGACAGGGAAGAGCTCAGTTTGGATCCTGAAAAGGCAGAGAAGGCTGAGTGATGGAGCTGCACATCTGTAATCCAGCGGTCCTACAGTGAGCTGGGAAGCAGAGACAGGAGATTTCCCACAAGTCCATGGGCCTGCTAACCCGGCATAAATAGTGCTAGACAAACAAGAGACTCACTCTCACATAAGACCTATGGCAGATGTACCATGACATTTGCTTGCTCTCACTCCTACACAGGAACACACACACAAACACACACACACACACACACACACACACACACACACACACAAACACACACACACACATTAAAAAATAAAACCCTCAGCTATCTAGATCAGGAACAGCACCTACTACTTTCCTACACAGGTTACTTTATTTTCTGAAAAACTTGTCAGGTACATACTGGGCTCTATTGTTTGCATCCATTACACTTTGCAAGTTACACAGTTACCCTTGTGAGTCCTGCACCAAGGAGGAGCATGAGGCCCTGAAGACTAATGCTAGTCCTAGAAACCAGCAAACATTGAGCCTGGGATAGACTCCACACCAGATAGTCTGTCTCAAAGACAGCCTGACTTCAAAGCCCACACGACTAACCCCTACTTTATGAAGACACTGGTGTCTGTCCAGACACCACCATCAACTCGCTGAAAGGCTTCTCCAGTAATTGAAGGGTGCCTGGGATGCCTCTCCCAGCCTGGAGCTCCTGGGATTCCTGATGAGATCTTTTCTATTTCCCAGCTTTTGATCTTTATAGGATGTCTATATCTTCTGAGGAAAAGGCAAGCTAGAGAATAAGTTTCCCAACAAGGTGTGTCAAGGTGTGTCAAGGTGTGTGTGTGTGTGTGTGTGTGTGTGTGTGTGTGTGTATGTGTGGCTGTGTATATTGAGAAGGAGAGACATGGAATGATGTGAGGCTCCTTCCCAACAAGAGAAGCATTTGGGGTACACCTTGCAAACTCTGCAGCTCAATTTCCTCCACAAAGATAATTCCAGCCCGCTGGCTGTTCCCTGACCCTTCCTGGAGACTCTCTCAAGTCGAACCCTGATGGAGAACATCCGAATCGCCTCTCTTGTAAACTACTCCCTGCAAGCCTGGAAGTGTGTGGACTGGACTTTTCTTCCTGATTGCTGGTTGAGCCAGTCACCCTGCTGAGCTGACTCCCAGTCTTTCCATCTACTTCTTCCCCAGGCCTTCGCTCTCCTTCCTTCTTTTCTGTTTTTCATTTTCATTTGGTTTCCACTTGATGCAATTGCTCTGCCCCTGACTGCTTCCTAAACAGCACCCCGGTCCTCACAGAGTGCTGGATGCAGCATCAAGTACAAGGCTGGGAATTCTACCTTTAACAGTTACTGTGTGATCATGGGACCAAAGGCTTGGCTACCCTCCTGAGCCACTCTTCATGGCCTTATCAGGGCATAAAACTGTCTCATAGTCTCAGGAGAGGGTTAAGTAAATCGACACACAGCACAGTTTGTGCGCCATTGTGAGAGCTTTCTTTTCTGTTGCTCAGATTTCTTTAATATTAGCCTAAGCTGGTCTCATGTTCTTTTGTTTCTAAGATCTAGCTTCTCAATATTTGGGGAATGACCCCATCCAGCATCAACTCCTCAAAGGCACGTGGGGTGTCCCACCAATCTCAGGTATCGTCTGTGCCTCTTCCATTCTCTCTTATTGTTTTTGGTTGTCACAGAATTAATCATATCAAGCCATTGAAAGACTTGTGCTTCTCCCTCATGGAACTGAAAGCTTTGGGGAACCAGCCCACTCTTTCCTGGGTCTCTTTGCCTGGGTCTGTGACTTCTGGATATGCAGTTTGTATACCGCATATTAGCTAGTGGTTGGGTGCCTTTTTTTCCCTGAATCACATGTATCTTGCCTGACTCTTATTAACAGTCATTTACTTTACTTCTTTTTCCTCTCCGTGTTAAGCTTAGAAACACAATGCCTAGATGTAACACCTGCTCTCAGGTTCTAGGATCTCTCAAAGGATGACTGTGGCTACTCACGGGGCAGATAGTTTGTTGTGTTTACTCATTGTTCCTGGGCCCCCAAATGTCAGTCATACTCCCCAATTATTGTGTGAATCCAAAACATATTCACAGACCTCCCTAACACTCCACAGAGGCCTGCACAGCAGTGGTTGACACTCACAGACCTCTTTAACTTTGCTGCTCTGTGTATGACCAGCATTGAAGAAAAATGACCTGAAAATCCCAAGTTGGGTCAACTCCTACTGTCCTCCCAGTCCCAGGTCACTGTTCTTACTAAGACTGCTGGTAAAAGGATTAGAGAAATGCTCTCTCTCTCTCTCTCTCTCTCTCTCTCTCTCTCTCTCTCTCTGTGAGTGTGTGTGTGTGTGTGTGTGTGTGTGTGTGTGTGTGTATTTGCATGTTAAGAGCAGTATCACAAAAGCAAACCTCCCATTTTCTCCTGCCAGGAAGATAAAACTCTGGCGGTGATTTAAAGTCGTTTTTTGTGGTGGGCTAAGATTCTGCTTGGAGTCTTAATCGCAGATCAGACTCATTCTTTGTGAGTGCCCAGACATGCCGAGCTGACTTCCAAGGTGGCTTCTCACAACCCCATAAAGAGCACACCATATTTCATATTGTTCTACTGCCCCTGAATCATCAAAACTGGGGAAGGATCAATACATAGTTTCAGTGCTTCTAATCAATACTTATTTCGTTCTGCTTATGGGCTCTTGTAACAAGTATGTATGCGCTGGAGCCAAGAGATTTTATTAACCAGAACAGTTTAAAAAATGGATTTGATCCATGGGTGAACTCATTCAGCCGTTAATAATCAAGTCTAGTGAGAAGCCTGCTGAGATTTGGTGCATCCCCAGCCTGCTATGGCACATTGAGGTCTTGAAAGGGGAAGTAATCCTCTTGTTACCTACCTGGTTAGTCTGTGTCACAAAGTGTTTTCTCTCTCCAGAAAAGGGTCGCAGCTCCAATGCACTTTAAGACTATAAAGGACAGTGATGACCTACCTTATTAAGAATCATGGACGAGCCGCTGGGCAGTGGTGAAGCACACCTTTAACCCCAGCATTTGGGAGGCAGAGGCAGCCAGACCTCTGAGTTTGAGGCCAGCCTTAAAGAAACAAGTCATGGATGGATGAAGCATCTCCTTGGACGTACATAACTTCAGGTCAGTGCTACTGGGAGTAAAATCTGAAAACTCCTATGCAGGAAGTCGGCAAGGTATATAGAAATGGAGTCAGTACACAGACACAGAGGAGGTGTTTGTTTTTGAGACAAGTCTCATTATTTTTCCCAGGCTGGTCTCCTGGTCTAAAGGCATCCTGCCAAGGCCTCTGCAGCTGCAAGGACTGTAGACATACACCACCGTGGCTGGGGATGGAGTAGCTCTACACTTGCCAACACAAACCATAAATACCAGTGTATATTTCCAGATCTCTATTAATCAACTAGTAATTTGTGGTTTGGGATTAGTTTTCTCCTAATAATTCAGTTTATTTCACCTTACCAGTCTATAGCTTCGCAATATCTTGGAAAATTTAAAAATTGTGTATTTTACCATTGACGGTTTGAGATGCGCCACAGCACAGCATAACGGAAACTTAATAAAATTATTATTACTCTTATTCTGAAAATTCAACATTAGGAACTCTTTAGTCCAAACCCCTGTTCCCAAGATCAGGCCAAACTAATAGCTTAAAATGATTCTGGAAGTTTTATTGCTTGTCATATTTGTTAGTTCCTGAGTACAAAGGTGAATTTTATTTTATTTTTTTAAGTATAGAAAAACAGTACAAACATCAAGGGAGGTTAGTCTATTTATTAAATTCACTTTATATTTTTGTTTATTTATTTTATGTGTATGGGGTTGTATGTATGTCTGTGTACCATGTGCACATATATACAACCCAGAGAGGGTGCTGGATCCCCTGATACTGGAGTTATAGATGCTTGTGAGCTGCCATGTGGATTCTGGGAAACCAAACCCACGTCTTCTAGAAGAGTAACCACTACTCTTAACTATCAAGTCATTTCTCTAGCCCAAAATATGCAGATTTGTGAGGCAGATCAATATGCACTGAGAGGGAGTGAACCCCAAGATATGTCAAGTCACTACACACACACACACACACACACACACACATCATATACAACAGTATGTATTATGTAACAATACATATTATATAGAAAATGTACTTGTATATAAATTTATATAATTGTATAATATGTTATGATGACATATATTTCATATATGATTATAAAAATCTTATGTAATATGATATATTATATTTTAATATCTAATTATATTATTATACAGCATGATTTTATACACACACACACACACACATATGTATATATTATAACGGGGAGAGGGAGGGATACTTGTAATTAATGATAGATTTAAAAAAAACTTTAGGCATAGAAAAATTTCCACGTCACGGAGCTAGAGATGTTTCCACCATTGAGAGTGTTTATTAGTTTCTTTTCCGCTGCTGTGATGAAATATCACAGACACAAGTGACTTATGGGAAGATTCATTTTCACCTGCAATTCCAGATCTGCAGCTGACAGTGGTGGGAAGGTATGGCATGCCCTGGGAAGCAGGAATCGGGCTGGGTACATTTTTATCCACACAGGAAGCCAAGAGGGAGAAGAGGAGGTGGGGCGAGGCAACAGACCCTCAAAACCTTCCTCCAATCACCTGCTCCCTCCAGCTCAGCTCTGCCTCCTAAAGCTTCCACAACTTTCCCACACAGTGCCCTCAGCAGGGAAGCAAGTATTCAAATAAATGCCTCCAAAAGGGACATTTCTCTCCTGAACCGCCATAGAGCGCTTGCTGCTCTTCCATGGGACCTGAGTAGTTCTTGTCAAGCACCCAGTGAGGGTGGGCGTACCATCACTTGTAACTCTAGCTCCTAGGATACATGCACAGAAACACTCATTTCTGGTTCCTCACACTTCATTTCCATCCCAGCTCTCCCCAATAAACAGGGTAAGACAGAAACCGAAATGCCCTCCTCTACTGAAAGGGTTTGTTTTAAAAAACAAAGAAGAATTACTCATTATCAGTTAATATTTTCAAACCTAAATCCTAAAAATTCCCACCAGTCATTCTCAGTGAAGTGATTAACTACCACCTTTGATCAATTCCAAGACACCTTGTCGTAAGGCGCAGCAGTGGGCTGAGGTATACTCCAGGGGTAGAGAATCTAGCTAGTGTGTGTGCAAGGACCTAGGTTCAGGCCCAACACTGAAACAACAGAACAAAACAATATTTTATGTATCAATAAGAAAGAAAACAAAGAAACACCAACCAAATTCAAAACAACCCAGACTAGGGCCAATTCCAATAAGACATGATAAATATATGAACCCTATTTACAGATTTAAGTAAGAAAGAATATGTCTATCTTGGAATCAACAAAACCTTGTAATATTAAATGTATTTGTACCTTGCCCAATGTCCTTGAAATAGAACAGCTCACACTGCTTCTTGTGTGCCCCAAACATGAACACAAGAACACAAACACATGTCAGTAGCACACCATAAGTTTATTGACCTACATAAAAAAATAATAGGTCTAAAAAAGTCAAAACAGTGAAAGAATATGCAAAAGGAGATTTCCAATTCCAGGAGGCTATACAAATATGCAAAAAGGAATAAGTTATTATTTTTTTTTAGCTTGTGTCTTTTTTTTTTCCAAAAAAATTTCCCCAAACTTTGTTTCTAATGATACAAATGACAGAGGAGCAGTTATCAAATCATTTTTATGTATATATTACATGCTTTGGAATACAAGTAGAAAAATGTTCCATAAAAGTTGCTGAGAAATGTCCCTATTCACAATATGAACAAGAAACTCGTATAAAAGGGAGGGGACGGGAGCACCTTTTGTGGGACTTTGAAGCCAAATAAAGAGACAACAATCAAGGCTGCTCTAGAAGCCAGCAAAATCCTATGAACAACAAACCTACAGAATGAGTTCCTCCAGAGGGTATGAGGTAGTTTAATCCTCATAGTCTCCTACAGTTTGGAGTAAATTCTTTCCTGCTAATCTCGGCTTGTCATTTTGTGACTCGGACTTACTTCTGGAGTTCAGATCGTAGGCTTCGTTTTCTACGGTTCACCACTTTAAGGCACACAATTCATCTACGGCGATGTGGATTGGCTTCGTCCTCTGGGGTCCTTTCTGTCAGCATCTCCAAACACTTTTTCCAGATAAACTTGCCACCTCGAGCCCACCATTCAGATGACAGGTGAGGTCACCAGTCTGAGCAGTCGGTGTTGGGAAGCATAACAGGGATTGGTGACATGTACCTTAAGAACGGTCTCCAAGCAGAGCTGGCCAGTGACTTCATTTCCTCTAACTGGCTACCATTAAGTTATAGTACGGGATGCTGTAGCAATCAGAAGACTAGAATCCGTATCGGGGTGCTTATGAAAAACATCACTTTGTAATAGCCTAAAACATCTACACTCATTCAGAACTTTATGAAAATCTAACTTCTCTTCAAGTAAGTTTCCAATACTGTCTAAACTGTCCTCATCTGTTTGTAGAAACAGTGTGTTTTCTGTCAGCTCAGGAGGTCAAACCTTGTGAAGGTGAGCCACGATTCAGGAGCTTCTGGGTTCCCTCTCTCAGCATTCTGAACTGTGCTCTGAAATCTCCCATCCTCCTCTCTCGTGGGACAAACTCCCTGACTGTCTTCCCAGCTTCGAGGCTTGCCTTTGACAATTGTTACTCCCTTATGAGCTCAGTGTGGGTCAAGACTTCTTGCAGGCCCTCTTGACAAGAGTCTCAGAACAGGATCTGACTTAGTGATGGGTTTGTGCCTAGAGTTTGGAAGGCAAGTCCACATTCAGGGCTTTGTGGGGCTTAGTGTGTGATTTACTTTCAAACCACATTTAAGTCTTGTCTTCGACCTTTGATGCCTTTAGTTTCCAAAGCCTTCTAGAAGACGAACAGACTTTGCAAGGCACACTAGTGTGAGAACTCGCGGTGCATGGTCAGGAGGTCCAACTGCATTCAGACTAATGTTCCAGGCTTGGAGTCTTCGTGCCAAAAGAGCCTCTGTTCACTACTCTCCAGGTTGTCTTCCAGCTGGTTTCCGTCCGTACCGTCCAGCGGAGCGCTCTCTGCGTACTGTCTGTTAAAGGGAACCAGGAAAGTTACTACCCGGATCTATTTTGCTCCCTCAGTACAAACAGTCCGACAGGTTAGAGGAAAGCATTGTTAAGGAAAAAAAATTTCCAGAACCTAAGATAGAAAAAAAAAAAAAGAGTGCATACTCGGTTCACAGCACAGTAAAGCATTGTCTGTCAGGCACATAAAAGATCGTTGGACTCGCAGGAGAGGTCTACCTTTGTTTAACTTTCATTTACCATTGATTAGGGTCCAGAAGATATTAAGTTACATGTTAACTTAAAGGCGATTGTCTGGGAGAAATACAAAGTATCCTTTTGCAGAAGAAAGTGTTTTGGGTTAGAGTTTATTGCCCCATCCGACATTGCCTGGTTTGGCACAGAATAGAACAATCTTACCCAGTGCTTTCTTTTAATTGTTTTGAATTCCCTTTTAAAAAGTGTAGCTAGTTTTTTTTTATTAATAAGAAAAAAGTACATCTTTGACATATGCTTGCTTCTTAATTTTTTTAAATAATCATATTTTAACTTTTTAAAAAGGGCGCATATTGGGCAACTCTTCTAATTAAAAGAATAAATTATGTGCTTTTCTTAGGAGTAAGATAAACACTTAAAAGTTAGCAGGGATAGTTTGGGATATATATCATATCTTGAGGGTTTATGGGCCAAATATAAATTGTCAATGACCCAGGAAATGACATCATATAAACATTTTGGTCTGAACACTTCTGGGGGTGTGGGAGGGGAGAAACAGACATATTTGGATGGTATAGTCAAACAAGCACTATCTATCATACAAACAGTTTAGTTAAGCAAACCAGTTCTTTTAAGAGTAGATTAAAAGGAGGTTAGATAGTTAGTAGACTTTTGTTTTCAATTCCAAAGTCTTTTAATAAAGTTGAGTAAAAAGTCTTTGGAAGGAGAGCTTTGGGAACAAATACTATGTAAATTCAGGATTTTTAGTGTTTTCAGAAACGGTCAAAGCCAAGTCAGATTTCACAACGTCACACGGCAGCCAGGGCAGGCAAAAGTCCTGCTGTAGAGAAAAGAGCAACGGGCAGAGTGGAGCATGGTACTTACTACGGCTGGCTACACTGAGCAAGACAGAGCTTAATACTGATCTCGCTTCTGGAGTCACAGCCATCCTCTGCGACAGAGGGCCTCGGTTGTGATTGTGCCTAGTGACAGGGGGAAGTTAGACAGGAACAGGAAAGGGAGAGGAAGACAGGAAGTAAAAGAAAACAAGTTCGTCTGGAAACTTGTAGCAGCTGAGCATAAATTCGTCTGCTTTGGGGAGTTCACCAATACCAAGTTTATCAAACCGTACTGGCGAAAAATTGCCAATGAAAACTCCTAGCTTTCTGTGAATAACAGAGCTTATTTAAAAAAAAAAACACTCATATGTTCCTGAGCATTTTTAGACTTTAGTGTGGACAATCTAGAGTTATTCTTGTACGTTATGAAATTTATTTTGTCTCTCACTGTTATTAGCATAACTAATATATTAATTGTAAAAGATAGTGTTCATTATGAGATTTTCACATGAATGTTCTATCTCTGATTTAAAAATCATGCTTTCCGCTTGGTTGGTCTGCTTTGGTTTTTGAGACAGGGTTTAACTTTATTGCCCAGACTGATTTTAATCTCATTATGTAGGTTAGGTTGCCCCAGACCTGCAGCAATCCTCCTGCCTTAGCCTCTTAAGAGCATGAACCACCATGACAGCTTTAAAAGCGTGTTTACATGAAAAAAAATGCATCACACAGTCTTAAGGCAAATTTATGAAACTTAATGAATGATTATTGTTGCGTTTGGCTTATTAAATTGAATTAAATTAAAATGATCACATTGTAGCATAGTGTTTTTAAATCCTACATAGGACAGGTTGAAATATGTGCTTCTACTATTTCTGTGGCATAAATGTTGCCTGTTCATCTGAAAAGCAGGAACTTACAAAACACACTTTTAGCTAGGCAGTGGGGGCATGCCTGTAATACCAGCACTCAGGAGACAGAGACAAGTGGATCTCTGAATTTGAGACTAGCCTGGTCTACAAATCAAGTTTTAGGACAGCCAGGGCTATACAGAGAAACCATGTCTTAAAAAAAAAAAAAATTCAAACCAGCCAAACAAGCAAAAGAATGTAACCACATAGGAATGTATTTATATAATATCAAAATTTTAAAATGAGATGTATAATTTCATACATAATATAAAATGCAAAACTGTATTTACTATATTATTTTGATCATGTTAGAAAGGACAGAGGGAAACGGAAGAATGTGTCAAATGTTGGTATCCCTGTCTCTGGTTGGTGAGATTACAGCTGCATTCTTATCTTTCTAGCCTTTATTATTTTCCTTATGTTCGCCACAATGAATGCCCGTGAGTGTGAACACCCACCCACACCACAATGGAGCTTTAAATAGCTTCCAATTTCCTGCACACTATGTCCCCTTTGACACCAGCCTCCCCTGTCCAGTCATCTTGGTCTTACTGAAATACATAGGCAGACTTGGTAAAAGCAGATTTTCTTCTCAGAATGTTTAGCAGTTCCTGGATTCAATGAATGAGGTGTTAAAGATGTCGGAACCATCTTGTGCACTGACTCAGCAGAAAGGAGAGAAACACTGTCCAAACACCAATAGTATTTGCAAATATATTAGCCCAAGTGATGAGAGCGGTGTTGGTTGATGAGAGAGCTCAGCTCAAACTTGGGGCTGCACATTTTGGATCCTGTGCCAAACTCGTTTTTTAGCATTATTTATACAAGTCTCAGCCCGCAGACGCCCTATGAAGTACGGTTTCACCAAAAGTCTATTTTGAGCGCACCCTTTGTTGAGTTGAGACAATTGGCTTAATATTTCAAGCCAAGAAAAACTCCATGGAATGTGGGGTAAGAAAAACAAGGATGGGGGAGTGAATACTTCCAATTAGCTGGGGACACCAACTGCCTCCGTGGGGAGCTGCTAACCTGGCCAGTTCGCTAGCACAGACACTGCGCAGATTGTCGTCTCTACCTCAAGAGCAAATTAAAAAAAAAATTGGAAAATGCTTCTCTTCACAGCACTACGGGTGAGAGAGGCAGAATTAAGAGAGAGGAATGAAGCTAATTCCTCCTCTGCAGAAGAATTCACTTTAACAGGCCCGAGATGTTATGACAATCATTGCTCCACCCACCTGCTTATCATCTATGTATGCCAGGGGAGCCACGTGTTCATCGGAAGAAGCCACGGTTCTTTAGAGTCTCACTGTCGTGCACTGTGCCTGTGTGTTCCCTTTGCTGTTTACAAGGAACTACTTCAGAAGACAAACAGGACAGCTGGCTTTGTCCATGGTGTCTTAGTGAACACAAAATCCAGCAAGTGGTGAAATCCAACTCAACAACTGTTGGCTGGACTTTGGTACAAAGTACTCTACTGGGGCACAGAGATTTGTTTGTTTTTTTTTTTTTCCCTGCAAATTTTCTCTTTTCCAGAAAAGACTTAAATGGACATTAGACACAATGCGGTTTTAAGCACACCCTTAAAATAGACGAGAAGGAAAAGCCCAGCTTTGAGACTAAAACTTTAAAGTGTACAGCTATAAGGACAGGGCTGAATTTGGGCGAGCTAGATGAAGCTGAGGAAACTATAAAAGTCCAGTTGTATTTTCGGCTTTGTTAGCCACGTCTTATTTGTCAAAGCCATTTAGCTTTGTCCTCAGAGTGTGGACACAGACAGCTTACAGGCAGAGTAGTGAGCGTGGCCATTTTCCAGTGAAACATTATTTACTGAATGAGGTGGCAGGTGGGTTGAACCTGTAGGCTCTTGTCTATCAAATCCCACCTTACACCTCACTCATTAGACTGCAGTGTAGGAGCCCTGCATCCTTCAAAGAGGGACCAGGCTCTGAGAACCAGACCAACACTTTCTCACCTGCTTGGAGAGGATAAGGGATTGTAGATGTTGCCGTAGTAGCTGGTGTAAGGAGAATGCACTGGGTTCTCATATTCAGATAGTCCAATGGTTAACTGGGTCCTCCAGTTCCCAGAAGCATTTGTAGAAGACACTAGAAATAAGAACGGGAAGGGAGAAGATGTTAGTTGACATATTTCAAGGCAAATCTGTTCACGTTGCTTCGCACACAGGTATGTGGAGAGCAGAGAGATGAAAGGCCTGGGTTTAGTTTTGTGTTTTCCACTGCTGAGGATGGGTCCAGGCCTTGCCCCTGTTCTACCCTTGAGAGAGACCCCTATTTGAGCCAGAACTTGCAATCAGTTCAGTTTGCTGGGTTAATAGCTGGCTGAGTGACTTGGGCAAATAGCTTCTCCTTTTTAAGCTTTGGTTTCCTTATGTGTGGGGAGCGTAAGTACATTCTCTGTGGTTACAGCACCAGGACTGAAGGTAATTATGAACATAGTTAGCCTAGTGCAGAATAAAGGCTCACAACATTAACAGGAGTTAGTCCAAAGGGAAGACAGAAAGATTTTCAAGAACACACATTTTTAAGTAGCCCAGAAGTAAAAGGCAGAGGATTCTCATAAAGGGAGAGAACCTTGCCTCCTGGGCTTCAGATCTGACCAGATGGTACTTGAGAATTAAGTGGAGGAAAAGCATTCAGCCAGGTGACTTGTCGAGACTTGACTGCTGAAGGCAGCACTGGTCACTGGCAAGACAGGACATTTTCTGTTGTTGAATAAAAAGTGGTGGGGGTGGGGGAGGGTATAGGGGAGAAGTTAGCAGAAGGTAGAAGAGGCTTGTTTTGCAGAAGGGTGGAACCAGGAGAAGACAAGGGCACAATTCGGAAGCAGAGCCTGATTGAAGGAATGTCACTGGGTGTCACTGGGTTTCTGCTGTCTTCTTTGTGAAACCAGTCTTGCCCAATGCCAGGGCTGCACAGGTGGCTCAACAGCCCTGTATGTGTCTGAGCCTCACACAGACAGCCCTCGTCCTGATGCTTCCTGTTCCCTGTGTTCTGTTCCTGGCCACTGACCTCTTTCCACACCCACAAGCCACTTGAAATCACCACTAACAAACTTCAAAATGCGTCTGTGGCCATAAATGCTGCTTGATTTATCCTAACAGATGTAGGATCCTCATGCAAGGTTTCCAAGACTGAGCACTAAGTGAAGGGCTCTGAAGCTTGGGGGGTCACACTGTTAAGAACTGAGACAGAAGCCCTACATTGTCACTTGCCAGCCTAGGGTTCTGGCAGTCATTCAAACTCTCTATCTAAACCAGAATCATATTAACTGAAAAGTAAGAATAATAATACACCTAAGTAGGAGCACCCGCCCTACAGCCCTGCTGCTCCCATTAAAGGGCACCCCGGCACAGAGCTGCCAAGAAAAGGTGGCTACCGTCTCTCCTGAGACTGAGTCACCATGAAGCCTTCAGGTGGTGCAAAATCTGACTAACCAGAAACAGGAAACGTAGCTCTCCATGTGAATGATTCGAGCCTGTAGAAATACATCTCAAAAGCTATAAAAGTAGGGGCAGGAGCATTCCAGAAGGGATTTCCGGGAGCCCTGATTTCATCCACTTAATTCTTTATAAAGGATGCTCTTAGCTAGGTGTGGTAGGGCAGGCATGGGAGAGGCCTTATGAGTTTCAGGCCAGCCCAGGAAGCACTGTAAGATCCTATCTTAAAACGCCAGGGGGGGAGGGGTTGGGGTGAGGAGGAATGCCCTTGGTGGGACAGTCAGCAGAACTGACACCAGGTCTGAACCAGGAAGTATTAACTCCATTTTCACCCTTGCCCTAGATACAGAGCCAACAGCCAAGGCAGTCAAGGGTTTTGAATCACACCTGGTTTCCTCTGGGTGTTTCCCCAGCCCCATGCACCAAAAGCCATCCACAAGAATTTTCCAGACCCCTGTTTGCTTTTATTCTTGGACAGCTCTGTCCAGATGTGATCTGCGAAAGCTTCTCATGCTTCACCCTGAACCTTAAGGAAGTTCAGGATGTCCTCTGAGCAAGACAGATGTCCTCGAGATCAGAGCCATAAACCACAAGAAACAGAGGAAATCCAGGTCATAGAAATAGCAATAAAATAGAACCCAAGCAGAAGTCTCCATGGCAATGTCTCTTGTCAGCGACCTTATGAATCATAAAGGTACAGTTCACTCTGACTGTTCCACAGGCTTGGAGATTCCCACATGTTTCAGGGAGGCAGAAAACCTCAGGACCCAGGTTTTTGTGTAGTTTAAGAATTCATACATTCCTTCAGTTGCGATTACTCCCTGAACTTATAGAGGCTAGAGATTCCTTCAGTATTGAGCTCTTACCATGCTGGGCAGATCAGTCCTTAGCTCCTATTCTCCAAATTTCTTAGAACAGGTTAGGGTGTGCAGCAGGCACTCCGAAAATGTGAGCAGAGAGAGAGTAGCCAAACCCCATATAAGGTTTAGAAAGAGAATGCTTTTGATGATCCAAATTCGCTACCAAAAGTCCTGGAGTTTTCAATAATGATGGTGGGCGTGGAATCAGGTTTTCAAGTACTCCAGGCAAACACTGAGCTATGACCCCGAGTCTCCCAAATTCCTTACGTTAGCAACTCAGTAGAGAATAGTAAATACTGAGATAAGATAAGCAAAGTATGTAGAAAAATACTTGACAAATACCAGCTCTATCAGAGTTACTAGAGGCGTTATGCAAGCAGGTGCATGAATTTTCAGTCTTTAGATTTATCACTTCTTGACCCATGGGAAGGGACGTGCTAACCCTACGTTTCTCGTTATTCTTCCAAAACGTCAAACCCCAGTGATGAGAATACTTTTAAGAGATGTGGCTATCAACATGAGATGAAGACAACACAAAGCTGGAGGAAGCACCAACACAGGACAGCACACAGGCTAGGTTCTCACCGTGTGCTTGCCTGGCTCAAATCTACAAATAGCTTCATCAGACTAATGCTCTGTGAAAGCTGTTCAAGTTGGCAGTTCTTATTACGGGTCCACTTAATGACCTCTGAGTGACCTTGGGGACCAATATACGACCCTGAACAGGAGTGGTTTGGGATAGGTTGGGAGTATGATGCAGGGTAGCCACTGAAATGATGTGCTTCCCTCAGCAATCTTACCTGAAGAGTAGGAGGAGGCTCGACTGCTTGGAGAACAGGGGACCTGGAGCCCTGCAAATCCCAGGCACCTCTGCGATCCCCGGTCTGAGTCAAAACTAGTCTGTGGGCTGTGCCCCTGATCCTTCTGTCCAGAAGCCCTCTGGTACCAGCCACGCAGGTGCTCAGCAACTAAGGCCTTGTGGATGTTTTTGGTGATGTGCTCAGATTTCACGGCAGCCTTCCTTGGCAGCCGGAGAGTTGCATAAGGGTTATGGGGCACGCGGTCTACCTCGTCTTCATGGAAAGACCTGCTGTAGTCCCTCTGGCGGTCGTATCCATAGTGAGCTGAGGATCGGTAAGAAGGATTGACACTGTATTGTCCCTCAGTGTCATTCTCGTAGACATAGCCACCACTGTAATACAAGTCGCACTCCGCGTATGGTGGATATCCAGTGATATAGTAACCGGAAGGAGGTGGGTCCTGACCTTTTGAGTAGACACCGTTCCTCAACGTATCCTTTTGTGCTAGGTTAGGCATGCTTCCTGAATTGGAAGTAGAAACATTGTGTTTCTTGGACCTTCTTCTCCCCCTGGCGCGGGTGTCTAGGGTCTGGGTGGTGTAGTAAGGGCCGGCAGCAGGCGTCACACAGTAATACTCGGAGCTTGACTGGCTGGTGTACGAAGACCCGTCGTCTAGGATCTCTGTGCTGCTGCTTCTTTGGGATTTGGAAAGGGTAAAAAATGGCTTATCACCGTCCAACTCAGAGAGCAGGTGGGACTGGGACTCCAGGCTTCCGCTCCGCTGGCGGCAGTGTTGAGATGAGGAGTCAGGTCTGAAAGGAGAGAAGGGAAGATGAATAATACAGAATAAAGACACAAGGGAAGAGAACAAACGGGACACTAGGCTGAGGGCTGGGGGCTGGCTCCACAGTGGAGTGTGCGCTCGGTGAGCATGGAAATTTGGGTTCAATACAGCAGAACACATGTTAAAAAGCCAGGCAGGGTGCCTGTAACTGACCCTAGCGAGGGGATGACAGGCAGATCACTGAAGCTTGTTAGCCAGCCAGGTTCAACCAGAGACTTTATCTTAAAAAATAAGGTGGAGAGTTGCTTAAGAAAGGCACCTCTGGTCTCCACATCCATGTATGATCAAGAATACAAGCACACACACACATGTGCGCATATAGGAACACAGGCAGCACAGAGAAAAGAATGTATTGAATAGATTCGTAACCTCTAAGTTCAATAGGACTTTGCAGGTTTCATAATAGAGTCTATCCATTTACACGTAAGCTCATCATCACAGTCAGAATTAGGGAAGAATCAGGTCCTGTTATTGTGCAAGCCAAATCCTTTCTTGAGGCTAGAGAAGATATCTGTGATGCTATGTAGCCTGCTTGAAAGCTGGAAGATGCCCTCCATCAGATCTTTGGAGGCTTCTCTACTCACATAACATTCGGTTACGTAAGAGTAGAAGAGAGGGAGGCAAGGTGGAGTGGAGCCTGGGCCTAAGGCAGGGATACCAGTGCTGAGCCGTGGCAGAGCTGTTAGCTGTAAGAGTTAGGGTGGTATATTTAACGTCTCTGTTTTGCTTCTGTGTTTGTAAAATGAAATGAAAAAAAAATGGTCCCCAATACTCACTTCATAACAGGCTTGCCATTGGCCCTAACTCAAGTAGCTTGGAAAAATTTTATAGGGCTGAGGATATGGCTTAGTCAGTGCTTGCCTGGCATGTGCAAAGCCTCGGGTTTAGACCTTGGCACCACGTAAGCCAGGTGTAGTGGTGTAGATATGTAGTTCAGCAGTGGCGGGCTGGAGGCCGGAGGATGAGGAATTCAAGGTCACTCTTGGCTACATAGTGAGTTCAAGGGCAACTTGAACTATACGAAATGGTGTTGCTAAAGAAATACTTTTTAAAAAATAAAAGAAGGGCCTGGAGAGATGGCTTAAGCAGTTAAGAGCAATGACTGCTCTTCCAGAGGTTCTGAGTTCAATTCTCAACACCCATATGATGGTTCATGACCATCTGTAATGGAATCTGATTCCCTCTTCCGGTGTGTGTGAAGACAGAACACTCATATAAAATAAATGAATATATATCTTTTTAAAAAATAAAAGAAAATGAAAACATTTAGGGCAGAACTCTGCAAAAATTCCACTGCGATTATTCTCACCCTTGCCCATCAGTGATGAGGAGTGGTACTACCTTGGTGGGGAAATTACTAAGAATCCAATATATACCTGGAGGAATCGAGTACATGGTCTTTTGCTGACCAATTAGCAATGGTAAGTTAGCAGGAAATGGGTTAGAATGAGTCAGGGTGACCATTGTAGAAAGTCACTTTAAAAGATTTAGACAGGCAGCAAAGGCAAGGCAGACACTCAAGCCAAGACTGACAGTGATAACGTTGAGTAGATGAAGTGCTTACTCCAGGTGGCTGCTGCTGTAGGCATTCCGAGTCAGGACTGGCGTAGTGGGCATGCTCCGTCCTCCCTGGGGCCGCCTCTCCAGTGTCTTGTAAGGGCTGCTGTGGGTGGACAGCATTTCTCTGTGATTACAAAAGAATTGAAGAAATGGTGAGTCTCTCCATACTCCTGGCAGACATGCGCTGATATGAAGCTTATTGGAAAGAGAGCTTGGGAGAGGATGGGAAGAGTGTCTCTAGAGGGGAGCATCCTGAGTGGTCCTTTCTGGCTATTAGTGGGAGCACATGTGGTTTGACTCTCTGGGGCCATGCACACAGCCAATAAGAAGATGCTCAATCGGGACGGAGAGCAAGTAGGGTGAGGCTTGGCAAACCTTTCTTCTATCAAGTCTAGTAGTAAATATTTTGAGCCTTGACATATACACAGTATAGAAGTGAGTGAGTGTGGCTGTATTTAACTTAATGTAGTTTTTAGACATTACCAAATATTATTACTTATGTCTCATTCCCTCCAATTTCTTGAAAAAAAATTTCAAGTAGTCAGCTCATGGTGGCAGAGTTGATATGGCCCATGGGCTAGTATTGGCTGGTACTTGACAAAAGTGTATCATCTTTAAATTGTATTTCTCTGCTTCCCAGAATGCTAAGAACATAACTGTCTAAGGGGAAGGCATAACAGGATTAGCACACACAGATCCTGGTACCAGCTCCCCAATGCCCAGAAGGAAACTTCCTGCACAACTGTCTACTTCCTGTGAACATAAGCAAAGTGCATTATAGCTCAGAAGTACAAAATAAAGATTTGGGTATCCATAATGTGAGACCACACTGACAACATGAATCTTTTCCTAATTGTATATACTTACAAGCATTTATGTTTTTTAAAAAGAGGTCTTAATTTTGTATCTTAAAAATTTACTTAAAAATTGAAGTTGCATATATAATTTTTGTATTGCTTAATATCTATTTATACTGTCTTTTCATTTTATTGTTAATTAATTAATTAATTAATTATTTTTTTAGTTTTAGTTTTGAGGACAGGATCTCTCTTGGTAGCCTGGGCTGGCTTTCAGGCTAGCCTCAGACTTGCAATAATCCTTCTTCAGCCATCTGATGTTACACTAACAGGCACACATCACTGCTCAGGGCTCTACAATGTCATTTAAGTGAATTTATAACCATTCTACCATGTGGCTGTATGATCATTTATTTAAATAGTCCACAAGTCCACAGTTTCTTTAGAGTCAAGGTTATAAAATTAAACTGTGGAATTCTAGGCCTGCTAGAATTTGATTTGAAAGTCTTCCAAAGTCACACAGATTGGACACTTGCCTTGTACCCTGTGGGTTTAATAGAAAGTGATGGAATCTTGGGGATGGGGCAAGTGGGATGAAGTTAGGACATCGGGGGCATCCCTTGGAAGGGGAAATTGGCATCAGCTACTTCCTGTCTTTCTGATTCTCAGTTACCCCGAGGTCAGTACTCTGATCTATCTATCATATGCTCCCAACCACGATGCTCCTCTAAAGATAGCCACGATGCACCCCTAAATACAAACCCAAAAGGAAAGGGGCCAGGTGATTGTGGCCTCAAACCTCATGAAGCCACAAGCTTTTTTATGAGGTGTATGTTTTAGGTAAGAAGTGGCTAACATCATTCCCCAATCTCCAGCATTAAAGTCCTTGTAACTGTATATAAGTCACACAGACTTTAATATCAAGGAAAGAGTTAAGGAACTTTTCAAAAGCCTTCTTAAGAATACTTCCACTCAGTGGGACAGTGGTGGCACATGCCTTTAATCCCAGCAGCCATCCCAGCACTCAGGAGGCAGAAGCAGGTGAATCTGTGAGTTCGAGCCCAGCCTGGTCTATAGAAGGAGTTCCAGAACAACCAGGACTACATAGAGAAACCCTCTCTTGAAAAACCAACCAACCAACCAACCAACCAACCAACCAACTAACCAACCAACGAACCAAACATACAAAAACAACAAAAAGCTAAGAAAAAAAAAGAAAAAAAGAAAAAAAGAAAAAATTCAAACCAAAGCCAAACAAACAAACAAACATAAAACCAAAACCAACCAAACAAAACCCAAAAGCTAGTAAAACCCCCAAATTCAAACCAATCAACCAAACAACCAAACAAACAAACAATCCCCAAACCAACCAACCAACCAACCAAAAAACAAAACCCCAAAACAAACAAAAAAACCCAAACCCAAATCAACCAACCAACCAACCAACCAATCAACCAATCAAACATACAAAAACAACAAAAAGCTAAATAAAAAAAGAAAAAAAGAAAAAACCCAAACCAAAGCCAAACAAACAAACAAACAAAAACCAAAACCAACCAAATAAAACCCAAAAGCTAATAAAACCCCCAAATTCAAACCAACCAACCAACCAACCAAACAAACAAACAAATCCCCAAACCAACCAACCAACCAACCAACCAACCAACCAGCCAGCCAACCAACCAACCAAAACCCAAAAACAAAACAAAACCCAAAAACAAAACAAAACAAAACAAAAACCCCAAACCCAAACCAACCAACCAACCAACCAACCAACCAACCAACCAACCAACCAACCAACCAAACACAAAGCCCCACTGTCAACAACAAATCTCTGGGTTAGTTTCCCTGCCTCGGTTTCATAAAAGAACATCATCTGGAAGATAAGAAGTAACTAATAAGAAGAATTTTAGAGAAGGCACTTTTTAGCTCCAAAGCATCGACATTGAGATGATAGCCACCCACCTGGACTGCCTGGTGTCCACAAACTGTTCATTGATGGAGGACTTTCTGAAGTGGATTCGCTCAATACCGAGAGACTTGGGGGGTAGAATTCTTGGAGAATGAGGCACTGAACTTGGTCGCTGCCCAGCAAGAGTGAAGGAGTCATTGGCTAAAATGAGTCAAGGAGCAATGAATAAAGATGAGCAAACGGGCAAACGGAGAGCTTGGCAATCTTTCACAAAGGAATTGGTCAGTCAGATGAACGAGGGTTCTTCTTAGGGCAATATTGGTAGGAACGTGTAGCAGGGATGCACACACTTTGTAAAATTTAAGTTTTATAACTGACATGTTAGAAAGAAAGAAATATTGAGGGCTGAGCCAATTTTTCTCATCTCACAGTGAGCACTCTTGAGTAAGAAACTCACTCGGGTACAATGGGAGACGATGTCACTTCCAAAAACTTTTATTAAAGAAAAGTCTGCAAGGTGTCTGGTGTGGTGGTGCACACCTTTAAGCCCAGTACTTTCAAGGCAGAGGCAATGGATTTCTATGAGTTTGAGGCTTGCTTAGTCTACATAGTGAGTTTCAGACTAGCTAGAATTAACGTTGTGAGACCCTGTCTATAATGAAAAGAAGGGTGATGGGGAGGAAACCACAACCTGCAAAAAGCCAAGCAAATATGCCAGATGGGTTTTGTTCCTTTTTGAAGACCTCAGGCCTCTGAGGCCATAGGCTCATCCTATGGGGTATAGGTGTTATTGGCACAGGTGTGGCATGTTCACCACCAATACATGCATTTTCAAAAAACAAATGGCGAGTGTGCTGGTCTGCAGCTCAAATCAGGCCCCTGAAGTAGTGAGATTTTTATTTACAAGGAAACTCAGAGAAAAAGCAGGATAGGGGAAGGGAGTGGGGCCAGTTCCAGTGCAGGGCAGTGGCTCCCCAGAATACTTCAAATCATATCAGATAGATAGCCAATCAGCTGATTACGTATAAAGAATTACAAGGAAGTATTCAGTCCCTTGATAGGAAACACATTTTGTCCCAGGACACACTAAACTAATATTGGCCACGGTCACACAGATTGCTTACTTAGAGGAAAAGGTAAAAATGACACGAAATCTAATTTCATAAAATGTGCCTTTCTTCCTAAGAAAAATAAAATCAATCCCCCACGTCTCTAGAAAGCATTGGTATAGTTTTCTGGTTTGATTTTGGATTCCAGATATGTAAAATGTCACCACTGGAAATCACCCAGTGAAAGACCATGTAGCTTACACAGTTGAGTCTTTATTAAAAAAACAAAGCTCGAAAGGAAATATAAAGTTTAAAAATAGGACTTTAACATCCTTACAGACAGACTTATGCTATGGGTTTCTGATTAGGCGGACCTGTTTTTAATATTAGCCTGCATATATGATCATTATAGGTCTTCCTCCACAACCATTTGTATGAATAAAGTTAGTTTATTCTCTTTTTCCTCAAAGAGAAACAAGTAGGCTTCCCCTTGTTGTCGTGGTGGTTGCTCTTTGTTAGACAGGGTCTTATGCTTAGAACTCTATATGTAGCAAAGAAAGGCCTTGAACTCCTGTCTGTCCTGTTTCTGCCTTCTGAGTACTGGGACCATAGGTATGCATCATAACATCTGGATTATTTGCTGTTGGGGACCAAACTTAGGGCACTATGCACGTTAAGCATTCTAACAATTTAGCTACACCTTGTGCCCAAGTTTACATAAATTTAAAAAATTATCTTAGGAGCAGGAGAGAGAGGAGGGTCAGCTGTTAAGAGTGCTTACTGAATTTTACGAGGACCTGAATTCAGTTCCTAGTACCCATGTCAAAAATGGCCTATAACTCCAGTTCCAGGGCATTGAGCTTCCTTGGGTACTCACTTACATAAGGTCTACACACACACACACACACACACACACACACACACACACACACACACACGTAACAATACATCTTAAAAAAACGATTTTCACTCTTCAGAGCATCTAATGGTTTTCAATGATAAAGGGAGCCACTTACGGTCATCATAGGTGGTGGTGTCAGACAAAGAGCTACTTTCGGATGGAATGATGTCTTCTGTGAATATAAATAGCTGCCTTTAGGATAATTGTGCATTTATACAATTAGAATGAGTTCAGCGAAGCAATTTTCAACTGAGTGCGTTTTACTTTCATTTAGATAAATGTAAGCAATTACAGTGCATTAAGAATAATTAGCTGTTGTCGGAATCCCTTACATTCTACTGGAGATAAAAGTATCTGACCTGTTGTCTAGATGTTACAGTGGATTAGTCATTCCTCGATATCCAGAGGGGAGACTGGTTCCTGGTCTCCCCAAGGATAACAAATCTGAGGGTGTCCCATAGTTCTCTTGCGTACCGTGGGCACTATCTCTATTGCTTAGAATTCTTAATATGGTGTGAATTCTGTACAAACAGATGTTGTATTGTAATGCTTATCAGGTAATATGTTTAGTACAAAGACAGTTTTCCCACAAATATTTTGACCTGAAGTTGGCTGTATCTGCAGATGTGGAATCTGAGGATGGAAGGGCTAACTATGCTTTTTTTTTTCCTTCTCTCTTACTTTCTCTTTCATCTTCTCCCCACCCCCTATTGGGAGACACTGGTTTTTTTTTTTTTTTTTTTTTTTAAATACAGAAGCCCAGACTGCCCCTGAACTCTCTACATAACTAATGATAACCTTGCTACTACAAAGTCCCAAGTGCTAGGATTGCAGGCATACACCACCGTGCCTGGTTTTATGTGGTGTTAGGGACTGAACCCAGGGCTTCATGTATTCTGGGCAATACCAACTGAGCGACGTCTTCCTTTCTTAACTGTATCACTTACATTAGGATTAAAAGCCATAGAGTTTGGGTCTTAAACTAGTTTGCAATGTTTCCTATACCTTGAAAGGGGACTGCATTCCATATTCGTTTTAGGGAGCTCTTCTGTACAACGCAGAAACAAGTGTCTGCTTACTGACCAGAAGCAGCGCTCTTACCTTCAATGCTGGCAACCCCCAAATGCCCACAAATGTCATCAAATATTTCTAGGATGTGGGTGTGGAGGGCAAAACTGTCCCTACTTAAAAAACATTGAATCAGAAGACTCGAGTTTAAATCTTGTTTTTGTCATTTATCGTCCACGGGA
Source organism: Rhabdomys pumilio (assembly GCA_030674055.1). Taxonomy (NCBI): domain Eukaryota; kingdom Metazoa; phylum Chordata; class Mammalia; order Rodentia; family Muridae; genus Rhabdomys; species Rhabdomys pumilio. The sequence goes on from JANHMN010000008.1 coordinate 33,811,033, forward strand.
GCTTGGGCAAGTTGCTTCATCTCACTAAGGATCTCTTGGCTCAGCTCTGCAGTGGGGATAACCACAGTGCCTATTGCACAGTGCCTAGATGAGTTATTTGATTAACTAATAGCGTGCAGATTTTAGCCAGCTCCAGGCACACAACAAATGCTAGATAAATACCAACCATACTTCTTTGTTTTATTACCCATACTTGGCTGTCTGACTGGGAATGGCAGCCATAGTGCTTTGAACATTTCTGGTGCCCGTTTGGTAAAAAGAAGAGACATCTCAGATATGTTGATAGGGTTTTGCCAATCATTCCATATTCAGCATCAAGTGTTTTGGTGGAAGGTTCTAACCAAATACAACACCTCAGAGTAAGTTTTAAAACCACTATGAAGGGACAGTCTTCATTCAAAGTCAAGTGCTAATCTTTATTAGAGCTGGGTGGACTCTCTCTTAATTAGATACACAGTGGAACTTGAAGGCGAGGTGCCAGGATAGTCATCTGCTGGGTTCACTTACAAAAACATCTATCCAATATATGCTCAACCAATGGCACCATCTGCTGCCCAAATGCCAGCCACTGAAAAGGAGAACACTTGGGTCTAGCACAGCTTGAGAGTGAATTGGCTGTGACAAATGGCCATGACCAGTAAGCACATTGTTAATCACCCATGTCTGGAGGCAAAGAATGCAACCATCATCAAATCGACTGGATTGTACATTTAGATTCTCCAGCTATAGCAGACCAACATTCATGTGTTAATGTCTGTATATTCACTTCCAGAAAGTCAAGTCTCAGCTTGAGGAATCATAGGTTCTAAGCCTGGTCTGCTCTAAACCCAGTTACCGCCGTTTATCAAATAGAAAATGTATGATTATTTTGTGTTCCTGTGAAAATGTAAGGTACCAGTTATAACTATAACCCATCGTCCAGTGAAGGAATGACCTCAATTAATCAGGTGTTAACACAGAAAGGGGAGGAAAGACGTGTGATTAAAGAAATGCCACCGAATTTCAATCATGATTGAGTCTAAAAACCACATTAATAGTTGCATAAGATCAAGAAGACTTTAAATTGGCATAAAAAAGACTCATTTGTTTTATTTTTTTCCTGAATATGAACTTCATAGATACATGATGTTAAGAATCTTGGAAATAGAGAATTAATGTGCTTGTAATTTTGTGGCTGTTAGTATTTTGAAACAGCTCTCTATCAGTCATCCTGTGCACAGGTTTATACAAAGTCAGGGTTATCTTGTGGTTATAATCTCTCTCATCTTTCCACACTCCATGTTATCACTTACCATTTGCCTACTCGTTTTCCCCCCCCATTTGCCTACTCTTAAATACTCTTTTGCAATGGGATAATCATAGGACCCCTTCTCCATCTGCACGCGTGCAAGAATGGGTCTCTAAGAAAATGCAGAGCATGCTGCATTCAAACATCTTGCAGAAAGGATTCTATCTAAAGCTCAGTGTTCTGAACAGCAGGCATCATGAAAAGTATACGGGGCAGTGACTCCAGGCCAGTTACAGGGAGTCTGTTTTATCATGAGCCAACATCCCTGCGAGCCTTTATCCTGAAAGTTCATGTCTTGTCATACGGGACCGCAACAGTGAGCCTGCTGCCGTTGACACATGCCTTTGATACTGAAAATTCAACTCTTTCTACCCCGGGACGGGTTGCTTTTGATGCTGTTCTGCTCTTTCACCAAGTGAACAAGCTGAGGACTGTAACCTCCCAGCAGGAGACCTGAGCAGGGGGGCGTGCTGACAGCTCTCCATTACTCACCTGGTGGGAGAGCTGCGGTTTTCTGGTTGGGTTTCTTCCCACACCGGATTCGGTACTCGTTTATCGAATTTTCAATCTCCTGCAGTCTTTTCACAGCGTCTGTGTAATCTTGCTTTCGCTTTTTCTTCACGGTTTTACAAAGGTCTGGCTCACTGGCGAGCTTCTTTGCAGCTTCAACCAGCTTTTGCTGTATCAGGAAATTGCTTTCCAGTTCTTGTAAAGCTGGATCCTGCATTTAGACCACGGCACTGCTTTATTTTTATGGACACACACAGTCACTCTCTTGCACTATGTCTGGATAACCATGAAAGATTCTTGCATATTCCTGAGTACTACACCCTTTGGGCATGAAACTGTCCAAGTTTGAATAACACAAGCATCCTCAGACACTTCAGGAAGACAAGACCTATATCTCAGTCACCTTAACTTCACCTTCCCATAGTCCAGCCTCTTATTCTTTTTAAGGAAGAAAATGACTTCTCATTCATTCGCTTGGCTGGGTTGAGACTAGCTTTCAGAAAGAGACTCTAACCTGTGACTCATGCGTGCAGAATGTTACATTCATATGTGGCCCTTTAGAGACACGTCGTTTGGGTCTGACTACCCTTTCTGGTTGTTCCTGGTAGCGTGACTGAATATGCTTCTCAGAAATGATCTTTTAATCCTTTAGCTTTCTGAATTTGCAAAAGGAATAAAGTACTTTACGAAAGCGCGCTAAAGATTAGCCGACATACCCCGCGCGAGGGTTAGGTCAGACCTGAGTGCACACAAGCAGGTACTCGGCAAATATCAGAACTTGCCTCTATTATGAATGGAAGCTGAGATAGTGAAATCAATTCCTGTAACAACCATGGGGTGGGTCATAATGGCATAATTACTTGTGATACACAATTGAGAAAGCACATAGTCTGTTGGTCATCAAATCCTTTAACTTAATTATATTGAGTGCTATATATGCTCTCTCATTTAACCCTCAGTTCGCACTTCTGAGGGGACATCCACCATTATGATCACTTTATAGACGAACCGATATTTTTGGGCAGTGAAACGATTTGCTGGAGGCTACCTGGTTTTAAGTGGAAGGATCTGAAGCTAAAATTCAATCTTAATATCCGTAATGCTATTGATAATTTCTTCCCAGGGCTCACAGAACGCTCTCCAGGACACGGGGGAACAAGATAGTAAGGAACTCAATTCTGCTCTGAGCGTGCGTGAAAGAGTGTGCAATTTGGTCTATTTCCGTGGCTCAGAGAAAAAATCTACAGCATGACTCTGAACCCAGGCTGTAGATAGAGGGTAGGGACCGGACAGCTCCTCTGTCTTGTGCACACGATGGCTCAGTGCCACGATCATACCTCCTCAGTAGGCAGTAAGTTGTCATCTAACTTGAACGTGGTCCCCACTCGCCTCCTGACCTGAGGGGGCTTCTCGCCTATGTTCAGTGGATACTCCTTTGGCATTCTGCCCGTGAGCTCCTGTAAAACAAGACAGGGTCAAGAGCGCATAATGGACACAGTCACCCAACACAAAGCCAGCAAGGCCGAGGCTACTCACGGCCTCACGCAGGCAGATCTTCTTCAGCTCCTCCACTTTCTTCAGTAGCTTTTCTTGCAAAAGTTTCTCCTTCTTCTTGAGTTCCAGAATCTTCTCCCGCTTTTGCTCCTCCATGCCTTCTGAGTCCTGAGAACCTGGAGTGGGGGCAGGGCAGAGAGGTTCACACAGGGCCTGTTTCCTTCCTTGCTGAGTAAGGGACAAAGGGCTGGGGAGGCAAGCTGCTCCCAAATGCTGGTTTTATTTCTTTTCTCCTTGTTTCTGAACATAATGAAAGGAAACTAGGAAACCATTCACATGCTTCTGGACATCAGGAAGAGCCTGGTAAGAAAATGTCTCCTATGCTTTGTGGCATAGTCATTTTGGAAGCCCCAATAAAATGCTATGTGGCTCAGGCACACACAAGGAGAAATTACTTTTTTTTTTTTTTTTTTGGAATGAGAGGAATCCCCTTCTCCCCTACTCCCACTGCTTCAGACCCACAAGCGGAGAGGGAGGGAATTGGATGAGACAAGTCAATTTAGTAAAGTTCCACAGACTTAGTGATTAGAGACTCCAGACTTCCCACAAAGGAAAGGACCGGGCCCAACGATTACAGATTAGACACTTGTAATTGTGCTTGTATAGAATTTTATATTCCGTGGAGCATTAGTGGCATCAACTTAGCAGGGAGTCAGCATCTTTGTATCTCATGTTATCTATACAGCCTGACTTCCTACAATTTAACATCACATTCTTTAAAAATAGTTAAAGGATGGCGGTGCATCAGAAAGCAGAGCCAGGAGGATCTCTTTAAGTATGAGGCCAGCAGGGGCTATACAGTGAGCTTCTAACTCAAAATAAACAAACAAACAAATAAATAAATAAATAAATAAGTTAAAAACATTATTCAAAGCTGTTATATACTGTTGTGTTTTAATAAAACATTTTTGGTTTGGTTTTGATTGTTTTTTGGGTTTTTTTTTTTTTGGCCTCAAAAAAGTTGCATCAGGAAATGATTTATAGCAAACACACAAAAAAAGATTGTTATACTTTCTCAAACAGGGAAATACCTGAGGATATCAGGCTGCCATTGCTTGCCATGATGAACTGACTCTTTGCTTCCAGGGTCACCAGTTTGGAGCCCCTCTGTGTTCCAGTCTCTGTTAAATCCATTGCGATGTCGTCTAAGCTTCTGGCTGAAGGAATTTTTGCCTATGAGGTAAATAATGAAATGGAATTGACACAATCACATTTTAAATCAGTACAATGATTAAGTTACTGTGCAGTCAAAGATGTCAAGGCTGGGCAATTTGGATCTATAAAGCAGCACTTTGAAAACAACAGAAAACTTTAACTTTTGTATGTAGAAGTTTTCATACAGGATCCAGTCACTAACTTTAAAATGTCATCAGCAGTGTCACCACTGGAGGAATATATGTGTACCAAATGTCACAACCTTTATATACACACACACACACACACACACATATATGTATATATATATGTATGTATATATACACACATATATGTATATATACATATACGTATATATATATATATATACATATATATGGCCATATATATGTATATATACATATATATATACATGTATATATATGCATATGTATATATATATATATGTATATATACATATATATATGTATATATATATATATCCTAGCTATATATATTGTCCACCTATTAAAAACATATGAGAAAACAAAACAGTTGGTAGCAAAGCTTAAAACATTTTTTTTCTTATATGTTTTCTGAGAAAATTCATTTCAGAACAGAGAGGAAAGGGACTGGAGCCCCTGCAGGAACTTACTTTGCTCTGCTTCCGGTCCAGGTAGAACTGATGCTGGCTAATGGCCATTACCCAGATGGACTTGATGAGAGAAGAGTTTGCATACCAGGTTTGTACAAACAGGCCACTCTGTCCAAAGGTTCTTCTAGACACAGAAATCCTAGAACACGAAGAAAGCCATGGGTTATCCACCCCTGGGCCAGCAGCACATGGCGTGCGCCTAAGCAGACAGAGCTGTCCCACAACACCTTCCTTCCCTCTTTCTGCTGCACAGACTTTGCCTCCAAGACCTGAGGTTCTGATGTTGCCCTGAACCCACTCATCCCTAAGCGATCTCTGCGTAAATTCTGACATACTCAGAGCTGGATGAGGAGTTAGTCAAATGAGAAGCTGGATGAGAACATCCAGCCGGAAGTGGGAGATAAGAGCGATCCTTCAAGGCAAGGAGGGAGCACTGGAGGGAGGACCTCAGGGAGCACTGAGGGAGTCTCAGCCTGCAGGAGATGAACTTGAGGCTGGCTGAAAATGTGCAGTGCCCACATCAGTCCAGACTGCTGCTCGTCTACCAGGTGAAAGCAGGAGAGGTAGTTAAGGAGCAGAGTCAGAGCAATGAAAAGCAGGAGAGGGACTGAGACAGATAACCACAGAACTACAGGGAGAAGAGAGCAAAGCTGGCTGGGGAAGGCAGAAGGGCAGAAGGGCAGAAGGGCACGGGATGTGTATGTGTGTTGGGGGAGGGGCTGGGGCACAATGCTCTCAGTAGGAACTGGCTAATCTCTTCGGCTATCTATTTGTCACAGCAGTTTCCTCCTGTCCCTCTGACCTCCAAACACGATCTAGTGTCTAAAGAGTAACTACTGAAGGGACTCTTCTTGGTTGCTCAGAGAACCGACATCCTGGCCTCCATTCATTCGAACAACTTTGACTACTGTGTTGTTTTCTTTCTTTCGGGACTCACTAACACTCAAAACAAAAATAGGCAAAGCACCAGAATAGATAGTTCTCTTAAGACGTTAAACAGCCGATTAACCCCTGCAAAGAGGCTCTGGCTTATAACCAGAGCTTGAGCTATAACCAGTCTTGAAGGGAATGACAAACAATCATTTCCTAACACCGAGATGGCTTTAAAACACACACCGCAGGTCCTGGTACACTGATTGGCTGCAGTGGTTGGTCATGCATCCATATATAAGCAGCACAAACTGGACACAGTAGGTTAAAAAAAAAAGAAGTATAAGAATTAGGTAGAAGACTGGTTGAGTTATAGAGAGAAGTGGTGGAGAATGTGAGCAAAACACGTATATATGTACATGAAGTCCTCAAAAATTAATAAATATTATATTTAAAAATAACACACCCACATGCACACAGTAAGAGTAATCTATGCTAGAGAGACTGTGCAGAAACTGGAACCTCACATATCACTGGAAGAAATGCAAAGCGGCCCAGTGCTTAGGACATGCCTGACAGCTACCCTATAGGTTAAACACAGTTACTCTTTGGCCCTAGTGACTTCACTAGGCGGTAAATCTCCAAGGGACACAAAAGCGTATATAGAAACAGCTCCACATGCCAGCTCACACAAAGCTCTAATCTTTACCTTCGGGGGTCGTGCACCTCCACAGCAAATTTCTTCTCACGGAAATACAGATTTTCCAGCTGCTTCCATTGAAATAACTAAAAGAAATGAAGAAAACCATGTAGCTTCCATTACTTAGTTTTACTAAGTCCCTATGTCAGCCTCCCTAACCAAAAGCTTGCAAGTTCCCCCAGAGGCACACTGACAAGGTCAAGCACAAACAGCTGATTTATAAACTTTGTACAAATCAATTGTAACCCGAAACCATTTTATTCCTTCATGTTTACCTAGTAAACATCATCTCACCAGTAGATCTTCCTTGAAAAATAAAACCGAGCATCCGCAGAACACACATCAGTTTTTCCCCTGACTCAACCGTGGGACAGGAAACCTGCACGGTTACTGTAAGCACAGACCTTCTGCTTAAAGACCTAGACTTCACATTTAAATGGAAAAGCCACTAGAGGGGATGTCTCAATAAAGATCAGAGACAACATTTCAAAGGCATGCAAAGTGAAAGTAAAAGAGCTTTCCCAGGCTGAGGTGAGTCTAAGTACGGCAGCTTCTCACCTAGCCTAGGTCCCCTAACTGATGCAAACCGAGTACCAGGAATCTGGCAAGAGCTGGGGTCGGGGTGAGGGCTGACTCCTGTGGCTTTCTCAAGTGAAGAGCTGCCAGGTGTGGTCAGAGCTCCCAACCTCTGTCTGCCTTTGTCCAGCTGACTTTCTGATGTGAGACTCATCAGTGATTTGTCATTTGGATGGAGAAACAAACTTTGTTAAAAATGTGTCTTCAAAAGTCAAAAAATTTGATAAAACTGTGCATATTGACCACACTGAGTGTGCCTTGCTGTATTTTTCAGCCCTTTCCTTAAGTTTTCGATTGATGCAGGTTTGGACCCGGTGGTCCTCCCCTCCAACCTCAGACCTTACTAGGATCTGCCTCCACGTTAAAGCGATACATAGAGCCTCTTTCTAACACACTTAGTTATCTAAGAAGCATTGCTCAGCAGTACACAGTCAGCAAACACATTTCCCCAAGAACAGAAGCTTTCCACTAACGTGGGTGCACAGAAAGATAGGCTGAGAGGTTTTTTAAGGGCCACTGCAGAGTCAGTATTCAGACTGAACCTTGGACCCCAAACAGCACAACTTACTAGCAAGCACCAAGGACACCCAGCTGTCTGCAATTGCCCGGCTCGCCAGTTTCAAAAAATTAGTAAACAGTAAAGCTACATACCAATGTCCTACGGTTTCTGTGGAGTTGACGTTGTTGTCATTTCCTTCAATCCAGAAGTTCCCCCAAATGGGGCAGAAACGTGAGAGGGAGCCCCGGGGTCCTGCCTGCCTCCCTACCCACGATGGTAGCTCCGGTACCTTCTGAATCGAGTTTCATAAGACACTTAGGTGTAACTCGGTTTCACAAACCGAGCCTCCCACGGTTGACACACCACTGACATCAGCCACTTTACCGAGGGACACCTCCCCAGCACACTCTTTCCAGTCAGGGAGAGGGGAGCCAGGTTCTCTCTGGTAGATTTTCTCAGAAAAGAGTTCTAAAATGGGGCAGCCTGGACTCCCACGGTACTTCCTGGGAGGTGAGCCGACTTTGAATCCGGGCACAAATTTCACCCAAGGCTGTTTGAGGAAAACCTTTCTACTCAGGTCTACTCACTGGCACACGAACAGGTTCAACAGGAAGAGTCAGAAGGCAGCCGGGCTGTGTTTTCCTTTGCGTCCATTCCCACACATATAAAACCAGGGCTCCACTTGAAACCTGATCTCTGCGAGCCGCCACCTCCCCCCCTTATCACTTACGAATGGGAAATGCTAGGCTGACTCCATTCAGCCTGCCCAGAGCGCAGAGCAAGCTGGCGCCCGGCAAAGGAGAAGCCCTACTTAAAAACTGAAGGGCTTCTAGTTATTTACAGAGAATCGGAAATAATTACATGGCAACTGGATTTGCAGAAGTTATGGGAGACAGGCAGGGCTTTTGAGTGTCGGAAGAGATCCCTTCTCGACAACCTCCCTGCACCCCTCCCCCCCAGATCTTAAAAGTTTACGGCAAAGGGTGCTTTGAGATAGGAGACGGAACAGTATGAAAGTGGCCTGGGACCACTAATTACGTGGACTCTTGGTAGAATGTAGAGCGAGTAAGTGGGCCAGGAAACTTCAGCTTTGAGAGGAGCTGGGATGAAGTTCAATTAGACCCTGTTCAGGAGTATGTTTTTTTGCCCGAGTTCTTGTACTTTCTGGAAGTCAGTCCTCAAAATTTATTCACAAATTCAAATTAAAAAAATAATTCAAAATGAAAATAATACTTAATTCTCAAAATCATGAGAAAGTTGACATAAAGTGAACGCCAGTCTGTGGGTTCAGAGTCCAGATCTCTGTCATCTGGGGAATCCTTTATAAATTCCAGGTGCCTATCAGTGGGATCCTATCAACATTTAGTTGCCGCAAATACTTTTTATTGTGGCTGCGCTTGATCTAGCTGGTGGCTAGATGTAAGATAGTGTTGTTTGATAGGCCTGTTTTTCTTTTCATGAAGTGTTACCGTCCTTCTCCTAGTACGTTTTACAAGACTTTCTAAGTGCTTGTTTTCCAGGGGTTGTGGGGTGGGGGATGAGGCTCTGGAAGGGCCAGTGGAGGGAGGTGGATGCCATTTAAGGGTTCACAAGTGTGCAGGATCTAACAGACTACCGACTATGCATTCCAATCAGGATGCAGGTTCTTCTCGTCCCAGTACATAACAGCAAAGAATAAACCAGAGACACCCTTCAGCCAAACCCATGTGGAGATTTCAGACCAATGAAAAGAGGAAAGGGGAATTGATTAGGGAGATATCCAAGGTAACCTGCCTGGTTTGAAACTCTTTCTTAGAAAGGTAGCCTCTGCAACAGATCAGAAGGACTCCATCCCTGAGAAATGAAGAAGGCGCCAAAGGGATTCTGAACTGAACGTGAGGAGAAGATTCAGGCTTAAAGGAGGAAAAATGGAAGCAGTTTTATACTAGAGATTTACCACGTCTTGGACGTAGTTGTCAGGCATGGTATGTGTCATTTCGTACCAGATAAGACAGTTGAGAATTATGCGTACATGCACGTACACAAACCTACTTGCAATTTTCTTACCAAAACAGGAAAAAAAAATTGCCCGAGTCAAAATCCTAATCCTGAAGACTTTGAAGAGAGAGGAAGACAGGAAGGAAAGGGAGGGATTTGTTTTCAGTAGTGTTCAGAACATGGAAAAGACGTGTTTTCAAAGCCGGCTTGAATTAGTGTTCATTGTTGCTGTGTGCTTAGTGGAAGCCATGCATTGGAGAATCTGCTGTTTTACTGACGCTGGTAGTTTTAAGAGGGAAAGAGCTGAAGCGTGAAAAGTAAGACTATCAACTAAGTCTTCCCGATGTCTCTCTACTCTAGACTCTACCCTAGACTTTTGCAATGATTAGTTGTCCCTTTGGAACCAACAGAAGGAAGCAGACACAGGCGAGCAGGCAGTTTCTTGGGTTACTTTGATATTGCAAAAGTAAAGGAAGGGATAAAACATGGAAGGAGGGGGAGTCAAAGGAGATATAATCAAGAAATCACACCAGGAAGACATATCTCAAAGTCATTCATCATCTGTCTTCAAATGAGGAAGAGTCCAGAATTTAAACGCTGAGGCAGGGAACCATGGTGGCATCAAATACTGTTGGGAAAATGGACTCGTGTAAAATACTGTGTACACACCAAATTATCTTCCTGTTCAGACACGAAGGCAGCTGAAGGCTTTAGGGGGAAAATGCCACATTTATGACACACCATTCAAAGAAAGGAGTGTCTTACACATTTAAGGCATTTTGTTAATATCGATCCTTGCTATTCGATTATATTGTTGCTGGCCTTACAGTTGGATCCACTACTCAAATTTGCCACATTATGACACATCATTCAAAGAAAAGAGTGTCTTAAACATTTAAGGCATTTTGTTGGTATTAATCGTTGCTATGTGGTTAGATCCTACTCATAAAGCCCTTGAAAAGCTAGATGAAATGAGCTGTGCTGATCATCAGGGTGCTTAACTTTCCTAAGCCTCAGTTTCCTCTTCTGTTAAATGGACCAATGATGCCTGCCTCCAAAGGTTATCCAAATACAAGTTTATGTTTGTAGGGTACTTGGCCCAGTGCCTAGCTTGGAATATAAATCAGTGAGCTAATGTGTTGTGAATGGGCTTGCTGAACACTTGGCTAATTGTTACTAAATGGACAACAGCCACTTAAGAGCAGAAACAGAGCTGGCAACAGCTATCTGGCTCCACATCTGTCTTTCCACAGAGGAAACAGCTCAGTTATTCTGTTGACATAGCTGTGTCATCAGGCCTCCAGTTCTCAATTTCTATGACCACACTGGGCTGGGAGCATGGATCTCGTGGGTGGTTTCCTGATGCATCCTGGGCAGGGAGTGTGGGTCTCATGGGTGGTTTCCTGATATATGCTATAGGGAGGAAATCTGTTCCTCTGTCCCATACCTGGCAGTCACAGAGGAATAGAGAAACAGAGGGGTGGGGCATCAGCCTGCCCTACAGACTGGGCAGCAAGCTCCCTTCTGTCTGGAGTAGCAAGGAAAAAGGAATGTGTCCTGACAAGCAGAGGAATGCTGGAGAACCTGATACACAGGGCAGGGGGTTTTACTTGAGGATCTTAAGACCCCTTCCCTCAGGGGGAGCACTTTGGATAGAAAGGATCCAGTTTTCTCTCACATCATGACAAACTGCAGCTAAACATCACCCAGGTCTGACCTGGGTCTCACCCAGTAAGGTGAGGGAGGGAAAGACCACAAGGAGTTGGGACTTTTCATCGCTCTTTTACTGTCGGTTAATCATTTAACTACAAATTCAAATGGAAATGACTAAATTCAGGATAGTCACAGCCAAGGTACATCAAACAATGAGTCACTTGGGAAGGGTGATTACCCCATGCCCCATGATGTGAAGCAAAAACAAACCAGGTATCACTAACGTATTCTAAAGGTTATATCTGGTGAATAATGATATTGCTAATGCCTTCTGGGCTACGAAAAGCTATGTGAACTAACTCTTCCCAACGACCAGACATGGAAGCACCGTCTTAAACTAAATCCCATCCAGGAGAAAACAAAGACTCACAGAAGTGACACTACACTGGCCAAGACACCGAGGCAGCAGGGATGGATCTGGGATTCACATGCAACCATAGTCAGGATTCAAAACTCCAGCATAGCATCATAGCATATCAGGGGGGAATCTATAGGGACATTTGTTGTATTTTTAACAGAAAGAGGAGGAGAAGGGAGAGAAAAGAAAGAAAGGAAAGAGTAATATTCATTTATACTGCAGATTTAAAAAAAAAAGAGAAGGCAATTATGGCAGCCATTCTGTGGAACAGGACCAAGTCCCTTGAAATGGGGTTTGATTTCACAGCCAATGCTAGTCTTAGAGCCATGTTGATCCTCCTGCCTCAGCTTCCCAAGCGCTGGGATTACAGATGTGCCCTATGACCTGCATATCCCTCAACTTCAATTACTAGTGGTTTGCAGCTCACTGTAACTGAACTATTCCCCTCCTACACCCCACCTCCAGGCCATCTGGCGATGGGAGGAGACTTGGCTTGTGATCACATGGGAAGAGAGGATGCTGCCAGGACACAGTGCAGACACTGTGCCCTATACTACTCTGCTCAGACAATCCCATACTTCAAAGGAGATAGTAATCCAGCCAGGGCTGAGAGATGCTGGGTTAGGGGGACAATCTTTTGTGTTCTTTCTAGGTTCTGAGAGGTAGGATATGTAAACAAAGATGCCTTTGCTCTATACTAGAAGTATCAGAGTTCTGATTATTTCACGTAGATAATACTTTTAAGGATCAACATGGTTGGTTGTTCAGGTACTTTTCTAGGTAGAAACGTTACCTGCTCCCTGCTAGAGAGACTTAAAACTATCCCAGACTAAAAACAAACTATCTATCTATCTATCTATCTATCTATCTATCTATCTATCTACCTATCTATCTATCTTTAGAGACTATCCCTGCACATCCAACAGTATCAGCTGTGGTAAAAAAACACTTTTATAAGAGATCCCAACAGAAACATTCTCAGAGTCTAAAAACTATTTTTCTTCAGGTGTGATTTCACAGCCATATGAATATAAAATGTCATACCTCACATGGAATCAGTTAAATAGTTTGGCTATTTTGCAAATAGGTTTAGATGAAAAAGTTCTGGGTATTAAAAAAAAATGTGTCATGTAAAAACTGGACATCTCAGCAAAATTTCCCCTGTGGTCAAGTCTCTACCCAGGACTGAGAAATTGGTCTCTTTCCTGTTAGAACTTGCATGGGGAGCACATGGGCATGTGTATCAGACAACCAGGCCTGGCATGATGCTGTTCCCAGTTGTCACCACAGATGACCAGGTACTCTCTGTCTCTGTTTATGGCTTATGTCTCTGTGTTTGTTACTGTCTCTGTCTCTCTCCCTGTCCCCACACTCAGCCCCCAGGACTCACTATTTCTCAGCCTGACTTCAGATTTGCTCTGAGTCTAAGGATGAGTTTGAATTTCTGATTTTCATACCTCTATTTCCTGATCAGTGGGATCAAAGGTACATACTCCACCATGCTTGGTTTATACGGTGCTGGGGATCAAACTTAAGACCTCCCACGTGTTAGGCAACCACCCTACCAATTCTAGGCGAACACCTGAGCTACAAACTCCAATGCTACGTGTCATTTTTCTTTGTGTGTGACAGTTCTACCATTGGTTAAGGCCTAGATATAGCAAGTAAGAGGGTGACCAATGGGTATGAGGTGGTTCCCTCTGTGCTGCAGAGAACACCTGCCGTTCCTGCATAAGAAGTCCTCTCATTCTTGAAGATGTGGCCAGTGGTCTCCTTTGAACACTCACCTTCCCTCCTTCCCATGAGTGAAGAGCAAACCACCATGTTCTTTGGGATCATCTCATCATTCAGGTCTTATTTAAATGTCACTTTTCTCAGGGAGGCCTTCTCTGAACACACCAAATGCCCCTCCCCATCCCATGCCTGTTCTTTCACCTCAACAGAATTATCAGAGGCAATTCAGAGTTTACAGTTATATGATTTCTTTACTTGTTTCCACCGACCATCTCTCTAGAATATTTTCAGGGAAACAGGTAAGTTAGCAGCCATGATTACTTCCTCTAGAGTGTATTTTTACATTTCTTTTTGGTAACAAAACCACTTGAGTTATAGCTTTGGCCACAGCCTGCCAGCGTGAAGACAAAGCTTCCCAGCCTTCCTTGCAATGAGACGGGACTTCCTGAAGGAGAAAGGGCTTACTCTAGAATGCTTTTCACCTTCAACAATATTCAACTGGAAAGTCCTCTTTACATAATTACAGCCCCTAACTGGGATTAAGCAAGGAGGAGGAGAGAGATGTCCTACTGTGCAGTAAAGTATGGAGTAAGGGGGGACTCCTGCACTCTGAACAGCTTCCTTTAGCCCACTGGATGCCTACAGCACCATGAGGTAAGAGCAGAGGGAGAATTCTCCCAGCCTGACAGATGAGAAAATGAGGGGGCAGAGAGGCTAAGTGGCAGTTCCAAGTCCCAGCTGGTCAGTGGGAAATGCAGAACTGGTTCTCATTTCAAATCCGTGTGATAGGATTGGCGGTCTCCTCCCACTGGCTCTGCAGGTTTAAACAATCAGATTGATTATTGGTGTGGCTGAAGCTTAATTACCCACTTTCCAAACAGGGTGGACTGGTCCTCTGGCCACATTTTGTAATCCAGTGTTTCTTTTCCACACCAGACAGTGCATTGTATTGATGCAGACAGAGCTCTCTTGATCTCCTAGCGTTAACCCTACTCTGGGATAGAAGGACCTTCTATGTGGTCCAGGCTGACAAGCTGGCAGTGGGAAGAGCAAGGTGAAGATGAAACAGTCGCGATGTCTGGGATTATACACATAATCAAGCTGCTGCCTTTCGGTAGAGGAACGAGCACTGCTACAACAGTGGAACAGAAGGACTTTGTGTGTGTTGCTTAACACATCCGCCTCCAGGCACGAGGAAATTCCAACAGTTTTTTAAAAAAATCAGTTAACTGAAGGCCAAGAGTGAAGATATTCGCCGCTAGGATCTCTTATCATGCTATGATATAATAAGATGCTAATCTTAAAAGGCATTTCATCAGGATGGTTTAGGAGATACCTTGAGTAGCAGCGCCCTATTGGTCCCCCACCTCTGCTCTCTTACAGGCCCTGTTTTCCAGAGGAAGTCTGTGCTATAGAGCCAGGTCATGACGTACATACATGACATCCATGGGCCTTACTCATCTAGTTCCTTGTGAAAGACATCTCCGTGGAGAGATTAGGGGTTAAGAGCACTGGCTGCTTTTCCAGAGGACATGAGTTGAATTCCCAGCAACCAGATGGCTCACAACCATCTGTAACGGGATCCAGTGCCCTCTTCTGGTGTGTCAGTGACAGTGTACTCATATACATTAAATAAATAAATGAATATTCTTTTTAAAAATGCCAAACAAGGAATAAAACCCTAAGAAGAGGGGCTGGCTCAGTTGGTAGGGTGCTTGCCTTGTGTGCATGAAGCCTTGGAGTTGAGCCTCAGCCTTATATAAACAGAGCATAATAGTGCACACCCAGAACCCTAGCTGAAGGCTGAAGAATCAAAAATTCAAGATTCCTTAGCTAAACAGCAAGTTCAAGGCCAGTCTGGGATACTCGAGAACCTGTCATAAAGTCACTAATGATTTTTCTTTCCATAGATAGCAAGCATATCTTCATGCATTATGAGTCACACATAGGGGAGAAAAGGGTTTACAAGTACGGAATAGGGACTGAAAATAGGGACTTCTAATATACCTGCATTGCTTTGCGGCAATACCGGGCCCTTCTCCATCAGTATAAAAATATTTCACATACTCTCTTTAATTGCTTGCCCTCCTCCCTCCCAAGGAATGATTTGTCCTTATCTGCTGATAGCTGTTTGTCAGGCATGGGACCAAATAGAATCTCATTCAGTTCTCACACCCTCCCCTACAGCGAGTGGGATTACAGTTGTGCAAGACGAGGAAGATACCTTTAAAGAAGTAAAAACTGTACCCAGAATCACAGGGCAAATAAGAACTGGGGATATAGCTTAGTGGTAGAGTCCTTGCTTAGTCTGCAGGAGTCCCTGGGCTGGATCCTCAGCATGGCAAAAATACACACAGATATCCATACAAACACACACAAATCCATACACAGAACCAGGATCACAAAGAAAATAGACATCAGGGCCAGGGTGGAGGACGTCCCCTCAACTCTTGGGGGTGCATCATGGTGCTTCACTGAAGGAAAACCACTGGGACCCCTGCCCACCCCCAAGACTGGCAAAAACTTCAAGGTAGAACAAGTGAAAAATGCTTGTTTGTGCCCTGGTAGTAAAACAAACACGATTTCCGACATACAGAGGTAATAATTGACAGATACTAAAAGGGCTTGCAGGCCTTTGCCAACAAGCCTTAAACAACCCCTTTTAAAACAAGTCTTTTGGTATGAGTTTCTGATTCTTGGTATGTCTCTCTCCTGGTTTGCTTTTATATCATTAGGCACATGGCCATTGATTCGTCAACATGACTTCCATTCTTCCCTGGGCATTGGAAAACTTGCTCCATGCTCAGATGCTGAAGCATGAGCCTTCTTTTGTGTGGGTGCTCACAACCCTTTAAACTATGTATCCTTTAAACGTGTGCAAGCTGGTCAGGAAAGAGCCTTGCAGAACACACTCCTATCCCCAGCTCAAATCAGTAGGTTACAGAAAGCAAGAAGTGCACAGAAGAAAGATCCAGCATCAGATTTCAACAAACGAAAGCAGGGTGCCAACCGCAACCCTGAAATGATGGAGAGGAGAGGGCAAGGAATGGACAGCACAAGGAGAGAGCTAACATCCTGTCAGGAGGGAGAGGCAGACGTTGAAAAGGAAAGAGGAAAACTGCAGACTGATCACAGGAAGTGGCTGCTGACCCTTGTCTAGACTCTGAGACGATCAGGCCGGCCCGATTACGATCTGTGTGAAGCAGTGTGTATCGATTTTTACGAAGCCGTGACTGTGGGGCAAGGCTTGTGAGTCGGGGGCGCTAGAGAGGAAATTAGGCTCAGTGTTTGCTGTGACATCTGACTCACCATTGCGTGGGGAGAAAGATCGGAGGGCTCGTGTGTGTTTCTTTATGCGCTGCTTTGGAGATTGATTAAGGAAAGGGGAGAGAGAGCTCTGAAGAGTGGAAGGAATGCTGAGGTTTCCTTTTTTTAAAAGAAACACTTTCAATGTTGTGAGAATTTCGTACTTATAAGGCTATGCTAGTTGATTGTAAGTTGACTTGTGAGTTGATGTAAGTTCTATTTTGCACACAGGTTTAACAAAACCGAACAAGACTCTTGTGTGTTCTTTACTAAAAAGGTAAAATTCAGGACTGACTAATCAACAACAACAGAATACTGCAGGTGAGCTATGCCTTAAGAAACCATGACAGGCAAGGGCTTGGCTGGGACTCTGTTGTGCTCAGTACCCTGAGCCCACTGCCCCACCCACAGTGGAAAAACTGTAATGTCCACCAGAAGAGAGTTGGTAGTTAGTTAGGTGTGGTGGCTCAAACCTGTAATCTCGAAATTGGGTGGAGGGTGGACAGGAGGATCATGAGAGAGAATCTGTTAAAAAGATTATGTATTTCCACACAATGAAACCCTGGGAAATTTTTTTTAAGTGGCAGGAGGGTTGGGAAGCAGCAATTGCCTGGCTTTTGCAAGGCCCCGGAACTGAGCCCAGCATTCTTTATACCAATGTTGCTCACAGGGGCTGACAGAAACTGCCAGCCAGTTGATGACAAGAACAGGAGGATGTGGTGGTTGGATGCTGCCTTGTTGTTTTTGTTAATACTCCTCTAACAAGCAGCCTCAAAGCCTGACCAGTCTGGCCCGGCAGAGCTGGATGGAAATGGGAAGGGAAGCCATGCTTGCCCAACACAACCTCTCATATTATCCGTGTTATCATAACCATGGAGTGGGGACAAGAAAGGTGCTTGTTTTCCATAACTCAAGGACAATTGTGAGCATTGCTCGATGGTAGAAGGAGTCTCAGAAGACACGGAGCATGGTTAGTTTCTGGAGTTGCTTTATAAAGAACATAGCAGGAGACAGGTGGACATGTAAGAGTTATTTTCGACTGTGATGCTGGGTTGTGATAAGGCAGGTCAGTTAATCATAGTTTGTTATTAAGAAGCCACTGTTTCACTCCCACAGCCTGCAGGGACGGCAGCAGAGCATAAGAAGGAAGAGTAGGCACCTCACCCAGAACAGCATGAGTAGGTTTTATCTCACTGTACATGAGGAGACCAATGGCCACTGGATGTCTATACAGATTCACAAATCATACTAGGTGACAGTGCGCATTGTCTGCACCTGAGGTGAGAGTAGAAGCTTCATAAACAAGTTTCCCCCCCCCCCCATTTTTAATTTGCTTTTTGACAACTGGACCTCATATAGCCCAAGCTGGCCTCTAACTCAGAACGTAATTGGACATGACCTTAACTTCTGATTCTCTTATCTCTGCCTTTCAAATACCAGGATTACAATGATATAATGATAAGTAGTACCTTATGTAGCTTTGAAAAACCCAAATCTGATAGATTCTGGCCCTTTGGCCCCCCTTTTTATTTTCAGAAAGCAGCTATATTTGCTATAAAAGACAATGAAAATGAAGATAAGCAAAAATAGCTGTGGTTATAGAGAGATTGCTTATAACCGTTTCATTGGGAAATAATCATCACAAAAACTTTGGATTTGAACCAAAGTGTACGGACTGTAAACCATATTGCGGTTAGCCTCATCTCCGAACCTTAGTGCACAGTTTAGGTTACTACCCGGGAACCGACAGGCAGATATGGCCAGGTGTGGTGCATGTGCATGTAATCCTAGCACTTGGGAGGTGGAGGCAGAAAGATCAGTTCATACCACACAAGAGCCTGTCTCAACGAACAAATGAAGAGATAGAACTGGGTAGATTGTGCATAAATGAGTCATTTCAAAAGGTTACACTGAGGCTGGAGAGATGGCTCAGCAGTTAAGAGCACTGGCTGCTCTTCCAGAGGTCCTGAGTTCAATTTTCAGGATTAACATGGTGGCTCACAGCCATCTGTAATGGAATCAGATGCCTTCTTCAGGTGTGTCTGAAGACCATGGCAGTGTACTCACATACATTAAATAATAAAAAATAAAAAGATAAGAGGCTCCACTTAACGTGAGTGGCCTCTGTATCATAGCGTCACCTAGCAAAGTTCACTACTCAAGAATGCTCAAGGTGCCGCTGAAAGTGACGCTGTTAGTTCTAGAACATTCAAGGTCCCTAAACGTCTGCAGAGGCTCACACTTACTTTCCGAGGCTTCACCTTATCTTGTAAGTCATACTGGCCGATTCCTTTGTAGCTGATCCCAAGCCACCATGGAAGTCCCTGCTTATCCTAAAAAGATAGAAAATACATGAGACCCAAGATCTGTTAAGTCTTCTGGATGGGAAATGCTGTTTATTAGTTTATTTCTTTAAGAAGTACTAACAAGCCAATATAAATCTGTGTTGGTAAGCAGAACCATACCGCGAAACTTGTTAAGATATTTTCTTCAAATAATAAGCACACATGCAAAGCCAATAATGTAGGCATTGTCATCCAAAAGACTAAAGCATTACTGTTTTGATTAAATCATTGGAGAGAATTAAAAAAAAAATCGAATTCAACCAAGAATTAATTCAGCCCAAAGTTAGTTATGACTTTTAAAAAAAGTTATGACTTTTTAAAAAAAGACCTTTGTTCTCTCAGTTAAATCACCAGCTATAAAGGCTGGGAAGTTTCCAAGGGATTACCAGGAGAAAAACAGAGGTTCCCGAGCCCCACTGCTCAGGGCACAATTAACAATGAACGGAGGATAAGTAAGAATACCTTTTGGGGAACTGGACAACTCCACACCAGCGCGAATAATCAGTCTGGGATACATGTGGAGAGCAGACATGTGTGATATTCTATTATAAATTTATAAATGTATATTTGTTTATTGGGCCTTTTTTTCCCAATGAAAAGAATGTATTGACAGAGGAAAACATTTAGGGTCAGGCATGTGTGTATATGCAAAGCAGAACCAGTGAGAATTAAGATTAAATTTGGATACGTTTTTAGCACAGGCATCCTCAATATGAAAGTGTGCATTATCTGATTTCCCTACATCTGCAGTGGTAAAGATTTCAACATGGTCATGCCATCCAAAGTCACTGACGAGTTATGAAATTATGCTTCTCTCAAATAAAACTCCCTCTATCTGCGCTGCATCCTTTACTATCAAAGTATTTCTTAGCCAGCTTCTTCCTGTTTATCAACACAAGAAGACACAGCGCACTGATGAGGGTGTGATAATGCAACATTTGCAAAGTGAACACTGAAGGCTGACATGACTGTCACACGGAGGAGTGAGCAAATAAAGAACGAGGAGCATTCGTGGGGCAAATAATGGAAAACAAAAAATTACTAAGGGTAGATAACGAGGCTGGCCTAGAACGGCAGGTGGACTCAGTGATATAGTATGGACCTAGCATGCCACGGGTCCTAGGTTCAATACTCAGCATGCAAGGGGA
Source organism: Rhabdomys pumilio (assembly GCA_030674055.1). NCBI lineage: Eukaryota > Metazoa > Chordata > Mammalia > Rodentia > Muridae > Rhabdomys > Rhabdomys pumilio. The sequence continues at coordinate 33,831,400 of JANHMN010000008.1, forward strand.
GCAAGGAGGAAGGGAGACAGGGAGGAAGAGATGGATAGATAGATGATAGATGATAGATAGATAGATAGATAGATAGATAGATAGATAGATAGATGAGATAAGAAAGAATACATCTGGGAAAGCACCTGAATGTACCATTTTGTAAAAATGATATGCTTTTTATTTATATGATATGCTTTATAATTTGCTACAAACAGTAATAGACTTAAAACATTAAGAAAACAATTCTATTTAAAATGCTAAAATTTGAGGGCTGGAGGGATGGCTCAGTAGTTCAGAGAGCTGGTGTCTTCCAAAGGACGAGAGTTCAGTTCCCAGCACCCACATGGTGGCTTTCAACCATCTGATACTTGAATTCCTGGGAATCTGATGGCCTCTTCCGATTTCTGTGGGCACTGCATGTATGTAGTACACAGACATACATGCAGACAAACATACATATAAATAAATAAATATTTTAAACAATAATTTAAAGCACTACAAATTTTAGACACAGTTTACATATTTAGATGCTGTTCAGTACTTGCAGTGCTTGGTGGGCATTGTGGGAAACTCTGGAATATGAGAAGTGCTTACCTTCACTGCATAGTAATGGACTCCATAAGTTGGTAGGGCTTCTACTATTTTCATATACCTAAAGAAATGGATACATTGTAAGCTCATCAAAACAGTAAGAGGGTCCTTTGGGAAAAACTGATTTCAGGAAACACAACTTGCTTCTGCTTCCCTCCTTTAACCACAACTTAGCTCCTTGACTCAAGGAAACATAGCGTAGTAAACCATTGTAGAGAGTAATGTGGTTTGTACCTTACACAAAGGTCAGGGGCTTTCTAACAAAACACAAACACATACAGTGAACATTTCTACAACTTACAGATAGATTGCGTTAACACTACAAACTTTAAATTTATTTACTTATACTCTCTCTCCCTCTCCCTTCCTCCCTTCCTCCTTCCTTCCCTGTCCCTGTCCCTGTCCCTGTCTCTCTCTCTCTCTCTCTCTCTCTCTCTCTCTCTTTCTCTCTCCTTTCTCTTTAAGACAGGGCTTCTTCTTTGTATAGCCCTGGCTTTCCTGAACATTCTTGCTCTGTATATCAGGCTAACCTAGGAGTCAGAGAACTGTTTTAAAAGGTATGTGCCACATATGTAGCTTATTTATGCATGTAATGTGTATGGTATTTTGTATGCATGTACATCTGCACATCAGAAGAGGTCATCAGAATCCACAAGACAATTATGAAAGGCTGTGAGCTACTATGTGGGTGCTAGGAATCGAACTCAGGACCTCTGGAAGGGCACTCAGTTCTCCTAAATGTTGAGCAATCTCCCCAGCTAAATATTATAAATATTTTTAAGGCAAACACTTAATATGCAAACAGTAAGGGTCAACTTTTGAGCTAGGTATGGTGGCACATGTCACTGCTTCTACTTTTGTTCAAGAAGGTACTATGTACCTTTAAAGAGTGGGCTGAACTGGGTAAGAAGTCTCCATCCCCAAGGAAATAAAATCACTATTTAACTAGAGGGGATTTTTCCCCCTCAAGATAAAATAATGTTTTTATTTATTATTTGAAACTTTAATACAACATATTTTGATCATGTTCATTCCAATTAGAAAGGAATTTTTAATGGCATCTTGAAGATTAATTTCTTTGGACATGTAATCACTAACTTGGCAATTTCTTAGGTAACTGCCCTACATGTAAATGAACACAAAGGGCAAAAGGGGCTAGGCGAACGTGCCAACATCAAACAGAGATTCAAGTGCACAGGCCTGGAGCAGGGATTGGAGCCCCACAGACAAACATTAACCAAGCTAAACAGTCAGTGTTTGTAACCATGCAACAAGGTCCAAGAGAGGTCAACAGGCTTCTTTCAAATAAGAACTCTTCCTAACGCGCACGCCAGCCTGACTAAAATCCTTCAGGGAAACTATCTTTCTATCCTTGCTTCACCCCGGCACTCTCCTCCACACCCAGCCTGGGAAACAGGTACAATGAACGGAAATGTCAAGGGTTCAACCTTAGAACTGCTTGGCTTCTACCTTCCACCCTGAGCATCACAGTGTGTCATGAAATCAAGACTAGTGAAGGAGTAAGACAGTGAAGAAGACTGTGTCCTCACCAGGGGACAGGCAACCCGAGTCCTCGTCTCACTTCTCACACAACCTATGCCACTTGCAGCAGTTCACATGCTTTCTCATAAAGTTACAGCCCTCGGGAGTTACTCTCCAGGTACTGGGACAGTCACGGACTATAACAGATTGGTTTTCATAACTTTCAATAACTTAGAAGTATTGTATCAAGGGAAGAATTCTTAATAGATCAATGGTACCTCTGTAGAATTCTTAATAGATCAATGGTACCTCTAAACAGTCAAAGAATATGGCAGTTGTTGGGTGTAGTGGCACTTAGAGTCCCAGCAGCTGGGAGGCAGGGAGAGCCTGGGATTCAAAGCTATCCTTAGCTACTTAGTGAGTTCAGGGTCAGTCTGTGTACATGAGACTGTCCGTCTGTCTGTCTGTCTGTCTGTCTGTCTGTCTGTCTGTCTGTCTCCTCACTCCCTCTCTCTCTCTCTGGTCTATTCTTGGTAGTAAGAGGAAACAGAACTCCAACAGCAAGTGTATCCATCCAAAGTAGAGTCACAAACTGAATTTTCTTCTCTCTGAAAATGTTGAAAGGTTTGACACCATCATTTCTGAACTCAAAGCTAAGTCGCCTTATCTGTGGTCAGAATCATCTCACCATATCCTGGATGGCCAACATTTTCTTCTCTGTTACATGCCCCACACTGGAGAGCATCTGAACTGGTAACACCCATGTATAGAATCACAAAAAATGATTTCTTTAAAACTATATTTAGACAAGAAGAACAAAGATACTTACTGGACCACAGCTTGACCCCGAGTGAGACCTTTGATTTTCAAATAATGCTCGATCACTCTGTCCTCACTGCAAAACAGAGAAATAAACACAGTGACATGCATCTTTCTGACACCCAGATTCCATTTCTATGTTCTTAGACAGCCATTGGAAACCTGAGAGGAACTTCCTCACTTGGGAGGCAAAGTGGCATCTTCTGCTGTTTCTGTGGGCTCCCACTTAATTAGCATGTGACTATTTCCACTACGACCTTTAACTTTTATATAAATATATGACCTGTATTCATATTTTAAAATGTCGTTTATTGGGAAAGGAAACAAGATGAAGCTTTCAAATGAAAAACTAATATTCTAGATACATAATACTAGAAATAGTAAATGCTAGTTGGAGATTATTGTTAAGGTAATTTTGAGATTAAGACCTATTCTGCTGATGTTGATTTAAAAATAGATGTAGCTCAGTTGGGAGACTTTTTTCCTAGCATGCACAAAGCCCTGGGTTCCATTCCTGGTACCACATAAGCCAGGCATAGTGGCCCATGCCTGTAATCCCAACACTTGGAAGATGGAGGCAGAGAAGCCAAAAGTTCAAGGCCACCCTGAGTTATGGAAAAGGGTTTTAGGCAGCCTGGGATGAGACTTTTTTTTTCTTAAGGAAAACACAAGTATTTGAATCTGAATACCATCTGAAATATTCTTATAGCCATTTTGGACACTCTACTGTAGAGAAAAGTCTCTGATCTTACCTGTAGGAGGAGAAACTTAGAAATTTCAGCCTTTCTTCAGCCCTTACTTTACCCTACACTTCAGCTAGCTCTTCAGCCCCACCTTCAGTGTAGTCATGAGACTACAGACATCACTCTGAGATCAATCACTGCCCACCCCACCGCACCTCACCCCCAGCCTCCCACCCCACCTGACCCCTAGCCTCCCACCCCACCCCACTTTTTTTTAAAAAACGAAACTTTCATGTAACAGAGATTTGTCCAGAAGTTTCCAGAGGCCGAATCCAGTGTAGGCTCCGTATCTATTTTCACTGTATTGTTTGAAAAGTGTTTTCCAGCTTTCGTATTCAAAGTTATCAAAGTGGGATGTTTTATCATCTTTATTTCATAATTTTTGTGTGTGCACAAAAGGAGGCCATTTTCACTGTTTGGAGACTATGTTTACAAGGGGTACAAGTAATTCGAAAGAAAAAAAGTGATTCTCTTTTGTCTCCTGCTAGTACTCAGTGCACAGTGAGGCCCTGACCACAGCACAGGGCTGTCCTGCATGGGGCTGTCCTGCACGGGGCTGTCCTGCACGGGGCTGTCCTGCACGGGGCTGTCCTGCACGGGGCTGTCCTGGCTTACCAGTAAGCGAGTGATGGATGTTCCTGAAGGGTTTTGGTTGGAAAGACTGGCAGTGTCTTCAAGTCTTTCCTGGCATTCTCATCGCTGGAAAGAAACAGTGTATTAATATCAGACTGTCACCTGAAGAGACATCCAATCAGGTTTTCTGATGAAGAAACCTGAATGGCTATTGTAGGACCTTGGTCCCTGTTACTCACTAGAGACCGCCCTCCGATGAGACAACCGCATCAGATACTTTGAAGTCTCCGATACTTTCTGTGAGATCGATTTCATCATGTAAGATGAATGGGACTGAAGACATTTTTTATATTTTACATTTACATAGCATCTTTATATTCTACTATATGTGTTTCCGTGTTGTGGTAGCATCACCCTAATCACCTCCAGGAGCTCCTAACATTCAGCGTGTTGGAGCATCGGTCTCCACAGGACCACTCACAGACTGTCTACAAGTTCTTCAATATAGACATCCCACAATAAAACGGTTTACATAGACACTGTTGTTGTTCCTATCCCTATCATCTTCTGAAGGTCAATAAACCCACACAACCGGCTTTGGAGTTAGTCTCTGCAGAAATCTCTCGAATATAAGAGGAAGGGAGAACATGTTTTTTCTTTTTTGTTTTTTTCAAGACAGGGTTTTTCTGCGTAGCCCTGGCTGTCCTGGAACTCACTCTGTAGACCAGGTTGGCCTCGAACTTAGAAATCCGCCTGCTTCTGCCTCCCAAGTGCTGGGATTAAAGGCGTGCGCCACCACTGCCTGGTGAGAACATGTTTCTGATAAACCCAAGGGAACCCTCACATCACCCACAGTGAACTAAAACATAGTTGTACAATGTTTGGACATTCTATATTTATAAAACTAGTAATTATAAAATCTTATAAATTTTTATAATTTATAAAATTATAAAAACGCTATATAAAATGGACAAGTTCTAGTGGTCGCAAGAAAGGTGTGGTCTTTGCAGAGAACATGTAATATGAGCCAGTGAGATCTGGCCATGTGATATGAGAGGAACATTTCTCTAGCTCCCCTGAGTATTCAAGGAAGGAGGAAACATGATTCTAGAAGGTCTATTAGGTCCTAGGAAACGTACATGAAAAGGTGGCTCAAAATCCCAAAAACCATGATGTTCTCCACAGTCTTGTTAACTCTGCCTCTCCCCAATGCCCACATCTTCCTCTCTTCCTATCAGCTAAACTTTCTTGAAAGGCTACGTACTAGGCACTAAGCAGTGCCTTTAGTGGCATTATTGTCCTTGTGTAGGCTGGGTGCCAATCTTCTGATGCAGAAGGCATCATTATTATCCATGTTTTTCTGGTAATGCTGTGAGGTTCAGAGATGCTGGCTCTGTTGGTAACTGTTCATGGTTACTGTGTAGAAAAGGAACGCATTTGAAGTCAGTCTGCTTGGCTCCTAAGGCCAGGTTCTCAGCCACTGTGTTCTAACCTTAACTCCCAGCTGTCCTCCTCCCAAGGCGCCATCTTAGATGGCCCTAGAATGCTGAGCATTCTCAACTCTGCAAAGGCACAACCCCCTACACCCTGTGATGACTAACTTGGTTTGTCAACTTGAGGGGATTTAGAAACACCATGGAAACTTACATCTGGGGTGCCTATCAGGACATTTCCAGGAAGGTTTAAATGAGGAGCAAAAGCCCACTCTGAATGTGGGTGGTGCCATCCCATTGGCTGAGGTCATGGACTGATAAAGAGGAAAAAGCCAGCGACCACCATCATTCACCTCTCTTTGCTCACTGACTATGGAAACAATGCAACTAGCTGCCACACACTCCTGCTGTCATGACTTCACTGCCATGCCTTCCCCACCATGATGGACGCACCCTCAAACTGTGAGCCAAAATAAACTGATCCTTCTTTAAGTTGCTTCTTGCCTGGTATTTGGTCATAGCAACGAAGTAACTAATTGGAATCCTTCTGCCAAGTGCAAAGGAAAACACTGGCAAGTTTTAAAACTTACCATTTAGGCATTTTTTTTTTACATTAACTTCCTCTATTGCTAACTTTTCTGTGGCTGTGATAAAACACCATGGCCAAGGCAACTTATAGATGGAGAGGTTTACTTTGAGCTCACGGTTCCAGAGACATAAGAGTCCATCACCGTAGTGGCAGAGAAGCATGGTAGCAAGCTCCAGATGTGGCAGCTGAAGCAGAAGCAGAGTGCTCACATCTGGAACTGAATGTAGGAAGCAGGGAGTGAACTGAAGATGGCAAGAGTCTCTTGAAACCTCAGTGCTCTCCCACAGTGACATACTTCCTCTAGGAAGGCCACATCTTCTAAGCCTCTTCAAACAGTCACCCACTGGAAACCCAGTATTGAAATGAAATGCCTGAACTATGGGGCTCATTTCATTTGAACCACGAAATTTCCCATAATACTGAAGCACACGAACCTCCTTGTAGAGAACCATACATTGTGTTCAGAGTGAATTTCTTTTCATATCATTCACCTAGACCTCACAGAGCAAGTGAACACCTGTATGATGGCAGGGACCCAAAAGAGAGAAGAAAAAAAAAAAAGAGGAAAACCAACAACAAACTGGAGACCAAAGCATGGTCTCCACCTGTGTGACCACACTTATCCTCCATTCGTGTGGCCCACACCTACCATTCAGTATTAGATATTGCTCACTCCTGTTACCTAGTTGAAAAGCTTCTCCTTGGGCCCGCAGAGATGGGTCCATGGTTAAGAACGCTGGCTGCTCTTTCAGAGAACCTGGGTTAAGTACTCAGCACCTAAACAACAGCTCACAATTATCTAGAGACGACTCCAGTTCTAGGGGATCAGATACACTCACCCAGACATACATGCAGATGAAACACCAGTGCACATACAATTAAAAATATATGAGAAAAAAAAGAAGAGAGGCTTCTCCTTTGTTTTCTAGTTTTATCTATTCTAGAGATTTCTACAAGAGATGAATTTTCCAAAGATGGTTGGGTGGGCCAATTGCATTTGGAGGATGGTAGGGGAATAATAGAGGAATGACAGCAATATCTGTGTAAATCATTTTATTGCCAGATGATTATGCTGAAGAACTTGAAGTGGGCTCCACATACACTCAATGTGTTTTCCTAAGAGAAGAGTTGAGGCCTACCTAAGGGTGAGAGACTCGGCTCTCTCAATCACTATAGGAAGTAAGGAGTCTCCCGGCCCCTGTTCTTACAGAAGAACAACTCTCTCTACTCACTTGGAAACCAAGCAGTAGCACTTTAATCAGACTGACAATCTTGGGAAACTGGTTTTTGCTTCCAGAAAAATCAAAATATACTACAGTCCATTTTATTCATATTAAAGGTCAGCTGTCAACTCTTAGGACTATTATTTAGTTTCTTAATAATTTCATGCTCTGTTCTTCAACTCCCATACCCCACCCCATTTCCTTCTGTTGATTTTTGAGATAAGGGTCTTGCTATATAGCCCAGGCTGGCCTAAATTTATGATCCTCCAGTCTCTGACTCTCTAATACTGTAGTACCAGGCAGGAGCCACCACATACCAGGCTAGGACAGAGCTTTTTGCAGTTGCTCAACACCAACAACCCATGCATACTGCTGTATTTCAGATGCAGGTGAACCACAAGGCATGTTCTAAGAACCCATGTTCCAAGGTCAGCACCTAGAATTAGTTTGTTTTACAGTTAATGTTGTGGCAATGAGACTTCAATATTCTGGACATTGTTATTTCTCATCAATCTACCCACTCCCTTGCAATAAGTGTAACATGCATGCCTAATGCGAAGAACTTCCATATGATGTACCCGTTGGCTTTTAAGTTATAAAAATGAATAGCGTTGGAGAGATGACTCGGTGGTTAAGAACACTTGTTCTTATAGCAGATTTAGGTTCAATTTGAAGCACCTACATGGAGGCTCAAAACCATCTGTAATTCTAGTTCCAGGGAATGTGAGACCCTTTTCTGAATTCTGAAGGCAGTAAGTAGGTACTGCACACATGTGATGTGTGTGCAGTATATATATATATACACACACATATGCATTCATATACATAAAATAAATGAGAAATTACTTTAAAACAGTTATAAAAATGCAGTCAAGACAAAGGAGAAAAGAATTGGGATGGGGGAAGAAAAGGAGGCATTGTATCTACTATTCTGTCCAATAAACTCACAGATGAGAGTAAGTACTAATGGATACTTGTAGCTTTGACTATTTAACATAGCTTTGGTCCTATGTCCCACCCAGAGGCAAGCATCTTAAACGCTGAGCTCATCGGTGTTCAGCATGGCTGCCAACTTAAGCACATTCTGTGTCTGGCACCTAAACAGAGAAATCACTATGTGTTTCAAATGATAAGTACTGTCTGCTGGAATTTTTGTACATGGATTTTGGTCTCGGAGATGTCAGTCTGCCAAGATCTCTCAAGAATGATTTCTATTCTAGACAGCCAGAACCTCTCCCAGTCATAAAATGTGATGTTTATGCTATCTTCCTTCGTTGTAAAATGTGGTGTTGTTAGAAATGCTGGCTGAATAAATCAATACATTTCTAAAGGTTAGTCATGAGCCATCATGCTGAACAATGAATAGTCACTTGTTAAGGGCCTTCTTCTGTACTAATCAATCACTGTGTGTGTGGGGTGGCAGCTAATGCAGACACATTAATTGGAAAGCAGTGTAGGGATTATTTCAAGAGTTTCAGTTTAAAGAGAAGCCAGCAGGAACTGGAGAGATGGTTCATCTATTAAGAGAGTATACGCTGCTCTAACAGAGGACCTGAGTTGGGTCCCAGCCTCCATCTTGGGTTATTCACAACTACCTATAACTCCAGCTGCATGGGATCCAACACCCTCTTTTGAACTCCACAAACACCAGCACTCACATGTGCATAGCCCACACAGACACACACACACAGATAAGCACAGAAGTAAAAATATAATATTATTTTTTAAAGGAGAGGAGCCAACAATGAGATGATCATATGCAGAGGCTTTGTACCCATGGACTCAACCAGCTACAGATTGAAACTATGAAATCCTGAGCCTGTGCCAAACAGGCTGACTTCTCCTGGTCATTATGGTGTAAACAATACAGTAGCCATGACCTACATAACATTTTCATTGTGGTAAGCATAATTCATAGACAGGTGATTCAAAGTAAACAGGAATGTGTGTGGGTTACAGGCAAATACTAGACTACTTTATACAAGGGACTTGAGCGTCTGCAGATTTTAGAAGAAAGGGAGGGGAGATTTTAGAACCAGTTCTTCCTGGACACCAATACACTACTCTGCTTCAGTAGCAAAGCAGAGATGGATCGTGGGGGTGGAGGGTGGGAGTGTGTAAGGCAGTGATTTTATTTATATGGTGCTGTAAAGGAGCATATATGACCCTGTGCACGTGTTAAGACCTGTAGACTGTCCAACACTTGTCTGTGGACTTTTATCACAAATGTACCACATGGCTGCAAGATATTGCTATTAGGAGATGTCATGGGTGGGAAGGAGATGAGCTAGAGAGGAAGTCTGCACTCACTGATCAATTTTCCATTAAGTTTAAAGCTCTAAAAAATAGTCTACAAAGAACAAAAAGAAGAAAGAACACGTCTTTAGGTTAGTGGCTGGCTTTCTTTTTCTTTCTTTTTCTTTCTTTCTTTCCTTCTTTCCTTCCTTCCTTCCTTCCTTCCTTTTCTTTCTTTTTCTTCCACCCCTCTTTCCAAGACAGGGCTTCTATGTGTAGCCCTGGCTGTCCTGGAACTTGCTCTGTAGACCAGACTGGACCTGCCTCTGCATCTCGAGTATTAGAATTAAAAGCGTGTGCACCACACCCAACTATTTTTCAGTTTGGGGCGATTTTGCTCCTCAGGAGATAAATGCACTGAAACCTTCTTAATAGTCTGCTATTGGTATGTTTTGGATAGAGGGCAGAATACTGTTGTACAGGGCACAGTATAGCTCCCAATGGCAAAGAACTATCTCATGCCATTGTTTATAAAGCCAAGTTTAAGAAACCTTGAATTAAAGCATTACAAAAATCTGAGGTTGCTGGGTGCCAAGGAGTAGAGTACCTGCCTAGAGTGTGTGCCTTGGGGTTTACTAGAATAAACTCCTTTCTCAATAATGTAGGCCTATGGCATTTGCCTTTAATCTGAGCACTTGGGACCTAATAGCAGGAGAATGTGGAGTTTAGTGCAGAGTGAGTTCAAGGCCAGCCTGGGCTACAAGAAAATGCTGCCTCAAAACAAAATAAAATGAACCAACAAAAGATATTTTTAAAATGTAGCAAACAGGAGGAGGAAGAAGAGAAGGAAGAAGAGGAGGATGAAGAGGAGGAAGGGGGTGAGGAAAGGAAGGAGGAAGGAGAAGAAGAGGAGAAAGAGGAGGAGGAAGGGGAAGGAAGTTGAAGAGGAGAAGGAAGAGGAGAAAGTGGAGTATGAACAGGAAGAAGAGAAGAAGGAAGTGAAGGAGGAGGAGAGGGGGGAGGAGGAGACAGAGGAGGAAGAAGAGGAAGAGGAGGAGGGGATGAAACTACCACTGATTTTAGGTATGGTGACACATGCCTGTAATTTTAGCATTAGGAAGGCTGAAACTGACGAGGCTCCCAAGTTTGAGGTTAGCCTAACTTATACAGCATTTCCAGGCTAGGCCAGCCTGGGCAATACAAAACCTGGCCTTCAAAAATAGCAAATTGTAGGTAAGAAAAGAATTCTGAGAATTCTACCCTCCTCTTCGTTTGAAGCCTTTTACACACAATGGCTTTATTTTCTCATGTCCTTCCAATTATAAACATTGGAAATCTTAGATACAAATGTGTAATGTGAGTGACACACAGAGACAGGTACTAGGAATTCAAGTAGGTGTTGGGGGTGGTGACACCTGTAACCTCAGCACTTGAAGGCTAAAGTGGGGGGATCATGAGCTTGGGGCAAGCCTAGAATACACAGTGGGCCTTCTCCAAGAAGCTAATCCTGAAAGAGCAAGATAAACAGCATGTGACACTGCAGCGTGATGGGAAATAAAGGGGACCCTCAAGCAAAAGATAACATGGCCAAATGTAGCACAGGTCTCCTTGATTTACCCATCCTAAGTTGAAACTATCAAAACAAAACTTTGCTTACTCCATCTAATATACCAAACAACACATCTTGGTCGAGCAACCTTAAATATGCTTAAAACTCGCTGGGCTGGGGAAATAGCTCAACTGATAAAATGCTCGCTGTGCAAACAGGAGAACCAGCATTTGCTCCCCAAAACCCACATGATAAAGCTGGGCACAGTGGTACACAGTCACAATTCCAGTACCAGGAAGGGTGGAGACAGGCAGATCGCTAGTGCTCCCTAGTCAGTGAGAGACCCTGTCTCAAAACAAGGTGAGTAGTTCCTGTGGAATGATTTTGAGGGTGACCTCTGGCCTGTATGTGAATGTTCACACATGTGCAAGCATATACATACATACCAAACACATTAACTTATACTTGACAGAATTACCTGAGACCACTAATGTTGTGATATTTATTAAATAATATTTTTGGCAATGCTGACTACATGGTTGAATGGAAACTACTGCTCACCCTTTGCTGACATTGCTTTCCCTAAAGTCAGACTTGGACATACGTGAAGGAATGAGAATTTTAATCTATCTATCTATCTATCTATCTATCTATCTATCTATCTATCTATCTTTCTTTCTTTCTCTCTTTCTCTCTCTCTCTCTCTTTCTTTCTTTCTTTCTAGATTTTTCGAGACAGGTTTCTCTGTGTAACCCTGGCTATCCTGGAACTCACTCTGTAGACCAGGCTGGCCTCGAACTCAGAAATCTGCCTGCCTCTGCCTCCCAAGTGCTGGGATTAAAGGCGTGCACCACTACTGCCTGGCTGAGAATTTTAATCTTTAATCTTGCCATCCCTGAGGTGTGATCAGCAGTCACATGGCCCAACTCAGGGCAGCACCACACTGTGATAAAGAATGAAGAAGTGCCCGCTCTCGCCCATAGGCAGAAGCTGAAATCCTCTCTCTTCTTAATTAATCCAGTTGGCCCATGCTTAACTGTGTGCTAGTGGCAAGGCTGCCTGGGATTTGTGCCTTTCATTATGTGGAACCCCAAACCGAAGGTCTAATAGCATGAAAGGGAGACTGGGTGCTTGGGGAAGGTGATTGATCATATTTTCCCAACCTCAGAGAACTAATTTTCTGATAGACAGGACTGCTGCATGACAATTGTGTGTAAAGACAAACAAGCAACTGTGCAAACACAAAAGCCTAATTCTGCAGAGTTTTATGCAAAATATCAGAATTTAACTCAAGAACTGCCCTTCATATTAAACATGCCAGCAGGCTACTACTGTTCATCTGCAGGCTCACTGGAAGTTTGAGTGTGTGTGTGTGTGTGTGTGTGTGTGTGTGTGTGTATGTAACATACACACACACACACACACACACACACACACAGGCCCACACGCCCACACACGTGTTCTTCTCAGCTTAACTTGGCTTCCAGTTTAAGATAATTAACTATCAGTATAAATAGTAAGTAGTGTAGGGTGAAAGAGACATGCAAGTAATTTATATAAGCATGGGATCAGGACTGTCTCAAGGAACACACAGATTGCCAGGAGAGAACACAGACTTGCTTTGCTTTATCTGAAAGACCTCCTTCTGCCAGTTTCAAATCTAATGTGCTGTGCAGAATGCAGAACACACGCTCTTCGTAACCAAGTGATCCCAGTTTCCTACAGAAACTTTACTTAACACCAGGGTACATCTAGAAAGTCGTCGCTGATATCAAGGAATACTGAGCTTTGACATTTAACATTAACAACAACAACAACAACAACAACAACAACAACAACAACAACAACAAAAGCCCATGAAAGAATCAAAGGAGGAACGAGGCCAACAGTCTGGCAGATAAATGAGGTCAAACTTTCAACAAAGTGCAGTCAAGGAGGAATCCAAATGGCCAACAGATAGAAGAAAAATATTCAACAACTTTAGAATTCCAGTAAAAGCAGATTCATCTCCAGTGAGATCCTAACAGACATCAGACAATCAGACTTTTGAAATCGTGATTCTATCTAAATTATCCCTAGGTAAAAGTCAATGGGAGCTCTGATCCAGGTTTTCATGGAGGTCAATCATTAGTAAGGTCCTTTGGAAATCTGCATACCTAGAAACATACAGATGTGGTTGAGGTTTACAGCAGCATTGTTTACAGTAAGACACACACACATACAGTAAGACATACACACAAGAAAATACATACATACATACATACATACATACATGCATACAAATATTCAATAATATAGGCACAAAGTATAATTTAGTACAATGCCTGCCTAGCACGTATGAACCCTGGGTTTGATTGTCAACATTGCATAAAGTGGGGGTGACAGCACATAGCTGTGGTCCTAGCATGCCAGTGGTAGAGACAAGGAGTGTCAGAAGTTCAAAGTCACCCCCAGTTACGTAATGAGTCCTCAGAGACCCCAGAAGCATAAGATCCAGTCTCAAAAACCAAAACAAACAGCCCCTCATGTAATGGAATAGCACATAGCAAAGGAAATAGACTATAGCTACATATAACACGGATGAATCTGATTAACATGGAGGAAATAAATATCACAGCCTGGTACTATGGTAAATTCCTGTAATCCCAACACTCCAGAGGTTGTCACAGGAGGATTCTAAATTCAAGGCCAGTCTGGACTACCTACTGAGACCTTGTCTTAAAAACAAAAAACAAAACAAAACACAAAAACCAACCAAACAAACAACAAACAATTCAATATACAGAAGGTTCAAAACAAGCAAAATGAAGCCAGACAGCATGTGAATGCCTCTGAGAACAGACATGGCATTGTATTGGCATGAGATGGGGGAGAGGGGGTAGGTGGGAGGAGGGATGGCATGGGGGAGGGTGTGAGACACATGGTGATGACAGGGGAGAGTCCTGGGGGCTGTGGTTCTGTGTATGTGCAGTTTCTACTTTGTGCTGTAAGTAGCCTGCCATTTTAACACACTCTTCAGTATAATAATTCACAACAGGTCCCACCAAACAGCAAGTGGAGGAAGGAAGGGCTGGGAAAGGATGAGCTCCCACCTATAATGGGAGTGCCATGATGCTAAAGCAAGAAGGCGGAGCCACAGCTGAGAAGAGAATCGAGCAAAGGACCATTATTCCAGAGGGTTAATTCCAATCGTGTTTAGAATTTAGGACCAAACAGGATTTCACGTCTGAGTGCACCACAGTGGCTGAATGACTGTTTGTTCACCCTCCTGGGGACTGTCCCTGGACGACTGGAACCCAGTGAAGCTCCGAAGTTTGCTTGCAGGGATAGCTAGGGCTAGCCTCAGAGCAGAGGGCCCCTCCCTATGGCTGTCCAGGCGGTACTGTTTATATGAACCTGAATCAACCTCTGAGTGCAGACAGAGGTCTTGAGAGCAGCTGGGGAGGTGAGGAGACCTCCTGGGGATGTCTCTGCCTTTCACTAGCCATAAATCCACTAGTCCTGGCTAGACATTCCTGACCCTGGTGGCGATGGGTATGTGATTACAAAGAAGTACTTGACCAGAACTGTCATGAGGGATTGCTTTCTCAAGCTCCCAGTCAGATAGAAAGCCCAGAGATCTACACTTTGCTCCTCAGTGACTACACCAACAGGTTTCTCTCTGTCATTGCAGGGGAATCGAAAGAACAGACTTGCAGATCAGCAAGATGGCTCATAGGGTAAAGGAGCTTGCTGCCAAGCCTGAAGATCTGAGTTACATGGCCAGACTTGTAGGGTAAAGAACTCACAGAAGCTGTCCTCTGACCTCCATGTGTGTACTGTGTACCTATGTGTATACACACACACACACACACACACACACACACACACACACACACTAAAATAAATAAAATTTGATTTAAAAGAATTTTAAAAGGACAGGCTTACATTTTATCTGACTGCCCAATCTGAGCCCCACCATTGGGCATTCCCGAATTTTCCTTCTATATTCCTGAAAGAAGCTGTTCTGACCCTCCACCGAAGTCATCATTCAAATAAAGATTTCTCTACACATTCTCAGCTCTTTTCCCTGAGCTGTATGCTTTTATCTCATTGACCTCAGAAAGTCCTGTTGGAATGTGACATCCCCAATCTTTCTTTCTTTTTCTTTTTTCCTTTCTTTTATTATTATTATTTTTTTTAGGAAGCCACAGGTTGGCAAAACCAAAGCGTGTGCTGAAGCACATTCGTGAGAAAGCCGCCCCAAGCAACTGGGAGCACCTGCTTGTGGCACACTGCAAGCCACCTGCCATTGGCCAGACTTGGCATGGAAGGGAGTGTCCGTAATTAACAGCACGCACTTGTTAGCACAAAACAATCACTGCTGTTTGTGCTCGGTGTGGGGGAAAGCCTGGGTTTCTAGGGCAGTTGTAAGAAAACAAGACAGGGCTGGGCATGTCGCTCATTTGGTAGAGCCCTTGCCTAACATGCACGAAGTCCATCGGTTCCGTCTTTAGCATTGTACAAGTCAGGCATGGAGGCCCACAGAAGTTGGAGGGGCAGAAGTTCGTCATCCTGAATGATGTAGTGGATGAAGCCAGCACAGAACACACGGGACCCTCTCCCCTCAAATAAAAAACTAAAGTAGAAAATGAACCAAGGCAAAGCCCAGGCCCTGTCCACATTTTACTTGGTCTATCAGTGCCTTAGCACTTAAGACCCAGAACGAAGGTGCATAAAAAGGTCCAAGTTTAAATTCAAGGACCAAGTAGAAATGTCGGCAGAAGCTTCATGTTCCTTACAAAACTAACTTGAGGGGCTGGCCAGATGGCTCAGTGGTTTAGAAGGATTCCTGCTCTTCTAGAGGACCAGAGGTGGGTTTCTAGCACCCAGGTTGGGTGGCTCACAACCACCTGTAATCCCACCTCCGGGGACTCTAGTGCTCACTTCTGGATCCTGTGGACACACACCTGCACTCATATATGAACATACATAAGGGTAAATACACATAACACATAAATAAAAACAAATCCTTTCAAAAAGCTAACTTGGAAAGGGACCTCTTAACATTAACATCTAGCATGTATATGTGGATTAATAAAACCAATACTCTAGTTAATTTTCCTGGTTGAGCTTTCCATGAGAGCCCACGCATAGAAACCCAGAACTTGGGAGCCTGAGACAGGAGGCCGGTTACCTGCAAATGTACAAATACTTAGCAGAAATGAACGGAACGGCTGCAATCAGGCCTCCAAGAACGGAGCAAAGTCTTCCAGCTGGAGATTCTATTTAACCCCGTGTTCCATGCGATCAAAGATGCACTGTTGGAGAATGGGCCTGACTCCTAATACCTGCTAGTCCTTGGCATAATAGCCTGGCAGAGAATTTGCTGAGGAATTCCTTTTTCTCTGTACTAGTTAAAACCCTATACAACCCCTCCAGGTTCCCACCTCTCATGAAGAATGGGAGACGCTTAATAATCTCCAACAGTTAGAAAAGCGTACTTTCACGTCTGGCAAATAGTTATAACAGGCGCTAATCAAACCACTGTCTGAGCTGAGGCATTTAGAGATAGCATCTTATCTAAATTATGTGCTTATTGAAAGAATGTTGGTTACTGCTTAGAAACACAGTTTCCTTGACTGCTAGGCAGGTGTGGATAACACCCAGGGGTTAAACACTAAAGGGTATGCACCAGTTTCCTATTGGGCAGAGAGAATGATATCCCTCATATCCAATCCTGTGTCATGGGTGGGGCTGTGGCTCCATGGTAGTGTGCTTGTCTAGCTTGGATGAGGCCTTGGGCTGAACTCCCAACCCTGCAAGGTAAGGAAATAAATAAATTCCTACTTCTTTCTGTGGAATTTGGCCTTCAGTGGTAAACTTGGCTTATTATCTATCCTCTTCACTTGGACTTGACCTCATGCCCTTCCTTCCCTCTCCCCTTCTCCTTCTCTTTCTTAGATAAGAAATATATCCCAGGCTGACATTTATTTGCTAGGAAGACCTTGAACCACTGTGTCCTCCCACACCTAACACGACCGGCGTGGGCCACCACAGCCAGTTTTGGCAGTTTAGGAGTTGAGCCCAGGATTTCCCAGATGCTAGTCAAGCACTCTACCCACGCAGCCACGTTCCCAGACCTGCTCAGTGGTATCCATTTACTACTTCCTAGAGAAAAATGGCAGGAAAAAAATGGCAAAACTCCATCACAAGCAATCCCTTACACAAGATGAACTTACACGTTTATCAATCTGACATGGTGTGAAGGTGTAATTCACGTTCCGTATTGACCTTTTTCCCTGGCTAGGTGTGACTGAATCTTTCTCATGACGCAGTGGCAAGCAAGAGGGCTTAGTCAGTTATGAAGCCAAGCACAGTAAGCAACCAGTACTGGGTTGCCAGCCTATGATGCTCAGAAAGTTAGGCGTACTAAATTCACTCAGGCTCTGAGGACAGAGATGTGGTTCAGTTGGTAGAAAGACTGTCTGACATGCATGCATGAGGCCCTGGGTTCCACCCCAATACTGCATGAGCCAGGTGTGGTGGCACACACCTGTAATCTCAATACTTTGGAGACAGGGACAGTCTGATGGGAAGTTCAAAGCCATTCTCAGCTACATAGAGAATCAGAGTCCCGGCTGATCTACTTAAAAAAAATGTCTCCCATTCAAAACCCACTAAATCACCTAGGCAGCAGTCTGTACCTGTCAAGTGGGTGGGGAGCCGGTGTAATTGAATCAACACAATACAAAACAGGTTCTATGGGCAGTGACCAGAAACATCTACCCAAAGCGAGAGAATTGACCAGGAGGACTGGCCCAGCCTTCTAGGTGCCCAGCACAGAATGGCAGTTTCAGGAGGCTCTGGATGACCTCCTGATGACACATCATGATGTCATCAATCAATTCCCTAAAGTAGTCTTTGAGGACAAAGGTCCACTGTCCCAGGGTGGCAAAGCTCAGGCCGAACTCTTGGTCTGCAGTCATGTCATAAACATCATCTCTATTTCACAGATGGGAAAACTGAAACTTAAGAACTGAAGTGACTTAAGCTTACAATAAGGACAGTGCAGTGTTAGTTCTAGGCATGTGTTTTAGCAACGCGGTGTCACCTCTCCAAGGTTCCTCAAGATGTGGACAGAAAAACAGGAAGGGACAGAATCGACAAGCAGAAGATCTTTTTAGCAAGAGGCTTCAGATTTCCTTATTCCGGTGGCCCCGATGAATTCCTTCAGAATGTGTGTTCTGTGGGTGGTGACTGCCTGCTTTTATGTCTAGATTAAACAGGATTAATTTAAACTGGATTAACTACATGAAGGATTTGAACATAGACAACAAGACTTAATGTGTTATTCTATCATTTGCTATTTCTCCATGTAAATCAAACCAAACTACAGACTGCATGTCTTTTCATAGCCAAACAAACCAAATTCAGTCAACTTTTGCCGTTTTGGAGGGTCTCACGTAGCCCAGGTTGGCCTAAAAATTTGCTATGTAGCTGAGGCTGGCCCTGAATTCTTGATCCTACTATGACCATCTCCAAAGTGCTAGGATTACATACATGGATATATTATTATACCCAGCTCCAAATCCAGGTTTTTGAAAACTGTTTTATATCTGTGACAAAGCCAGACCACAGTTATTTTCAGTGTAACCTCAAAACAGAGAGTGTAAACTCAGCCAAGAATCCTGACTCTCAGGCATTCCTGCTGCCCAACTTTTATTCTGACACACATGACACAAAAGTACTTATGGTAACATTCCTACCCATTGGCCTATTTCTGTTACTGTTCTGGGGTAGGATGGAGACTGGAGGAAGCAAGTTCATTCGAAGTCAATCCTGAATGAGGATAGACAATGTTCTATGTAGCCAAGGATGACTTTGAACTTAGCATCTTCATGCCTCTACTTCCCAGGTACTGGGATTACTGGCTTCTGCCACCACACCCAGCTTATGTAGTGCTGGGGAGTGAACCCAGAGCTTTAGAAAGCTAGACCTTCACTCAATTGACTGACTTTATCCTTAGCTTAAAAATATAGTACCCTTCCCATCCTGTCATCCCCACCAGGGGCATAACACTATGCTATGGTCCTAGAATCTAATGCTATCTCGTTTTTTGTTTCTTTGAGACAGAGTTTATTTACATAGCTCTGGCTGTCCTGAAACTCACTACACTATGTAGAGCAGGCTGGCTTTGAACTCACAGTGATCTGCCTGCCTCTGCCTCCCCAGTGCTGGGACGAAAGGCGTGTGCTACCACATCCTGCACCATTTCTGACTAATTACTGTAACCAGTTTAGAAAAACTGCTTATAGATTACAGTCAATTTTGTTAGCAGCTAAAATAACACACTGCCTTCATCTTCTACCAGTATAGGCCAAAATTTTAAAGAGCACAGTTTCAATCAGCCAGGTAAGGGAGCAGAACTCACTGGTTCCAGCTCCTGAGTTGACAGAGACGGTAAAGAGGCCCAGCCATGTTTGAGGAAGTAGCAAAGCCCCATGGTAACTAGTAATAGGTCCAATCGACCAGAGAGTTGAATCTTGGAGACACAGAGTCGAACCACCAGGTAAGAAGAAAAGTATAGTTCCAAAGAGGGGAAGATGAGGCAGGGAGGGGCTAGGAATAGCCTAGTGGCTGGACAAATGGGGACCCTCCTAGTCTCCTAAGTTAATAGAGTCTTACCATTATTGGGAATTCTCCTTCTACCCCAGGTAATCATGTCTCGGTCATACATTAAACCAAATCAGGTGGTAGCTATTTGCAGAGGACAAAGCTCAAAAGAATTAAGTAGCCATTGTATACACCTCTGCTGAGCTAGGTTCCCCTTTCATCTCCACAAAAGAACCTTCTTCATGGGGCTCCAGGTGTAAACATTCATTCGTAGGCTGTCTCTGGTCTCCAGCTTCCTGGAATCCCTCAGCTCTGCCTCCAGAGAACAATTCAAAGGGAAATCTAATCATTGGCTTCTCGGGAATCCAACCCAGGCACTTGCTCCCTTCAGGGAGTGCTTGGCATTGTGTCTATGTGAATTTATTTTATTTTTTTTCTTCATATCAAACCAAGGTGGGTGTTATTTCTAATTTGCTGGTAAGTAAACTATGGTTTGAGCCATACTTCAGTCTCCCCCTGTTGTACCAGAGCAGACACAAAGGTAGCTAAGGGGTACCTAGAAAAAGTACCAAAAGACCTGCCAGCCAGTGCTATGCCTAATATTTGTACCAATAAGGTTTGGGGTTTAGAACTAGCTTTAGGACTAGGGATGCGCTCGGTTGGTAGAGTGCTTGCTTAGCATCTTAGTTAGGGTCACTGCTGTGAAGAGACAGCATGACCATAGCTGTCATTGGGGCTGGCTTATAATTCTGAGGTTCAGTCCATTATCATCATGGCAGGAAGCATGACTGCATGCAGATATAGTGTTGGAGAGGTAGCTGGGAGTTTTATACGGGCAGGCAACAGGAGAGAGTGACACTGGGCCTGGCTTGAACTTCTGAAACCTCAAAGCCTACTCCCAGTGACACACTTCCTCCAACACCTCTTAATAGGGGGCCTATGGGGGCCATTTTCATTCAAAGCACCACACCAAGCACACGGCATGCCCTGGTTTCCATTCCCAGTACTGCATAAACCAGGCCTGGAGATACAGGCCTATAATCGAAGGACTCTTGAGGTGGAGGAAGGTCAAAAGGTCCAACTCATCACACTTAGCTACACTGAAAGTTCCAGGCTAGCTTGGGAGCCATGAATCTCTGTCTCAAAAACAAAACCCCTGAGCTCTACAGCTAAAAAGCACTGGCTGTTCTTCCAGAGAATCTGAGTTCAATTCTCAGCACCTACATGTAGGTTTGTAATTGTCTGTAACTCTAGTTCCAGGGGATTGCAGGCACTAGGCACACACACCTACTTTCTGGCCTCTGCAGACCCAAGTCCAGGCACACTCATGGTACACAGACATATATATACAGGCAAAACATTCATACCCATGAAATAAAAATATTAATTAGAAAATACAAACCAAAACAAAGTATCGAACCGGATTTGGTTCCAAGTTCCTTGTTCCTGGTTTTGTGGTCTTAGATCCAGCTTTTATAAGCCCAAGTTTCCAAATTAAAAAGGAAATATTTTTTTTGAGACAAAAACCTCACTTTGCAGTCCTGGCTAGGCTGGAATTCACTATGTAGATCAGGCTGGCCTTGAATGCAGAGTAATAATCCTCCTGCCTCTGCCTTTTGAGTACTGGGATTAAGGCATGTGCCACTATGCCTCAGCTTCCAACTTTATTTTAAAAGGAGGGACAGTAGTGACATGTGCATACTGTGCTTGAGAATATTGTGACAGATGTTGGAAGGCACGGCTCATGCTCAGTAAATGTTTGCCTTTATTTCCTGTCACAATGCCCAAGAAAGACTCTACCCAACGCATCATTCAGATCACTGCCTTCAGAGCAGGCTGCCAGGGGAACTGTTACCACTGTGTTTATTTTTATTTTATATCCATGTATTTATTTTGTCTTTGAGGAGTGTGGGCATGCCTGCCATGGCAAAGGTGTGGAGGTCAGAGGACAACTTGCAGGTGTCTGCTCTCTTCTTCCACTCCTTGAGTCTCAGGGATTAAACTCCGGTTATCAGTCTTGGTGAGGAGCTTTTCCCACCGTGTTATACTGTGTAGCAGTTCCTGTGTTACTGAGTTATTATTGTCACTGAGGAGACAGCTCAGAAAATAATCAAGTTAGTGTTGCCAGAGGAAAGATTTAGGGCAGTCACACTAAAATATTCTTTGTTAGGTAGCTGAAATTTCAATTGAACTTTGTCTTCTAGGTTTCTGTTTGCTAAATCTGATAACTCCAAGGATCCGTAATCAACTACTGGGGGGGAAGGAAATGGAAGATAACTTGCCAATTCTGTGGAAGAAGCAAGAGTCCATGACAGGGATGAGTGTGACCTGGACACGCAACGTCACAGTCACATATGTTGTTGGTGTCACCAAATACCTTGCTGGTGTCAGGACTCTTCCTCTCTCAGCCCTCTTGCAAAGACTTTTCCTGACTCAGGACGTCTGCTAGTGTTCTATAAAGCTCTGTCAGTCAGCTGGAACGCCTTTGTCATTACCTTTCCTTCTGTGGACAAACTTTAAGGTTGCAGGCTGGACTGGGACCAACTGTCAGCTTTTTTTTTAAGTCTAAAGAATGAAAATGTGATGAGAGATTTAAAAAAAAAAAAACAAACCCCTCTATCCAGTCTGCTGAGGACTCCTGTCATGTCTGTTTTGAACTACCGACTCTTAAGGGGTGGCAGAAACAAAACACACAAAAAAATACCAACAAAACAAAACAACCCTATAAGAATTACTTAGGCTGAAAAGCAGGTTAACATAAAAATCTATAAATACTTTAAATAAAAATATTTTAACTCTCATACTGATAGGAGCAGAAGGAACCAAAGTTGTCAGGGACTTAGGAAAGCACCTTATTTAATAGGTAAGGAACTTCAATTTGTAAAATGAGGCATTTTCAGAGATTGGCTGCTTATAGAGAATGCGGTTAACAGGACTTACCTGTACTCTTAAAATCCAGAGCTAGAAAACTGGAAGGCAGGAGAACAAGAATCTACACGCATGCTGTTTTCTCCAAAAGCACAGAGGGTCAGAATCTGCAAACTTCCTACTAGAGAAGTCAAGATTATATACAGTCGACTTGAGGGAGGCCTGGAAGCTTTGTCAGTTTTTCTTGCCTCAGGTAACTCAGCGCACTGATAGATGGATTAGCTGCATCAGCCATGTTGGCACAGCTGACTGCAACAGGTTATGTTACAGCTCCTGTCCTTGCTCCATGTTTCCAGAACCACACCAAAAGACGTGTAGACACTCATTGGCAGGAATGCAAGATACCTTCCTCACCATGTGAGCCTTAGCTCTAGGGATGGTGTGTGTGCTTCTGAGGAGTTCAAGGAGTCCATGTCTACCGCTCTGGTACAGAAGACTGACTGGTCAATGTCTGAGACAGCCAATCATTGTCAACACCATACTAAGCTTCACTCCAGTCTCACAGAGTCGTTAGGGGTGCCCTGGCCTGGTCCATTCTTCTGGAGAAAATTTCACTGGGTGAGGACAGGAGTGATCTCCTTGAGGGGTCGAGAGTGGGGTTTCTTTTCTCTTAGTTGTTTCCCATCCCTCAGATGTTTTATATAAGGTAATTTAAGGTACAGACTGTACAATCTGCAAAGCCCCTGGTGTCCCGCATCAGTGATATAAATTTTAGTGATATAACACTGGTTAGCGTGTCCCTCAGCCAGTAAACACTACTGATGGGGCCCTTCTAGAACTCAGTATATATGAGAAGACTAAAAACTTGGAAATAATATAAGAGACTGGGTTTGATTATTTTTGTTGTTTGAGCCAGAGTCTGATGTAGCTCACGCTGGCCTCAAATTCATCATATAGCCCAGAATGATGACCTCGAACTTCTGATGCTCCTGCTTCTACCTCCCAGGAATGTACCAACAGGGCTTTATTCAGTTTTATTTTGTACTAAGGATTGAACACAGGACTTCATGCATGTTGCCAAATGGGCACCATCTCCAGCTCTTTTGTTTAACTTTAACCAAACATCACAAACAACACACACGAAGAAACACATTTCTGTCTGTGTGTGGGTATGTTGAATTTCTTTCCAGATACCATAAAGTCTTATCAAACAAACAAAAAAAAACCCTTTTTAGAGATTTTATTTTACACTTATAAGTGTTTTGCCTGCATGGATGTCTGTATAATGCATGGGTGTAATTCCCACAGAAGCCAGTGAGGATGTTGGAGGCCCTGGGACCTGAGTTACAGGCTGTTGTAAGCTACCAAGTGGGGGCTGAGAATAGCACCTAGGTCCTCAGGAAGGGCCGCCAGTGCTCTAACCACTAAGAGTCTCTCTGGCCACCATAAACTCTTATTAATTCATTCATTCTGTCCTGAAATAAGACAGACATGTTCAATTCTAACAATTTCCATCTTTACTCTGCTAGTAAATGTGTGTTACAAGTTTGTGTTTTATTTGAGATTCAAGGAAACCCCTAAAGCACTTGACTTATCCAGCGCTCCAAAGCACAGTGTGCTTACCTGTAAAGTGGGACAGCAATAATGCCATTTTCCTAGGGCTGCTGGGAGGGTGGGGGAAATAATAAAGCAGCCACACCAGGCTGCTATTATATATTCAATGTTGCTTGAGACAGACTGGATTTCAGGCTGGGCAGTTACTATATCCATCAAATGGTTTGAAACCAAGTGGTTAAATTCCAAAGCTCTCGGGCATCACTAATACCTCTTGGCTCATGCAAGTCCTCAGTACGGGGCGGGGCGCCTGACCTCTGGGAGCTGTCTGCTTGCTGTTGCTTTCTGAAGCTGGTGTAATGAGCCTGGGGTCACTGTTTACCTAGGCAACTCTGGTTTCCCGTTGCATTCAGACACCCCTAACCTGGCATCCAGATACAGCTCTTGCCCCACAACTCTACTTGCTGCTCTCTCTTCATTCTCCTCAGGTTCCCCAAATTATTTTGCTCCAAACAAGCTCTACTCAAACTCTTCTTCTGAATGCCTTTAAGAATAACAAGCCCCGCCCTTCTGCCAGGGATCCTTCAGAGTACTTAAAGTTAACATTATCGTAGCCAGTAGGAAGCCCTGCTCTCAGAAGGCTCATTAGGAGTGGAGTGGGGACTTCCATTTGCTTTAAATAGCTGACAGCCTGAATTTCCAAATCAGTCCCTTACACCCGCAAAGATAACAAGTGCTTTGGTAACACAACACAGGCAAACAGAGAATTCCTGAAAGCTGACCCAGCTAGGCTTTATCACTGAGCCGCCAGCCACAAGTGAGTTTGGAAAGGCAAAGGGGGTTTCGTTTGGTTTTGTTTTTAAGATTGTGAAAGCTGAGTTACCAAGTAACTAAGTGTTCCGATGCTTCTGTTTGGAAGTGGTAATTGAGTGACTTAGATTTTCACTTGACTTCTGGGTCAGAATAAGAGTCTGGTTAACACCTAGCTTCAAATGGGAAGGAAATATTACCAATTTATGGTGGTGCTATAAAAATGTACCTATTTCCCATGGGAAAGGAACTTCTCTGGATGCAATTAACTGAAGGGTGGGGGGGGCTCAAGCCCGATCACCACCAAGCTTCACGACAACATGTGAGCTGTGACTTGCCCCCTCCCCACAACTAAATGTAAAAAAAAAATTTAAAAAGAAATAAAATCTGTCTTTTAAAAAACCACACGGGCCGGAGAGATGGCTCAGTGGTTAAGAGCACTGACTGTTCTTCCAGAAGGTCCTGAGTTCAATTCCCAGCAACCACATGGTGGCTCACAACCATCTGTAATGGGATCCAATGCCCTCTTCTAGTGTGTCTGAAGACAGTTGCAGTGTACTCAGATACATAAAAAAAAATAAATCATTAAAAAAAAAAGAAAGAAAAAAACCCCACACAAATAATGTCAGTTTCAGATACACATAGATATTCACCATAATATTATTTACAACAGCTAAAGCATAGTCAACAACTCGTAACAACAGAAGAATGGTACACATTTGATGGCTTAGGCAGATATGATGGCAGTGCCTGTAATCCCACCAATAAAGAGGGCCAGGAAGACAAGGTCGTCTATGGCTCTACAGTGAGTTTCAGGCCAGCTTAGGCTACATGAGACACTGTCTAAAAACAAAACTGCAACCAACAAGCAACAGACAAATCCTGATGGTATATCAAAACGATGATTCCAGAAACAACTCTGGTCATCTCACAAATATTCATTCAATCCTTGTACCAACCTATGGCACGATTACGGTTATTACAAGTCCTATTCTACACTCCAGGAAACTAAGGCTTGGGGAGTTAAGTTATTTTCTTCTGGATTATACAGGCAGTACATGGAAGTCTTGGGGTTTGAATGAGCCCGTTGGCCTCTATAGTCTTTGCTCTAATCATGATGACATGAACTGATCATATTTTATTTTGCCTGGTTTTCCTACATTAGTTCTATTAAAAAAATGTTTGACAGACGAATATACACTGCCCATCAGAGAGGAGATTAGACAGGGGAGAGCGGTGCTGAGTTCTTTTCTACTGTCACCTTCAGTGACAGATACTCATGCCTTTTGTTCTTTTTATCAATACTTAATGCCTTCATAAAGTACACTTTGTAATTTACAGCTCTTTCACTCTGCTAACTTCCTCAAGACCCCAGCTTACAGGTGAAGCTTAGAAAGAATAAACGGCTCATTGGAGGGTGACACTGATAGTTTGTGCAAGGCTCAGTTTATAGAAGACTCAGTTTATGCTCTCTCCACTACTTAGTTTGAGATGGACAATTTCAAGACAGTGAGTGACATATCTTCAGCCTAGGGCTCCTCAAGGAAACTACTAGAACCCAGCTGAACATAAGGAAGGACTGGATAAGACTTGGCCAGAGCTAAGTTGACAAGAGTAAATTACCATCTAAAGCTGAAATGTGTACATTTCTCAACGTGGATCACTCACAGCCTCTGTCCATGTCAGGTCCTGAGCTCTCCCTAAGGAAAGCTGGTGAAACCAACCTTTCTCTTTTGTCCACCACCATGTTACTACAGCTTTCATGGAGCCACCTTTGTCTCAAAACTTTTCTCAGAAGTAGGCAGGAGACCAGACAGAATTTTTGGTATGGATGAAGGGGAAGTAACCACTGTCACAGCTGAGGTGCAGTCAGAGCTGATAGCTGTAAGCCCTGAGCCCTGATCCCTGACCCAGTGACTTTCACGTATTTAATTCACAGCAGTCCTGTAGGCTAGGCTGCCTTTCACTGATGTAAACACTGAGGCTTACAGTGTTCAATGCTTGCAGCCCTCACAGAGTCAGGACCGGGGAAGGGAGAGTAAGCATTCCACATTACGGAGGCTGAGGCCATCATAAACTGACTTTATGACTGATGCCCATACAACCACAGACTTTATGGATACACAAAATCATATACATACATGTTTACATGTATATATGAAAGGAGAGGTTGAGGAGATGAAAGGGGTTAGAAGTTGGGGAATAGCGGCGGGATGAAGGGGATAATGGCAAAGTATGATTTACTGCTGTGAAATGTCTCATGGAACCAATCCCTATGTATAATAAATACACAACAACACACACATATATACACACAAACATAGGCTCACATAAACACACACACACACACACACACACACACACACACCATATACTCTCAATGAGAGCGGGTGGTGAGTAACTGAATGATGGGGTGTCAAGTGGAGCCCCCTACTCTATCATTCTGAATGTGCAGGGTGAGGAGAGTGGATTATTCTTCAAGGACTGGAAGCTGTCAAGCTTGGAAGGCATTATTTTATCAGCCCATTACTGAGCACAAAGCCTTGGCTGGGAAGGAGTACCAGGCTGTCTGTAAATAATCTCTGGGTGAAGCTTACAGAAGTGGAACGCTAGCGAGGCAGAGGCCAGACTTTCAATGGGTCATTGGCTTGGGCACTGCTTCCCATCAGAGGCCTCCCCTTTAGCTTTGACAATTTCCACTTCTCTACCTAGGACTACTGCACAGAAGGGAGAGCATGGGAGAGGGTAAAAACCTATACACTTTGCTGAGGTGGCCAGTGAGACGCTTAGCCCCCACCCTCCTCCCCATGTCAGCATAGCAACAATGAGACTGCTGGGTCAAGTGTATGAGGGGTGAGGTCCCTCCAGGGCAGCTGCAAAAGAAAGCCCCTATTAATCCCTTAACTAAGCAGCTGATAGATTTAATCTGTTTCTGCATACGTTAGAACCCCTCACACACAGCATCATTATACGCGTAAAAAAAAAAAAAGCACTGCACCAGTTAGCAAAGCTTTTTACAGTTTTCTTCATCTGAGTAACCAACATGATACTACAATAATGGAAACTTTGGAGGGCTTCTGACTATAGTTTCCTGTCACTCTGTCCTGAAACACTGTGAGAAAGTTTCGTTCTTAGAGTCATTCACAAAAAGAACAGGTCTCTACTCCAGGCAGGAAGAGGAGATCTGAGCAGACAGCCTCAAACCCACTTTCTTTTGCTTTTGCATCCATTATTATTTAAAATAACTCATTCCGCAACTGGGGAGCCTCGTTCTACACAGTAACCACAGAAAAGGAATCATTACCTGGTATAGTCTCCCTTGCTTTCCTGAAATAAAAAAATAAAGACACAATCAATATGTATTTATGCTAAGCTCAATGAATGATTTATTCTTGGTTATTTTCCCCCTCACAGAATCCAGAGCTTTCTGTTGAGAAAAATAGTTAAGAAGTACCACCCACAAGGTCACTATTGGTAAGAAACATACAAGTATGCATGAGAGACTAACATATAAATATATTTTTGTGTATTATATATTCTTCATACGTATACATAAAGAAGCACCGATAATCGCTGTTGCATTTCTAAGGTCACAGGATAAATACATTTGTACTGAAGTGCTACACTTTTTAGACTATGACCCTGGTAAATCAACACACACTATTTACTTTTTAAACAAGTGCAGGAAACGACTCTGCTTTTCAGCTGCCAGTGTCTTTAAGAATTAAAGGGCTCTTTACACAACCTCAAGAAAAACGTGTACAAAAGTTGCTAAATTTAAATGAAAATTACAGCTGTTCTAACAACTGCTCCCTCCCAAGTTCAAGTAACTGGGAGTCCTTTTCCAGGAATATGGTCTGAACTCCGTTCCCTTAGGACCGGCTAAACTTCATTATGTCTTAGAGAAACACTATCACACGCTGGTTCATGCAAATTAATTTTCAAAAGAGAATTTAGCAGGTCACATCTTTCATTGATAAGCCATATACTGGTTTGAAAATCCAACAAGTTCTGGCCCAAAACAAAAAAGTTTCGGAGTTGTAGGCAGTTAGCAGGAAACCAAGGAACAAAAGGGAGCTGGTAAGAGGCAGTGAGTGAACCCTTACCTGCAAAACCAGGGCTGCCAACTTGAAGATGGTCTCACTGTCTACTTCAATTTGCCCCTGTGGGTGGAAGAGGAGAACATCACTGAGCACACGTCTACCCTGGGCTGGAGCAAACGGCTGTGGAGCTGAAGAATCTGTCACAGCTTGGCACCTTCACTTTACGATCAAATGCAGAACATACCATTGCAAGGGAGGGGGGTGAGCAGGGAGACCTCAGGGAGGAATAGGAAGGACCGGAAGAATATCTCTCTCTCTCTCTCTCTCTCTGTCTCTCTCTCTCTCTCTGTATGTATGTATGGTCATTGAGTAGGAAAATTTTGCTTAAAAAAGATTTAGACAATTTTTAAATAAAAATACTTGAATAATTTCCCTTTATCTCTGCAAATTAAGTTTTAAGGTCTGCAGATTTTTCTATAGTTGCTTGTTGTGGGTTTCCCTGAGGTACTTTCCCCTCTCAGAGCCACAGCATGGTTACTTCAGCATACACACGATGCAAAACGTTATTAAGGCATAATTTCCCTTCATTGTCAGGAGCATACTACTGAGTGACTATTCCATCCTAGTTAAACTGAGAAGTCTTAAATATCATTAGCAGGAAAAGGAGGTCGACCATTCTGTTGCTCTGAAAGTTTGATGAACTCACATTCATCACTTTCATTTCTTCATCCTTCAGGACCCTAGGGAATATTGGGGTCCTGGGACTTGATTGACAAGAGTGTTTTTGTTTGTTTTGTTTTGTTTTGTTTTTGTTTTGGTCTGGAGGCATGCTTAAGTGTGGGTGAACACTTTCATGCACCTTCACACCTTTAAACATGTAACATGTAAACGGCAGTGCGGCGCTATG
This sequence comes from Rhabdomys pumilio, assembly GCA_030674055.1. NCBI lineage: Eukaryota > Metazoa > Chordata > Mammalia > Rodentia > Muridae > Rhabdomys > Rhabdomys pumilio. The sequence continues at coordinate 33,861,396 of JANHMN010000008.1, forward strand.
TAATATGACAACAGGAAGCAGGTGTAGAGGGGGTACCACGAGCTTGTAAGCATCAACATGTGCAGAAACAATGTGCCCAAGCCCATCCTTAAGTGCAGGGTCCTCACTGCTTGAAAGTGCACAGTGTTTAAAGGCCCGGGAATTGCCTGGCACTTTTTCTTCCTCCCTTTTGTCTGTTGAACTGGAGCGCTAGCATTTGTTAGTTATTCCAAATCCATCACTGCGAGTCATTAAATAGTTTCAAGCCAGTGCACAACAGGACATTTACAGGGGGCGTTGTACTTGTGAGGATTTCTGAGAAGGTTAAGGGTTTCTCTTAGCATCAGCTTGGTTAGAGTTCTCCAACAGAAAACAAACTAATGATAATTATAGAAACCACAGAATGACTTAAACAACACAAGGGAAACCAGAGCTGATGGGACAGATCAGGATGGTAAGCAAGCCTGCTGATCTGAGTTCCGGCCCTGGGACTCAAGCGTTTAGGGAGCGAACCAGCTCTATAAAGCTGTCCTGACATGAGCCCTCTCACCCCACAGCCATTAAAACACCAAAAAACAAAAACAAAGAAGAGAGAAAGGGGGGGAACCCCAGGGTATTACACTAGCAATGATAATTACCACTTCCCTGATATTAGAAAAAAAGGAAAACAACTTAATTCACCAGACAACACACAGTGGGTCCTCTCCTCTGAAACCCAAGGCAGAAAGAGCTGCTTCAAAGGTTTGTTTCACAGGCTCACAGACCCCGGGCCTTGGAATTCAAAGCTCGCCCACAATCTCTAGGAACTGATTATAAAATCAAAGAGAAGCCAGGCTGAGCTCAGGAATCAATGGCCCTCTGTCTTCCCAGCAAGACACTGGCTTTCTAATCTGAGGGATGACAGTGGGTAATCCACCAGGTGAGGTGGGTGTTGATTAGGTCACATTCTAGGAAGGTCAAATTCCTTAAATTCAAACACAGAATCTCGTGGAGAATGAAGAGAGGTGTTGGCAGAACAACTAAATAAAATAAAATAAATCCCTGAGTTCCAAAACAGGCCACACCTCTTCACATTTTAGGGATGAGAAAAGGTGTATTTTTTAAGAGTATTATACAAATCAAAGATGAATGAAATAAGTTGAAAATTTCTGCCAACGCCCTGGGTTCCCACGAACTTTGTCTGCCTCATCAGAGCCTTAGATGAGTCATCTGAAAAATATTCTAGACACCACCTTTTCAATTTAGCAAATGGAAGTTCAGCAGACAGATAAAAAAAAAAAAAGATACCTAAAACAGATATCCCTTAGGGAGCTGCCACATAATTCTCCATCTTAGAAGGGTCATTAAATATTAAAGATGCTAAAAGGAGGACCTGAAGCATGGGGAGTACCAGGCTCAGACAGCACCAGGTGGAGGCATCAAACACCAGCCTACCTTTCTTTCCTAGCTAATGTGGTCCAAATCCAGTTTTGGCAGGGGTGAGGAAAGGTCGGGAGAGGAATGTCTCAAACCTTGTTCCAGATAGGGAAGAAAACACAGTTTGGCCAAAGCCCCATTTTCTTTTATAGTTCTCATTCTCCATATCACCATATATATATAACATCCTGTTGATATCAGAGGAAAACCATTCTGGGTCCCACTACTGATCACTGTAACCTGACTCAATCACGGAGTTCACTAAACAATGCATCCATCAAGAATAATCCTCTTGCCCCGTTTCTCAGCACTTTAATTTGGCGAAAAATCAATTAAGATTTTTAAGAGTTCTTAAAAGTTCATGCCTGAAGTAGCAACCCTGTTTTAAAACTGTAGACTGCCCAGGGCAGATTTCTTTTACCTCTGCCATGGCAACAGAGTAACCAGATACAGGGCAAGTTAACACTTGAGACTCAGAGGGAGCTCCTCACAGAGAAAGGTGAGGACATCCTTCAGTGGGTTTCCATGACTGCCAGCAACAGAGAGCCAGAACTGGGAGCCAGGTGAGCACACAAAGGTAAGCTGAGTGTCCTGGCACTTCACTCTCATGGTTCCCAGAGATGTATCAGCAGTTCAGCCACCAGGTCACCTTCCACCTGAACCTTCACCTCTCACTGTGCTAATGAGGTGAATTCTAGGTCTCCAATTAAGGAGACAAATAAAAGAAAAGTCCTAGGACCAGAAAGGGAACGTAGTGAAATAGGACCCTGTGGGTTCAGTCAGCACTGAAGATCAGGGAGATGGCTTGTAGCTTCCAGTCTCTTCGCATGTGGCTCTGGACTTCCGGTCCAGTGTTCTTCCCACTCTCTGCACAGCTAACCTAAAATTTCATTACCCAATTACTCCCCCAGCAATCTTCCAAAGGCATGCTTTGGGTAAAAAGTGGGTTCAGAAAAGACAGTGGAAAATGACCCCAAATGTTGCCTCCATCAGTGATGGAGCTATATTTTCTCAACAAACACACAATCTAGATACAGGAGGCTAGGAAATTAGGTCTGAGGACTCACTCTGTCCAACCTATGACAGATGTATCTCATGGAAACCTATCTACACCATAGCAATGGGTATTAACAATTTGTTGTAAACTGACAAACTGTTGGGAGAAGGCAGTTTGCTTCCTAATCTATTGCTAATTGTCTATTTTAAGAATACATTTATACTAAAAAGAAAAGAAATTGCAAAACACCAACAAACATGTGCAACTGGCTGAGGCTACAGCTCACTAGTAGAGCATCTGTTTAGCATGCATGAGGCCTAGACTCAAACCTTAGCACCGCCAAATAAATAAGTAAATAAATACCAAAATGAAAGAGAAAATTACTGTTTAAAATTACTATAATATTAATGGTTTGGGGCAATAATATATTTGGTTGTTATTGACCTTATATTTATGGTTTTAGGCTTGAGACTTGAGCCTTTTACACACTAGCTTACATGCCCAGGGGCCTACACAATAATTTTCAATAAATAAAATGAATGTTTAATTGTAAATGGATGGGATAAGCACATCCTCACAGGGATAATGTGAGTAGCATCTTCTCCTGTACCACTCATCAAGGACAAAGTGGAACATGGTGAATCTTCTTCATGGGGAAGCCAGATAGCTCCTATTTCAACCCAGAGACAAGGATGCCAACATCAGAAGAGAAAAATACCATGTGGCTTCTTATGCTGTGCACTTAGGAGATACACACACACACACACACACACACACACACACACACACACGAATACACACGTGTGCTGTGCCAGTAAGTGTATCTTACAATTGCAACCCAAAGGTCAAGAGGATTTCCCTGTTGCATTATTTGCTGATTTCTTTGAAGTCACATATTCCCAACATGGCCTATTGCAAGCAACCAATATGATTTCACAGAACCTGGGGTTAAAATGACACATGAGAATTGGATCTCAGGAGCTAGTATAAGCTGTCTCCAACATATCATGGAGTACAATTTCTGTCAAAAGTAAATCACACCTTTAATCTCAGCACTCAGGAGGCAGAGGCAGGTGGATCTCTATGAGTCTGAGGCCAGCTTAGCCTACATAGTGAGTTCCTAGACAGCCAGGGCTATGTAAGATAACAAACAAACAAATCGCTAGATTTGTTTAGTGAGAAACCATTCAGGAAACACACACAAGCTGAGGACCATCCTGGAAAACATCTTGCCTGCACTCATGACACTGTACCAAATGTCTGAGAGTTGGAGACCACAGGGTCACAACAACTAACTGAAGTGTGTTATCCTGGATCAAGGAGGAAGGCAGAGGGGGTGGAATGATGAACTGTAGATTCAGCAACAGTCTGAGTCCAGTGTTAGATGTTCTGAGTTCAATTACAGTAATACAGCTATGTAAGGTTTGTCCCTGATCTTGAGAAATACACGGTGGTATTCTTAGGGGTTAACTGCTATGATTTATGGCTTACTCTCGAGTGGCGCAACTATAAACTGTACCCTGAGCACAGAGAAAGTGTGAATGTGGACGCTGCACACTATTAGGAGCTGATGGACTCTTATGCTTTGTACTGTTTTCACAACTCTTATAAATTTCAAGTATCTCATAGCAAAGTTTTAAAGTTTGTTTTAAAACAGAAGAAGACCCCATTTTCCTGGAGTGGCACACATCCTTCTGTCTATGCCTGATGAGTAATTCTCCTTTGGAAATTACTTTTCTCTCTTTTGACTGAACTGGAAACGTAACCGTTATTGTTTGGGGGCAAGTGGTGGAAGCTTCTCCAGACACCTTACAGGGCTTTACCAAATTAGATCTAAGGGAAGAAAGTTTTCCTTCTCTAGAGACAAAGCTGGGAATATATGACCTGGATGGCATACATGACCGTACACTGCTTCCTCTTGACACTGCTTCTCAGTTATTTCCACTGCTGAGTGAGGCTGCACTTCCCTGTCTAGAACTCAGACATTGCTAATGATGATGGAAATGCTGGATAGGATGCTCCTGGTGTGAATCGTCTCTAAGACAGCAAACCACAGTGAACAGATGTGACAAAGACAAAAGCAAATACCTCTACATTGCTTCCTAGAGATCTCCCAGTTTTTCCTGAAGACACGTGAACACAGAAATCTGCTAATGCAGAGACGGGCATGCTGTTATTCACAAAGCCAGGCTGGCAGGATGACCAAGCTCTATTCTTTCGCTGTGCCCTTCTCCCTAAGCAATGTGCTAGTTCCATTTTTTTCTAGAGATCTCTATGCATATTGCAGGTCAGGTCATTGCCACCTCATCTGCCTACATCTTCTGAGTCCATGAGCCAACACTTTCCTCCCAGTGATACATTCATTGTTCATTCATTCTTCTAGACCACAGTGGCATAAACTGTGGGCTGTGACCCCCCCATAGGGTTGTGTAACTGAAAATGGAGTGATGAAAAACTTGGCAACAGTGGAAGGATTCTGAACACACAATGACCAAAATATAATTCAAAATCAAATGTGTAATGAATCTGAGATGTTTGTGTCTGTGTTGGCCTGCACTGAATCACAGAATCACCGGACTTGACTGTAGCCTCGGGTCTACACAACACAAACCATGTGACACCAGTGAGCACTGTCTGAAACACCTCAGCTTAGATCAGAGATTACTGGATATTGTAAACTACAATATCCAGTATTACGATATTCAATATGTCATATTTTCTGCTCGTATATAAACATAATAGCTTAGTTATAGAAAACAAAGGCTTTTTAAATATTTTCCTATTATCATTTTTGAGAGTGTAATGATCAAATAGGTATATCAATAAATTGCACTGGGTAAAAATATTTCATTTTAAAAGCTGATGTTTGATCATGCATGAGAGATGGGATGAGCCAGAGGATGGGAGGAGTGCTGTGAAGTTCTGGGTTCTCAACAGGATACCATTGTAGGAGTCTTTCTGGAAAAAGCACTCTGATGCTATGGAGAGTAGAAGAGAGGTCTCTTCTCTTCAGTGGTGGACTCAATGAAGCTAGGACAGCTCCTGAAAGGTTCCAATGACAGATGCAATTTGTATTCTTATTTTATACTCCAAAGCCACAAGCTGAGGCAGGAGAGCAAGTAAGACTTTGTAGAGGGGTATATGGTAGTAAAAGTCTTCGTTAAGGGCAATGGCCCATTGTTTCAGTCATTCCTCCAGGTCTTTCTGTTTCAACTAGCAAGTAAAGTCATGCTTGGCGAGTAGGCAGGACAAGCAATGCTGCAAATAAATCACTGAATAACTCAGCAAATCAGTGTCTAATAATTGGTCTTTTCTACCTTACTCTACTTCAACATGACCATGGCACACATGACTCATGAGCAGCTGTGGTTACCTGTACAAGGCCTGTACAAGATCAAGCCAACACGATGAGACAACATTCCAGCAGGCATTGTTATAAAATCAAAAATGAAAACAAACACAAGAACAAAAAAGAAAGAAAGAAAGAAAGAAAGAAAGAAAGAAAGAAAGGATGTTGTAATGATTTGAACTAGAATGATCTCCAAACATTTGAATGTTTGGTTCTCAGTTGGTGGAACTGTTTAGGCAGGATTAGGAGGTGTGACTTTGTTGAAAGAGGTGTGTTACTAGGGGTGGGCTTTGAGGTTTCAAAAGCCCATGCCAGGACCAGAAATAGCTCTATCTGCTTCCTGCTTGTGAGCTCTCAGCTCCTGCTCCAGTGCCATGCTTGCCTGCCTGCTGCTGGGCACCCTGCCGTGATGATCATGGACTTACCTCTAGGAACTGTAAGCAAGCCTCCAATAACATGCTTTCATTTATAAGTTGCCTTTGTCACGGGTTTATTTTATTGCAATGGGACAGTGACTAAGAGATATAAATGTGACAAAGTGATTCATTGGGGAGCATACAGAGAAAGTGAGAGGGCGGGGAACTATGGGTAGATAGGCTCAAGATACAGTGGATACATATAAGAGATTGTCAAAGAGCAACTAAAAGATATTTAAAAATTGACTTCTTAGAACTAAGCAAGATGATCCAGCATTGGAAGTGGAAGCAGGAGGCCCAGGAGTTTAAGGCTAGCCTAGGCTGCATAGCAAGCTTGAGACTAGTCTGCTAGCCTGGGCTAGAGACTTCATCTAGAAACAGGAGTAGGAATGGGAAGGAAAGGAAAGGAAAGGAAAGGAAAGGAAAGGAAAGGAAAGGAAAGGAAAGGAAAGGAAAGGAAAGGAAGAAAAGGGAAGGAAAGAAAATGAAAGGAAAGAAATGAAAGGAAAGGGGAGGAGAGGGGGAGGGAAGGGAAAAGAAGGAAAGGGAAGGGAGGGGAGGGAAGTGGAGGGAAGGGAAGGGAGGCAAAGGAGAGTGTGGGTAAAGGCATCTGCCACCAAGCCTGACAACCCAGTGGCTGTGGGACCCATGGTAGGACACAGCCTACTCCCACAAGCTATGCTTTGCATGCCACTCTCGTTGCATATACACAACACACATAATACAAAACACACAATCAAAACATACTATAAAGATTGCTGCCTCAGTTACTGATCTGAGTTGCATTTATTTAAAAAAAAATCATCCAGTGAATTTGGGCTTGGGAATAGGTCAGAAATTCCACCAGTTTCTAAACTGACCCTAAACATATTTTTGTCATTTTTGCTTAGCAAGTTTTGTACGGAGCCCCATTTTCAGAACTGATGACTGTAACATCAGCATATCAGTCAGCAGTGTCAAATATTCAGCCAAGACTTAATTTTTTATGTAAAACAAACAAGTATGTCCGTCCCATTTGTATACAAATTTGCTTTCACCTTTAATAAATGGTAAAATTACTTGTAATTTGTAAATTGCGTTAAAATAAATGTCAATCTGTGATGTGTGAACTTATTTCATATACCGTCAGTCAAGTAAAAAGTTCTTGGGCAAAAAAAAAGGCTTCATGGAATATGAGCTCTGCTCTAGATTGCAGGCTCAGAGCAAACGGCTTCTCTGAGGACTGTCCCATCTAGGGCGCTAAGTAGCACCAGTGGTCTACTTACTTGGTGCAGACAACATCCTCTTTCTCTAGTTGTGACAACTAAATTTGTCTCTGGACACTGCCAAATGTTCCTCTGGGGGACAAGACTGGCCCTAGTTAAGAACTGCTGCTCCAGATTTCCAATGTTTTATTCTTCAGCTAATCCAGAGTCAAGAGAAACCTATGTAATTGAGCCCTAAGGGTTATCCTAGATAAAACAGCTTTTGGGGAAAACTGTGGTTCGGCATTACTCCACTGGCTTCAGTTGAAAAAACAATGCAGCAACCCTCAGTGGTCATTATTTTAATAACCCCAGGAGGCTACTGAGGACACTCCTGATTATATCATACAATAGGCCTTTATGAGGACCCATGGGAGGAGTTTCCCAGCCTCAGTAACCAGGTTGCTGATGTTCCTTCCTGCTTCGTTTAAATCTTAATAACTACAGTGAGCTACATACACAGTAGCCAAAATGCTGTCATGCTTCGGCTCTTCAGAAAAACTAAGTTTATAGCTGTGTACTGACTGCTTTACGTTCGTCAGACTGCGTTTAGTTTCACACTAATTGTCTCCCGCACAGCATCTAATTATTTCCACTTATTTTCGTAAAGAGAACTCCAGTTTCATCACTTACTGTATATGACTTTTAACAACTGAGACAGACACAGCAGAAGGAACAGAGTACAGGTGGATGCTTTCGCTTGTGTTTGTTTGAGGTTTTGTTTTGTGGAGACAAGATATATATATATATATATCTTAGCTTTGCGATTTCCCCTGCCTCAGTCTCTCAGGTTTGGGGACTGCAGGTGTGTGCCATCATGCCCAGACAGCTAGATGCATTGCCACGCATCGGTGTAGCATCAGCCAGCTTTGACTTCCATGCAGGCACCAATGCACCACAGTGCATGCCTCCCACACACCCTCCATTCCAGACCATTCCCTGCTGACATAGACAAATGAGTAACTACTGTAATTAAAAAAATTTAAAGTTCCCAAACTCTCTCTCTCACACACACCCCTTCTTTTGGACAGGGTTTCTCTGTGTAGCTCTGGATATCTCGGAATTCACTTTGTAGATCAGGCTGGTCTCAAACTCAGAAATCTTCCTGTCTCTGCTTTCCAAGTGCTGAGACTAAAGGCGTCCTCCATAATGTCTGGCTTTCAAACTCTTTTAATGATGTGTTCTGAACCAACACTTAAGATGCTGTTTTGTTGTTCTGGGTTTCTTCTAGGGTTCTAGGGTTTCTTCCTAAAGGTCAGGCCGGTCTCCAAGTTCCTCTACAGTGATTTTAAACTCCTGATCCTCCTATCTCTGCCCCCTAAAAACTGGGATTATAGTCAGTCAGCACCATGCCCAACCTTATATGTCACCTCCAAATTCGCATGTAATTACATCTATATTATCTGCTTTGTTCTGTGACACTTTGTCAAATTTTGTTATTCTATAAAATTGACTCACTATTCCTTATATATCTGGTAGGATAAAGAGATTAATTTTTCCATATTAATCTTTATCCTCCATTTACCTTTTTTTTTCAATTTGAAAATAATCTTGTCATGTTAAATAAAAAAAAGTACTCTATTTGTCTTCCTGTTTGAAACCACAGCATGTTTCTCCTGAAACTGCTTAACAGCGATTGTAATTAGAGTCTGTGCTATGAAGGTCATTCAAATTGTATGCCAGAATCACGACTTGGCATTTGATAGTTTCCTTTATTAATGGGCTCTTTTTCGTCCTTTTACTTGTCTGGTGAATATCATTGCATAGGATTCTTCATGAAAGTTAATGATATCAATAACCTTCTGTCAACTTCCTTCCATTTCTAAGCTGGTGGCACTACTATCTCCAGTAATGCTTTGGTGCAGTTCTTTGCACTAAACAGGATGTATCTGAGTTTCTTGTATGCTGAATACACTGCACTCCTCTCCCTCTACAGCTAAACTGTAAGTTGGGCTTGGACCAACTTGGGGGCAAGGTCTACCGAAATTTAGCATGTAGTATATGCCTTATGGTCTAGGTATATAATATATAAAAACCCTAGGTATACATGCCACAGACATATGTATGTGTGCCTGTTACAAAACAGTCATTAGCATCTTCATGGGAGTGTTATTGATAACAGCCAGAGTGCAAACTCTCAGACACTCATCAGTGGCATAGTCTTACTGTGGAACCCCCTTCCCCGACAGGGTTTCTTTGTGTAGCCCTGGCTGTCCTCAAACTCTCAGAGATCCACCTGCCTTTGCCTCTCAAGTGATGAGATTAAAAGCACTCATCACCACCGCCTGGCCATGCTATGGACTCTTATGCAGCAGTAAAAATAAATAAACTGTGAGCAGAAACTATACACAAGGGTTTGATAATCTCAGCAACAGAACTCAAGGAGCCAGACAGTCAGAGAACACACAGGCGACTCCTGTCCAGCAGAGGACATGGTCAGACAACACCAGTCACTTTGCTTAACAATGATTGAGTTGGGAGGAGATTCATAACTGGGAAGGAACCCACTGGGGGCTTCCTGGGGACCAGTGGTGTTCTTCTGCTCTGACACTGGCTGCACTATCATGTCCCACACTCATGGAACCTCACAGAGCTGTGCACTCAGGTTCTATGCACTTTGCTGTTTGCACTGAAGCTTCACTGTAAAGTCATGAAGCAAACAGAACTCCCAGTCCGATCACAGCCTCTCTCCATCTTCTCCAACAGGGACCCCATTCTCCATCCTAACCTGCACAGTGTATGTGATCACCATCTGCACCTTCTAATACAGTGCACACCTTATGTGCCTTCTTTATTGCCTGGTACATAGAATCATCAAGGACATGAATTCTTAGCTAGTTTGGTCCCAGCATGATCTTCAGGACCCAGAATACCTCCTGGTATGTAGCAGGTGTCCAGTAGTATTTGTAGCATATACACAGAACACTGAGGAGATGAGAATCTGGAGCATGCTTTTAATCAGAAGTGCTTCTTGTATTTGTGCAGTCATTGCACAACTGGGTTTGCACAATCTTTTAACTTAGGGTAAACAAACAAACAAACAAGCAAACACTTCATCTTTTTGAACTGTGAGGATATTAACCAGGCCACACCTATGAAAACCATAGGTGGAGTGTGTGAGTGTTGTGGTTTTAGTCACACAGAATGGAGACTATACACAGAGAAGTGTCAGATTCCAAAAAGACTCTTCTGGCCTCACTGGTTCATATATGGCAAGAACACAAGAACACCTGGCCCTCACACCTCATGGACTTCGGAGGCTGGGACGAAAAATTACAGAAAGATAAGCTAAGTAAAACGTATCACAAGAAAAAGAAGTGCAGAGTTTTTATGGGTGTGTGCCCTAATTTCAAAGACACAAGCAACGTGACCAGAGACCAGAGTATCTGTAGACAGCGTCTCAGAAACTTGATCACAGGAAAGATAAAGATGGAGAGGGAGAGGAGGGGGGGGAAATGGGAGTCGGAGAGAGACAGAGGGAGAAAGAGAGGGAGAAGAAAGGAGGAGAGGGAGAGGGAGAGGGAAAGAGAGTGAAAAAGGGAGAGAGGAGGGAGTGTAAGGGAGGAAAAGAAGGAGAGAGAGGGAGAAGGAGAGGTAGAGAGGAGAGAGAGAGAGAGAGAGAGAGAGAGAGAGAGAGAGAGAGAGAGAGAGAGAGATATTAAGTACCCATCTGTCAGCTCTAGGAGAATAATGCAGATAAACTTGTAGAGACAGACAGGAGACAGGAGACAGGAGGGTAAACTAGCCAGACTATGCTTTCCTTGGGGCAGCCCTGGCTAGAATAAAGTTTACTTTCAGCCAAAGGCATATAGAAGACTTGAAAGTTTGTTCTTGGAATGAGATTCCAATTCACTTAAAAAGAAATCAGATCCCATCCCCCATGAAAATGAAAACTGGCTGATTCTGAAGCCATAGCAAAAAAAAAAAAAAAAAAAAAAAGGAGGAGAGCCTGGGCTTGTCCCAGTGTGTCAGAGAGTAAGGAAGTGTGGAGAGGGTTTACACTGGGAAGGGGTGGTACAGGGCTGTCATCCCAGCTCTTGGGAGACTAGAGACAGGGAGACAGGCAAGAGAATCGAATTAGGAGTTGTCGTTCTGCCTGCTCTACATAGGTAGACCTTTTCTTAAGAAAGCAAAGTCAAACAAATGGTAAGCTAGTGATGTAACAAACAAAGGGACATGGGATCCAACTTAGAAGGGACTCGGTCAGCCATGGTGGAGGAGGAGATGTGAGCATCAGAATGAATGGCAGCTTAGAGAGAACAATAGAATGAACAGAGGAGCCCAGAAACCCAACCTGGTATGGGTTTGAAACTCCAGAGTTAAGCAAATCCATAGTGGAGAGACATTTTCTAAGGCAATCTGCCTATTCTCTTCCAATGTAATAGTAAAAGCCATAGGAAAATGAGACCTCAGTGTATGAGTGTAGCATACATGCGTACAGTGTAGCATACCCTACATACAGTGGAGGGTAAGGACAGTATGTGATTCCTGATAGGACCTTGATAGAACCTTGATAGGACCTGATTCTGTTTCAGAAAACAGAAGAGTTAAAAAAAAAAAAACCCAATGGCCTCATCAGGCACAGGTGGGAGAGGAGATCCTTGGTCCCATGAAGGCTGGATGCCGAGTGTGGGGGAATTTGAGGGTGGAGAGGTGGGAGTGAGGGAGTAGGTGGGACACATTTTCATAGAAGCAGGAGGAGGGGGAATGGGATAGGGGGTTCCTGGGCAAAGCAGGGGGGGAGAGATGGGGTAAGGGGATAACATCTGAAGTGTAAATAAAATATCCAATAAAGAAAAAATAAAAATAAAAAAAAACCCAAAACATTAGAACCAGAGAGATCTGAGTTAGAACTGTGGATCACACACCCACGTTGTGAACTGTGGGTCATGGCTAAGAGATGTTTACATCACTAAAGGCTGCACACCCATCAGCAGCTAGGTAGCTCCTAGCATCCAAGATATATCTAAGATAAGTATTTTTTTTAAATGTACTACTCTGTAGTTTGGTATGTGTTTTCATGCGTGTCCACACATGTGTGTCTGTATGTGCCTGTGGAGTCCAGAGGTCAGCCTCAGATATTCTTCCTCGTGAGTTCTGCCACCATGCTTCTTAAAGCAGTGCCTCTCATCGAGAGCCAAGGCTAGCCAATTACCAGGTTGACGTAGGACAGTGCCCCGAGGATGTTCCTGTTTCCCCAGCATTGAGATTACACATATGTACCAGGCTAGGATATATATTTTTAAACATGTGTTCTAGGGATAAAACTAAGACCAAGACATCTCCATGGACCCCTTTCTGTTATTTCATTTACTTGATTATTGTTATTATTATTACATTACTTTTCAATTAAAACATAGTTAATCATTTTCTTCCTCCATCAACTTTTTTTTTTTTAAAGCTAAGCTTCTTTTTCGGGTTTATTTTATTTTTAATTCTTTCTCTCTCTCTCTGTGTCTCTCTGTATGTATGCATGTATGTATGTGTGTGTATGTATGTATGTATGCATGTATGTTTGTGTATAGCTGTGTGCACATGGCTTCAACTATGAAGGAGGCTGGAGGCTGGAGGCTGGAGGCTGGAGGCTGGAGGCTGGAGGCTGGGGGCTGAAGGCTGGAGGTTGGAATTGCAGGCAATTGTGAACTGCCTGCAATTGTGAGCTCCTCTGCAAGAACCAATTACAAGGTGATGGGTACCCACTCTTAATCTCCCAGCCATCTCTCCAGCTCAAAGCCAAGCTTTTGATGACAGTGTCCTAGCAGACTATGTGTTCCTTTTACTTCTGCTCTCATTATACTTGAGCACCTCTCCATTTCCCGACCCTGAGGGTGGAGGCCCCACTGTATCCCCAGGAAGAGGAAGCTGTTACCCCCAGTCAAATGTCAGACTGGCTCTACTATTTCTTCTTCTTTATAGGCTCTTGGGTTGACACATTTTCAAAGCAAGGGAGTGAATGTTTATGAGTCTGCCTTGGAAATTGGAGGCATGGTGAGGTGCAGCCAAATAGTTATATGTACAAGAAAGACCAGGAGACTAAGTAGGTCAGGTGCTACTAATAAGCATGCAGATTTTAAGGCACCCACATCTGACACCCAAGTGGAGACAACCGAGGAAGAGATGAATAACCATTATGAAACAGTGAGAACCAGGTACTCAGCTTCTGTCCTCACCCTTACACATGTAAGATTACATACACAGCACACTTTAATTACAGCCTCCTAATTGCTTAAACGCAGCCTGGCACCAATTTACAATGACAATTTGAATTTGTAGTAGGAGAGCATTCTGATAGAAAACTAGTCATTTAAATTAAAAAAAAAAGTGCAAGGTGCTTACAAGGTAATCAGAGATGATTAAAGGGAGAAAAGGATGAATCAGGAGAAAGTTATGGTGCTGATGTTAAAGCCTTTGAGTGAAAAGTGTTCCCTGCTAAAGTTATTGACCTATTTGGATGTTTTACAAAAGTAAATATACAAAGATAGCTTTTTATTTGAAGGAGGATTATGCCACCATCTGATTAGGTATTCCATCCATTCATCATACCCATACCCACCTACCCTCACACACCCACCCATCCATCCATCCACCATCCATCCATCCATCCATCCATCCATCCATCCATCCATCCATCCATCCATCCACCCATACACCCACACTCACACACAGCCACTCATTCATTCCTCTGAACAGCACATACAACATTCCAGGAGCTGGAGTCCTGGATTAAATCAGAAGGAGAAAGTGAGAGGAGCTCCTGTGACTGATTCCCTTCCTCCTTTTGATCATGGTCAGCCAAAACCAGTCACTTTGCTTAACAATGATTGAGTTGGGAGGAGATTCATAACTGGGAAGGAACCCACTGGGGGCTTCCCTGGGGACCAGTGGTGTTCTTCTGCTCTGGCACTGGCACTGGCTGCACTAGCATGTCCCACACTCATGGAACCTCACAGAGCTGTGTACTCAGGTTCTATGCACTTTGCTCTTTGCACTGAAGCTTCACTGTAAAGTCATGAAACAAACAGACCTCCCAGTCCGATCACAGCCTCTCTCCATCTTCTCCAACAGCGACCCCATCCTCCATCCTAACCTGCAGTGTATGTGATGACCATCTGCACCTTCTAATACAGTGCACACCTTATGTGCCTCCTTTATTGCCTGGTACATAGAATCATCGAGGGGACATTAATCCTTAACTATTTTGACCTGGGGAGACAGAGTCTCAAAAAACCCAAACCACAACGCCAAAAGCAAACCAACAGACATAAACATGACACAGAGATGCATGGTGACACAGGGGACAAAGAAAGAGAACTTAGAACTCTCTTTGTAGATGGCTGGCCACGAATTCGAAGATCTGCATATCCCTGCCTTCCATATAGTGGGATTGAAGGCATGTGTCACTATATCTGACTGTAATGAAATTCTTTTTTTTTTGTTTGTTTGTTTGGTTTTTCAAGACAGGGTTTCTCTGTGTAGCCCTGGCTGTCCTGGAACTCATTCTGTAGACCAGGCTGGCCTCGAACTCAGAAATCCACCTGCTTCTGCCTCCCAAGTGCTGGGATTAAAAGCGTGCGCCACCACTGCCCGGCTGTAATGAAATTCTTATAGCTCATTTCTGAGATGATGGTATCCACATAATATAAGTATGGAGTATAAATGTTTTAGAATAGTTCATATCAAATCACACTATTATGAAATACAGGTCTTTCAACTGGATTTTGAGAAGCTCTTTCCAATGTATTCAGCAAATATTTGAGTTCCTACTTGGGTCAGCAATGTATCAGTGAACAAATAATTTAGTATCTGAGAGGGAATAAAGGTTGGCTAATTTGCCAGAGGGTATTCTGTCTTCTGCACTGTCTTTTACAGTGCTGGGCTTCAGACTTATATCTTCTAAAAAGGGGGTGGGATTACATTTCCTTTCACCAGTTCAGGGAGGTGGCAAAGACAAATGACAGTTCAGGGGAAATGGCCCTGAGGACTATAGTCCAAATGGCAGGTGTCGCACAAGCTCCTATTATGAGAACCCTGATTCCCACACTTGGGGTTGCAGAAGGGAGCATGCGTCTGAGCACAGCGTTTGAAACAAGCACAGTTTCAATGTCAGACACACAGAGAGGGAAAACCCACAAAACCCACATGAAACAAGGAAAGGTGAAGTATTTATTACAGACCTCCCAACAGTCCTTTAAAATGCAACATTAGAGTTCTTTGTTCTTGGTGGACTGGCTGCTCTTCAAACCAGCTCTGATGTTTGGTTTAGGACTTTGCCTGGTAAACACTGTGTTTACCTGGCTGGGTGTTAGACGAACACACTAGGCTATCCCGCCTGGCAAATTCAGTTTCTGCTACTGACCCTTGAAGTTACTTCTTAATCTTAAAATGGGTTGAGAAGGAGGCATACTCATACAAATTCACATTTGTAAACATTCTCAAATGTCAAATGCTACACTCAGCGGAGTCTCTGTAACCTTCCAGTATTGGCTACTGAGCTCCACGGAGTAACCCCACAGGGACCACAAGGTGGCTGCTTGCTGACAGTCATGGACTGGGTAGAGAGGAACATGCTTCCTGTTCTGTTAAGCAAAGAGGAAACCCACCCCTGTGTTGTTTTTTTGGGTTTTGTTTGTTTGTGGCAGTATGTCACGCAACCCAAGCTGTCCTGGAAATTACTACGTAGCATAGGAGGGTTACCCTGAAGCCATGATTCTTTGGTCTCTCCCTCCCAAGAGCTAGTGGTAGAGGAGTATGCCACCATGCCTGTTCTTTCTTCTTCCCTTCCTTTCCTTCCTTTCCTTTCCTTCCTTTCCTTTCCTTCCTTTCCTTTCTTTCCTCCCTCCCTCCCTCCCTTCCTTTCTTCCTTCCTTTCAGTGGGGTGTGTGTGTGTGTGTGTGTGTGTGTGTGTGTGTGTGAGAGAGAGAGAGAGAGAGAGAGAGAGAGAGAGAGAGAGAGAGAGAG